>CM038679.1:227216493-227816493 GCA_021605205.1 Aegilops longissima | reverse complement strand
CTTTCTTTTTGGTCTATCGAGCCGAAGCTGTTCTGCCAAGTGACCTGCTTCACAACGTACCCCAAGTCGAACTCTTCTCTGAAGAGGAAGCAGAACAGGCCCGGCAGGATTCAGTCGATCTCTTAGAAGAGGAAAGAGAGATGGCATTGATCCGGTCGACCATCTATCAGCAAGACTTGTGTCGATTCCACGCCAGAAACGTGAGGGGTTGAGCCTTTCAAGAGGGAGACTTGGTTCTTCGAGTGGATCAACAGAAGACACACAAGCTTGCCCCTGCTTGGGAAGGCCCCTTCATTATCACCAGAGTTCTCCACAACGGACCATACCATCTTTACAATGTCGAGCATCAGAAAGACGAGCCACGAGCTTGGAATGCGGAGCTGCTCCGTCCCTTTTATACTTAAGTACTCACTCGGATGAGATGTAATAAGAAATACCTTTGTAGTTTATTTATCAAAGACAAGAGCTTTATAAACTTCCTAAACGATTGTTGTTGCTTTTGTTTCCGTTTGAAATCCCCCAGTGGGTGACTTTGCTGCGAAACCGTTTCGCCCAAGTCTGAAAAATCCTACCGAGTGGTGAGCAAACCTCTCACTCGGGGGCTTAGCTGTGAATCCCTTTCGCCTAAGTTCAAAAAATCCTACCGAGTGGTGAGCAAGCCTCTCACTCGGGGGCTTAGCTGCGAATCCGTTTCGCCTAAGTTCAAAAAATCCTACCGAGTGGTGAGCAAGCCTCTCACTCGGGGGCTTAGCTGCGAATTCGTTTCGCCTAAGTTTAAAAAATCCTACCGAGTGGTGAGCAAGCCTCTCACTCGGAGGCTTAGCTTCAGTCCAAGTACTCGCCTAAGTTTGAAAAATCCTACCGAGTGGAGAGCAACCCTCCCACTCGGGGGCTTAGCTGCAGTCCAAGTACTCGCCTAAGTTTGAAAAATCCTACCGAGTGGTGAGCAAGCCTCTCACTCGGGGGCTTAGCTGCAGTCCAGTACTTGCCTAAGTTTGGAAAATCCTACCGAGTGGACAGCAACCCTCCCACTCGGGGGCTTAGCTGCAGTCCAAGTACTCGCCTAAGTTTGAAAAATCCTACCGAGTGGTGAGCAAGCCTCACAGTCGGGGGCTTAGCTGCAGTCCAAGACGCCTAAGTTTGAAAAATCCCACCGAGTGGAGAACAACCTCCCACTGGGGCTTAGCTGCAGTCCAAGTACTCGCCTAAGTTTGAAAAATCCCACCGAGTGGGGAGCAACCTCCCACTCGGGGCTTAGCTGCAGTCCAAGACTAGCCTAAGTTTGAAAAATCCCATCGAGTGGAGAGCAACCTCCCACTGGGGCTTAGCAGAGTCCAAGTACTCGCCTAAGTTTGAAAATCCCACCGAGTGGTGAGCAAGTCTCTCACTCGGGGCTTAGCTGCAGTCCAAGACTCGCCTAAGTTTGAAAAATCCTACGGGTGGGAGCAACCTCCCACTGGGGCTTAGTTGCAGTCCAAGACTCGCCTAAGTTTGAAAAATCCCACCGAGTGGAGAGCAACCTCCCACTGGGGCTTAGCTGCAATCCAAGTACTCGCCTAAGTTTGAAAAATCCTACCGAGTGGGGAGCAACCCTCCCACTCGGGGGTTTAGCTGCAGTCCAGTACTCGCCTAAGTTTGAAACCCATCCCTATCCGCAAGGACGACGAGGTGCAGGTCGACTGCAACCTTCTCCTTCGGAGCCGCGCCACAAATACAATGTGCGCTCCATCCTTATCCGCAAGGACGGCAAGGTGCAGGTCGACTGCAACCTTCTCCTTCGGAGCTGCGCCACAAATACAATGTGCGCTCCATCCTTATCCGCAAGGACGACAAGGTGCAGGTCGACTGCAACCTTCTCCTTCGGAGCTGCGCCACAAATACAATGTGCGCTCCATCCCTATCTGCAAGGACGATGAGGTGCAGGTCGACTGCAACCTTCTCCTTTGGAGCTACGCCACAAATACAATGTGCGCTCCATCCTTATACGCAAGGACGACGCGGTGCAGGTCGACTGCAACCTTCTCCTTTGGAGCTGCGCCACAAATACAATGTGCGCTCCATCCCTATCTGCAAGGACGATGAGGTGCAGGTCGACTGCAACCTTCTCCTTCGGAGCTACACCACAAATACAATGTGCGCGCAATCTCCATCCACAAGGACAATGAGGTGCAGGTCGACTGCAATGCACGCCCCATCCCTACCTGCAAGGACGATGAAGCGCAGGTCGATTGAAATCACTACCTCAGAGCTGCATCTCGAACACAAAGATTATTCCGAGTGAAGAACAAATTCCACTCGAAGGCAAACGCAAGCATATTCGGAAATAAACCAATTTCGGATAAATCCTAAGGTTCCGGACGACGGATCAAAAGTATTCGAGCATCAAGCCCGAAGAAGTTTAACGGTTACACAATCACTCGGCATTCCGAGGCAAATAAAGGTGAAGCTTAATGTTTTTCGGTCACGCATCAGGAGAAGGACTGGCTGGGTCGCAGAAACTGTCAAGGTCAATGTTGTCTGCAATGCGAGTGGCGGCAACAAGGAAGGTGTCCATGAAAGACTGGAAAGTGTGCCTCTTCGTGTTAGCAACCTTGAGCTCCGCCAGTTTGTCTTCTTTGGCATCCTTGCAGTGCACTCGGACCAGAGACAGAGCGATGTCAGCACCACAGTGAGCGGATGACTTCTTCCATTCCTGCACGCGCTCAGGGATTTGATTCAGTCAAGCCATCAGGGACACGAGATCTTGAGACAGTTCCGCCTGAGGCCAAAGTTCCGCATCAACCCGGGTCATTGCATCTTTCAGACGGGCCAGATAAGCAACCGCGCTGTCCATACGAGACTCCAACCGCATCACGTTCATCTCAACATCATCCTTGACTGGACAGTTGATGGGATCAAGACCCGTCTCGACCCACCCAGTTTCTACTTCAAAGTCTTGGCAAAATTCTGCACAGTCGAGTGAAAGATGAGTCGACGGCGCGATTAGAATTGTCAGTCGACAGAAATAAGACAGGTTAATCAGTACCTTCAAGTTTCAAGACCAGCTTTGCAGCAAGTTGGCCCAGATAAGATTCTTGCTCGCCATTCTTGGCCTTGAGACTTCCAAGTTCGTCGATCAGTTTCTCCTTGTCCTTCTTCAGTCGCTCGACCTCTTGATTGGCGTCAGAAACAGCAGTCTTCTGTTTGGAGTTTTCTTCTTCTAACTTGCCGACTGAAGCAAGCTTCTTGTCAACAAGCCTTGTCTTCTCGTGCGCCTCCTTCTGAGCTGCAGCTAGATCCAGATCCTTCTTCTCCAAAGCCTGCTTCATTTTCTCTAAAGAAATAACATTCTTTAGACGGGCTTGGAGTTGGCGGTTTTCACTACATACATCTGCTCGAGTGGAGTCACTCGGTTCAAAAACTGGAAAGGAAAAATGCCAGCAGTGGGATAAACAGTCGGTGATTGATACCTCCCATGGCAGCTACTTCGTCACGAGCGCTCTTGAGATTCTTCTTGGCCAATTCCAGATCAAGGTTGAGGCTGATTTGCTGCTTGTTCATTGCAGAAAGCTGAGCCCCAAGATCACAAGATTTCTACAGTCACAAGCCATATGAGTCGACAGATATAAAAATACATCACAATGTTAGCTACTCTAAGACTACCACTGAATCAAACATTTAATGGCAGTCTCGGGGACTACACCCAGTGGGTGCACTTAGCGTGCCCCCACTGATTTTGCAAAAAAGGTTCTCGCGACCACGCCGACCGCCTGCATGATCACCTATGGTCTCGGGGACTACACCCACTGGGTGCACTCAGTGTGCCCCCACTGGTTTCAATTCCACTCGGCGTGGTCTGCCCAGCTCGAGTGGCCAAAAAAAAGAGAGGTTCCCATTCTTATACCACAGTCGACTGCCCGCAGTCACCTATGGTCTCGGGGACTACACCCAGTGGGTGCACTCAGCGTGCCCCCACTAATGCAAAGATTCAGTTCGTATCGACACGAAGAGACATACAGCATCAAAACAGCCACACCCCAGTGGGTGATCAGACAAGAAATATGGTCGATCGGAAAGTCATCTAACCTGGACACTGGCTTGCAGAGCAGCTCCGACGTTGAAGGCTACCTGACTAGCCTCATGCACCATTTTCATCTGTCCCATCACAAGATTCAACTGAAGAAGAGCTTCCTTGGCAGCGGTGGCGGATTGTCCGGAGTTTGATATGCAAGTGAAAAGTGATGGAGGCAGAGCAATCAAGCAGCCGCCAGATCTCAAGCAGGAGTTGTATCGGGCGGCGAAGTCTCGAGCAGCTGATCCCGAGGGACGATCAATCGGCAATGGAACTGCTGAAGGTGACGTTGGTTCGAGCTTGATCTGTCGATCGCTCGACCGTCGTCCCGGGGAACCTAGACTTCAGGCGCTTTCCCACTTGTTTCCTTGTCCTTCTTCCTCCTCCCTCTCAGCGACACTTCGTCATCGTCCGGAAGCACAACAACATCTCGTGGATCTGCAAGGAACAGAGAAAGCCATAAGGATAATCTGAAAATCATTCATCGACGCATTTAATTGAATCGACCAGACTTCATCGGCTTTGAGGTGACGGCATCGCCAGCTTCCTCGTCAGCTGGAGTCTTGTCGATATCCATGTCAGTCACAGCTGAGGTCGGGCTATGCAAATTCATCATCCACTCGGTCAGAATAAGAAAATCGGTCGGAACAGAAAAATTGATCGGAACAAGAAGATATGAGAAGAGCGTTTACCCAGAGGCAACAGGGACGTCCATCTTAATCCTAGGCAAGGTCTTTCGAGCCTTCGAAGGATTAGCTTTGGGCTGCTTGGTGACCTTCTCAGTCAAATCTGGAGTCGGGCACCGAGCGCGCTTGTGAGATGGAGCACTCGACGCCACAGCTTTGCCGCGCCTGTTCGCGGGATCATGGCGCTGCTTGGATCGACGTTCGGAGCGAGGCGATGAGTCGGCTACCTCCTCATCGTCCGACTCGTCGCTCTCATCTTCATCATCATCAGCTGGGGACTCCCACTCGCCGCTCTCCTCAGCACTGTCCTCGCCCTCTTGGTCTTGCTCCAGAGCTTGTTCACCATTGGGCATCGAATACATCTCCGTGTAGATCTACAAAACAAGAGACCGGTCATAAGTCAGTCGGAACAACAATCAGTCGGAAAATACGTTCAAAAATTCAGTCATGATGACCAGACCTTCTCTGGCAGGTTGCTGTTGCTGAAAGGGTCGACTCTCCTAGCGCCCCCTGGGGTTGTCCTTGTTCCCGGTGATACCCATCAACCACTCGGCTACGGTTTTGGCCTCCACCTCCTTCGGATGAACCCGAGCAGTGTCACCAGCCCCAAAGTACATCTACATGGAATGGTCACGAGCTTGGAGGGGTTGGATCCGCCGACTGAGGAACACCTCGAGCAGGTCCATACCAGTGACACCTTGGTTGATCAGCTGGACTACTCTTTCAACTAGCTGCCTGTCTCCGCCTTCTCCGCAGCAGTCACTTTCAAGGAAGATGGAGTTTGAACACGGTCGAAAGAGAAAGGAGGAAGCCCGATCGACTGGCCTGGGGTCGCGACGTCCTGGCAGCAGAACCAGGTCGACTGTCAGCCCCTGATCGACTCAGGAAGAGTCATCGGAGGAAAAGAGCTCCTCTTCCTCTTCGGAATGCCCACACCCCACACATCTGAATGACATGGGTTTTCTCGTCTTTCGAGTTTGCTTTTTTCACAGTTTGGGATCGGATGGTAAAGATGTGCTTGAAAAGACCCCAGTGCGGTCGGCACCCCGAGAAATTCTCACACGTGGAGACGAACACAGCAAGATATTGTTGGAAATATGCCCTAGAGGCAATAATAAAAGTATTATTATTATATTTCCTTGTTCATGATAATTGTCTTTTATTCATGCTATAACTGTATCATACGGAAATCGTGATACACGTGTGAATACATAGACCACAATACGTCCCTAGTAAGCCTCTAGTTGACTAGCTCGTTGGTCAACAGATAGTCATGGTTTCGACTATGGACATCGATGTCATTGATAACGGGTCACGCCATTAGGAGAATGACGTGATGGACAAGACCCAATCATAAGCATAGCACAAGATCGTGTAGTTCGTTTTGCTAGAGTTTTCCAATGTCAAGTATCTCTTCCTTAGACCATGAGATCGTGCAATTCCGGATACCGTAGGAGTGCTTTGGGTGTATCAAACGTCACAACGAATCGGGTGACTATAAAGGTGCACTACGGTATCTCCGAAAGTGACCATTGGGTTGACACGGATCGAGGATGGGATTTGTCACCCATATTACGGAGAGGTATCTTTGGGCCCACTCGGTAATGCATCATCATAATGAGCTCAAAGTGATCAAGTGTCCGTCACGGATCATGCATTGCGATACGAGTAAAGTGACTTGCCGTAACGAGACTAAACGAGGTATTGGGATACCGACGATCGAGTCTCGGGCAAGTAACATACCGTCGACAAAGGGAATAGAATACGGGTTGCTTGAACCCTTGACATCGTGGTTCATCCGATGACAACATCGAGGAGCATGTGGGAGCCAACATGGGTATCCAGATCCCGCTGTTGGTTATTGACTTGAGGTAGTCTTGGTCATGTTCAAGATGTCTCCGAACCCGTAGGGTCTACACACTTAAGGTTCGGTGGACGCTTAGGGTTATTAGGAAGACAAGTATGTGATTACCGAATGTTGTTCGAGTCCGGATGAGATCCCGGACGTCACGAGGAGTTCGGAATGGTGGGAGATAAAGATTTATATATGGAAAGTGGTTAAACGGACTCAGGAAAGTTTGGGGTATACTGGTAATGTCTGGGGCCACCGGAGGGTTCCGAGGTCCACCGGAGGGGCCACCCCTTCCGGGGGGCCACATGGGCTAAGTGGGAGAGGGAGCCAGCCCCTGGTGGGCTGGGCGCACCTCCCCCCTTAGGCCCATGCGGCTAGGGCATGGGAAGGGGAAACCCTAAAGGGGGCGCCCCCCTAGCTTGGGGGGCAAGCCACCTTCCCCTCCTCCCCTTGGGCCGCCGCCCCATCTAGGGTTTCCCCTAGATGGCCGGCCCCCTTGCCCTCTCCTCCTATAAATAGAGGGGTGGGGGAGGGCTGCCAACACCATTGAAGGCGCAGCCCTCCCTCCCAACACCTCTCTTTCTCCACGCGAGCTTGGCGAAGCCTCGCGGAGAACTGCCAGACCAACCGCACCACGCCGTCGTGCTGCCATTGGAGTTGTCTTCTCAACCTCTCCTTCATCCTTGCTGGATCAAGACGGAGGAGACGCCATCGTCCCGTACGTGTGTTGAACACGGAGGTGCTGTCCTTTCAGCACTTTGGTCATCGGTGATCGGAATCACGTTGGGAACGTCTTCATCATCACCACTCCCTCGAACGCCCGCACTCGATCTACAAGTGGTATGTAGATGCAAACTCTCTCGTGACTCGTTGCTTAGATGAACTCATAGATAGATCTTGGTGAAACCGTAGGAAAATTTTAATTTTCTGCAACGCTCCCCAACAAGGGTATCGAGCTAGGTTTATGCGTAGTTATCTTTGCACGAGTAGAACACAATTTTGTTGTGGGCGGATCTTGTCAACTTACTTGCCGTTACTAGTCGTTTCTTGCTTCCGCGGTATTGTGGGATGAAGCGGCCGGACCAACCTTACACGCATCTTACGTGAGACCGGTTCCACCGACTAACATGCACTAGTTGCATAAGGTGGCTGGCGGTGTCTGCTCTCCTACTTTAGTTGGAGCGGATTCGATGAACAGGGTCCTTATGAAGGGTAAATAGAAGTTGACAAGATCACGTTGTGGTTATTCGTAGAGGTAAGAAAACGTTCTTGCTAGAACCCAATTGCAGCCACGTAAAAGATGCAACAACAATTAGAGGACGTCTAACTTGTTTTTGCAGCAATTATCATGTGACATGATATGGCCAAGTTGTGATGAATGATGATATATTGTGATGTATGAGATCATGTTCTTGTAATAGGAATCACGACTTGCATGTCGATGAGTATGACAACCGCAGGAGTCATAGGAGTTGTCTTTATTTTGTATGACTGCGTGTCATTGAAGAACGCCATGTAACTCACTTTACTTTATTGCTAAACGCGTTAGCCATAGAAGTAGAAGTAGTCGTTGGCGTGACAACTTCATGAAGACACGATGATGGAGATCATGATGATGGAGATCATGGTGTCATGCCGGTGACAGGATGATCATGGAGCCCCGAAGATGAAGATCAAGGAGCTATATGATATTGGCCATATCATGTCACTACTTTATAATTGCATGTGATGTTTATTATGATTATACATCTTGTTTACTTAGAACGACGGTAGTAAATAAGATGATCCCTTAGAACAATTTCAAGAAGTGTTCTCCCTAAGCGTGCACCGCTGCTACAGTTCGTCGCTTCTAAGCACCACGTGTTGATCGGTGTGATGGATTCTTACGTTCACATACAACGGGTGTAAGACAGATTTACACGCAGAAACACTTAGGGTTAACTTGACGAGCCTAGCATGTACGACATGGCCTCGGAACACGGAGACCGAAAGGTCGAACACGAGTCGTATGGAAGATACGATCAACATGAGAATGTTCACCGACGCAGACTAGTCCGTCTCACGTGTTGATCGGACCGGCCTAGTCGACTCGGATCGTGTAACACTTAGATGACTAGAGGATGTCTAATCTAAGTGGGAGTTCATTAATAATTTGATTAGATGAACTTTATTATCATGAACAATAGTCTAAAATCTTTTACATGATATGTCTTGTAGATCAAATGGCCAACGCCATGTCAACTTGAACTTCAACGCGCTCCTAGAGAAAACCAAGCTGAAAGATGACGGCAGCAACTATACGGACTGGGTCCGAACCCGAGGATCATCCTCATAGCTGCCAGAAACAATACGTCCTAGAAGGACCGCTAGGTGACGCTCCGTCCTGCAGAACCAAGACATTATGAATGCTTGGCAGTCTCGTCTTGATGATTACTCCCTCGCTCAAGGCGGCATGCTTTACAGACTTAGAACCGGGCTCCAAAAGCGTTTTGAGCATCACGGAGCATATGAGATGTTCAAGAGCTGAAACTGGTTTTCAAGCTCACGCCGGTCGAGAGATATGACATCTCCGACAAGTTCTATAGTTGTAAGATGGAGGAAAACAGTTCGTCGGTGAGCACATTCGAAGATGTCAGGTTGCACAACCGTATGACCCAGCTGAATATTAACCTCCCCGATGAGGCGGTCATTGTGAGAATCCTCCGATCGCCCCACCAAGCTACAAGAGCTTTGTGATGAACTACAACATGCAGGGGATGGTAAAGACCATTCTGAAGTGTTCTCTATGCTGAAGTCAGCCGAGGTTGAAATCAAGAAAGAACATCAAGTGTTGATGGTCAATAAGACCACTAAGTTCAAGAAGGGCAAGGGTAAGAAGAACTTCAAGAAGGACGGCAAGGAAATTGCCGCTACCGATAAGCAAGTTGCGGGAAGAAGTCAAAGAATGGACCCAAACCCGAGACTGAGTGCTTTTATTGCAAGGAGGGTCACCGAAGCGGAACTGCCCCAAGTACTTAGCGGATAAGAAGGCGGCAACACCAAAGGTATATTTGATATACATGTAATTGATGTGTACCTTACCAAGAATCGTAGTAACTCCCGGTATTTGATACCGTGCCGTTGCTCATATTTGTAACTCACAGCAGAGAGCTGCGGAATAAGCGGAGACTAGCGAAGGACGAGGTGACGATGCGCGCGCCGGGAATGGTTCCAGAGTCGATGTGATCGCCGTCCGCACGCTACCTCTTCATTTACCCACGGATTAGTTATGAACCTTAATAATTGTTATTTGGTGCCAAGTTTGAGCATGAATATTGTATCTAGATCTCGTTTAATGCGAGATGGCTACTCATTTAAATCCGAGAATAATGGTTGTTCTATTTATATGAGAGATATGTTTTATGGTCATGCTCAGATGGTCAATGGTTTATTCTTAATGAATCTCGAACGTAATGTTACACATGTTCATAGTGTGAATACCAAAAGATGTAAAGTTGATAACGATAGTCCCACATACTTGTGGTAATCGCCACCTTGGTCACATTGGTGTCAAGCGCATGAAGAAGCTCCATGCTGATGGACTTTTGGAGTCTTTAGATTATGAATCATTTGACACATGCGAACCATGCCTCATGGGCAAGATGACCAAGACTCCGTTCTCGGAACAATGGAGCGAGCAACCAACTTGTTGGAAATCATACATACCGATGTGTGCGGTCCAATGAGCGTTGAGGCTCATGGAGGATATCGTTATGTTCTCACTCTCACAGATGACTTGAGTAGATATGGGTATGTCTACTTGATGAAACACAAGTCTGAGACCTTTGAAAAGTTAAAGGAATTTCAGAATGAAGTAGAGAATCAACGTGACCGAAAGATAAAATTTTTACGATCGATCGTGGAGGAGAATATTTAAGTCATTTAATTTGGTACACACTTAAGAAAATATGGAATCGTTTCACAACTAACGCACCGAACACCTCAACAGAACGGTGTGTCCGAACGTCGAATCGCACTCTATTGGATATGGTGCGATCTATGATGTCTCTTACCGATTTACCGCTATCATTTTGGGGATACGCCTAGAGACAGCTACATTCACTTTAAATAGGGCACCGTCTAAATCCGCTGAGACGACACCGTATGAATTATGGTTTGGGAAGAAACCTAAGTCGTCGTTTCTAAAAGTTTGGGGATGCGATGCTTATGTCAAGAAACTTCAACTTTGAAAAGCTCGAACCCAAGTCGGAAAAATGCGTCTTCATAGGATACCCTAAGGAAACCTTTGGGTATACCTTCTACCTTAGATCCGAAGGCAAGATCTTTGTTGCCAGAACGAAACCTTTCGGAAAAGAGTTTCTCTCGAAAGGAGTAAGTGGGAGGAAAGTAGAACTCGATGAAGTACTACCTCTTGAACAGGATAGTAGTGCAGCTCAGAAAATGTTCTGTGATGCCTACACCAAGCAAAGGAAATTCATGATGATGATCAAGGTACTTCGGATCAAGTTGCTCTTGAATCAGAGGTCCACTAGGACACGCCCGCACTGCAGTGGTACGGCAACCCTGTCACGGAAATCATGTTGTTAGACAACGGTGAACCTTGAACTATGAAGAAGCAATGGCGGGCCCAGATTCCAACAAATGGCTAGAAGCCATGAAGTCCGAGATAGAATCCATGTATGAAAACAAAGTGTGGACTTTGACTGACTTGCCCGATGATCGGCGAGCGATAGAAAACAAATGGATCTTTAAGAAGAAGACGGACGCGGATGGTAATGTCACCATCTATAAAGCTCGACTTGTCGCTAAGGGTTATCGGCAAGTTCAAGGGATTGACTACGATGAGACTTTCTCTCCCGTAGCGAAGCTTAAGTCCGTCCGAATCATGTTAGCAATTGCCGCATACTATGATTATGAGATATGGCAGATGGACGTCAAAACAGCGTTCCTTAACGGCTATCTTAAGGAAGAGCTGTATATGATACAGCCGGAAGGTTTTGTCAATCCTAAGAATGCTGACAAAGTATGCAAGCTCCAGCGATCCATTTATGGGCTGGTGCAAGCATCTCGGAGTTGGAACATTCGCTTTGATGAGATGATCAAAGCGTTTAGTTTATGAGACTTATGGAGAAGCCTGCGTTTACAAGAAAGTGAGTGGGAGCTCAGAGCATTTCTCATATTATATGTAGATGACATACTTTGATGGGAAATGATATAGAATTCTTGGACAGCATTAAGGCCTACTTGAATAAGTGTTTTTCAATGAAGGACCTTGGAGAAGCTGCTTATATATTAGGCATCAAGATCTATAGAGATAGATCGAGACGCCTCATAGGTCTTTCACAAAGCACATACCTTGATAAGATTTTGAAGAAGTTCAAATGGATCAGTCCAAGAAGGGTTCTTGCTCAGATTGCAAGGTGTGAGATTGAGCTCAGCTCAATGCCCGACCACGGCAAAAGATAAAGAAGAGATGAGTGTCATCCCTATGCCTCAGCCATAGGATCTATTATGTATGCCATGCTGTGTACGGACTGATGTAAACCTTGTCGTAAGTTTGGTAGGAAGGTACCAAAGTAATCCCGACAAGGAACACCGGACAGCGGTCAAGAATATCCTGAAGTACCGAAAAGGACAAAGGACATGTTTCGTTTATGGAGGTGACGAAGAGCTCGTCAGAAAAAGTTACGCCGACGCTAGCTTCGACACAGATCCGATGACTCTAAGTCACAAACCGGATACGTGTATATGTTGAATGGTGGAGCGAGAAGTGGTGCAGCTGCAAGCGAGCGCCGTGGCGGGATCTACATGTGAAGCGGAATACATGGCAGCCTCGGAGGCAGCGATGAAGCAATTTGGGTGAAGGAGTTCATCACCGACCTAGGAGTCATACCCAATGCGTCGGGCCGATCAAACTCTTCCGTGACAACACTGGAGCTATTGCCCTTGCCAAGGAGCCCAGGTTTCACAAGAAGACCAGGCACATCAAGTTGCCGCTCAACTCCATCCGTGAAAATGTTCAAGATGGAGACATAGAAATTTGTAAAGTGCATACGGATCTGAATGTCGCAGATCCGCTGACTAAACCTCTCTCCATGGGCAAAACATGATCAACACCGTAACTCTATGGGTGTTCGATTCATCACAATGTAAACTAGATTATTGACTCTAGTGCAAGTGGGAGACTGTTGGAAATATGCCCTAGAGGCAATAATAAAAGTATTATTATTATATTTCCTTGTTCATGATAATTGTCTTTATTCATGCTATAATCAGTATTACACGGAAATCGTGATACACGTGTGAATACATAGACCACAATACGTCCCTAGTAAGCCTCTAGTTGACTAGCTCGTTGGTCGACAGATAGTCATGGTTTTCGACTATGGACATTAGATGTCATTGATAACGGGATCACGCCATTAGGAGAATGACGTGATGGACAAGACCCAATCCTAAGCATAGCACAAGATCATGTAGTTCGTTTTGCTAGAGTTTTTCCAATGTCAAGTATCTCTTCCTTAGACCATGAGATCGTGCAATTCCGGATACCGTAGGAGTGCTTTGGTGTATCAAACGTCACAACGAATCGGGTGACTATAAAGGTGCACTCTGGTATCTCCGAAAGTGACCATTGGGTTGACACGGATCGAGCGGGATTTGTCACTCCGACACGGAGAGGTATCACTTGGGCCCACTCGGTAATGCATCATCATAATGAGCTCAAAGTGATCAAGTGTCCGGTCACGGATCATGCATTGCGGTACGAGTAAAGTGACTTGCCGATGTGAGACTAAACGAGGTATTGGGATACCGACGATCGAGTCTCGGGCAAGTAACATACCGTCGACAAAGGGAATAGCATACGGGGTTGCTTGAACCCTTGACATCGTGGTTCATCCGATGACAACATCGAGGAGCATGTGGGAGCCAACATGGGTATCCAGATCCCGCTGTTGGTTATTGACTTGAGGTAGTCTCGGTCATGTCTGCATGTCTCCCGAACCCGTAGGGTCTACACACTTAAGGTTCGGTGACGCTAGGGTTATTAGGAAGACAAGTATGTGATTACCGAATGTTGTTCGGAGTCCCGGATGAGATCCCGGACGTCATGAGGAGTTCCGGAATGGTCCGGAGGTAAAGATTTATATATGGAAAGTGGTTAAACGGACTCCGGAAAGTTTGGGGTATACTGTAATGTACTGGGGCCACCGGAGGGTTCCGAGATCCACGGAGGGGCCACCTCTCGGGGGGCCACATGGGCTAAGTGGGAGAGGGAGCCAGCCCTTGGTGGGCTGGGCGCACCTCCCCCCTTAGGCCCATGCGGCTAGGGCATGGGGAGGGGAAACCCTAAAGGGGGCGCCCCCCTAGCTTGGGGGGCAAGCCACCCTCCCTCCTCCCCTTGTCGCCGCCCCATCTAGGGTTTCCCTAGATGGCCGGCCCCCCTTTGCCCTCTCCTCCTATAAATAGAGGGGTGGGGGGGAGGGCTGCCAACACCATTGAAGGCGCAGCCCCTCCCCTTCCCAACACCTCTCTTTCTCCACGCGAGCTTGGCGAAGCCCTGCCGAGAACTGCCAGACCAACCGCACCACGCCGTCGTGCTGCCATTGGAGTTGTCTTCTCAACCTCTCCTTCATCCTTGCTGGATCAAGACGGAGGAGACGCCATCGTCCCGTACGTGTGTTGAACACGGAGGTGCTGTCCTTTCAGCACTTTGGTCATCGGTGATCGGAATCACGTTGGGAACGTCTTCATCATCACCACTCCCTCGAACGCTTCCGTACTCGATCTACAAGTGGTATGTAGATGCAAACTCTCTCTCGTGACTCATTGCTTAGATGAACTCATAGATAGATCTTGGTGAAACCGTAGGAAAATTTTAATTTTCTGCAACGTTCCCCAACAGATATGTGATAGTGTTGGGAGTGAAATGGTGAAGTTGGGCACCAAAGAAATTTAGGAAACCGCGAAAGAAGGGATGCGGGGGAAGCGAAAAGCCACGGTCGACGTCGGTGGCGAGCAGGACACACTCACCCGGCCGCGGCTGTGGCTCCGTTTCTCCCCTCGGCAAGCGCGTGGACTTATGGACGATCAGCCCCAGCTCAGCCATATCGTCCAAGTCCTCTTGCCGAAGCGAAGATCGGATCCAGTCTCCCTGGATCCAACCCAACAGCAACCCCGAGCGCGACGAAGACCCCCGATTCATTTTCCTGCTTTTCGCCACCCCCGCCGCCTTCTTCGCACGCTCTAGCACCACCATTTTGTCCTTCCCCATGGCGGCGGAGCGACGGCGTCGAGAGTGGTTGGTCTGGGAAAGCGGAGTTGCGAGAGGAAGAAGAAGGGGAATGGGCATGCACAGTGCAAATGCTTCGGCCTCGCCGCTTTTAAAGGCCTACTTACGAGTGGCTGACGAGTGGGCCCGAGCGATCCTGTCAAATCCCCCCAACAGTTGCGCACAGGATACTTGGCGAAAAAGGTGGCACGGAAATCGAGAAGTCCTATTTATCTACTCCACTTTCCGCGGAGCGCTCTGCCTGGCGCGCTTCCACCAAAATTTCGAATCCCGGGAAATCGAGGATTCTTTGCAACCGGTCACGCCGAAGATTTCATGTCAAAAATATCATTCGACAGATGCAGTGATACAAATCAGTTGGCAACTTATGAATCGATCAAGGCGACTCAAACGAAGCTGAAGTTCTAAACAGCTGACCTCCACTTGAAGACAATGACAAGACAATCAAGATTAAAAGCAAGGTCAAGTCCATCCTTCTTTTTCACTCAAACCTCGATCCATTTGGGGGCTAATGATGTGGATACAAACCTAGGGTAGGGTAATAGGCCTGACCTATACGTCCTACCTAAGGTCCTTGTCCTAAGAATGAAGAAGTTCAAGAATCAGAAGAAGAGATCTAGCAAAGGTGTCGAGTGAAGTCCACTCGACCTACCATCCACTCGGAGACCCCACTTTATCCAGGTCACTCGACCATCAAACCACTCGACAATAAGAAGACCTAAAGCCGCTCTGCGCAGCAACGGTCAGGCATTTACTCGTGTATTTAATGATCATTTGTGGCACTTCAATGCAGGCATTACCTGTAATGCCACCTCTTTATGTACATTGAATCCTATGTAACGGAGGGGAGCTGGGGTCCTGGCGCACTCTATATAAGCCACCCCCCCCCTCCTCTGGGACAAGGGTTCGCACACCTTGTAACTCACACGCTTATAATCCAGTCGACCGCCTCCGGGCTTCGAGACGTAGGGCTATTACTTCCTCCGAGAAGGGCCCGAACTCGTAAAACTAGCGTGTACAACTCCTCCAGAGCTAAGATCTTGCCTCTACATTCCTACCCCCCTATTCTACTGTTAGACTCAGAACCACGACAGGACCCACCAAGGCCATAGCCGCATGTACGCAAGTGCCTCCTTATTATATACTACAACTGTATTTTTTTTGCTTCCTCCTAGTTTCCTGACATCACGGTCCCACACCATTGTCAACCTATGTAGTCAACAAATGAGAGAATTGCGCAAGGAGCGGTCGATAGCTGGGACCAAGCAGCTCGAGCAGTATTTGTGTTTTTGAGGTGTGAGCACTGCAGAGTTTTTCTTGAGCGATGTTTTTGGGTTTTTTTAGACAAGAGCGATGTTTTCGTTCTTGTTCAGAGGAGAGGAGGGTATTAACTGGGCGGGCTGTGGCCCGTCTAACCCAGGCCAGATATCCAGCCCAGATATTAATTTTTTTCAAGCTGAAAATGGCTAGCCCAACTATACTTTTTTTTAGGAATACCCAAGCAAGGTAAACTTGTTATTCTCCGCCCCGCTAGGGTGCAAATCTTTCCTAGGAGGGATGCATTAGGATTAACAAGAAAATGGGCTTTAAGAAATAATAAATGGGATGTAATTATAAAAACTGGGCTGTAACTATAAAAAAATGCACCAAACACGTAATTAGTTTATAAAATATGATTTTTGGATTTTGGAAATTTTAATTTCATTAATTGTTGCGCGCATAATGTTTCGTTGGATTTTTACATAAGACAAATTTATATTGAAATTGTATTAAATCTGACTAGAAATTTAGGGATAAAAATATTTTGAATCCCATCAAAATGTGGGAAATTTTGTTGAATTCTGTTTTGAACGGTTGGTTGAAATTATTAATTGTTGTCCTAGCTATAAAATGGGATGTACTTTTAACAAACTGTAAATGGGCTATAGTAAATTCCATTAGAAATCAAAAATGGGTTGTACATTCTTACAAATCTCAAATGGGCTATAAGTTCTCTGCCACACACTTGTGGGCCTACTAAGTTGACGCGTCCCCTCAAAAAAAATAAGTTGACGCGTATGCAGGGCTTTATCAACTTATAGTCAACACACGGTTAGAAACAGTGGCCGTTGGATGACCATCCAACGGATGTCGTGCTTCTTCTTCAATCTCGGATATTATAGCTTCACCCGCCCAAAAAATGATTCCCCCCTGACATTTGGGGCCCACCGTTTCGGAGGGTGACCTATGGGCCTACTAAGCTGACGCGTACTAAGGGCTTTGTCAACTTAGTCAATATAAACGATTCTAGCTGCAGTGACCGTACGATGTCCATCCAACGGCCGTCGTGCTTCTTCAACCTCTGGTCTTCTTGCTCCAGCCGCCCAAAGGAGCGCCGGTCGTGCCTCCTACTCCTACCTCCCGTGGCCGGCTGTGCTGGCGCGGAGGCCTCACAGCCCCCTACTACTCCCACCGCTGGCCAGGCCCTGCGGCGACGGCAGCCTCACACCGCAGTCGAACCAATGAACCCTCGTACTCCTCTTTGTGTTGGCATCCACTGTCGCGTCTTCCGCGGCTCCGCGTCGTTCCCTTCCTAGGCCTCGCCGTCGTCCAACGCCTTGGTGCTCTCAGCGCGCGTGGTCAATGTGGTCAATGAATGACTTCCATCGGAAGAGCACTGTACATGGAGAGGCTGACAGCTGGGTCCATGGCCACAGAAAGGAAGTGCCTCCTTGTTATGCGGAAAATAATGATTCCTCCACCTGGCAGCAGGGACCACCGGACGGGCCATCGTATTTCACGAAAAAAACATTTCCCCCTGACTGCTGGGACCCACCAGCTACATCTTCTCACGCAAGGAAGTGCTCCATATTATGGGCAAAAAAATGATTCGCCCCGTGACTGCTGGGACCCACCAGGTACATCTTCGCACGGAAGGAAGTGCCTGACAGTCGGGACCCACCTGGTCGAAGCATACGTAGCGTTGTCATTCAGGTCGCGAATGTGTACGTACATACTGGTCTATGTAGAGGCGCGCACATGTCGTAGTAGAGGCGCACGTAGCATGTACACGTACGTACAGCGGCCAAGGTGCAAGAAAGTAAATATGGCCACGTACGTACAGACGGGCGAGGTCTCGAATGCCTACTCGCGCATACGTACGGCCAGGGCTCGTGTACATGGCTGGGTCGGAACGAAGAAACTACGTTGTCGTCGTGTTCCTGGGGAGGGAACGGAATGCGTCGTGTTCATCAGGAGGCAACGGAACACATGTTGTTCATCGGGAGCCAACCGGCTTAGACGGAACAGCCGATGGAAACGAGACCTGGCGTACCACATAACGGAGGAAACGGCCTTGTGTTCGACCAGCCACGGTCGAAACGGGATCATGTTCATCGGGAGGGGTCTGGCGTACCGCAAAACAGAGGAAACAGACCTCCTACGATCGAAACGGGGTCCTGTTGATCAGGAGGGGTGTGACGTACCGCAAAACGGAGGAAACGGACTTGTGTTGGAGCGCTACGGTAGAAATGGGGGTCCTGTTCATCGGGAGGGGTGTGGCATACCGCAAAACGGGACTCCATAGGATACTATTCATCTCCACCGTCGACCTCCTCCAGCCTCCACGGGCTACTGTTCATCCACCATCGACCTCCTCCAGCCTCCACCTGCGACTGTTCATCCACGGGCTCATGTTCATCCAGCCTCCACCGCGCGCTCCTCCACCGGCTACTGTTCAACCAGCCCTCACCACGGGGTCCTGTTCAACCACCCCTCCATGGGCTACTATTCATCCAGCCCTCCACCGGCTACTGTTCAACCAACTCCCCACGGGGTCCTGTTAGTCTAGCCCTCCACGGGGTCCTGTTCATCCACCGGCTTGATCGATCGGGGTACTGTTCATCCAGCGGCAACGGCCTCTACTACCACGGGTTCCTATTCATCCAACCCCCCACCGGGAACTATTCATCCAAACCCCCCAACAACGCTCACTGTTCATCCAGAGGCAACATAGATCGGCTTCAGTTAGCAGCAGTAGCGGAGGAATCACTCGGGTTCAGTTAACAGCAAGGGATCGATCGATCGCTCGGGTTCAGTAACGCGCAGCCTGCAGTAATCGCTCGGGTTCAGTTAAAGCCCAACACCTCGCTCGGGTTCAGTTAGAGTGCAACGCCTCGCACACACGCGCATACGTATGAGAGAAACGCGCATCGCTCGGCCCCCGACCACCCACCATAATCGGGAACTCCCCTGATATTTTCCTCGCCCTCGCTTCTACCTCGATTTTTTTCGTCATGGACGGTCCAAAGAATGTCATGCAGCTGCGTCTCCGGCCCGCCCAGGACGAAAAGCTCATTTTCTGTCATGATTTTTTGTCACAGAAGTGTCATAAGTATGACATAAAAAATTGTTCGGCCCAAAATGAAGGAAATATGCCCTAGAGGCAATAATAAAGTTATTATTTATTTCCTTATATCATGATAAATGTTTATTATTCATGCTAGAATTGTATTAACCGGAAACATAATACATGTGTGAATACATAGACAAACAGATTGTCACTAGTATGCCTCTACTTGACTAGCTCGTTGATCAAATATGGTTATGTTTCCTAGCCATAGACATGAGTTATCATTTGATTAACGGGATCACATCATTACGAGAATGATGTGATTGACATGACCCATTCTGTTAGCTTAGCACACGATCGCTTAGTATGTTGTTATTGCTTTCTTCATGACTTATACATGTTCCTATGACTATGAGATTATGCAACTCCCGTTTACCGGAGGAACACTTTGTGTGCTACCAAACGTCACAACGTAACTAGGTTATTATAAAGGAGCTCTACAGGTGTCTCCAAAGGTACTTGTTGGGTTGGCGTATTTCGAGATTAGGATTTGTCACTCCGATTGTCGGAGAGGTATCTCTGGGCCCTCTCGGTAATGCACATCACTTAAGCCTTGCAAGCATTGCAACTAATGAGTTAGTTGCGGGATGATGTATTACAGTACAAGTAAAGAGACTTGCCGGTAACGAGATTGAACTATGTATTGAGATACCGACGATCGAATCTCGGGCAAGTAACATACCGATGACAAAGGGAACAACGTATGTTGTTATGTGGTCTGACCGATAAAGATCTTCGTAGAATATGTGGGAGCCAATATGAGCATCCAGGTTCCGCTATTGGTTATTGACCGGAGACGTGTCCCGGTAATGTCTACATAGTTCTCGAACCCGTAGGGTCCGCACGCTTAATGTTACGATGACAGTTATATTATGAGTTTATATGTTTTGATGTACCTAAGGTTCTTCGGAGTCCCGGATGTGATCACGGACATGACGAGGAGTCTCGATATGGTCGAGACATGAAGATTGATATATTGGAAGCCTATGTTTGGATATCGGAAGTGTTCCGGGTGAAATCGGGATTTTACAAGAGTACCGGGAGGTTACCGGAACCCCCCGGGAACTTAATGGGCCCTAGTGGGCCTAGGTGGAAGAGAGGAGAGGCGGCTAGGGCTGGGCGCGCGCCTACCCCCCTAGTTCGAATAGGACAAGGAGAGGGGCAGCGCCCTTCCTTCTTCTCCTCCACTCCTTCCCCCTCCCAAGTCCTAATCCAAATAGGAAAGGGGGGAGTCCTACTCCCGGTGGGAGTAGGACTCCTCCCAGCGCGCCTCTCCCTTGGCTAGCCGCACCCTCGTGCTCCTTTATATACGGGGGCATGGGGCACCCCATGGAGATAACATTGATCAGTTGATCTTTTAGTCGTGTGCGGTGCCCCCCTCCACCATAGTCCACCTCGATAATACTGTAGCGGTGCTTAGGCGAAGCCCTACGTCGGTAGAACATCAACGTCGTCACCACGACGTCGTGCTGACGAAACTCTCCCTCAACACTCGGCTGGATCGGAGTTCGAGGGACGTCATTGGGCTAAATGTGTGCTGAACTCGGAGGTGTCGTACGTTCGGTACTTGATCGATCGGATCGTGAAGACGTACGACTACATCAACCACATTGTGCTAACGCTTCCGCTTTCGGTCTACGAGGGTACGTGGACAACACTCTCCCCTCTCATTGCTATGCATCAACATGATCTTGCGTGTGCGTAGGAAATTTTTTGAAATATGTTCCCCAACAGTGGTATCAGAGCCAGGTTTTATGCGTAGATGACATATGCTTGAGTAGAACACAAGTGAGTTGTGGGCGATATAAGTCATACTGCTTACCAGCATGTCATACCTTGGTTCGGCGGTATTGTGAGATGAAGCGGCCGGACCGAATTACGCAGACGCTTACGCGAGACTGGTTTCACCGCTCGAGCACTCGTTGCTTAAAGGTGACCGGCGGGTGTCTGTCTCTCTCAGTGTCTGTCTCTCTCACTTTAGTTGAACCGAGTGTGGCTACGCCCGGTCCTTGCGAAGGTTAAAACAGCACCAACTTGACAAACTATCATTGTGGTTTCGATGCGTAGGTAAGAACGGTTCTTGCTAAGCCCGTAGCAGCCATGTAAAACTTGCAACAACAAAGTAGAGGACGTCTAACTTGTTTTTGCAGGGCATGTTGTGATGTGATATGGTCAAGACATAATGCTAAATTTTATTGTATGAGATGATCATGTTTTGTAACCGAAGTTATCGGCAATCGGCAGGAGCCATATGGTTGTCGCTTATTGTATGCAATGCAATCGCTTCTGTGATGCTTTACTTTATCACTAAGCGGTAGCGATAGTCGTAGAAGCATAAGATTGGCGAGATGACAACGACGCTACGATGGAGATAAAGGTGTCGCGCCGGTGACGATGGTGATCATGACGGTGCTTCGGAGATGGATATCACAAGCACAAGATGATGATGGCCGTATCATATCACTTATATTGATTGCATGTGATGTTTATCTTTTATGCATCTTATCTTGCTTTGGTTGACGGTAGCATTATAAGATGATCCCTCACTAAATTATCAAAGTATAAGTGTTCCCCCTGAGTATGTACCGTTTAGAAAGTTCTTCGTCCGAGACACCACGTGATGATCGGGTGTGATAGGCTCTACGCTCAAATACAACGGTGCAAAACAGTTGCACATGCGGAATACTCAAAGTTAAACTTGATGAGCCTAGCATATAACAGATATGGCCTCGAACACGGAGACCGAAAGGTCGAGCATGAATCATATAGTAGATATGATCAACATAGTGATGTTCACCATTGAAACTACTCCATCTCACGTGATGATCGGACATGGTTTAGTTGATTTGGATCACGTGGTCACTTAGAGGATTAGAGGGATGTCTATCTAAGTGGGAGTTCTTAAGTAATATGATTAATTGAACTTAAATTTATCATGAACTTAGTACCTGATAGTATCTTGCTTGTCTATGTTGATTGTAGATAGATGGCCCATGCTGTTGTTCCGTTGAATTTTAATGTGTTCCTTGAGAAAGCAAAGTTGAAAGATGATGGTAGCAATTACACGGACTGGGTCCAGAATTTGAGGATTATGCTCATTGCTGCATAGAAGAATTACGCCCCGAAGCACCGCTGGGTGCCAGCCTCGCCGCAAGAGCAACACTAGATGTTATGAACGTCTGCGCGAGCAAAGCTGATGACTACTCGATAGTTCAAGTGTTCCATGCTTTACGGCTTAAACCGGGACTTCAACGATGTTTTGAACATCATGGAGCATATGAGATGTTCCAGGAGTTGAAGTTAATATTTCAAGCAAATGCCCGGATTGAGAGATATGAAGTCTCCAATAAGTTCTACAGCTGCAAGATGGAGGAGAATAGTACTATCAGTGAGCATATACTCAAGATGTCTGGGTATAATAATTACTTGATTCAACTGGGAGTTAATCTTCCGGATGATAGCATCATTGATAGAATTCTCCAATCACTGCCACCAAGCTAAAAGAGCTTCGTGATGAACTATAACATGCAAGGGATGGATAAGACGATTCCCGAGCTCTTCACAATGCTAAAGGCTGCGGAAGTAGAAATCAAGAAGGAGCATCAAGTGTTGATGGTCAACAAGACCACTAGTTTCAAGAAAAAGGCAACGGGAAGAAGAAGGGTAACTTCAAGAAGAACAGCAAGCAAGTTGTCGTCAGAGAAGAAACCCAAGTCTGGACCTAAGCCTGAAATCGAGTGCTTCTACCGCAAGCAGACTAGTCATCGAAGCGGAACTGCCCCAAGTATTTGGCGGATAAGAAGGATGGCAAGGTGAACAAAGGTATATGTGATATACATGTTATTGATGTGTACCTTACTAATGCTCGCAGAGCACCTGGTATTTGATATGGTTCATTGCTAATATTTGCAACTCAAACAGGGCTACGGATTGCTTAAGATTGGCTAAGGACGAGGTGACGATGCGCATGGGAAATGGTTCCAAAGTCGATGTTATCGCGGTCGGCATGCTACCTCTACATCTACCCTCGGGATTAGTATTCGACCTAAATAATAATTATTTGGTGCCAGCGTTGAGCATGAACATTATATCTGGATCTTGTTTGATGCGAGACGGTTATTCATTTAAATCAGAGAATAATGGTTGTTCTATTTATATGAGTAATATCTTCTATGGTCATGCACCCTTGAAGAGTGGTCTATTTTTATTGAATCTCGATAGTAGTGATACACATATTCATAATGTTGAAGCCAAAAGATGCAGAGTTGATAATGATAGTGCAACTTATTTGTGGCATTGTCGTTTAGGTCATATCGGTGTAAAGCGCATGAAGAAACTCCATACTGATGGACTTTTGGAACCACTTGATTATGAATCACTTGGTACTTGCGAACCGTGCCTCATGGGCAAGATGACTAAAACGCCGTTCTCCGAAACTATGGAGAGAGCAACAGATTTGTTGGAGATCATACATACAGATGTATGTGGTCTGGTGAATATTGAGGCTCATGGAGGATATCGTTATTTTCTCACCTTCACAGATGATTTAAGCAGATATGGGTATATCTACTTAAAAAAACATAAGTCTGAAACTTTTGAACAGTTCAAAGAATTTCAGAGTGAAGTTGAAAATCATCGTAACAAGAAAATAAAGTTTCTACGATCTGATCGTGGAGGTGAATATTTGAGTTACGAGTTTGGTCTACATTTGAAACAATGCGGAATAGTTTCGCAACTCACGCCACCCGGAACACCACAGCGTAATGGTGTGTCCGAACGTCATAATCGTACTTTACTTGATATGGTGTGATCTATGATGTCTCTTACTGATTTACCGCTATCGTTTTGGGGTTATGCTTTAGAGATGGCTGCATTCACGTTAAATAGGACACCATCAAAATCCGTTGAGAGGACGCCTTATGAACTATGGTTTGGCAAGAAACCAAAGTTGTCGTTTCTTAAAGTTTTGGGCTGCGATGCTTATGTGAAAAAGATTCAACCTGATAAGCTCGAACCCAAATCGGAGAAATGTGTCTTTGTAGGATACCCAAAGGAGACTGTTGGGTACACCTTCTATCACAAATCGGAAGGCAAGACTTTTGTTGCTAAATTCGGAGTTTTTCTAGAGAAGGAGTTTCTCTCGAAAGAAGTGAGTGGGAGGAAAGTAGAACTTGATGAGGTAACTGTACCTACTCCCTTATTGGAAAGTATTTCATCGCAGAAACCGGTTTCTGTGACACCTACACCAATTAGTGAGGAAGTAATGATGATGATCATGAAACTTCAGATCAAGTTGTTATTGAACCTCGTAGGTCAACCAGAGTAAGATCCGCACCAGAGTGGTACGGTAATCCTATTCTGGAAGTTATGTTACTAGACCATGACGAACCTACGAACTATGAAGATGCGATGGTGAGCCCAGATTCCGCAAAATGGCTTGAGGCCATGAAATCTGAGATGGGATCCATGTATGAGAACAAAGTGTGGACTTTGGTTGACTTGCCCGATGATCGGCAAGCAATTGAGAATAAATGGATCTTCAAGAAGAAGACTAACGCCGACGTAATGTTATCGTCATTAAAGCTCGACTTGTCGCAAAAGGTTTTCGACAAGTTCAAGGGATTGACTACGATGAGACCTTCTCACCAGAAGCGATGCTTAAGTCTGTCGAATCATGTTAGCAATTGCCGCATTTTATGATTATGAAATTAGGCAAATGGATGTCAAAACTGCATTCCTGAATGGATTTCTGGAAGAAGAGTTGTATATGATGCAACCGGAAGGTTTTATTGATCCAAAGGGAGCTAACAAAGTGTGCAAGCTCCAATGATCCATTTATGGACTGGTGCAAGCCTCTCGAGTTGGAATAAACGCTTTGATAGTGTGATCAAAGCATTTGGTTTTGTATGTGCTTTTGGAGAAGCCTCAGATTTACAAGAAAGTGAGTGGGAGCTTTGTAGCATTTTCGATATTATATGTGGATGACATATTGCTGATTGGAAATGATATAGAATTTCTGGATAGCATAAAGGGATACTTGAATAAGAGTTTTTCAATGAAATACCTCGGTGAAGCTTCTTACATATTGGGCATCAAGATTTATAGAGATAGATCAAGACGCTTAATTGGACTTTCACAAAGCAAATACCTTGACAAAGTTTTGAAGAAGTTCAAAATGGATCAAGCAAAGAAAGGGTTCTTGCCTGTGTTACAAGGTGTGAAGTTGAGTAAGACTCAATGCCCGACCACTGCAGAAGATAGAGAGAAGATGAAAGAGGTTCCCTATGCTTCAGCCATAGGCTCTATCATGTATGCAATGCTGTGTACCAGACCTGATGTGTGCCTTGCTATAAGTCTAGCAGGAGGTACCAAAGTAATCCAGAGTGGATCATCGGACAGCGGTCAAGAACATCCTGAAATACCGAAAAGGACAAAGGATATGTTTTCGCTTATGGAGGTGACAAAGAGCTCATCGTAAATGGTTACGTTGATGCAAGCTTTCACACTGATCCGGACGATTCTAAATCGCAAACCGGATACGTGTTTACATTGAACGGTGGAGCTGTCAGTTGGTGCAGTTCTAAACAAAGCATCGTGGCGGGATCTACGTGTGAAGCGGAGTACATAGCTGCTTCGGAAGCAGCAAATGAAGGAGTTCATATCCGATCTAGGTGTCATACCTAGTGCATCGGGTCCAATGAAAATCTTTTGTGACAATACTGGTGCAATTGCCTTGGCGAAGGAATCCAGATTTCACAAGAGAACCAAGCACATCAAGAGACGCTTCAATTCCATCCGGGATCTAGTCCAGGTGGGAGACATAGAAATTTGCAAGATACATATGGATATGAGTGTTGCAGACCCGTTGACTAAGCCTCTTCCACAAGCAAAACATGATCAGCACCAAGGCTCCATGGGTGTTAGAATCATTACTGTGTAATCTAGATTCTTGACTCTAGTGCAAGTGGGAGACTGAAGGAAATATGCCCTAGAGGCAATAATAAAGTTATTATTTATTTCCTTATATCATGATAAATGTTTATTATTCATGCTGGAATTGTATTAATCGGAAACATAATACATGTGTGAATACATAGACAAACAGATTGTCACTAGTATGCCTCTACTTGACTAGCTCGTTGATCAAAGATGGTTATGTTTCCTAGCCATAGACATGAGTTGTCATTTCATTAACGAGATCACATCATTAGGAGAATGATGTGATTGACATGACCCATTCCGTTAGCTTAGCACACGATCGTTTAGTATGTTGCTATTGCTTTCTTCATGACTTATACATGTTCCTATGACTATGAGATTATGCAACTCCCGTTTACCGGAGGAACACTTTGTATGCTACCAAACGTCACAACGAATCGGGTGATTATAAAGGAGCTCTACTGGTGTCTCCAAAGGTACTTGTTGGGTTGGCGATTTCGAGATTAGGATTTGTCACTCCGATTGTCGGAGAGGTATCTCTGGGCCCTCTCGGTAATGCACATCACTTAAGCCTTACAAGCATTCAACTAATGAGTTATTTGTAGGAAGATGTATTACAGTACGAGTAAAGAGACTTGCCAGTAACGAGATTGAACTAGGTATTGAGATACCGACGATCGAATCTCGGAAAGTAACATACCGATGACAAAGGAACAACGATGTTGTTATGCGGTCCGACCGATAAAGATCTTCGAGAATATGTGGGAGCCAATATGAGCATCCAGGTTCCGCTTATTTGTTATTGACCGGAGACGTGTCTCGGTCATGTCTACATAGTTCTAGAACCCGAGGGTCCGCACGCTTAACGTTACGATGAAAGTTATATTATGAGTTTATATGTTTTGATGTATCAAGGTTGTTCGAGTCCCGGATGTGATCATTTAACATGACGAGGAGTCTCAAATGGTCGAGACATGAATATTGATATATTGGAAGCCTATGTTTGATATCGGAAGTGTTCCGGTGAAATCGGATTTTATCGAGTACCGGAGGTTACCGAACCCCCGGAACTTAATGGGCCTTAGTGGGCCTAGGTGGAAGAGAGAGAGGCGGCTAGGGCTGGGCCGCGCCCCCCCCCCAGTCCGAATAGGACGAGAAGAGGCGGCGGCCCCTTCCTTCTTCTCCTCCTCCTCCTTCCCTCCCAAGTCCTAATCCAACTAGGGGGAGTCCTACTCCTGGGAGTAGGACTCCTCCGCCGCCTCCCTTGGCCGCCGCACCCCCCACCCCCCTTGCTCCTTTATATATGGGGGGGGGGCACCCCATGGAGACAACATTGATCAGTTGATCTTTTAGCGTGTCGGTGCCCCTCCACCATAGTCCACCTCGATATCAGAAGCGGTGCTTAGGCGAAGCCCCACGCCAAGAGAACATCAACATTGTCACCACGATGTCGGTCGACGTGAAACTCTTCCTCAACACTGGCTGGATCGGAGTTCGACGGACGCCATCGGGCTGAACGTGCTGAACTCGGAGGTGCCGACATTCGGTACTTGATCCGTCGGATCGTGAAGACGCACGACTACATCAACCGCTTGCAGTTAACGCCTCGCTTTCGGGTTCACGAGGGTACGTGGACAACACTCTCCCTCTCGCTGCTATGCATCACCATGATCTTGCGTGTGCGTAGGAATTTTTTTGAAATTACTACGTTCCCCAACACAAAATGTCACGGATGTGTCTTTTTTGTAGTGTATGTGTCTCATAAGTCAAGCGGCATGATGTAGTCATCATCACCTGTCCACTTCCCACAGCACATATTCGCTTCTCCATCCTTGTCCGCACATAATCGCCCAATCTTCCATCCCGCTTAAGGCGCCCCCTCTTCCGAAAACCCAAGCACTAACAATGGCATAAGCGAGCAGCGTCCACTGAAAGAGTGGCTGGAATTCGCCCCCACAGAGGTAATCAAGCTCATTGTTTCGCTGTGGACAATCTCAAGACCATGTCGCCATCGCAGGCTCGCTTGGGATGTACCGTTTACTCAAAGCCCATGGACCGGAGCTTTTTAAGCCATCTCCTTGCTTGCTGATGATGCCTGATCTTCATAAATGACATGTCATGCAGCATAACGATCGTAGGGTGGCGAGCATCAACCCTCTTGACTGCGATCCGATCCCCGTCACCCTCAACTACATTAACGGTATGTACTAGGTTGGCATGAACATGTCTTGGATGGTGCTCGTCGACGGTGGCGGCAGCTGGATGCTCGTGGAGGTCTACACCTGGCGATTGATCCCCCTTCCGTTGATTAACACTACACTGCTTTGGAACCGCGGCCCAGAATACTCGGAATCTTATAGTAGCCAACATGATACCAAGTTTTATTTGCTGAAGGTTGTAATCTGCCAAGTGCCCACAAGATCTGCGAATTATAAAGACTTCAAAGCTAATATGCTTCTTCAATCGCGGTCTCGCCTTATCGACAGTCACCGCAGAAGTGGATAAATCTACACGTCTATCGCGTGCATACATCCTCCATGGTTCTCTGATGCCATTGAACACAAGGTCTTCATTTACGTTGTCGACTCCTTCTATGGCTGGACGTATTGCTGGCCTACTCCAGTCATCACTACAAATGGTTGTTACAGCAGTATGTTACTTTCCTATGATATCATGATGGCTTTCTTATATTACTGTCAACATTTACTGAAAAATATTCATGCTCATAACATGTTGTTCTTAAGATTGACTACATTAAGAGCCCTTTTTTATTGGACTCCAACTTGATATGATGTTGTAGGCAGCCTGGTGTCCCTACCCTTCCTAATCCCAGAACCTTTCAAAGAAAAGCGGCATTGCAGTTGCAGGTGGTTCCTGGCTCGATCAGACGACGGCGAACGATTGATGATCGTTCGCACATACCGGACGTGTTGTTTCGCGGAATACAATCACGGTCACTACGAGGTCTTTGGGCAGATCCCAGCTTCTTTGGGCCTTCAGGAATTTTTGACTGGAGGCTGGTAAGTAGCCTTGGTACACACTCTCTCGCTTTGACTGAATTATCCGATTAACCGTGAGATAACCGACGGCAAGGATCATGATGGCAGCGCTGTTTCGTTCATCGTGCAAAACTATGTGTACACAGCGCACCATGCGCTCTCTGCATGCACCATACCTTGATATGTGCCACCACGCCTCGCAGCCCAAAGTAGGAGAGAGGGTCGCAAGTATAAGACTTCGACCGCCGGCGGAGTTTCCCCGTCAGCACCCATCCTGGTTCAAGCCGCCAGCCAATCTCCACAGCTTAATAAATAGTAACGTCTAACTGAGCTAGTTAGTTTTATGCGTACACTTGGTGTAGTAGGATCTTTATTTAGTTTGATGCATACACTTGTTCTCTTTTGGTAGCCCTTTTGTAATGATGGCTGATGTTTGGTTTGGAAGAGAGAGCTGCGTCTTTACTCTTCTGGCCTGCTTACTGCTTCTGTTGCACCCCCATCCCTGGTTGTTGTTGCTGCTGTTTTCAATGTACAGTAGTATATTTTGTCTGTTGGTTGAATAAATGCGTTGTTAGAACGATAAACACAATGTTTTGGATGTCGTCGCATGGTCCGATCCTTTAGATCCCCGTACGGTACATAGCGCATACTATTTTTCGTACGGAACACATTTTCCACTTGTTGATAACATGCAGCCCACTGATGAAGGCCCAATAGAGGAGCCCATAATTAACTAGAAGGGAGGCTCTCACATGAATCCGGCCCAGGTACATGCTCATGGTCCCCTAAACATAAATAAGTAAATAAATAAATAAAACTAATGCTCATGCACCAGTTCTTTAAATTCATGATTTAACAGGAGGATATTATTTCCTATGAGTGTCGTTACATTCAGTCGATATAATTCTTAGGAAAAGATAGTGATCAGTCTTCTTTCTCCCACCATTTTCTTCCTGCAACCAGCGGACCCATGCAAATTGTAGTCAACATCGTAAATAGTTCCGGTCCATTTTTATTTTTCAGTAAGAATGTCCAACCCAGCCTAGCACATTGGCGACAGCACTTTATCCTCCTCCTTGGTGCGCTCGCCGTGGCGCCGCCGTCCAGCCCTGTCAACATAGTGAATCGGGAGAGGATTGTAGTTGTGAGTATGACAGGACGGACCCAACAGGTCTACTTCTGAACACAAGCAAGCGCCTCTTTTACTACTCAGATGCACCCCTCGTTTTTTACTCTAATCCACCCTGCTGATATCTGGGACCCACATCCTTTTAAACGTATAGTCAATTAACGACAGAATTGCACAACTTTTTTTTGAGGATTTGTTCGGAGGAGCGGGCTATAAACTGGGTTGTGCGGTCTCTGTGGCCCGTCCAACAACATGACCAGCCCAGCAGTTTTTTCTTTGGGAAAATAGGTAGGCCACTATTTCTTTTTGAAGAATACCCAAGCTAGGCCTATTTGTTTTCTCCGACTTATTGGGCTGCAAATATTTCAAGATGAGGAGGGATGCATTCCGGCCTGGCCAAAGAGCATGGTCAGTATCTGTTAAAAGTAAATGGGAAAATTAGTTTCTTTTTTTGTTTTTGTTCTTCACTGATATTTTATATTTCATTGGATTTTAACATGACATAGTACTAATTTATTTTTAAATTTGTTTTATTATGGCTACTAATTTTTGGATTGATAATATTTTGTTCCCGAGCAAAAATTTGCGAATTTTATAAATTTCGCACATTTTTAGTTCAATTTTTTAACCCTGGTATTGACCAGAAAATGGGCAGCAATTCTAAAAATGGAAAATGGGTTGCAATAAATTCCATATGAATTAGAAAATGAGTAAAAATTATAAAATAATAGCAAATGGGTTGTACACGCCACAGATTTCGAGGCTGACTTGTTTACGCAAGGCTTTGTCGGTCAACACACGATTCTAGCAGCAGTGACTGTTGGATGTCCATCCAACGGCCGACGTGCTTCTTCAATATCTGATCTTCCTGCTCCAGGCGCCTAAACCAGCGCCGGCGGGACTGCCTACTCCCTCCTCTTCTGGCTCATTGTCATGCCGCCCAGGCTTCACTGGCCCACCCTACTTCCTCCGCTAGCCTGGCCGCACGCAATCAACTACCTCCTTATTACGTGAAAAAAATGATTCCTCCCATCGACATCCGGGCGCACCGTTCGGAGGCTGACTGTGGGCCTACTTGTTGACGCTGACGCAGGGCTTTGTCAACTTAGTCAACAAACGATTCTAGCAGCAAGGACTGCTGGGTTTGAATCGACGGTCCTGCCGCTTCTTCAATCGCTGCTCTTCTTGTACCATTACCAAACCAGCACCGGCGAGACCGCCCGCTTCCCGCCTCCAAAGTGGCTGGTTGTGCACCGCTGAGGCCTCACCGCCTCTACTACTCCCACCGCTAGCCAGCCCTCACGGTGACGGCAGGCTCACACCGCAGCCGAACCAGTGAACCTCAGACTCCTCTTCACGGGCTTCACCGCCACGCCTTCCCCACTCTACGCCGCCCCTTCCTAGGCCTCGCTATCGCCCACCGCCTGTGCTCTCGCTTGGCGTGGTCAATATGGTCAAGGAACAACTTCCATCGGAAGAGTAATGTACGTGGAGAGGTCGATACCGGGTCCACGGCCGCAGAAGGAAGTGCCTCCTTATTACACGGAAAATAATGATTCCTCCACCGACAAAGACGGACCCATCGGACGGGCCACCGATTTCACAAAAAAAATTCTCGATCGCTGGGACCCACCAGCTACATCTTCGCATGCAAGGAAGTGCGCCCATATTACGGGCAAAATATGATTCGCCCTTGTGTCGATTTGGTTCCGGCAGCACTTTGAGGTTCAACTCTAGGTGCGACGAGATCTTTCCCCTACCAGCTCACGCGTTAACGATTTGCAAGGGATCTAAACTAGGAACGATGAACAACACAAGAGACACGAGGTTTATATTGGTTCGGGCCACCGTTGTGGTGTAATACCCTACTCCAATGTGTGGTGTGGTGGATTGCCTCTAGGGCTGATGAGGAACATTACAATGGAAGAACAGCCTCGCGAGGGGCTGTTCTTGAGCTGGTGCGATGGACTGCTTGGGTGAGTCCAGCCGCTTCTCTCTCTCTCTCTCTCTCTCTCTCTCTCTCTCTCTCTCTCTCTCTCTCTCTCTCTCTCTCTCTCTCTCTCTCTCTCTCTCTCTCTCTCTCTCTCTCTCTCTCTCTCTCTCTCTCTCTCTCTCTCTCTCTCTCTCTCTCTCTCTCTCTCTCTCTCTCTCTCTCTCTCTCTCTCTCTCTCTCTCTCTCTCTCTCTCTCTCTCTCTCTCTCTGGTAGGTTCGACCTGTGTCTCAGAGATCCCTTACTCTGTGGCTAGTCCTATTTATAGAGGGAGGCCCCGGCCCTTCCCAAATAATGAGCGGAAGGGTGCCAACAATTGGCCATTTTGAAGGGGAACATCTAGTACACTTATCCCGACTAAAGTTGGTCTTGGCTGCCAAAGGCTCGACGGTGACACCGCCTTGGGCTCCACGATGACCTCCGCCCCTGCCCCCTCTGCTGGTCTTGGTCTTGTTGCACCAAGCTGCAACCTTTGCCCGATGCCTTGGCTCTGTGCTTGCCTCCTTTGCACCAAAGGGGAAACGAGGAATCGCAGCAGTCGGCGCCACCGGGCGCCCGCCTGGTCTCATCTGGTCATGGCTTGCGCCACGGGCACCTCGTGAGGTACCTGCCTTGATCTCTCCGCCTCCTCGTGAGTTTCCGCCTCGACGAGGCTGCCTCGAGGAAGGTTCCCGCCGTCCGCCTCAGGAGGCCCGGCCTCGCGAGGGCCTTGAGCTTGAGCCGATGAAGTGGGCCGCTACTGGCCCCCACTTGAGCCACGCCCAGAGGCCGCAGCAGCAAGTCTGGGGACCCCATTCCCGAATGCCGACACCTCGATCGCTTGGGACCCACCAGCTACATCTTCGCACGCAAGGAAGTGCCTGACAGTCGGGACCCACCTGGTTGAAGCATACTTAGCATTGTCATTCTGGTCGCGAATGTGTATGTACATACTAGTCGATGTACAGGCACGCACGTGTCGTAGTAGAGGCGCGCACGTGTCGTAGTAGAGGCACGGACATAGCATGTACACGTACGTACAGCGGCCAGGGTGCAAGAAAGTAAATACGGCCACGTACGTACAACCGGCTGGGTCGGAACGGAATGCGTCGTCATGTTCATCGGGAGCTAATCGGCTTGGACGGAACAGCCGATGGAAACAAGGCCTAGCATACCACAGAACGGAGGAAACGGCCTTGTGTTCGACCGGCCACGATCGAAACGGGATCCTGTTCATCGGGAGGGGTCTGGTGTACCACAAAACGGAGGAAACGGCCTTGTGTTCGACCGGCCATGATAGAAACGAGATCCTGTTCATCGGGAGGGGTCTGACGTACCGCAAAACGGAGGAAACGGACTTCTCTTGGACCTCCTATGGTCGAAATGGTGTCCTATTGATCGGGAGGGGTGCGGCGTACCTCAAAACGGAGGAAACGGACTTGTGTTGGAGTGCTACGGTCGAAACGGGGGTCCTGTTCATCGGGAGGGGTGTGGCGTACTACAAAACGGGACTCCACAGGATACTGTTCATCTCCACCGTCGACCTCCTCCAGCCTCCACAGGCTACTATTCATCCACCGTCGACCTCCTCCAGCCTCCACCGCGATCGCCCATCCACGGGCTCTGCTCATCCAGCCTCCACCGCGGCGCCTCCACCGGCCATCGCTCAACCAGCCTCTCCACGGGTCCTGTTTCAATCACCCTCCACGGGTCATCCTGCTCATCCAGCCTCCACGGGTCCTCGTTCATCCACCCCCAACCGCTTGATCGATCGGGTATCGTTTCATCCAACGGCAACGGCCTCTACTACCACGGGTCCTGTTCATCCACCCCCCACCGGAACTGCTCATCCATCCCCAACAACGCCACTGCTCATCCAGAGGCGCAGGTTTGATCGACTTCAAGAAATGTAGTAGCGGCGAATCGCCGATCGGGTTCAGTTAACAGCCATCGATCGATCGCTCGGGCTCAGTAACGTGTAGCCTGCAGTGCAATCGCTCGGGTACAGTTAGAGCACAACGCCTCGCACACACACGCGTATGTACGAGAGAAACGTGCATCCCTCAGCCCCGACAACCCACCGTAACCGGGAACTCGCCCGATATTTTCCTCGCCCTTGCTTCTACCACGGTTTTTCCATCATGGAGGGCCCAAAGAATGTCATGTAGTTGCGTCTCCGGCCCACCCAGGACGAAAAGCCCATTTTCTGTCATGATTTTCTGTCATTGAAGTAGGATCCCACCACATCTATGATGATACCGGGCTTTGTCACAATTATCGTCATAGAAGTGTCATAAGCATGACAAAAAAAAATCGTTCGGCCCACAATGTCACGGATGTGTCTTGTTTTTGTAATGGATGTAATGATATCCACCTTGCAAAAGCGTTTAAATATGCGGCTCTATCCTTGGTGGGACCTTCGAGTTCCTCTCGGATAGGATCGCATATTGGGCGTGACACCTGATCACGCATAGGGTTTCCGCTTGAGATAGTAGCCATGTCTCACATGTAGGAAACGGTAGTTCGGAGAGGAGCGAGTTCACCATATCTTTGATAGCCTTAGCTCGAGCTCTTGTCATAGGTCCAAGTAGTGTTGTGGGAGACATAGGTCGATGCACGGGGATGACCATAGGATGCTCTGCATCATCTGCTAGGACAAACGGTATGCAGTGTTCGCCGGGAGGGCACCTGGGTTTACAGTTCATGGGAAGTGATACTTCTCCATCGTATCTACTTTTCCAAACTCTTTTGCCCTTGTTTTGGACTCTAACTTGCATGATTTGAATGGAACTAACCCAGACTGACGCTGTTTTTAGCAGAATTACCATGGTGTTATTTTTGTGCAGAATAAAAAGTTCTCGGAATGACCTGAAAATCAACGGAGAAAACTTTTGGAATTAATAAAAAATATTGGCGAAAGAATCAGCAGCAGGGGCCCACAACCTATCCACAAGGGTGGGGGCGTGCTCACCCCCCTGGGACGTGCCCTCCGACCTTGTGGGCCCCCTGGACCTCCACCGACCTCAACTCCAACTCCATATATTCACTTTCGGGGAGAAAAAATTCAGAGAGAAGGATTCATCGCATTTTATGATACGGAGCCGCCGCCAAGCCCTGTTCTTCCTCGGGAGCGCAGATTTGGAGTCCGTTCGAGGCTCCGGCGAGGGGAATCCTTCACCATCATCATCATCAACCATCCTCCATCACCAATTTCATGATGCTCACCGCCGTGCGTGAGTAATTCCATCATAGGCTTGCTGGACCATGATGGGTTGGATGAGATTTACCATGTAATCGAGTTAGTTTTGTTAGGGTTTCATCCCTAGTATCCACTATGTTCTAAGATTGATGTTGCTATGACTTTGCTATGCTTAATGCTTGCCACTAGGGCCCGAGTGCCATGAGATTCAGATCTGAACCCTTTATGTTTTCATGAATATGTTTATGTTCTTGATCCGATATTGCAAGTTATAGTCACCTACTACGTGCTATGACCCGGCAACGCCGGAGTGACAATAGTCGAGACCACTCCCGGTGATGACCGTAGTTTGAGGAGTTCATGTATTCACTAAGTGCTAATGCTTTGGTAAAGTACTCTATTAAAAGGAGGCCTTAATATCCCTTAGTTTCCAATAGGACCCCGCTGCCACGGGAGGGTAGGACAAAAGATGTCATGCAAGTTCTTTTCCATAAGCATGTATGACTATATTCGGAATACATGCCTACATTATATTCATGAACTGGAGCTAGTTTTGTGTCACCCTATGTTATAACCGTTGCATGATGAATGCCATCCGACATAATTATCCATCATTGATCCATTGCCTGCGAGCTTTTCACATATTGATCTTTGCTGTTACTTTTCCGCTACATCACGTTATTTATTGCTACAAAACTACTATCATATTTTTCCACCATTACCGCTACTTCCATACTACTTTGCTACTAAATATTTTATTGCAGATATTAAGTCTTTCAGGTGTGGTTGAATTTACAACTCAGCTGTTAATACTTCAGAATATTCTTTGGCTCCCCTTGTTTCGAATCAATAAATTTGGGTTGAATACTCTACCCTCGAAAATTGTTGCGATCCCCTATACTTGTGGGTTATCAAGACCTTTTTCTGGCATCGCTGCCGGGGAGCATAGCTCTATTCTCTGAGTCACTTGGGATTTATATCTGTTGATCACTATGAGGAATTTGAAAGATCAAAGAACCAATATGTTTCCCTCAACTACGAGGGGAGGTAAGGAATTGCCATCTAGCTCTGCACTTGATTCTCCTTCTGTTTTGAGTAAACTTGCGACACCTACACCTACTATTGGTTCCAATGTGTCCCATGTTATTGACGATGCCACTTCTGCTTTGCATGATACTTATGATGAAACTACTTATGTGCTTGATTATACTTTGCCACTAGGTGAATTTCTTGATGAACAACTTGCTAGGGTTAGAGAGAATGAAATTACTGAAACTAATGATATTATTGAAGACGATGATTATGATTCTCCCCCTAGATATGAATTATCTGTTGTGCCTGAGGGTTATGTTATGGATGAAGAAACTGCTAGAGACTTCTTTGCTTGTAATGATAGGGAAGATCTTAAGAAATTGTTAGCTAAGCTGAAAGAAAAATCCTTGAATGCTAGAATGAAATGTGATCCTGCTTTTTCTACTTCACCTATCTTTGTTACTGATAAGGATTATGAATTCTCTGTTGATCCTGAGTTAATTACTTTGGTTGAATCTGATCCTTTTCATGGTTATGAATCTGAAACTGTTGTGGCACATCTTACTAAATTAAATGATATAGCCACCCTATTTGCTCATGAGGAAAAAATTCATTATTACTATATCCTTAAAATTATTTCCTTTCTCACTAAAGGGTGATGCTAAGTTATGGTTTAATTCTCTTGCTCCTGGTTGTGTGCATAGTCCCCAGGATATGATTTATCACTTATCTGCAAAATATTTCCCCGCTCATAAGAAACAAGCTGCCTTACGGGAAATATTTAACTTTGTGCAAATTGAAGAAGAGAGTCTCCCACAAGCTTGGGGGTGCCTTCTCCAATTACTTAATGCTTTGCCTGATCATCCTCTTAATAAAAATGAAATACTTTATATCTTTTATAATGGACTAACCGATGCTTCCAAAGACCACCTAGAAAGTTGTGCTGGTTGAGTTTTCAAGGAAAGAACTATTGAGCAAGCTGAATTGCTATTCAATAATATATTGAGTAATGAAAATGATTGGACACTTCCTGAACCAACTCCGAAGCCAACTCCGAAGAAAAGGGGTATTCTATTTCTCAGTCTTGAAGATATGCAAGAGGCAAAGAAATCAATGAAATAAAAAGGTATTAAAGCTGAAGATGTTAAAAATTTACCGCCTATTGAACAAATACATGGTCTTGATAACCTGACACATGTAGTAGAGTTAAACTCTCTCCGTAGATTTGATGAAGGTGATATTCCTCATAATAAGTCTGCTAGTTAATGCTTTGATGAGTTTGATAATTTTATTGTTAAACAAGAGAATTTCAATGCTTATGGTAGTAGACAATTGAAACGTAATGCTTACATGCTTGATCACTTGGGTGATTATATGAGTAGAACTATTAATGATCTTAAGCTTATTAGTAAACATGCATCCATGGTTACAAATCAAGTAGAACAAGTACTTAAGGTATAGGATGATTTGCTTAATGAGTTGAATAATAAGAGTAATGATAATGTTGTTAGGGTTATGACTAGAGGTGGTAAAATGACCCAGGAACCGTTGTATCCTGAGGGCCATGCTAAGAAAGTTGAGAAAGATTCTCAGAGAAATAATACGGATGCACCTAGTCCTCGTACTAAAAATAAAAAGAAAACTGCCATGGACGATAGTAGGGCCCCTTAGTACTTTCCGCGACGGCATTTGGAACCGCCGCATGAGTTCGATAGGGGGTCATTGCCATAAAACCGCAGATAGGGCCCCTACAAGATTCTATCGTTTCGCCGCATTGCCATCGCAATGGTCGTGGAGCTAAGTTTATGATGCGCGCCCATCACAAACGGTTCACTATTATAGAACGGTATGATGCGCTGCCCATCACAAACGGTTCACCGTTAAGAAGATTAGCTAATCGCCGCACGAGTGTCGGACATGATTACAAAACGTCGGACTGTCGTAACATCGTCGTACACGACAACTATCGCATACGCTATTCTGTGGTGCAACGCTTATGATGCATACTTCATCGTAAACAGTTCATGGTTGCGAATCGTACGATAAGGCAACTAACACAAACATTTAGTTTGCCCGCACTGCTTGTGATATTGATCGACATCGCACACGCTTTGTAAACGGCAATTGTGTGCATGCTTGCACACGTTTCCTCTCTGTGAACCATCTCGGATTATGGTGCATATCGCAAACGTTTGTGTTTTACCAACCATGTGTGCCGTAATAACCTGGAGAGTGTAATTTCACCGTAATTTAATTGCTGCTTTTCCAAATTGTACTGGATTTGGATTTGAATTTGAATTTGAATGTATGCTACAGCTTTATTCATATCCATCAGGTTGAACAACCAATGCATTATTTGATTCATAGGTACGTATGTTCAAGAATTACATAAGAACCAAATAAAGAATGATGAACCACAGTTGTATACTTGTCCTATTAAAGACGGTAAAGAAAGTGGCGAAATATATTCTGGTTTCTGAACAAGGTGAAGCGGAATGCCCATATTGTGCCCTCCTCCATGCGTAAGGCACGCACGACTCTAGTCCAACCCTTGTGATGGTCGCATCGCCCATCCTTCACGGTCTTCATGAAAACATCTAGATAATCATCGTGTTCTGGTAGAAATACTTTAACCTTTGCATGCCCACCAATCATGTAGTTTGAGAGGTAATCTTGAGTAAACTGCTTTGGCAACCACTACAAAGGAAAAAGATTCAGACATTGTCATCTAACACAACTCATTATGGGCAGTAAAAAGAAGGCTGCAGAGTTCTTACTTACCATCCTGCAGTTTGTTGTTGTCTTGGATAAAGTGTAAACAAATAGTTTAATTGCCATCTTTGGACCCATTTTACTAACAATCTTTATCAGCTTCCTCACTTGATGCTGGTTCATCGATATCTCATTGCCCCATACGCAGAAAGGGTCGAAACACGGATCTTTACCAATGACATATGTACCTAAAAGCACCAAGTTAATATTAGAAGCTAAACAACAATTGCACAATGATGTAGTACAACACTCTTTTATAATATGTCTATATACATCCGTATGTGGTAGTCCATTTGAAATCTCTAAAAAGACAAATATTTAGGAATGGAGGGAGTATCTTATAACATCCAATATACTCACATATTAGATGAATTAACATCTTATATTATGGTCCGGAAGGAGTTTAGTTCATTCTTACAAATTATCGGCTGATTAACTGCTGTCAGATCCATGGGTTACAGCTTAGTTTGAGTTAGTTCGGCTCAAATAGCCCTAAAGTATATCTAAACATGAGGGCTAGTTTGAGCTAGTTGCATCTATAACCCACCCAAAAAACTATCCAACCCAAGAGGTGCTAATTGGAGCTAGTTCTCCTAGTGCATTTATTGTCAATCTAACCCTGCCATCCAAACAACTCTTTGGATGGAGTTAGTTCAGGTTAGTAATGAGCTAGAAACTAACTCTAACCTCTAGCTGTTGAGTATCCAAACAGGGTTGTGTTGTTGCTGTTGTTGTTGCTGCTCTTCACGATATCTAGACATCATTAGAACATTAATGTAACACTCTTCCTTGTTGCTATGTAGCCTAGGATTGCATATTTAGACATTAAGTAAAGTGCATGTTGCTATGTAGCCTCGTATATATTACATATGGCCCTAGTTAACCTAACAAAAATGGGTTGCAGATATATTCAGTTAAAAGTCCGATTCACCGATTAGTCCCTTATCACCCGCCGCCTATATGGTACCAAATACCGATATCCCTAATAAAGGAGCAGATATAAGCCATGGGATGAAACTAACCTCGATGGAAAACAGCAATGCTCCCAAAATTGTCCTGTAGGTACATCAAGAAGCATGTTAAGCACAATAGGCTAAACATCAACCAAAATTATACATGGTAGACAAAATAATCTCCAAAAGATAGCTTCAGTGTGCAGGTTTAAGCACGCTAGTAAAGCAAAACAAGTGGAAAGGTGTGCTAAATGCAACACGCCTAACATATAACAACAAGCAAACATAGTCATTCAAACTGGTATTGTGCCAATTTAAGTACAGTGGTTATGGTTAAATAAAAATGGAAAGGTGTGTTAACTACAAGATGCAGCAACCAAATGTAGTCATTCATAGTGGTATTGCTAAAACTGGTACTGATGAAATTGAACTGCACAGTTCATACTTGCACATATAGAACATCACGTTGTGAATAATCGAATAAACAAGGCATACTACAAACAACCAAAGATAGCATTTGAAACTGAACATATGCTAACTACAAACAACCTAACAATCAAAAACTTTAAAAGAGGCATATGCTAGCTATAACAGCTTAACAACAAGCAAATATATGCATTCCTATCGGTATGTTTAAAACTGATTGATGAAATGTACTGCACAAGTAAATAATTGCACATATAGAGCATCACATTGTGAACAACTGAAATAAACAAGGCATCAGATATGGGACATATTCTCACTACACTACAAAAGGGACTCAAAACAAATCACAGATGAAGAGGGGCAAAACAAATCATGGGTTTCTCACTTGTCACATATGGGCTCGCTCCGTGGGAAGAGCACGACTCGGATGTGCTCCATGTTGTCGCAGATGGGCTCCTTCCCTTGAAGAGCATGGCTGTAGGATGCCCTCCCCGATGTCGCAGACGGGCGCTTTCCCTTGAAGAGCAGATGGGCTCTTTCCCTTGAAGAGCCGAGAGGGTGCCTCCTCGTGGTCACCGCCGATGAGGTCCGACTTGGAAGTCTGTGGATCCCAAGCCAGATCGCAGAACGTGTCCTTTAGAAATGACAAAAGGGGCTCAATGGCGATGTAGAATGGCAAATTGTTGATAGCGAACTAGAGGAGATCAGCAAGCGGGCCATGGATGAGATCGACGCGGTTGAACCCGAGGGGTTGGGGTGGGCCACTTAACCCACAGCCCGCCAGCATGTCATTGCCGATGACCTCGATGTCATAGCTGCGGACGAGACATGCCCGCATACTCTAGCCCGCTGCTTGAGTGCCCGCCGCCAATAATGGTCGCCGCCTTCCTCGGCGACGCCGGGCGAAGAGACCGCTATATACCTCTCCTGGGTCAGTCGCTCCTCGAGCTCCACCGAAGCGTAGCCGGGCTTAGGCTGCGACGTTCTAGAGTGGGGGATGGGGATGGGGATCTGTGGGAAAGGGGGCGTTTGGTAGGCGTCATCTAGGAAACTTAGGGTGGCCTGGGTATGGAGACCGGTTGGTAAGCTGCACAGGCAAATCGGCAGATGTTGACAATGGAGGCCTTACGGCGGCAGCGGCGGCGGGGACCTTGCTAGGGTTTCGAGCGAGGGAGGGGGTGTGTGTGTGCGCGCGCGCACGCCCGAGGAGGTTTTCTCTCTCTGTGTGTGTGTGTGTGTGTGTGTGTGTGTGTGTGTGTGTGTGTGTGTGTGTCGAGGGGGGCACACGATGTTTGAGGAAATGACGCGGGTGCTGAAAATTTTACTACGCGGGAGTGAAATGACGGCTATTGAAAATTTTGATGATAGTGCATCGCACACGGTCCGAGATAACAACCGTGTTATGAAATACAAAAACCTCGAGGCGGGCAGATATTTTCTAGGGATGCAGCAGGATTGGGAACAAGAAACATCGCACACGGTCGGAGATAACAACGTGTGTTATGAAATGTAAAAACCTCGAGGCGGGTAGATATTTTCTAGGGATGCAAAGCGGATTGGGAATAAGAAACATCGCGACACGGTCCGAGATAACAACCGTGTTATGAAATGAAAAACCTCAAGGCGGGCAGATATTTTTGAGAGGGGAGCCTCGTGGAGCCCAATGTACCGTGGATGTGTGTGTGACAGTGCATCGTGTGGCACACGGTTAGTTTGAGGAACGTGTCTGCTAAGGTCATCCGACTTGTCTAATGTTCATAAATTTGGCGAAAAATGACGTGGGAGAGGGTCAGAACACGAACACACTTGCATGTGGACCAAATTTATGTATCAAAAGGGTGGTTTGATTTTCAAATACCAAATGCAACTTCGATGTGGCACCTCTCTCGCAAAGCGCACGGTATTGCTTGCTCCCCACCCCCTTGTCTCGGCACGAAGGGAATCCTAAGCTATGAATGCATGCCCTCCTCCCCAACCGAGGTTCACCTAGCAAAGTGCAAAGTAGCTAGCAGCCCCCTCCTCCCTCGTGTCGGCACGAAGGGAATCCTAAGCTATGAATGCATGCCCCCCCAACCGAGGTTCATTCACCTAGCAAAGTGCGAAGTAGCTAGCAGCCCCCCCCTCGTGGTCGGCACGAAGGGAATCCTAAGCTATGAATGCATGCCCCCCAACCGAGGTTCATCACCTAGCAAAGTGCAAAGTAGCTAGCATCCCCTCCCTCGTGTCGGCACGAAGGGAATCCTAAGCTATGAATGCATGCCCCCCAACCGAGGTTCACCCTAGCAAAGTGCAAAGTAGCTAGCAGCCCCTCCCTCGTGGTCGGCACGAAGGGAATCCTAAGCTATGAATGCATGCCCCCCAACCGAGGTTCACCTAGCAAAGTGTGAAGTAGCTAGCAGCCCTCCTCCTCGTGGTCGGCATGAAGGGATTCCTAAGCTATGAATGCATGTCCCCCCAACCGAGGTTCACCTAGCAAAGTGCGAAGTAGCTAGCAGCCCCCTCCCTCGTGTCTGCACGAAGGGAATCCTAAACTATGAATGCATGCCCCCCAACCGAGGTTCACCGTAGCAAAGTGCTAAGTAGCTAGCAGCCACCCCTCCGTCGTGTCGGCACGAAGGGAATCCTAAGCTATGAATGCATGCCCCTCCCCCCAACCGAGGTTCACCTAGCAAAGTGCGAAGTAGCTAGCAGCCCCCCTCGTGTCGGCACGAAGGGAATCCTAAGCTATGAATGCATGCCCCCCTCGCCCCCAACCGAGGTTCACCTAGCAAAGTGCGAAGTAGCTAGCAGCCCCCACCCACCTCGTGTCGCCACGAAGGGAATCCTAAGCTATGAATGCATGCCCCCCCAACCGAGGTTCACCTAGCAAAGTGCGAAGTAGCAACCCCCCCCCACACACACACACACACTTTCAATGCAAGGGCCGAGAGGCATATATCTCACTAAGATGGATTGTAAACGGACCAAGAATAATCCACCTTGGTCGCATAACCTCTCTTGTTGTTGGTCAAAGTGATGGACGCCCATGCGACCCGGAGATGGGCTAGCTCACCAATAATCACACAAGTAGCTAGTCCCGAAGACAACCACTGCATGCGTGTGGCCCAAACATATGTATGGAGAGGTGTGTTTTTGAGTAACAATGGAACAACTTTGATGTGGCACCGTGATTTCGAACTAGAAATCCCCACACTGAGTGAGGGTTAGGTTGACGATGCATATGTATGTTACACCACACTTCAAGCCAACGACGGGGATTCATGCATGCATGCGTGCATAGTATATGCGCTCAAACTTAATTAGGTCTGAATCTCACCATGACCTATACTACGATAACACGAACCAAATGAAGAATCTGCCATGGTAACCTATCTTGTTGTTGGTCAAGGTGATCATGGATGTCCACGCGGGCCCATGAATATATAGGCTTGTCGCCGATAAACCACGCGAGGGAGTGTATCGTTCGAAGGCAACCACTACATGCATATGCATGGAGGTGATGCGTGCATGCATGTTTGAATACACAACATTGATGTAGTGTGTGTGTGTCAAAAATCGTACACTATCTCCCCACACAGAGCGAGATCGGTTCATGATGTGTCGTTGTACTAGCCACTTCGACTCGATGGGAGGGATCCATGCGTACACATGCATGTGTGTGTGCTCAAACTGTATCATGCATGTCATCCCAGAGCAAAAATAATAATCCCCCCTAAGTCAAATTAACCTCTCTTGTTGTCGGGCAAAAAGTAGTGATGGACCAAGCGGGCCCATAGATGGAAAGCATCGATATCGCTGATAACCGCTTAAGTGGGTGCGAGAGGACAACCACCACTGCTTTGCGTGTGGGCCAAACATATATATATGTTGAATACCCAACATGCACAACTTTGATGTGCCACATGCCTCAAAAACCGTAAACCATGCACCCACACAGAGTGAGGTTCATATCAAGCGCACTACATATGATGGTCCCTTCCCTCTTCACCGTGATACTATATGCTCCTGCCGTAATATATGTACAACCCAAAAGAATCCTCATCGATGGTGAAATTAATTAACCTCTCCGATGTAGGTCAAAGTGATGCATGCATGCATCGACGATGGCCTCATGGGCCCACAGATGGAAGCATCACACGTGAGTGTCCTAGCTAGGATATGCATGTGGCCCAAAAAGGTGTTGTGTGATGTTTGAATAACCAATTTCACAATTTTGATGTGGCACGTGCCTCGGTAACCAAAAAGTCCCGACATCGAGTGAGGTGTACTTGTTCACAGGACGCAGACGATAGTATATATGCTAGTCCCTCCCACCTCTTCGACGCTGCACTATATACCACCATAACACAAACAAAAAAGATTCTACCTTGCTGGTCAAATTAACCTCACCGCCGACTGTTCATCAAAGTGATGGACGACGACCTCACGGCCCACGTAAAGCGCCACACGCGAGTATCGAGTGTCGTAGGACAACCATCGATCGCATGTGGCCAAAACATTTATGTATGAAAGGGTTGTGTAATGTTTTAAATAACGATTTCACGACTGATGTGGCACCGCCTGCCTAACAAAATGGCCAACCCACACGGTGGCTCACAACTCAGAGTGTATACGCGAGCCACCCGCCACCCCTGCATGCACACACCCACACACACACCGCGAATCCACCGCAACTACGATGCATGTTAAATTAATTATCCGCGGTGAACATACATGTTACCAAAGGAGGGACGCTTTTAATTTCAAAAAATCACAGAGATCATTAAGACATTTTAGTACATTGATTGATTGATTTTCTACGGGTATAATGTGCAAAATCAAATTTGAGCTACACACATGATAAAGTGCACCTAAATGGATTGCAAAACACATGTGTCTCACTGGGTGCATGTTTACTCCCTGCAACAAATTTCAAACATTGAGAATCTTGATTTTAAATTCTAGTACATCCAAAACTTATTTGAAGTTCATGAAACTTATCGTGTTGTCATATGGACACCAATACAAAGTGGCATTGTACTTTTTTTGTCAAATTTGAGACCAGTTTTGATGTAATCTTTATCTAATTACAGACGGGAGATTATTAATAATTGGGATCCAATATCCCAAACGGATTATTTATTTGAACCGTGAGAACTAGACCAACAATGGATACGTGCCATGCTTTGATTAAGCAATAAAGCAACAACATTAATCATCCAAATAGAAAAACAATATACATGCCGATGCGCGACCCGTGTGGCGTGCGAGCAGGCGTGAGTTGATGGGACGTATGCGAGCAGTCCACCGCGCAGGCAGACGGGGAGGCGTGCATGCAGGTGTGTGAATTGATGGAGGCGTGTTTCGCCACGCAGTGTCATCGGGAGGCGGCGAGTAGCTGTGTGAAACTTTGGTAGGCATGCCAGCAGTCCGTGCGCAGCTCACCGGAGGCGAGCCATCGGTTTGACCGCGCCCACCTCTCTCCCACAACTCCCACTACTCCATATTAATGGTGCGCCGAGCGGCCGCACCCCATCCTCGCTACGCACACACAATCCTCTCTCCGCTTGCATCCTCGACGCCGCCTCAATCCTCAAAGCCGCTCAAGTATGAGGATGCCGCCAAGCGCCCCATCGGAGGGAGTGGCGACGCTGGGCTGCTAAAGCACCGAGCACGGCGTGGAGATGGAGACAGAGGTTGCCGCCACCGCCCCGAAGTTATCGCTGCACTCGACATCGCCGACGACGCCGAGCTTCCACAACCGGAGGCGGAGTTCCACACCGACTCGACGACCACTCCGGCGATTTAATCGACGACGACAATGGACAATTGGTTAGTCATCTATACCCATTTATGTGTCAAATAGATCATAGGGTTTCTCCGTTACTCCTGCCTCCCCTTTTGGAATAGAAATCATGTGGTTATGTTCTCCCAATCCATGAAATCTGAGTAAGTTTCGTTTGATCCGTGTAGTGTATTGATTGTTTGAATGGTACAGGTGTTAAGTGATTAGTTGTTTCATCTGTGCAAATGATTTCTGCTAGTAATCCGACTAGGGTTAGTGTTCATGCTAATAATTCCTAGCCAGGACTTGACAATTGATTTTGAATGACCTACATATGTTTGTGCCATTATTTTCTTCAAGATTGGTTTGTACGTAGACGACTGTGCTTAAAAATTGAACCATAATCTCTGGATATATATATAAATAAATAGCCATAAATTCCTAATCCTACTTCACGGCATGTAATTAGTGATTTGATGCCAAATTTGTTTTACTATTTGTATAGGTGCTGTCTGACGATGTGGACAACGATGATGAAGATGCCTAGAGGAGGTACAAGGGGCGAATCCTGAGGGAGCTTTATGCGGGAATGCATAACAGGCGTATTAGGACCTGGAACGACGGCTACGGATGCCCATTTTGCAACCATAAGCTTCATGACGCGTATCTAAGTGTTCTGGCGCGTGCAAGAGGACGGGCTGTTGGCTCCTTCAAGCATAAGTATTCTCGCAGGGTGGCGCATGGCGCGTACGCCGAGTACCTGGAGACGCTTCAGGATCATGCCAGCCGCATGCGAGATGAGATGCGGGATAGATCGAACTATGTACGCTTGAGTATGCTTAATGACGGTTGAACTATGTACTTATGGTTGAACTATGCTTATGTACATGTACGCTTATTATCTATGTCTGAGTATGTTAAATATTTGGTCAAAGTTTGGTAAAATTTCAAAGGGGGACCAATAAACTAGGAAACGGAGGTAGTACGTCAATCACACACGGTTCCCAAAATTGGAACCGTGTGCAATGGCTTTCATTTTGCCTGTTGCGTCAATCACACACGGTTCGCTCTAGCAAACCGTCATTTCCAAAATTCTTTGTGGGACAGAAAACCTCACCACCCAATTCAAAAAGAAAAAGAAAACCTCACCATCCCCACGTAACAAAAACCTCACCCCGCCCGCCACCCTCCCAGACGTATGTTCCCCATTCACACCGCACAAGCTCCTCCACGCCTATGCAATGGCACCGCCTATCGCGGTGGTAAACACTTAGCTCGATGCCGCCGCCGCCAGTTGCCGCAAAGCCCACCGTGATTTCGCCACTTCCGCTTGCCGCCGCTTATCGCCATCGACTTTCTCGACGCTGCTCATGGGTCCACCCAGCTCCGCCGGTTGGGGAATCTGCCGATCGAGGGTTCTTTCTCATGGACGACAAGGTAACTAATTTAACGAGATATTATCTCATCTCTTATCCCAGTTCATCTGCCTCTTTAATCACCCGCGGAAATCACCGTGAATTCATTTTTATTCGAGCTGATTTGAGGGTTTTATTTCATTCATAGAATGTACAAGGCGCCGACACTTCAGACTTTGCGACCGCCGCCAGAGATTCCATCTCATCGCATCGATAACTTGAGGACGCCATGTATGTTCAATCTCACCCTAAATCGGTTGGCATGGCCTACTTTCCTAACATATTCTAAATATTGCTACATTTGGATAAAAGGTGCCACATGCACCATATACGCCAAAGGATTTTTCCTCTTCTTTCTATATTAGGCAAATTAATGATGTATTGTTCTTTCGACACTCTCATTTTTCCATGACATCATGTTTACCCTATCTGCTTAATTATAGATTTTGTCCTTCGATTTCAACTGCTGTACAGTTCTTTCAATTTGGGCCCATATTTGCATGTTACCATATTTTCTTTAACAATCCTACCATTTTCTCGCAGGACATCCCTCGCTATGCAACAGATTATGTAGTGCACAATTTTTCCTTTACATACATCAAGGCTCCACGGATGTCATATCGCACACAAACCATGGATTTACAATCATTGCTATCAGAAGACTTGATGAACGTGGTGACTCCTATTTTGGCAATCGGCTTTTGGAATGAAATTGCAAAGTTTTATGTAATCAAAGTCGGCACTAAAATTGCAATCGCATATAAAAGGGCCTGGTCATGAGATATATGCTAACTTCCCGACAAAATCATCCGTCCTAGACTTTGTTCAAAGTAAGTTTTCTTTCAACTATCTACGGTATGTTGACTTACCCAACAATGTCAAATGAATTGTGTAGTATTTAAGCAACCAATTGTTATTCCCTTTTCTTACTATATTCCTACCTAATAACTTCTAGTTACCAATACACTTTTCTATTGCCCTGTTTTAACTAAATATTCCATGTACTCCCATTTCTATCAGAAAGCGCCACTGACAAGGAGACTCCGGAGGTGGAGAACGGGGCTGCCAACAAGCGGAGGCGGGGCGAGCTAGAACCGCAAGCGACTCCAGCAGGCCTAGACTTAATCAGCAGCCTCCCCGATGATATGTTGAGAGTCATCATCTCCCTCCTCCCAATCAAATATGGGGCGGACAACCCTCCTTTCCCGATGGTGGCGCCCTATGGAACTCCAGCCCTCTCGACCTCATCGACACCCACGAAGCTCGCCATGGCTATCGCAAAGCTTGGATGCATTCTCCAAGATCCTCGGCAGTCACCTTGGCCCAACCAAAGGCCTTAGAATGGGCAAGTTCCGTTCCAATGGCAAGGACCGAGCCAAGCTTGACGACTGGTTCCGATCCCCCGCCCTAGATCAGCTCGAGGAGCTCACTTTTGATGATGGGCATATGCGGTCGCTGCCAACGTCCCAGACTACCGCGCCCACGCTGCGGTCGCCAAGTTCAGAACTGCCATTTCCGCCTTAATGATGCGCTACCGCTCTTATTCTACCACGACTGAAGCACCTCGAGCTCGTCGCCGTCTGCCTCTCAAAGGGTGACATGGAGCGCCTGCTCCGTGGCTGTACTGCACTCGAGTACCTTCGTCTTCAGGCGATCAATGGGTTGAGTACCTTCCACATCACCTCCATGACTCTCCGGACTATTTATGTGTGTTGCTGGTGCGGCAGGAAGACATCACAAAAGGTGGACCACGGTATGGTCATCCAGGACACACCTGCACTTGAGAGATTACTTGTAGTTGATCAAGAAGGTCCAACAAGAATCAATGTCATTTCATACCAAATTGACAAAGGTGGGCTACTCGTCTCGACAAATACTCCAACTTGTTATTGATCCACACTGCTCGTGTACAACAGCCGCTTTCTACCTCTCCTTCTACAAATTAACATTATTTCTAATTTTGAAGATGTTTGTTCGTCTATCATTCAGAAAATGATTCCGATAAGCTTGATCCCGAAATTGCGCACAGCGAAGGTCTTGGCACTAGAATCTATCGGCCTCGACCTGGAGCAAGTTGTTAGTTTCCTAATATGCTTTCCATGCCTGGAGAAGCTATATATCGAGGTGATGTTCCTTTCCTGTTAAATGTTAACCATAAGGGAGTTCAATTTGTGACACCTTTTTCCAAGTTTACAATGACAATGCACTATGATTTCTAAAGGTTCTTTTGGAGGATTTCAGTACTTACATGCCCCCCATATTGGTTGCTTGATCCATATGGTTACAATCAATAAGCATTTCTCTTTGGATTCATCTGTACTAGTTTTCTTAGGGAACTTTTCATCCACTCCAACCTCTTGTGAAGAAGGCTACATTTTTCTAGAATGTAATCAAATGCCCATGTTAATCATGTCGATCAAGATGGCATGTTAGTGCATTTTACAAATCCTCGCAAACCAAATAGCTAGGCATGTAGTAATGTTCAAAACTGCATGTAGGCACTAACACATTTTCTTATTTTGCATATAAGATTAGGCCCAAGGTGGATAATGTGATACAATATAACAATCACGTAGAATGCCTAGATCTGCATCTCTTAGAAATTACTTTGAACTCCTACCGAGGGACCTTACCGGAGATTATATTCGCCAGTTCTTTGTTCTCGAGCAAGGGTGTCAAGGAAATGAGGTTTGCCCTACATTTATTTCGCAAAAATGAATGGTTTGTTGATCAGCGCCGCTAAGCATGCATGTAGAATGGAGTAGGCTCCAAAATGCTGAATTTCATTTTGGAACTTCAGATGACAGAGTAATCGGAAGTCATCATATCAACCCCATACATGACTTCTTAGTGGCTGGCCCCTTTGCAAAAACTGTGAGGTTTTGAAGCCAAACTTAGAAGCGGTGATATTAGTTTGAACCTCTCTGATATCCATGTTCAGCGGATCAGCGCGAGCATTTGCAGCTGATGAGCTGAATTTCATTTCTAATATCAGTTTGAACCTTGTAATCTTCGAATTTGAGCCATATAACTCTGGAATTTGAACCTTGTAACATTTCGAGCTTTTGTGGTACAATCATTGAAATGGCATCGTATGAGACTCAGATATTGCTAGCACTATTTTGACCTTAATATGCAATGGTCTTAGATTTTATTAACCATTCTCGAATCAGTTTATTTTGTCGATCTCACAAAGACACGATCTCAGATAGCTAACTCGATCGCGATCTTCGACATTATTGCACATAGTTGGTTTCTTCCACCATGTGAACTGTAGAGCGCAGAATTAATTATCGCACTCGAGTGTCCATCATCACCCTTCTGTGTAACTTTGACCTCATCACCCAAGGGTAAGCTTATGACCGAAGTCATTCCACACACTTCGTTTTTACAAAGCTTTTTGCCAATAAACGCCCATGATTTGTCCCTCTACTAGCCGACGCGTGGCCAAACTAGCTGGGCGGGAACCTTGCGCGGTAAACAGCGCGGTAGCGTGGGAACAGGCTCACCAAAAATACATTTGGCGCCTCTTTGATCCCACGCGTGCGGTGCGGTGTTGTCAAGCGTGCACTAGAATCCTCCGCTATGAACGCCGTGACAAGACGTGACGATTACAGGCCGGCCGGCCCCCATTTATTACAGCGGCCATTTAACCTACCCTTGTGTCTCTTCAACCTTTCGATCGTGCCCTGCCATTGCAAGAAGCACACCCACCACGAGAAATTCTTAGAGGGTATCTCGCTGCTCCAATGGCGCCCGAAGCGCTACCGATGACGAGCAGCAGCTTACCATGCGTGGCCGTGGACACCCACAAAGGTTCATGGACCTCTCGATGGTGTACACCAACGACCCGGTCTGGGTGGAGAAGTCCATCCACATCATGGATTCGACTCGAGTACACCCGCCGCGCGGGTCTCGCCACAAGGTCGTTGTCGCCAGACATGTGCGCGGCACCACCACGCCCTCGCTTACCACTACCGCCTGGCCACAAGGCCTTGCGAAGCCGCCAGTTTGTCAACAGCCCCCACTACATGTGCGCTATGGTGGACATCACCAACAATGTAAAGGCGCCGAGAATTGGCACCGCCGCCGTAATCTTGTCGACATCCGTACAATACAAGATCCGGGGCGGCAAGGAGCATGAGAAGGACTCATTGGTTCACCGCCGAGGCCATCATCGACCCTACTACAAAGACATGAAGGATTCGTGCAACAAGGAGAAGCGGCTCGCACTCGCCCGATGGAGAAACTCGAAAGCTCATGTCGTGTACGCTGCCAAGGAGGCGCATACGAGCTACTTACATGTACAAAGCGGATCGCTGACATGAGGAAGTGCCTCCTTCCCCAAAACGCCAGGGTCCAGCTAGAAGCGTAGCAATGGCAAGTGTTGGGATATAACTATTTGTATAAGCCGCCGAGAGGGGCCGGGTTATACAAAGAAGACTCGCCAGAAAGAAGCCTGAATCAAGCGTGAAGATGGCGGTTCAATAAAGGGCTTAAGGCCCACATGCGACTTAAGGTCTGCTGTAGTAAACCGCCACAATGGCATGACTTGTATCATAGGGTAGATTTAATAGTCACCAAGCCGACATCGCTTATAAGACGGCCGACTCTGTAAGCCGCAGGGAGTCAACCCGTGTATATAAGGGGACGACTTGCGGCGGCTTAGGGGCAGGAAACAACTCATCGAGAGCCGGGCATAGCATATCTCGCCCCCTAGTCATCGAAACATCAAGCAATACCAACCCAACTAGACGTAGGCCTTCCTTCACCGCAAGGGGCCGAACTAGTATAAACCTCTCGTGTCCTTTGTCCCGATTAACCCCTTTAAGCTTCCTAGTTGCGATGGCTCCACGACTAAGTCCTTGCAAGAGGACATCTACCGTGACAATTCCACGACAGTTGGCGCCCACCGTGGGGCCAGCACACAGTGGATTTGAGTTCTTGAAGGGCAGCTTCAAAGGGCTCAAGGATACGCAGGGTCGGATGACCAAGAGTCGCCGCGCAAGATCTACATCGACAACGAAGGCTGGGGCCCCAACGCCGACTCAATTGAGTACGGTACCGGGTCCCTTTGGCGGAATCCACATCTTCATCGGCCGGATCGGTGAGCCGGGCCCCGAGCCGACAACCGCACTAACCTCGCCGAGACGGCTCAGATGCGAGACCCGCCCGAGCTCAACTCGTCATGAGGCATGCCTTCGTGGGCTGCGCCCATGGAGAAGAACTTCAAGAATCTAAAGATGGTGGTGAGACGGCCGCCCTCTGATGATGATTCGCTCTCGATTCAACAGATTCTTTATATCAAGTCCAAGAGGGCATGCTTTGGGGCTGTTCGACGGCTATAGCACTCCGGACTCAATGAGCCGCCAAGCTGGGCAGGGGTCTTCATGGCTGGTACTCAACCCGGTCAAAACTCGACGGCTGCAACAGCAATAACGACCGGTCCGGAGCAGCCGGGCAGGTGGCCCCGTGGCGCTCACTGCTCAAGTGCCGATGGATCTTATGGATAAGCTAACGACCTTCGTTAACCGCCACCGTTATTCCTGCAAATAAAGATGAGCATAACGCGGAGGTGGCGAGGGTGCATGAGGAGATAGCCCGGCCAAGGAGGCCTTGGCAGCTGATGACACCAAAGTTAGCTACAGAGCGGGCGGTTTTAGACGCGGGCGAGCAACTCCAAATGAGGCTTTCCAGCTTAATATGAGCCTCGAACGCATCCAATGAGGTGATGAGGAGGAGACATCGAAACCCAATCCCGCTTGCCTCCGGTTTATGACCTTGAATCTTTTCACTACACCCGTGCCGCCCTAGCAACCCGCCCAAAGCCAATCAGTTCACGACACCAAGCGGGAGGATCGGCTCACTCAAGAGATGGCACCTCCAAGATGGGAGTATGGCCTCGCCCGCTATGTACCAATACCACCGGTCACTTCTCCAACCCCATGGAGAACTTGATAGCAGATCGACACATTTGGCGGCTCTCCCAAAGGATGGTGATGATCCGACATCGGTGGAGACCGAGGGTTAGAGATCTTATTCAGACGGCCCTGGCGCAACAAAAGACCTATTCTACAGCCAAACAGATTCATTCAACTCCTCCGCTTTGGCTAGCACCGCCATCAAAACCGAGTCCGAAAGTTACAGCAGTACATGGAGTCGGTTTTGTCAAGCAACGCTTAGATCAGTATTCAGCCCGTGGCTATAACCCAAAGGTAAGACCGAATACGCCAGAGGACGAGCGGGCGGCTCAGCTAGCGGCTCAAGAAAGCGGCATATCAAGACCTCCCTGAGTATCCGACGACTTTATTGAGCGGGAGTGGCTACCGTAACCGTGGTGTTCCTTGTTTGGTGCCGCTCATGGGATGTACGCTCACCCAAGGACTTCAAGGACCACGAAGGTGCCGAATTACACGGCCGACTTACAGCCCGGAGCATGGATCGAAGTTACGAGATGGCCATGGAGTTACTAGAGGTCAGCGACGCAGCAATGGCTAAGTACTTCACCGTGATGTTAGACGGAACAGCCCGGTCTTGGTTAAAGGGTTTGCCACCCAATTCCATTAGTTCATGGGCAGAGCTAAAGGTCTGATTTATCCGTAACTTCAAGGACACTTGCAAGCAATCTATGTCAATTGTGGACTTGACCAATTGTAAGCAGGAGGAGGGTGAATCCACAACTCATTGGGTGCGCCGGTCAAGGAAATAATACATTCATCTCGATAAGATGGATGCCGCTCAGAGTCCTCATGTTGGAGAAGAATTGCCGCTTTGAGCCGCTGAGGCAGAAACGGGTGCCTTAAGCGTGATTGCAACGATATGGGTACGCTGATGGCGGCTTTAGTCAAGTATGCCGATTCTCGATAGTACCAAGGATCCCACGCCCGATGAGGAAAAGACGGGAAGGGAAAGAAGAACGGCAATGGAAAGGGTCAGCAAAGATAACCCGCAAATCAAGGAGGCAACAAGCGAAGGTGGAGGGTAACCCGGAGTTTGTGGCCAATGCCAATGCACAAGGTAACAATCGAGACGAAGGGAAAACCGCCTCGATCCGGGCGGGTCAGTCCATCTCTTGAGCAGCTTCAATGAGCCTTTTCCAAGACACGGTACTGGGAACGACCCGCCACCCACTTATGGAAAGATTGCGCGATCATGAAGGCTTTCAAGAATTCCAACATGTTTGATGGCAATCATGGATCGCGCGGCGGTTCAGAGCCGGGCGGCTTTCATGGCCCGGGCGGTGTTTCAAGTTCCGCTTTGTGGAAGTCAAGGAGGCTACAATCAAAGCAAGCCGGGTCAAGGGGGACAGCAGAGAAAGAGTCAGTTATCAAAGCCACCCCAAGCAGCTGAATGGTGGGCGACCATGTGTTTACCACTAATTTGTGCAAACGTGACCGTAAGATTCATAAGAGGGCCGTGAATTTATTGAGCCGGCGGTTCCGCGTTATTTGAGGTGGTCGAGCAGCCCATTATATGGAGTGGAAGATCACCTCCGGTTGATAATCCGGTCATTGGCCTTGGTGGTAGCACTCAAGTTGGTGGATATAAATTCACTAAGGTACTCATGGATGGAGGAAGCAACATCAATATTCTCTATTATGAGACCTTTCGCCGCATGGGGTTGACTGATAAAGACTTGAGGACGCCCAACACCGCTTTTCATGGAGTGGTGCTTGGTAAGTCGGCGCACTCCAGCTAGCAAGATTGAGCCGAAGTGGCCTTTGGAGATGAATATGATTCCAGAGCTGAGAAATTGACGCTTGAGGTAGTCAAAATCAAGAGCACGATTATGCTTTGTTTGGACGGCCGCTTATGCTAAGTTCATGGCGCGACTGCAGTTATGTTTATCTCGCAGCTCAAGATGCCGGATCACAAGGGTACCATCACCGCATGGGAGTCGAAAGGTAGCCTTGGAATGTGAGGAAGGCAATGCGGCTTATGCTGAGTCTGTTTGTGCAGCCGAGGAGATGAAGTTTTATCGAATAATGTTGACCCGCAGATATGACTTCTTTAAAGAAGCCGACTACGTGAGCATGACCCGACATTGAAGTTTAAATCGTCAATGAAACAAAGCTTGTTGACTTTACTCCAGCGACTCTTCCAAGAAGTTCAAAGATCGCGCCAACTTGATCCTAAATAGGAAAGCGCCATCGAAGTTCATCCGTGAGAACCGGACATCTTTGCATGGAAACCTTCTGACATGCCGGGTGTTACGAGGGAACTCGCTGAGCACACTCTTAATATTGATCCAAAGTATAAGCCGGCCAGGCAATTTCTTCGACGGTTCAATGAGGAAAGACGGAAAGCTATTTGGGAAGAGGTCGCTCGGCTCTTAGCGGCTGGGTTCATTGTGGAAGTTTTTCACCCGGAGTGGTTAGCTAACCCGGTGCTGGTACTCAAGAAGAATGGCACTTGGCGGATGTGTGTGGATTACACGGACTTAAATAAGTCTTGTCCGGCTGATCCCTTTTCCCTCCCCCGTATTGATCAGATCATCGATGCTACGGCGGGTTGCGAGCGTTTGAGTTTTTTGGATGCTTACTCTGGTTATCATCAGATCAAAATGGCAGTTAAGGACCAGGAGAAGACGGCTTTCATCACTCCGTTTGGAGCCTTCGCTATGTATCTATGCCATTTGGGCTCAAGAGTGCCCAGCGATTTATCGTAGATGTGTACAAAATTGTTCCACGATCAAATTGGGCTAATGTTCACGCTTATGTGGATGACATCATGGTGAAGTCCAGAAGAAGGAAACCTTGATATCTGATTTAAAGGAGACTTTGATAATCTCCGAGTTTATAAGATGATGCTTAACCCGACAAGTGTGTGTTTGGTGTACCGCAGTAAGCTTTCGGATTTCGGTCTCAAATAGAGGCATTGAAGCTAACCCGAGAAAATCAAGGCGATCACCTCCTTGGCTAAACCGGCGGCATCAACGATGTTCAACGATCGGGGCCATGTTGCCGCTCTAAGCCGTTCATAAGCCGTTAGGCGAGAAGGCCCTACCGCTATATCATATGATGAAGAAAACGGATGCTTTTGTCCTCGAGGACGCCGCTGATGTCGCTTTTGAGGATTTGAAGAGACAATTGTCCGAGCCGCCGTCCTTGCGGCAACCATTGATAGAGAGGCATTGTTGTTATATGTGGCTACTAAACTCACGAGCCGTCTGTGTGGCCATTGTGGTGGAGCGAAGGAGGCTGGCAAGGAGCATCCGTTCAACGGCCGTTTACTACATCGCTGAGGTGCTCATTGAGTCCAAGCAAAGGTATCCACATTGGCGTAAACTTGTTTATGGGGTGTTTATGGCAAGTCGGAAGTGAAGCAAGATTTCCAAGGTCATCCTATAACTGTGGTAAGTTGTGGTAAGTTCATTGCCTTGGGCCTCATGGGAGACATCATCCTATTAAGTCTCAAGCCTTGGTGGACTTTATCAATGATTGGACAGAGTTACGTGGAGGAGAAGCCGATAACACATATTGGACTATTCACTTTGATGGGTCCAGTAGTTGAAGGCTCGGGGCCGGAGTCGCTTTGACTTCCCCGAGGTGACAAATTTTGTTATGTGCTCCGCTTATGTTTCCTGTACTAACAATGCAGCTGAGTACGAGGCTTTACTCCATGGTCTCCGGATGGCTAAAGAGATGAATTTGAGCCGGTAAGGTGCTTAGGCGACTCAGACCTCGCTGCTCAACAGTGTCGTGCACGGGACTCCAAGGATCACTTGATGGCAGCTTATCGTCAGGAAGTTGATGCGGTGGTGGACACTTCAAGGGTTATCAAGTGGAGCACATTGATCGGAGGAAGAATGAGGTGATCGATGCTTTGAGCCGGCTAGGGTCTCAACAGAAGCCGTGCCGCCTAATACCTTTCTTGATGTTTTGCATAACCCTTCCACAAAGTGCCTACAGAGGAAGAGCTAGAAGTGCTGCACTGGAGGCACACTGGTGGCAGCTCTCCACGTTATCCTGCATTGACAGTCCCATATTTGGCCTATATGACCTGGGAGAGTTGCTCGAGGACGAGACCTTGGCAAGACAAATCATCAGTGGTCCAAATCTATGACAATTGTTCATGGTGAATTACATCACCGCAGCTTTATCATGCTTAACGTTGTGTGTCACCCGCAGAGGGTTAGGAGATACTTCGTGAGATCCATGAAGGAGATTGTGGTCATCATGCCGCTCAAAATCTCCGTGGCCAAGGCTTTCCATTATGGTTTCTATTATCGACAGCTCATGCCGATGCGGAGGATCTGGTCAAGAAATGTGACGGATGTCAAAATTCTCACGACGAAGCTCATGTGCCGCTCAAGAATTGAGGATGATTCCAATTACTTGGCCGTTTGCAGTTTGGGGGCTTGACATGGTTGGACCTTTCAAAAGGTCTAAGGATAAGAAGACGCACCTTTTGGTAGCAGTGGATAAATTCACCAAGTGGGTTGAAGCAGAGCCGGTTAGTAAGTGTGATGTAGCCACGGCGGTTCAGTTCATGAAAAAGGTGATTTTTCGTTTTGGCTTTCCACACAGCATCATAACTGATAATGGTACTAATCTCTCCAAGGATGCCATAGAAGAGTTCTGTCAACGAGAACATATCCGGCTTGATGTTTCGGCTGTTGCTCATCCTCAATCTAATGGTCAAGCAGAGAGAGCTAATCAAGAGATCTTGAAGGGTATCAAACCCCGGCTCTTGGTCCCCTTATAAATAACTCCGGTTGTTGGGTGGAGGAGCTACCTCCGTGCTATGGAGTATCAACACAACGCCTAACAGGTCTACAGGTTATACACCTTTCTTCATGGTGTACGGAGCAGAGGCAGTTCTGCCAAGTGACATCCGGCACGACTCACCCCTAGTGGCGGCTTACGTTGAAGCTGATAATGAAAAGGCTCGTCAGGATACACTTGACCTGTTGGATGAGGAGCGAGACTTGGCAATAGCCCGCTCGGTGATTTACCAAAGAAGACTGCGCCGCTATCACAGCCGCCGGTTAGAAGTAGAGCCTTCAGAAGGCGACTTAGTGCTCCGCTCATCCAGATCACTCGATATGCACAAGCTATCCCCTCCTTAGTAAGAACCCTTTGTGGTCAGCAAAAATCTGAACAACGGGTCATACTACCTTATCGATGTTCGGGAGCACAAAGACTCACATAAATCGGAGGAAGAGACCCGCCGGCCGTGGAACATAGCTCATCTTTGGCCTTACTACACTTGAGCCACCGGCTCTCAGGATATATATATATGTTTTTTCCTTTTATAGCAATGTATATATTATATAAAGCAATAAAGAAGGACCTCTTTTTCTTTCCATCTTCAAAGGTTTATATATCTTTTTTACCAGGTGGTGGAAACGACCAACAGGGAACGGATCATATCTGAATCCAGCTTTCTCTTTGGTCCGGCTTATGATCATATCTGAATCTAGCCATGGTCACTTGGGGGCTTCCTGTTCAAACATAGGTCGTATTCGAACCAAAGAGAACATAGCTGTTGATACCCAATTGATCGGCATACTGCCAAACCCACTTGGGGGCTTTTTGATCATATTTGAATCATAGCTTAACCCCTTTGGGTCTGACGTGGATCGTATTCGAATCAGTGTCATTAAACAATTCTCATGGTCACTTGGGGCTTCTCTTCAAACATAGGTTGTATTCAACTAAAGAGAACATAGCTGTCGATACCCACTTGATCGGCATCGCCAAAGCCATTGGGGCTATATGATCGTATTCAATCTTAGCTTAACCCCTTTGGAACGGTTCACCGATCGATTCAATCAGAGGCCTTTGAAATTAAGTTTACTATTGACTATTCATTATAGGGCTGTAAACAGTATGAATGTTATTAAGGGCCGTAGTATAACGATCACAGATATATGTGCCAGCCTTTATATGATGTTTTGTACTGGTTGTCAAACCCCGATGCGATAAGCGGATCTCGGTGTACCGCGGGTCCCGTAGGGGGTCCCAAGCGCCTAGGCGGATGGTAATAGGAGACAAGGGACACGATGTTTTTACCCAGGTTCGGCCCTCTCGATGGAGGTAATACCCTACGCCCCTGCTTGATTAATATTGATGATATGGGTAGTACAAGAGTAGATCTACCACGAGATCAAGGAGGCTAAACCCTAGAAGCTAGCCTATGGTATGATTGTTGTTCGCCCTATGGACTAAAACCCTCCGGTTTATATAGACACCGGATAGGTTAGGGTTACACAGAGTCGGTTACAAAGGTAGGAGATCTACATATCCAGACGCCAAGCTTGCCTTCCACGCCAAGGAAAGTCCCATCCCGACACGGACGAAGTCTTCAATCTTGTATCTTCATAGTCTTGGAGTCCGCCGTGATGATAGTTCGCTATCCGGACACCCCTAGTCCAGACTCCTCAAGAGCTCCTCGAACCAGGCTTCAATGATGACGAGTCCCGGCGCGATATTGTCTTCGCATTGCAAGGCGGGTTTTCCTCCGAATACTTCATAGAAGGTTTTGAACACAAGGATAGTGTCCGCTCGCAAAACAAGTTCCACATACCACCGTAGAGAGAATAATTTTGCATAGATCTGCTGACGTATTCCGCGGGCGTGACATCACACCACGGCCAGGCCTTTATATGAATCATTTTTATTGTTCCACCTCAGCGTGTTTAGCGAGGCGGTTTCTTGGCACGCCTTCATCAAAGCGTAGATCGTGCCCCTTATTCCGGGATTCTCATCAATACGGACGGGTAACCCAACGCGCCTGCTGGCACACCTCCTCTATCAAAGGCGAGTCCTAATCGACCACGGGAGGGCTCTTGGTATTCAACCTCTTTATAATGAGACCAAAGCCCTCTTCATTTTACACCTCCATCGAAGTTCGCTTTGCGCTTCGAGTTCTAACACCCAAAGCTTCAGATTTAGGCGCTTCGGACCTTCGACGATGTCCGCTCCGACCAAAGACGGCCGATGGATGTCTTCTTCCGTCATAGAAGAAGATGTGCTAAAGCTGCGAGACGCCTGTATCTAACCGGCGAGATTTCAGATAGGCTGCCCGCTCCAGGCAGGTCATTCCCACTCCCGAGCCCGGCGAGAACGTGGTGTTCGTGGTCACACTTCCTTTGGGGTTTAGGCTTCCCGACGGATCCCTTTGTGCGGGGGCTCATGTTTTATTATGGGCTGGATTTCCATGACTTGAATCCGGAGTCCATCCTCCATATCTCGTCATTCATTGTCGTATGTGAGGCCTTCCTCCATATTACCCCTCACTTTGGATTATGGCTCAAGACCTTCAAGGTGGAGCCAAAGATGATCGAGGGGCAACAAGCAGAGTGCGGAGGGGCGGTCATAAGCAAGTGTGCTGATGCTCCGTGGCCCGAGGGCTCTTTTCAAGAGGAGCTTGGTTTGTGGCAACGGAGTGGTTTTATATTACCGCCCTGGGGCACCAAATGGGTGGCGCCCCGCCTTCCGCCAGTCCACCACAGCGGCTGGTGTCATGGGTCAACAAGGGGCTCGACTGGGGGCCATCCAAGGACGTTCCTCTGTTGCAGGGCCATATTCGAGACCTCCGAGAAAGAGAGATCAATCTGGTAGCAGTGGTGCAGGTCATGTTGATTCGCGCCTCGCCTCGCAAACGCCGCCTCCATCTGTGGGAATTTAATCCGAGGGACCACGAGCTCTCCAACATTTTATGGGCACGACGCCTGTGGAGATGTATAAACTATTCTTCGGATCACAAGAGAAGTGTCCGGACCTGACTGAGGACGCAGGACTAAGCTGCAATCACCCAGATACTCAAGTAAGTAGTCCTGTACCCGGATAGGTTGTCCGTTCATTTATCGTAAACTTGCCCTTAAAGGAGCTGTTTTTTGAACAGGAGTGGATAGCCAAGGCAAAGTTGATAAGGTGTCCGGCCCTCCCGTGAGACCACGCCGGATCCCATGTTGACCAAGATGTTGAAGGCCGCGCTTTTAAAGAAAGCGAAGGGGGAGTGGGGAGCAACCGCCTCCATGAAGGAGGCCTTTGAGGAAGGAGGGATTAAAAGTCCCACCCTCCAAGGAGAGAAGAGGACCGCCTGAAGATCCGGAGGTTAAGGCCTCAAGAGGGAAAGAAATCTTCATCGAGAGTCCGCGCTGGGAAGTAACCCAGCCGCATTATTTCCCCAAGGGGATCAGCCTCCAATGAGCCGTAAGTAAAAAGAAGGGTCTTGTAAATAAGGAACATCCTTGTATTTATTTCTAAAGATAACCGAAATTGTACCTTGTAGTTCGGATCTCAGCCCTTCTCAACAGAGCTCGCTCGGGGATCTTCTTCCGAGATGATGGAGAGCAAAACACCTCCACCTGTCGTGACTCATGCGAGGCGGACGACCCTGAGGTGTCATCACGGAGGGTTTCCCAAAGTCCGGCGGGGCCGGAAGGTCCGGCGCCAACTGGCGTGCGGTCGGAGGAGCTGAAGGATCTGCTCGGGCGAGCGGCTATCTCAGAAGATCACCATGCTCTAATGGGTACGGTGATTGAAAGAATTGCATCCGCTGAGAGCGGATTGCATGAAGCCGCCAGAAGTTTACTGACGGGGTTTGAGGTACGCAAAAATGATGTACCTTCTGACAGTTATGCATATAGAATGCGCCATGTATAGATAGTAGCCCCTGAGACTCGGTATGTTGTCAAAATTGACAGCGTGCCGAGGATCATAATCTCAGTTATAACATATCGCCGCTCCTCAATAGGTGGCGGGGCGTCCGGTGGCCAGCCGGACTGATGAATATGCCGAACTAAAGCGGTAACTTGATAAGGCGGATGCGGACATCGCGCTGGTCAATAAATGGTTTGACTAGTCACAAGGTATGCGACTTCTACGCGGACACCTGGTAAGGGAGCTTGACGCCCATGCCTTACTACTTGTATGCTTAATGCAGGTGGTGCCGCTGCCGCTGAGGAGCTGCGGTAGAACTCGCCCGAGCTAAAGAGCAAGCCAGAAATAGGAATGCGTCGCTTTAAAGGCGGCCAAGAGCTAAAAGTCGAACGGGCTGCTCATCGCCAAGAAGAGGAAATGGCCGATATGGCCAGAAATTTGAAGAATACTACCGATCGCTGCGAGGTTCTTGAAAAGAACGCTGCGGAGCAAGAGGGCTTAAAAAGGCCACCGCCAATCCAAGGATGCCCAATCCGCTTTGAGAGCTGCCAAGGAGGAGCTGAGTCGCCGGGCTATTGCGGCTGGAAAACCATTTCGCTGCATGGAGGAAATATACGGATCTAAAGTATGCTCGCTGGACAAGTTGTGGAGTTCGGAGGATGCTTATCCGACTTAGCGGCGAAGCGCCCGGACGCTGATTGAGCACTTCCGAGGCCGAAGTGGCATGTAAGGGAAGAGCTATATTGGTCGCAATTCCATAGTCCGGAGCGCCCTCTTCCGCTGACCGATCGGTTGGCCGAATGGACCGAGCTGAATCGATTATCCGGATTTGCCATGAAGCATGTTATGACTCATTTGTGGCCAGCGGACCCCACCAAGAGTTATTTTGGTTTAGTGCAGCAGCCTTGGTGCGGTGCCACGACGACGCAATGAAGCGGTCGGCGGTATTGAGGGAGCGCGGATGGATCTTGCCCGTGTCAAGACATACCGGGCGGAGATGAAGGCCACCGATGTTGCATCCCAAGATTCGGACAGAGGTTTAGTACCGCCGAGCACTATTTTGAGGAAGTCCGCAGGCGCCGCTTAATAGAGACGCAGTGCTCAAGGATATTATGTTTAAATGACATGTATGATTTGTGAAAACAATGTTTCAATATAATATAAGAGCTTTTTATACTTGTGCGCTCAAGTAGTAAACTACTCCCGCGCGGCCGCTGATGTATATGTATATATAACTCGAAAGATGGCAGTCCTTGGTTTCAGCCCCCACGCACATAGTGCGGGGTGTTTGCAAAGAAGGCGCTTTTTCACACTTAATCCAACGCCTTGGTCCTATTAAGGAGGTGATAGCGAGCAAACCAGGCAACCGGACTATAATGCTTTATCACTTTCACTTAGCCATAGGAGTTCGAGGGTGGGGCTACTATATAGCCCCTAGGGGCACCGCACTCTCCCGAATTCGGGTGCGATGTGCTCGATCGAAAAGACGTCCTTCGTTAATGCGGAGGAATTCTAAACATTCCGTGAGTCATCAAGTGGTTGACCAGTCTCTCGCTATATCATGGCAGTCAGCCGGCTTTCATCGAGGTGCTCGCCGGCCGAACCGGGCACAATCGCAGAGTTCTCCGGTGCCGCTAGCCGATAAAACGGAACGTAAGGCAGCAAAACACAGGAGCCGGCAAACCCAACATTTGACCAAAGACATGATTCGAGCTGATGCATATAAGGCCTAACTCGAGATGCCGAACACCCCTAAGGTATTCGGTCTTTATGAAAATGGGCAGAATAATGCCCTAAGCCCTTTGTGTCCGTGCACGCGCAAAAATTCTGGTGTGGCCAATGCCAAAGCACCAGCCTCCTCCTCGGTTATAGTAAAAACTGGGGGATGTATATCAACAAGAGACAGAAAAAGGTTTACGCAAGGTCTTAATCTGAAAAGAATCCTTGCAACGGGTCCCTACTGCACGCCTCGCTACTGGTTCCATTGTGCCGATCCTCGACGGGTGTAGCACGTTGTTCATCCGTAAAAGAGAGGAACTTAGTTTAAAAGAAAAAGATCGTATGTAAAAATGTACTTTATATTAAATAAACAGAGTACGATTCAAGAAGTGAATAAGATTGAGCTTTGTTGTCTCTTGTTGTATATGCATGCAGCCCTTGTATGGGGGCATGTCTGCTAGTAGGCGCCGGACTCGCCTAGCCGTGTCCGGGTTTGAATGACCTATTCAAGTTCTTTGATTAGCGGAGCCGGATAGGTGTGGGCTGTCAAGGCAGTCTCACGCTCTTCCGTGCTCGAGTAACACTTAATACTTCCTTTTAATGAGATGATGCCGCTGGACCGGCATTTTAAGTGTAAGAGATGCGTAATGCGGTATTATGCTAAAGCGGCAAAGCTTCACACCCCAATAGTGCTTGATAGCTACTGTCGAATGGGGCGATGTGGAAGGTTAACTTTTCGCGGCGGAAGTTGTCGGATGAGCCGAACACAAATTTTAGTAGAAGGGAGCTATCCCCATGCTGCGGATTTTGGTTGGGTCTATCCCCATGTCATGGATTGTGTCCAGATATATCAGGTTTATGTCACCGCCGCCATCCATGAGGACTTGTGTAAATTGAACTGCCAATTATAGGATCCAATATCAAGGCAGTCCATCCTGCTCCGGATACTTTCGAATAGTCCCGATGGTCGAAGGTGATTGGTTTTGACAACCGGTGTTGGTACTCCGCTAGGGTAGTTTGTGCGCGCGCATTTTAGTGGGCGCCGCTTTTTCCCTTTGATCACGTGAAGTGAGTTTACTGTTTTAACCTCTTGTGGGAAATTCTTTTGTTTTCGGGGCTCGCTTGTGGTGCTCGCCATCATCTTCACTTGGTGTGTCGAGCCCTTGTGTTCGGGCGTTGAGTCTACCGGACTGTTTGAAGACCCAACAATCTCTGTGGGTATGGTTTGCGTGCTTCCCAGAGTACCGTGGATTTGACATATCTTGTCCAAGATTTTGTTTAAGTTGGATAGCTCATCGCTATTGTCCTTAAGGGGCAGTTTTTTATTGTTCTGCCGTGAGCTTTTAAATCCGGCGTTGACTGCCGCGCTCTTTGGACCGTTCCCCATAATACGGCGCTGGTCCTTGTTGCGCCGTGGTTTCCCATTTCCATCCCTGACTTCGGATGTACTTGGGTCGCTGGTGCTGCATCTTGCTAGCCAGCTATCCTCTCCCGCGCAAAAGCGGGTCATGAGGCTTGTTAATGCGGCCATGGTTCTCGGCTTCTCTTGGCCGAGGTGTCTGGCGAGCCATTCATCTCGAACGTTGTGTTTGAAAGCTGCTAATGCTTCGGCGTCCGGACAGTCGACTATTTGGTTCTTTTTGGTGAGGAACCTGTTCCAGAATTTGCGAGCTGACTCTCCAGGTTGTTGAGTTATATGACTTAAATCGTCTGCATCCGGAGGACGGACATAAGTCCCTTGAAAATTTTCCCGAAAAGCATCCTCGAGCTCTTCCCAACTTCCAATGGTATTTTCAGGGAGGCCTTTGAGCCAATGTCGGGCTGGCCCTTTGAGCTTGAGGGGTAAATATTTTATGGCGTGGAGATCATCTCCTCTAGCCATGTGTATGTGGAGGATATAATCCTCAATCCGCATCTGTGGTCTGTTGTTCCATCATATGCCTCTATGTTTACGGGTTTGAATCTCGCTGGGAATTCGTGATCCAAAGACCTCATCGGTGAAACATAGGGGTATGCGGCGCCTCTATATTTGGGTTTGCCGTGATGTTCGGATATTTGGCGGTTGCATTGCTTTGAAGAGCTTGCTTTTCGCCCATAGATGGACCTAATCGGGCCATCCTTTTGATGTGAATCCTTATGCGGATCACGCATCGCTTGTGTGTTGGCGCCATTTGCCGCTCTCTTTTTGCCGTGGGTCGCCCATCCGACCGGTGGCCTTCTTACTTTTTGATTGTGGGGTTTCTATGGCCTCCTCATCAAATTCGGGCAGTAGTTTTCTTTGGGTAGTTTTTTGTTTGGCGATCGTCGCCAGATTTGTTCATGCGGTGTTGAATACTTTGCTCCATCTGATTCTCGAGTGCATCTTCCGCTGTTTTGAGCTTCCGCTTCGCTTTTTCAGCTACGCGCAGCATGGCGACGAGCCTTTTGTGGAGGTTATTCTGCTCCAACAATTTGTCCGCGTGAGATCGTCCGGACTGTTATCTTCGCCGGGACGGGTTGTTTATCCAAGTTGTCTTGTTCGGACGGTTGCTCGATAGCATGTTAAATGTCCACCGGTTCGCCCCTGCTCTATGGCTGGGTCTTTGTTGAGGCGGACTTGGTTTGGCGCTTACGCTGCCGCTTTGACTGCTCGCCGAGGGATTTATCCTTCGTAGCATCCCGTTGTTCCTCGCCTTCATTTCCTTTAGGTGTATCCACCATGTATACATCATGGGATGAGGTAGTTGTCCAAGATCCTATAGGCGCTGGTTCATGGTTGTCTCCTACATCGCCGCCCATGCCGCCGATGTCTTCGAGTCGAAATCGAGCACGCCGTGTAAGCTTTCGGCTGGCTACAAAGTGGGTGGTGGGTGGGCGTTGAATTTATTCGTCGTCCACATCCCAACCTTCATGACCGTAGTCTCGCCATGGCTCTCCAGATAAAGAGAGAGACTTTAGTGAATTCAGGATGTCGCCAAAGGGCGAGTCTTTGAAAGATGTCCGCGGCGTGAACTCCATGACCGCACCCGATCGATTCGACAAGGGGCGCGGAGGGTTCGGAGTCCGGAGAGGATTCCGCACCGGGAGTCACGGTCTTCGCAGCGACAGTGGATTTTGTTCGCTTAATCGCCAGAGATTTCAGCCCCGAGGTGGTGTCCAACCAACCATCCTCGATCGGCGAGATCGGCCCGAATCAATGTTCGAGCGGACACTAGTGCGGCCTCCGTGACACCGCTCGGGCGGCAAGAGTTAGATCATGCCCATCGAGACAAGGTGGGCGCGCTATTGTAGCTCAATCCATCAAGATCAAGTCTCCGCGGATGTCGGCCGATAATTCAAGCTTCCAAATCTGACTGATGGCAGGGGCGAAGCTTCGATCTGCTCCAGATGGCCAAGTGAATTGGCCCGCAGCAAAGCCGCCGAACACGAAGATCTGTCCGGGAGAAAAATCTCACCCGACCGCGCCGTTGTTGATGATCAAGGAGCCATCGGGCCTATAGGTGACGCTACGAGGAACTCTCAATGAAAGCACCAATGTCGGTGTCAAACCGGCGGATCTCGGTAGGGGGTCCCGAATCGTGCGCCTAGGCGGATGGTAACAGGAGACAAGGCACACGATGTTTTTACCCAGGTTCGGTCCTCTCGATGGAGGTAATACCCTACCCCGCTTGATTAATATTGATGATATGGGTAGTACAAGAGTAGATCTACAACGAGATCAAGGAGGCTAAACCCTAGAAGCTAGCCTATGGTATGATTGTTGTTCGTCCTACGGACTAAAACCCTCCGGTTTATATAGACATCGGATAGGTTAGGGTTACACAGAGTCGGTTACAAAGGTAGGAGATCTACATATCCGTATCGCCAAGCTTGCCTTCCACGCCAAGGAAAGTCCCATCCGGACACGGGACGAAGTCTTCAATCTTGTATCTTCATAGTCTTGGAGTCCGGCCGTGATGATAGTTCGGCTATCCGGGCACCCCCTAGTCCAGGACTCCCTCACCAGGAGTTAAATTAACTCTCTGATTTGTGTCCCATAAGCCGGTGAGTATATACCAAATAAGATCGCAGGTATGCTATTGGGATCATAATCATAACATGCCGGCTTTTATATGATGTTTTGGTTCATACTCTGGGTTATCAATACTTTATGTGATCCCGCATGCGGTAAGTCGCCAAGGGAATTCTATTTTGTTTTATACACAGGATAAAGCAAGAAGAATTTTGACATCAAGGAAAGATCAACATAAGCTAGAAGCATATAATGATGGCGGCTTACGAAAGTATTAAGTGCCATAAACATGCGCGAAGGCATGACAAAATTAAGAGGTTTTTTCGACCCTATTACAAGACTTCCCGAGTCTGAATAATGAAGCATTGTTTTTGCAAAGTTCATAACGCCTGCCGGTTCACTCCTTGGGTTGGCTTGATGGTTCCGGGTTATGCTTCTCCGCCTCTCCGTTGGTTGCTTTGTCCTGGAAGGTTGATGACGCCCAGCCAATGCCACACAAGGCTTCAAACTCAGCTTCATCATCTATTAAACCGGCTGGGTCCACTTCAGGGGCAAAAGTATGCTTACGAGTTGGAGGGATCAGGCTAATTTGATCATATGGAGTGTTTGGAATTCTCCGGTTCTCGCTATCATAGCCCGGAGAGTATTTGGAGAGGTCAGTATCGTTCCCAATAAGGGTAGCCAAAGGATGTATGACTTTGACGCAGGCGGTGAAATCATGATCGTCAAATACGGTACCATCTTCCTTCAGACTCGGGTATCCAAGAGCAAGGTCGGCCGGGTCTAGTTCTGGAATCCATGCTTTTGCCCAGCTCAAGGCGGCTATGGCTCCGGCTCTTGAAGATGCCCGCCTTAAATCCTGGATCTGCTGTGGTAGCACAGCAAGACACTTCAGCACGTCTTGCAGAAGGTGTGGAGTGGTATTTGACAAGGCCACAACAGCTAAAGCACGTTGAGACCCGGTGTACAGCTGCTCCGCTAGAGTGTAAACCGCCTTAAGTTTGACCAGCATGTTCTGCTTGAGGTTGGTGCTTCTGGGGCCTGTGTGTTCACAAACATAAAGGTGAGCCGCCGTTAACGATAAAAGCAATAATCAAGGAAAGAATTTCAATGTTTAGGAGTTACGAACAATAGCTTACCGAAGATGGCTGAGACCATTTGAGATATATGACGCTTTAAGTTGGACAGCTCGGTTGTTGCTTCTGCAAGTGAAGCCTCCGCTGCCTCATTTGTGTCACCGTGAAGCCTTCTCATCAGCCCAGATTTTCTTCTCTGACTCAAATTTTTCTTCAACTTCTCTTGTTCAGAGATGCTGAATTCAAATTTGGAGTTGGCTTTTTGAGTTTCAAGCTCTTGAGTTGTCAGACGGCTTTTCAGGTTAGCAATCTCCGACTCAAATTGACTTATGGTGACCTGCATTGATACTGAGTTACAGTAAGAATCATGGTAAGGTATATTAAGTCTCAAGCACTTTACAAGTAAAGATACTTGACACTTGGGGGCTAATGCATGCTGAAGAATTTTTAATCTACAATGTCGAGTTATGCATATTAAGTCTCAAGCACTTTACAAGTAAAGATACTTGACACTTGGGGGCTAATGTGTATTGCAAGTTCAAAAATATCATGCTATAACCGGGTTACATATATTCTCTTTAAACCGGAGATATCAACAGTAAGCAGATTTCTAAGTCTACAGCATATTTATTCATAAGCAGTAGACTTGGGGGCTGGTATAGTAGGTAAGATTCAGGAGAACAGTATAAGTTATACCTCTGATTTGTGCTGTATTTGTTTCACCATGTCAATTTCCAGGTCACGGCTATTATGCACTTGATTCAGATAGCCCGAGACTATATCACCAATGCTTAGGTGAGTATAATAAGTAATGTCCTGCTTGGCCTTTCGGCGTTCGACAAGTTCTTCCTTGGCAGTACATTTGGCAAGGACGGTAGGCCGCCCCGGTTCAGCAAATTGGCTTTTCAACACTTCAACTTCCGGGTCAGTTGTTTTGACCGGGCTAGGAGCTTCCGGGTTATCGGAGCTTATGAGAGTATCTTCGCAAAGGGTCGAGGTTGGCACCGAATGTCGGGTTGATTCAGCGGCTGATGGGTGGAGCTGGTTGGAGCAGACATGCCAGGCGCCGGTTCAGCTACAATCGGGTCTTGAGACGGCTTATTCTTCTTTGCCCTCTTGCTAGGTTTCACTTGCATGCTGTTAACAAAGGTAGAAGGATGAATATTAAAGCATGAGTAAGGTAAAAGCCTAAAGTAACTAAAGTTGCAGTACCCTGGAGCAGTTTTGAAAGCAGGCATGTTTGATTGCATGGACTCGCCGGAGGAAGGAGAGGTATCCTGATAATTGGAGTCAGATGAATTGAGAGGTTGGCGAATTAAACCCGCCAAAGGAAAAATAGAACGCAAATCAGAGATAACCTCAGTCTCATGCTTCCTAGTTACGTCAGGTAAGCCGGAGGAGACTTATGCATGTTTGCTGGTCCGGGTCTGCCTCCGGTTTTCAAACTGTTGTTGCTTCAAAAGAAATTGAGGATCTTGATAAGCGAGAGGATGTGAAAATCTTACTTTCCGGGTCACCTTTTGGATTTTTTGCTTGGGCAAAGGCTCTGAGTCGGAGGAAATTATAGTTACCTCTTCGCCAACCGCTTATTGTGCCTCGTATCCTCCCGAAAGGATGAAATGTCAATAAAGTAATGACAAAGGAGTTAAGAGAATCAGGGTTTACCTCTTCATCATCCGAAGAAGTGTCATCCAATTTGAGTAAATCGAAGCGCTGGGTTTCTTCTTCTTTGAAGTTCCTGCTTTGGCAGCTTTCCTTTCGTCTTCTTGGCTGTCCTGGCTTGTTTAGCAGCCTCATGGTCATACCGACCTTCCAAAATTGTCATCGGCCCGTGAAAAAGATAAGAAATTATGAGTACAAGTAAGGTGTGACAAGGCTAGGAGTATTTATTAAGGTTGATGACTTCATCGTAGGGCCGGGTTCTTCTTACGTAAGGGAAGTAAGTCAAGGCGTTACTAGTTACTTTGCCCTCCTTCAAAGAAAGGATCGGGTTGTAGCTTCCATCACATCATCCGGTAAGTCGTCGGCTATGACGCAAGGATCATCCTTTTCGCTCGAATATGTACACATTAAGCCGGACGGCGGCTTAACGGAAGTATCGCCAAGCGACCCAAACTCGACAGATCAATGCCATTCGTGCCATTTCACAAAAGAGCTTTGATCCTTTTGATGGTGGGATTAAGAGGCAGACGCTCAATAGCAGTTAGCTTGTCCGCTAGCGGATGGTTGGACTCAAGGCGCAGAGCGCGGAAGCCAGGCAGAGGGCTTTCATTAGCCGGGGGAGTGTCCTCGCAATAGAACCACGCCCGATTCCAATCTTTCGGATGACTCGTAGTTCAAGATAAGGAAAAGGCGGTCTCTCCGCCGCTGAATTGAGATACCGCCAAGTTCAAGACTGGGACCGTTGGCACGTTCATTCTGCCGGTTCAAGTAGAAAAGCTCTCTGAACAAAAGCAGATTTGGCTCCTCTCCCAGGTACACCTCGCAGAAGACTTGGAAATTGCAGATATTTGACACGGAATTGGGTCCGATATCTTGAGGCCTAAGGTCAAAGAAATTCAAAACCTCTCTGAAGAATTTTGAGCCGGGAGGGGCAAATCCCCAGCTCATGTGATCCGTAAAAACTACTACTTCCCCTTCTTTGGGTTGAGGCCTTTCTTCAGACGGGTCAGGAGCATGATAAGACATGACCTCCTTCTTAGGCAGATGGCCAAACTTCACAAATTTAGACAGTTTACTCTTCGTGGCTGTGGATGGGACCCAATTACAGGTCACAGGAGCCTTGGCCGCTTTAGGTTCCATGACAAAAATTGAGGCCTATGAAAAAAATAAAGAGGATCCGGCTTAAATTTAACCCGGAGGAAAATATTTAAAACTAGTCATGATGGTGGCTTAAGAAGGGGCCTAATGATATATGGATGACTATGCGATAAATATTAAGCCGCTACAGGTGTCAATGAGCAGTTAAACATATTCGACAAAGGCAGTTTTTTCACTTACGGGTGAAACAAACAAGTTTCACAAGTTGTTGTTGTTATTTTGGATCAAACAGACGTTCAGACAAGAAAAATTCTAGACCTAAAAAAATGGTGCGGAGAAGTTCATACGTTCTACTGAGGAATCCTATAAAGAAAGAAGATCTGCTACTACTAAAAATGGATGCGGAACAACAACCGCACGAGATCTACGCTATTGTTGGATCAAACGAGCTACGGCAGACGCAAGTGCGAGGAACTAGGATGAACGATGAACTGTACAGAAGAACATACTAGCCCTAGCATAGATCTATGGCGCAGAAAGGGGAAACACTTATTGCGGAAGATCTGCGGAGGAGGGAAGCTACCGTTCTCTGGTCAAGTTCAGGTCGATGCAGTGGCCAAGCTCGACGGAGACGAGGTGCGCTGTGGCGACAATGGCGGAGCTCCAAAGGATGATGGGGGTAGAGGAAGAAGAAGCGGAGAAGGAAGAATGAAAGAAGACCTAGTCGGGTCTATTTATAAGGAAGGGCCACTAAAGAGTGCGAGAAACAAGGAGATAAAAGTTATTATCCAGCAGCCCTGACGCCTCGGTTTTCGGAACAGTCAGTAAAGGCAAAGATCTGTTGGAGGATACGATGAAATAAAGAATGAATTTAAGTAAGGATGACGTCACGGCAGGTTAACACGGATCCAGAAGATGACGTCATGGCGGGTTAAAGAAAACCTTTGCACAGCCGGAGACTGAAGATTTACTTCTTAAGGTATTTTAAGATTGACATGAACAGGTTCAAATCAATCTGGGGCCTAATGTTAGATATAACTATTTGTATAAGCCGCCCAGGAGGGGCCGGGTTATACAAAGAAGACTCGCCAGATTGGAGCCTGTAATCAAGCGTGAAGATGGCGGTTCAATAAAGGGCTTAAGGCCCATAGGCGACTTAAGGCCCGTTGTAGTAAACCGCCACAATGGCATGACTTGTATCATAAGGTAGATTTAATCGTCACCAAGCCGACACCTGCTTATAAGCCGCCGACTCAGAAGCCGCAGGCGCCAACCCGTATATAAGGGGATGACTTGCGGCGACTTAGGGGCAGGAAACAACTCATCGAGAGCCGGGCATAGCATATCTTGCTCCCTGGTCATCGAAACATCAAGCAATACCAACCCAAATAGATGTAGGCCTTCCTTCACCGCAAGGGGCCGAACTAGTATAAACCTCTCGTGTCCTTTGTCCCGATTAACCCCTTTAAGCTTCCTAGTTGCGATGGCTCCACGACTAAGTCCTTGCAAGAGGAGATCTGCCGTGACAATTCCACGACAGCAAGCGTCGTCGCAATAATAAGTAGATGATTAATCCTCGTTTCTCCTACTTTAGTATGCATGTAATTGCTTTCTTTGGTGTGTGGAAATGTTATGTGTGTAGTCACTTGTGTAATTGTATGCTTAATTTGGTTATAGAATGATGTCTTTTTAAGTATATATGTTGATGCTCTATAGACAGAGCGTAGATGTTGTGCGGACAAAGAAAATCACATCACACACGGACTAAACAATGGAACCCGTCGGTGATGTCTTCATCAATCACTCACAATTGTATACCAGCAATCGTTTGCTCACAACACACACGGCTAGTTACCAGTAATAGTCTGTGTTGTTATCGGTCTTCACACACGTTTCTGAGTACAGACATGTTTGCCTCGTATCACACACATCTTGTTCATTTGAACCGTTTCTGTTCTCATGTCTCAACGCAAACAGTTCATCCGAGTGAACCGCATGTCGTATATCGCACACACCTTTGATCTGGCTGACCGTTTCTTTTGTGTTGCCTAATCACAAACAATTCATCTGAGTGAACCGTATGTTGTACATCGCACGCACCTTCATCTGGCTGCCCGTTTCTTTTGTTCCTCCTCATCACAAACGGTTAATTGAGCTGAACCGTATGCCCTGCATTGCACACGCAACTAAAATCTGAACCGTGTTTGATGCATCCTCCATCGCAAACATTTTGCACCTTTTTTGACGGTTTTTTGCAGCACCGTTTGCGATTATGGCATCACACACAATTTCGTCGAAGGGTCTCTGATCGTAGTGTCGCGTTAGCAGCATCCTGTAGTAGTGGTATGTCGAATATCCTTGGTAGGCCCTTCTTGAATACTACAGGGGCTGTTATATATTGCAACAAAGGCAATGTCACTTTTCATGTTAATGGTAATGAGCATACGGTACACTTTTTCAAGAAACAACCTCAAATTCATAGTATCAATTCTATTGGAAAATTCCAACTATTACTATTGGAGGTTTTGAATTCTCTTCCCTCTTGTCAAAAGAAATATGATATTCTTATTGTTGGGGAAATGCATATCCCCCTTGAGGTAACCTAGGGTTATTCGAAAAGTTCTCCGGTTTCATGTCACTCGGAAGAAGTTTGTTAATGAAACTTGATCAACCTCGTTAATGGATTCCTTTTGATGAGCATAAGATGGATGAATTTAGAAAGCACAACTCTCTGTACCCATCCTTTACTTTACGTTATTTAGTTTAAATAAAGCAAAAATAGTATTTTCTGTCTGTTTTCTGAATTATTCGTGCAATGAAAAAATGCCCCAAAAATAAAAGTTCTCCAAATGCCCTGAAAATTTAGTATGACTTTTATGCAATACTTTAGAATTTCTGGTGCAAAGAATACACTAGGGGGCCTCGCCAGCTGGCTCCCCTTGACCTTGTGGGCCCCAGGTGGCCCCCTCCACTTATTCCTGCACCCATCCACTCTTTCTTCCTCTAGAAAAAATCACTCCATAGCTCAAACTCATGTTCTTGCTCATCTTGCTGCCATTTTCGATCTCCTTGCTCAAAGCTCCATTCACAGCACTGCTTTGGGGGATTGTTCTTTGGTATGTAACTCCTCCAATGGTCCAATTAGTTTTTGTCCTAGTGCTTTAATTCATTGCAAATTTTTGCTGCTGTGGTGGCTTTGTGGAGAAAAAAAATCAGAGAGAAGGATTCATCATGTTTTACGATACGGAGCCGCCGCCAAGCCCTGTTCTTCCTGGATCATGGATCTCGAGTCCGCTCGGGCTCCGGAGAGGGAATCCGTCGCCATCGCCATCATCAACCATCCTCCATCACCAATTTCATGATGCTCACCGCCGTGCGTGAGTAATTCCATCGTAGGCTTGCTAGACCATGATGGGTTGGATGAGATTTACCATGTAATCGAGCTAGTTTTGTTAGGGTTTGATCCCTAGTATCCACTATGTTCTAAGATTGATGTTGCTATGACCTTGCTATGCTTAATTCTTGTCACTAGGGCCCGAGTGCCATGAGTTCAGATCTTAACCCTTTATGTTTTCATGAATATATTTGTATTGTTGTTCGATATTGCAAGTTATAGTCACCTACTACGTGCTACGACCCGACAACCCTGGAGTCACAATAGTCGGGACCACTCCCGGTGATGACCGTAGTTTGAGGAGTTCATGTATTCACTAAGTGATAATGCTTTGGTTCGGTACTCTATAAAAAGGAGGCCTTAATATCCCTTAGTTTCCAATAGGACCCCGCTGCCAAGTGAGGGTTGGACAAAAGATGTCATGCAAGTTCTTTTCCATAATTAAGCACGTATGACTATATTCGGAATACGTGCCTACATTATATTGATGAACTGGAGCTAGTTCTGTGTCACCCTATATTATAACTGTTGCATGATGAATGCCATCCAATATAATTATCCATCATTGATCCATTGCCTACGAGCTTTTCACATATTGATCTTTGCTAAGTTACTTTTCCGTTGCCACTGTTGCGATTGCTACAAAACTACTACGGTTACTTTTGCCACGGTTACCGCTACTTCCATACTACTTTGCTACTAAATATTTTGTTGCGGATATTAAGTCTTTCAGGTGCGGTTGAATTGACAACTCAGCTGCTAAATACTTGAGAATATTCTTTGGCTCCCCTTGTGTCGAATCAATAAATTTGGGTTGAATACTCTACCCTCGAGAACTGTTGCGATCCCCTAAACTTGTGGGTTATCAGGAAGCTTGCAACCAACAAGTTTCAGGGTACAACAACAACAGCCACAGACGGCTTAAGACTAGAGAGACGTCAGAAGATGTTTATGCCAAGTTTGTGCGAAAGCAGGTATGCAAGGTTGAAGCTGGCAAGGCGGCGCCATAATTTGGTGTCACGCCCAATATGCGACCCTATCCGAAGGAACTCAAGGTCCCATCAAGGATAGACCCAAGATATTGAAACGCTTTTGCAAGGTGGATATCATTACATCAACATTACATAATAGATGGGGATACATACATAAGGCACGTAATGCCACAAGAATACATCAACATCATATACAAGATCAACATCCCACTACGGATGAAACATAAATGTAAGCTCAAACGACATCCACCCTGCTAGCCCAAGCTGCCGACCGAACCTATCCCCGATCAAGAAGCGTAAGAAGAACTCCAAAACAAGCAAACATCACTTTAAGGCCATGATCATCGCAAACCTGTACTCGCAACTGGTGGTGTAGTAATCTGTGAGCCACGAGGACTCAGCAATCCCATTACCATGGGCGTCAAGACTAGCAAAGCTTAATGGGAAAGGAAGGGGTAAAGTGGTGAGGTTGCAGCAGCGACTAAGCATGTATGGTGGCTAACATACGCAAATGAGAGCGAGAAGAGAAACAAAGGAACGGTCGTCAACTAGTAATGATCAAGAAGTGATCCTTGTCGGGGAACGTAGTAATTTCAAAAAAATTCCTACGCACACGCAAGATCATGGTGATGGCATAGCAACGAGAGGAGAGAGTGTATGTCCACGCACTGTGAGACCGAAGCGGAAGCGCTATAACAACGCTGTTGATGTAGTCGACGCCTTCACGATCCGACCGATCCAAGTACCGAACGCACGGTACCTCCGAAGTTCAGACACGCTCAGCTCGATGACGATCCCCGGCTCCGATCCAGAAAGCGCCGGGATGAGTTCCACAAGACGACGGCGTGGCAGGACGATGATGATGCTCCACCGACGCAGGGCTTCGCCTAAGCTCCGCGACGATATGACTCTATGGCGCAGGCTTCGCTTAAGCTCCGCGACGATATGACCAAGTGGAATATGGTGGAGGGGGCACCGCACATGGCTAAGGAACGATCCGTAGATCAACTTGTGGGTGCCCCCGCCTCGAGATATAAAGGAGCAAGGGGGTGCGGCCGCCCTAGGGGAGGCACGCCGAGGAGTCCTACTCCCACCGAGTAGGACTCCCCCCTTCCTAGTTGGATTAGGACTTGGGGAGGGGAAGAGGAAGGGGCGCCGCCTCTCCTTGTCCTATTCGGACTAGGGGAGGGGCGCGGCCTGCCCCTGGCCGGCCCTCCTCTTCTCCCTTATAGCCCATCAAGGCCCATTGACCCCGGAGGGTTCCGTAACCCGGTGTTCCGTAAAATCCCGATTTCATCCGAACCTTCCAAGTCCAAACATAGGCTTCCAATATATCGATCTTTATGTCTCAACCATTTCGAGACTCCTCGTCATGTCCGTGATCACATCCGGACTCAACAAACTTCGCACATCAAAACTTATAAACTCATAATAAACTCGTCATCATAACGTTAAGCGTGCGGACCCTACGGGTTCGAGAACTATGTAGACATGACCTAGAACTATTCTCGGTCAATAACCAATAGCGGAACCTGGATGTTCATATTGGTTCCTACATATTCTACGAAGATCCTTATCGGTCAAACCGCATAACAATATACGTTGTTCCCTTTGTCATTGGTATGTTACTTGCCCGAGATTCAATCGTCGGTATCCAATACCTAGTTCAATCTCGTTACCGGCAAGTATCTTTACTCGTTCTGTAATACATCATTTCATAACTAACTCATTAGTTACAATGCTTGCAAGGCTTAGGTGATGAGTATTACCGAGAAGGCCCAGAGATACCTCTCCGACAATCGGAGTGACAAAACCTAATCTCGAATTATGTCAACTCAACATATACTTTTGGAGACACCTGTAGAGTACCTTTATAATCACCCAGTTACCTTGTGACATTTGGTAGCACACATAGTGTCCCTCCGGTAAACGGGAGTTGCATAATCTCATAGTTGCAGGAACTTTGTATAAGTCATGAAGAAAGCATAAGCAACATACTAAACGATCAAGTGCTAAGCTAACGGAATGGGTCAAGTCAATCACATCATTCTCCTAATGATGTGATCCCGTTAATCAAATGACAACTCATGTCTATGGTTAGAAACATAACCATCTTCGATTAACGAGCTAGTAAAGTAGAGGCATACTAGTGACACTGCTTGTCTATGTATTCACACATGTATTATGTTTCCGTTAATACAATTCTAGCATGAATAATAAACATTTATCATGATATAAGGAAATAAATAATAACTTTATTATTGCCTCTAGGGCATATTTCCTTCAGCCTCCCACTTGAACTAGAGTTAATAATCTAGATTACACAAGAATGATTCTAACACCCATGGAGTCTTGGTGCTGATCATGTTTTGCTCGTGGAAGAGGCTTAGTCAACGGTCCGCAACATTCAGATCTGTATGTATCTTGCAAATCTCTATGTCTCCCACTTGGACTTGGTCTCGAATGGAATTGAAGCGCCTCTTGATATGCTTGGTCCTCTTGTGAAATCTGGATTCCTTTGCCAAGGCAATTGCACCAAGATTGTCACGTAAGATCTTCATTGGTCCTGATGCACTAGGTATGACACCTAGATCGGAAATGAACTCTTTCATCCAGACTCTTCATTTGCTGCTTCCAAAGCAGCTATGTACTCCGCTTCACATGTAGATCCCGCCACGACGCTTTGTTTAGAACTGCACCAACCGATAGCTCCACCGCTTAATAAAAAATACGATCCGGTTTGCGATTTAGAATCGTCCGGATCAAGTGTCAAAGCTTGCATCGACGTAACCATTTACAACTAGCTCTTTGTCACCTCCATATACGAGAAACATATCCTTAGTCCTTTTCGTGTGTTTCGGGATGTTCTTGACCGCTGTCCAAAGGATCCACTCGATTACTTTGATACCTTCCTGCCAAGCTTATTGCTAAGCATACGTCAGTCTGGTACACAAGATTGCATACATGATAGAGCCTATGGCTGAAGCATAGGAACATTTTTCATTTTCTCTATCTTTTGTCGTGGTCGGGCATTGAGTCCGACTCAATTTCACACCTTGTAACACGGTAAAAATCCTTTCTTTGCTCGATCCATTTTGAACTTTTTCAAAACTTTATCAAGGTATGTGCTTTGTGAAAGTCCAATTAAGCGCCTTGATCTATCTCTATAGATCTTGATGCCCAATATGTAAGCAGCTTCACCGAGGTCTTTCATTGAAAAACTTTTATTCAAGTATCCTTTTATGCTATCCAGAAATTCTATATCATTTCCAATTAATAATATGTCGTCCACATATAATATCGAAATGCTCTGAGCTCCCACTCACTTTCTTGTAAATACAGGCTTCTCCAAAAGTCTCAGATAAAACCATATGCTTTGATCACACTAACAAAGCGCTTATTCCAACTCCGAGAGGCTTGCACTGCACCATAAATTGATCATTGGAGCTTGCACACTTTGTTAGCACCTTTTGGATCAACAAAACCTTCTCGTTGCATCATATACAACTCTTCTTCTAGAAATCCATTCAAGAATGCAGTTTTACATCCATTTGCCAAATTTCATAATCATAAAATGCAGCAATTGCTAACATGATTCGGACAGACTTAAGCATCGCCACGGTGAGAAGGTCTCATCGTAGTCAACCCCTTGAACTTGTCGAAAACCTTTCGCAACAAGTCGAGCTTTATAGACGATTACATTACCATCGCGTCGTCTTCTTCTTAAAAATCCATTTATTCTCAATGGCTTGCCGATCATCGGGCAAGTCAACCAAAGTCCATACTTTGTTCTCATACATGCATCCCATCTCAGATTTCATGGCTTCAAGCCATTTTATGAATCTGGGCTCACCATCGCTTCTTCATAGTTCGTAGGTTCACCATGATCTAGTAGCATGACTTCCGAATAGGATTACCGTATCACTGTGCGGATTTTATTCTGGTTGATCTACGGTTCAAAGTGACAACTTGATCTGAAGTTTCATGATCATTATCATTATCTTCCTCGCTAATCTGGTGTAGGTGTCACGTAAACCGATTTATGTGATGAACTACTTTCCAATAAGGGAGCTGGTATGTTACCTCATCAAGTTCTACTTTCCTCCCACTCACTTCTTTCGAGAGAAACTCCTTCTCTAGAAAGGATCCATTCTTAGCAACGAATGTCTTGCCTTCGGATCTGTGATAGAAGGTATACCCAATTGTCTCCTTTGGGTATCCTATGAAGACACATTTTTTCGATTTGGGTTCAAGCTTATCAGGTTGAAGCTTTTTCACATAAGCATCGCAACCCCAAACTTTCGAAACGACAACTTTGGTTTCTTGCCAAACCATAGTTCATAAGGTGTCGCCTCAACGGATTTTGATGGTGTCCTATTTAACGTGAATGCGGCCGCCTCTAAAGCATAACCCCAAAACGATAGCGGTAAATCGGAAATAGACATCATAGATCGCACCATATCTAGTAGAGTATGATTACGATGTTCGACACACCATTACGCTGTGGTGTTCCGTATGGCGTGAGTTGCTAAACTATTCCGCATTGCTTCAAATGTAGACCAAACTCAGAACTCAAATATTCTCCTCCACGATCAGATCGTAGAAACTTTATTTTCTTGTTACGATGATTTTCAACTTCACTCTGAAATTCTTTGAACTTTTCAAATGTCTCAGATTTATGCTTCATTAAGTAGATATACCCGTATTTTCTTAAATCATCTGTGAAGGTGAGAAAATAACGATAAGGAAATAAATAATAACTTTATTATTGCCTCTAGGGCATATTTCCTTCAATCCTGAACTCCTACTTACGTCAAACATAACCCAGAAACCGTGTTCTCCTCTCGATCAACCCCGAAAAGAGACACTCACGGTTACGCACACGGTTGGTGTATTTTAGAAGAGTTTGCTTCAAGTTTACTACAACCGGATATTAACAAATTCCCATCTGCCACATAACCGCGGGCACGGCTCTCGAAAGTTTATACCCTACGGGGTGTCCTAACTTAGCCCATGATAAGCTCTCGCGATCAACGAAGAATATTCTTCTCCCGGAAGACCCGATCAGTCTCGGAATCCTGCTACAAGACATTTCGACAAAGAATAAAACAAGACCAGCAAAGCCGCCCGAATGTGCCGACAAACCCGATAGGAGCTGCACATATCTCGTTCTCGGGCACACCGGATGAGCAAGACGACGGTTGGCATAGACCCTGGTTGCCCAGGGGCGCGGACATCGCTCGGTTTGGACCAGCACTCGAGAGGAGAACCGCCCGGGGGCTAAAATAAAGATGACCCTCGGGCCCTAAACCCAAGGGAAAAAGGGCATAGGTGAGGCAAATGGTAAAACCAATGTTGGGCCTTGCCGGAGGAGTCTTATTCAAAGCGAACTGTCAAGGGGTCCTATAAATCACCCGACCGCGTTAGGGACGCAAAATCCGGGAACATAATACCGATATGACGGAAACTAGGGCGGCAAGAGTGGAACAAAACACCTGGCATAAGGCCGAGCCTTCCACCCTTTACCAAGTATATAGATGCATTAATTAAATAAGATATATTGTGATATCCCAACAAGTAAACATGTTCCAACAAGGAACAACATCTCCATGTTCCAACAAGGAACAAACTTCATCTTCACCTGCAACTAACAACGCTATAAGAGGGGCTGAGCAAAGCGGTAACATAGCCAAACAACGGTTTGCATAGGAAAGGGGTCAAAGGTTAGAGGTTGACATGGCAATTTGGGATGGCTTGATAAACAGGTAATAGGTAGCGCAGCATAGCGATAGAACGAAGCAACTAGCATAGCAATGATAGTAATGAGATCCAAGATGACGGTCATCTTACCTGAAATCCCGCAAGGAAGAAGAACGAGTCCATGAAGAAGATGAACGGATGAAGCCGAACCAAGCGTAGACGAACGAATCCTCACGATCGCAACGAAACAGGAACTAACAAGAAGAAGCACACAACATAGTAAACACACCACACATGAACAAGACATGATGCACAACAAGCATGATGCATGACAGAGCTAGATGAGGCTACTCATGGCAAGAGATGATGCAAACAAGAACAACACATCAAGGCAAGTTTAAATGAGACCGGAAACAACATATAACAATTCCGGTAAGTCCTCATATGCAAATTTCGAAATTGGTCCAGATCTGAATAAACCTTATGTTCAAGTTGTTAAACAGCAAGTTAAGATGCACCAAGATGATCTACACGAAAATCTAGTCAAGTTACATATAAAGTTCATTTAATTCGGAGCTACGGCCTAGAAGATATGAGCAAAACAAGATAAACATGGCATTGATGCAAAATGCATACAAACATCAAGCAAACACCTCAAAACATGCATGCAACATGATAATATGAAACTACATGCAAAAAGCAAGTTTCATATAGAGCACACTCAAAACGGAGCAACGGTTTAACACATACACATGAAACAAGTTATAGCAACAATCTGTCCAAAACAGCAACTAGGCATATTGCAAGCACCTAAACAACAAGCTACAGCATCTTAACATGATAACAAAAGGCATGGAAGTGATGTACAGGTAAAGCATGACAAAACATGAACACTGAGCTATCTCCAGAAATCACTAGAACATGCTCAAAAACAAATGGCAAGATTGCAAATAATAACAGTTTCAGACTTATCAGGAAATAACATCAGGTTGCAATGTTTAGAGCTATCAAACAACATATTACTGGAACTTAACATGGCAAACAAACGCATGGAATGAATCTACTAAATGCATAGAACAAAAGTCCTTTAGTGACCATGAGCCAAAAAGGATCAGAAAATATGATGGCACCCATGTAAACATGGCAAGTTATATTACAGATTGATACAAGGCAGGAACAACAATAAGTAGGCATGTTGGTGAGCTTGAACCACTCACCACAGAGAAATACATGGCATGGAAAGGAAACTCACAGTAAGAAGACATGGCATAGAAGCTATACATGGCAAGAAAAACATCATAGCATACACGGATCAACTACAACAACCTTGGCAAAATTGAATAACATGTAAACAACCTGCCAGGAAACATTTTATAGCAAAAGTAGAGCTCGATTGACTCAAGCTATGGCACTCCATAATTGCAAACAAAGGCATGGATGGATAGAGAATAACCATATGTTCAAAACGTCCTTACTGAAGTATCTCAAAATAAGCATGGATCTCTCGGTAGCATCAAGTTTACATGGCATAAAAATATCAGCAGAACAGGGGCTGAAATCAGCAACATCATGAAGCCTAGTTTGCATGCTTGTGCTAGTCACCACAGAGATCACAAAAATACATGGCATACACCCCTGTAAAGATGGCATGGCATATTACAAAACACGTGTAGGACTCAAGTTCATAGGGTGCACACATCAATCATGGCAAAAATGACAAAAGTGCATGTTCTGATAAGAATCTGAAACTAACATCACATAGCCCTCTTCTACCAGCATTTCGGGCATCAAGATGAGCTCAAATGAAAATGATGCAATGAGATGAAATGATGTACTCGTCGAGGCGAACAACTTGACATATTACACGCACGAAACGGAGCTACGGATGCAAAAATATGATGTGATGAACATGCAACAAAATGATCACAGATAAGACTTAGACGAAAAACGGGGGGAGAAGGAGAAGTCAACCGTGGATCTGGATCTGGGCGGCGCGGGTCCCGAGGCGGGCTGGGCTCGCCGGAGTTCGTCGGAGAGGCGAGGGGGCGGCCGGAGTTGGCCGGATCCGGGCACCACGCCCGGATCTGGCGGAGGAGGCCGGGCGGGCTTCTGGCGGCCGGGCCGGGAGGCGCGGAGCGACGCGGCGGCGGCGCTCTCGGGCGGCGCCAAGGGAGGCGAGGCGCGGCGGCGGTGGCGCAAGGCGGCGGCGAACGGGCGGGCGAAAGGGAGGCCGAGGGCGGCGGCTGGGAGCCGGTCATGGGTGGCGCCGGGCGCGGGAGGCGGCGGCGGGCAGGCTGCTGGCTCAGCTCTGCCTCTGGCGGGCGGGCAGGGCGGGAGGCAGCGAACGCCACGTGGCGAGATCCGATTGGGTGCGGGGCGCGGGCGTGTCCGCCGCTGCTGGACGAAGGCCCGGGCGGCGGAGAGGAAAATCTAGGGTTTCGGGGTTTGATCATGCGGAATTTTGGGAGGGCTATATTTATAGGTAGAGGGAGCTAGGAGAGTCCAAATGAGGTGCGGTTTTACCACACGATCATGATCGAACGACCGAGAGCATAGAGGGAGTTTGCTGGGTTTTGGGCCACTTTGAAAGGGTGTTGGGCTGCAAAGAGAAGGGCTTTACGGTTATCTTGTTAACTGTTGAGTACCAAACGACCTCCAAATGACCCGAAACTTGACAAAGCGGTCTCACGGTGCCATACCAAGGCCGCTTGACAAACCTCGGACCATTCCGAGAACGTTTAACACCCGCACACGAAAAGAGGCAAAAAGGGGCGCCGGGAGACATCGGAGTGCCGGATTGCAAAACGGACAACGGGGAAAAAGCTCGGATGCATGAGACGAACACGTATGCAAAATGAAATGCACATGATGGCATGATATGAAATGCAGATGATGACATGGCAAAGTGCAACACGCAAGCAAATGACATGGCAACGACGGCGAATAACTGGAAGACACCTGGCGCATCGAATCCGGGGCGTTACATTTGGGTTGAAGACTTTGATCATCATCGTGAGCTCGTCGCCAGTGCAGTGTTGTGGTATTGGTGTGGTAACTATAGTCGTGTGTTAGATAACCTCACCACATAGGGTTCAAGATTAGCACACCTCACACCATGTATGCAACCAAACAGCATGCTTATGTGTGAGTTGAGACAATGAAGGCAACCAAACAACATGAGCAAAACTAGCTTCTAACTAGTAGAACGCCCTGCATTGCCACAGGCCCATGGAACAATAAATTTAAGTAAACAAACATTATTAAATAAAAATATACGCTAATTCATAATATGTCGCATGTGGCTCCAAATATCACATTATACTTGCTCACAGAAGATCCAAGTTATTGTATTCAAAATCTTGATGAACATATTTATCATCATGACTGTCTTCTACACATCTAATGATGACAAAGGCACGATAAAGACTGACCTTCGAGGCTACACCTCTCTTCTTCACCCAACTTGGTCAAATAAAGACCTGCTCTCATAAATCCTAATTTACCACACAGATTTCAAAATTAAGTTTTACCATCAACTTGATACTCTAAATGTGCTATGTGCACACAAAATATTATCAGCATTGGATGAAAGCCCCACTTTAATATGAATAATGAAACTGAGACATACATCATTTGGTAACATCTACACATTCAACAACAACTGAATCGAGGAGCGCTAACTCCGCTCTGCTCTATGACATGTGTTGCCTTCACTATATGTGAAAGACTGTTCAGTAGCGATCACAGAACAACATATATTTCATAAAGGACAGACTGTTCGGTAGTGATTAATCACAGAACAACATATTTCATAAGGGTTAAATCATGTTTTTACTGAAACTTGTATAAATATCATTGACATATTTCAACAGTCATACATTGCTTGCACTGTTTTAGACAGCAAGCCTCTGCCCTTCTTCTCCCCATCCTTGCGTACGACACCATGATGGGATTTTGCCTTCGTCTCAGTGTCGTCGCGACTGAGACATGAATTCTTTCATCGTATCTCATTTTTTTAATATCTCTGTTAGTACACAAAAGCTGAAATGGCATCCGCAAGTTACAGAAGAATCATGTGGCTTTGGGTGTCCCCACCAAAAAGAAACAGGATACGTGAAGAATTAAAATTAATGCACATAAAGACTGAAACAATACGATAATATCATGTTTGTTGTTTCTACTTTCCTGTGGGCGTAGACCACCAAATAGATCAAATATCCACCTACAATTTAAAGAATACAAAGTTGAAGTTGACATGGAGCAGTGAGAATTTCTACTCAAATCATTAAGACAGCATATGTCAGTTAAATGTAAAGTTTAGCTTAATGTCGACCATAAATCTACTGGAAGTGCATCTGTTCATGCATGTATGTAGTAGCTTTCAACTAATAACAAAAATACGGAGATAAGATTGTACCTCCAATAGTAAGATCGGCCAAGCAACAAGCTTTCAGCTGTCAGTCGAAATGCAATTGATGTCACACAAAACTCATCTTGGTCCAGAACATAGGAGGAATTTACCACAAGAGCATCTTATCCTTAGTGATCCAAGTTCTTCTCTTGCATGAGCGAAAAAGCATGGAATATGTACATGCTCAATCAGAAATACACTTTGGGTGCTAAATATCTTTGCCTTGGACTTCCTTATGAGAATATCACTCCGATCATATCCACTAAATCTAAAGCATGATGTAAGAAATATCAAGCGGCACATGTTTTTCCTCAATTTATGATGAGCAAGTACAAATGGCAATGCGACCATTCCAACAGCTCAAAATATTTTGGTTCTAGTGATCACCTAGAGGCCCATGTGGTGGCTGATCCCGAAGGAGATGTCCCTGAGTGGACACTTTCCTAGCGTATATCTATACGCGGATGACACCATCCTCGCCGCCAAGGCCTCAGGTTCCCTCTCCAGCCATGCATGCCTTGTCTTACCACTCAATGTCAGTCTGCTCGTGCCACAGAGATGTAGTTGTTACAATCTAGTCACTACCTTTCTACGAAACGGCTTGATAAAAAAAGGAAAAGCAAGGTATAGAATAGAAGTCTCTCATACTGCTTTTCAAGAGTGGCTTTGAGATGTTCACATTAATTATTTTAACAGATCAGGTGGAGTACTCACATTCAAAATTTGTAAAAAGTACATGAAATGCATATCATGTCTATCACCGTGGAAATGAAGCAATGAAGAATGAGGCAATCAATTGAGCAGTGCATCAAAACACACAAACAAAACTACTATTGTCCACATCAATGTCACTGATAGTAACACCAAAATATCATTTTTACCCTCTAATAAGAGCTATGAAGCGAAACTACAAAATTTATTTTTTGACGATAAATGTAAGGAAACCCCTCATCAGATTTTCTATCTCCTCAGAATTAATATAAGAGCGTTTAGATCACTACTTTAGTAATCTAAATGCTCTTATATTAGTTTACAGAGGGAGTATTAAATAGAAAAGGGAAAAAACTATACAATAATATAGTACTAAAGTTTGTAAGATCTATTTTTGGCAAACCCATACATCTAACATAGGATCATAAGAGCCATTTGCATGAGGCACATCCATCTTGTGCCACCGCCCAACAACTTCTTGGAACAATAACATGGATGTCAATACTGCTCTCCACCTCCAGATACTTACCAAAACAGATAAAACTGCATTATGGCATACAAATCATAATAAGAAAAATACATTCTAGAGTCATGGTGCAAGCGCAATAGCTAAAAAAATTTAATTATGATAGGTCACATATTGGTCTCTGGACCTGCAAAATGTGAACTACTAAAGTCCTCTGGCTTCTTACCCATGCCAAAAGGATCATAGCCATAACTCGAAGTCCAAAGGGACGACAAATAAGTTTGTTGACATGCATATCACTTACTCCCTCTGTCTCAAAATATAAGACATTTTCTGGTGATGACCAAAAAATGTCTTATATTTTGAGACAGACGGAGTATATTACAAAAAAAGTCGACTGTGCAAGATGCAAATGTATGCTGCTAAAGGATATCACATTTGGTTAGCAAGATTGATCAAACAATGATTCTCTACAGAGATAAGAAGTAATTATCTCGAATAATTAATATCGGTGTTCTGGGAACCGGGTACCAGACTTGCTCGCTTATGCCCATGGCGTGGCTCCATCGACTGACTGGCACGGCCCATCTTGATGTCAAGAAGACAAGACCTCGCGAGGGGCCAAGCCTCACGAGGCGGATGACGTCAAGACCCCAGAAGGAGCAGTCTCCTCAGGCAGGCTCATGAGGCTTGGATGACGCAAGCCATGACGGCCAAGGCCAGGCGAGCACCAGCGGGCGTAGTACAGCAGGTTTCCTCTTTGGTGCTAAGAAGGCAAGCGCAGGCGCGGAGTCCCGAGGAATCAACCAACATTTTCCATTCCATGCTACAAGACCAAGACCGCCAGGACGGCAGGACTGAGGTCATCGCCGAGCCCACCATGGTGTCATGACCTGAATCTTTGCAGGCGAAGACTACCTTTTGTCAGGATAAGATGTACTAGTTGTCTCCCTTCGAATTTGGTTGTTGTGGGATCCCTTCCCGCCTTCATTTGGGAAAAGGACCAAGGCCACTATAAATAGAGCCTAGTCACCACCGTAGAAGGGGATCTGGATCCAGTCCATCATCACACCCACCAGCTCACCCAAGAACACACCTCCTGAGGTTGTTCTTCCACTATACTAGTTCATCCTCAGCCCGCCTCGAGGCTAATCCACCACAAAGCAGGAGTAGGGTTTACACCGCAAGGTGGCCCGAACTGTTGGGGAACATTGGATGGGAAACAAAAAATATTCTACGCTCGCCAAGATCCAATCTAGGAGATGACCATCTACGCGAGGAGAGATTGGATCTACATACCCTTGTAGATCGGTAAGTGGAATCGTAAAGACACGTAGTTGATGTAGTCGAACGTCTTTGTGATCCAATCATGATTCGTCCCGCGAACTCCCGATCCAAGTGGCGAACGGACAGCACCTCCGCGTTCAACACATGTACGGCTTGATGACACCTTCACCTCCTCGATCTAGCGAGCGATGGTGATGCAGTAGCTCGAGTCCTCTGGCAGCACGACAGCGTGGTGGCAGTGGTGGTGGAGAAATCTCAGCAGAGCTTCGCTAAGCACTATGGAGAAGAAGAGGGATGCGAGGGAGAGGAGAGGCAGCACCGTGGCATGGAGATGTGCTCAAGGGGTGCGGCTGCCCTCTCTCTACCTCTCTATATATAGGGGAAGGGAGGGAGGGGTGGCGCCCCTAGGGTTTTGCCCTAGGGGGGCGGCGGCCAGGGCAGATGGGATCTCCCTAGGGTGACTTGCCCCCCAAGCTGGGAGGTGGGTATCCCTAGGGGGCGCCCCCAACCCTCCTGGTTACGTGAGATGGGGTGAGGGGGGCGCTCAGCCCCTTAGTGGGCTGGTTTGCCCCCTCCCCTTGGCCCATGGGGCCCCCCAACACTTGTCGGGCCCCCGAAACCCCTTTCGATGATGTTGGTCATCTCCCGGTACCCCTGGAACAATTCTGAACTCCAATACCCTTAGTCCAATATATCAATCTTCACCCCCGGGCCATTCGGGAGTTCCTTTTAACGTTCGGAATCTCATCCGGGACTCTGAACAACCTTCGGTAACCACCATAATGACTCAACTATACTTATATCGTCACCAAACGTTAAGTGTGTAGACCCTGCGGGTTCAAGAACTATGCAGACATGACCAAGAAACCTTGACAGCCAATGACCAATAGTGGGACCTGGATGCCCATATTGGTTCCTACATATTATACGAAGATCTTATCGGTCAAACCTCGATGTCAAGGATTCAGCTAATCCTGTATGCAGTTCCCTTTGTCTATCGGTATGTTACTCGCCCGAGATTCGATCGTCAGTATCTCCATAACTAGTTCAATCTCGTTACTGGCAAGTCTCTTTACTCATTCTGTAATACAAGATCCTGTGACTAACTCATTGGTCACATTGCTTGCAAGCTTATTGTGATGTTGTATTACCGAGTGGGCCCTGAGATACCTCTCCGTCATACGGGGTGACAAATCCCAGTCTTGATCCATGCCAACTCAACAGACACCCTTAGAGATACCTGTAGAGCACCTTTATAGTCACCCAGTTACGTTGCGGCGTTTGGTACACACAAGGCACTCCTCCAGTGTCAGTGAGTTGCATGATCTCATGGTCATAGGAACATATACTTGACATGCAGAAAAACAATAGCAATAAACTTGATACGATCATATGCTATGTTCATAGTTTGGGTCTTGTCCATCACATCATTCTCCTAAGGATGTGATCCCGTTATCAAATGACAACTCATGTCCATGGCTAGGAAACCATAGCCATCTTTGATCAATGAGCTAGTCCAGTAGAGGCTTACTAGGGACATGTTGGTGTCTATGTATCCACACATGTATTTGAGTTTCCGGTCAATACAATTATAGCATGGATAATAAATGATTATCATGAACAAGGAAATACAATAATAACAACTTTATTATTGCCTCTAGGTTATATTTCCAACAATCTCCAACTTGCACTAGAGTCAATAATCTAGCATTACATGGTAATGAATTTAACACCCATAGAGTTCTGGTGTTGATCGTACTTTGCCCATGGAAGAGGTTTAATCAACGGATCTGCAACATTCAGGTTCGTATGCACTTTGCAAATGTTTATGTCTTCCTCCTTGATGTAATCACGAATGCAATTGAAGTGCCGCTTTATATGTCTGGTCCTCTTGTTAAACCTTGGTTCCTTGGCTAGAGCAATGGCACCGGTGTTGTCACGGAACAGAGTCATCAGGTCGTGCAATGGGTACAACTCCAAGATCACTCATTAACTGCTTCATCCAGACACCTTCCTTTGCTGCCTCGGAGACAGCTATGTACTCCGTTTTGCATATAGAATCAGCTACCACGCTTTGCTTGGAACTGCACCAGCTTATCGCTCCCCCCATTTAGAATTTATATGTATCCAGTTTGAGACTTAGAGTCATTCGGATCAGTGTCAAAGCTTGCATCGACGTAACCCTTTACGACGAGCTCTTGATCACCTCCATAAACGAGAAACATCTCCTTAGTCCTTTTCAGATACTTAAGGATATTCTTCATCACTGTCCAGTGATCCACTCCTGGATTACTTTGAAACCTTCCGGCCATACTTATGGCAAGGCTGACATCCGGTCTTGTGCACAACATCGCATACATGATAGAGCCTATGGCAGAAGCATAAGGGATGACACTCATCTTTTCTCTATCATCTGTAGTCATTGGGCATTGAGTCTGACTCAACTTCACACCTCGCAAAACAGGCAATAACCCCTTCTTGGACTGATCCATTTTGAACTTCTTCAAAATCTTATCAAGGTATGTGCTTTGTGAAAGCCATATTAGGTGTCTCGGTCTATCTCTATGGATCTTGATGCCTAATATGAAAGCAGCTTCTCCTAGGTCCTTCATTGAAAAACTCTTGTTCAAATACTCCTTCACATTTTCCAAAAGTTCTATATTGTTTCCAATCAGCAATATGTCATCCACATATAATATTAGAAACACTATAGAGCTCCCACTCACTTTCTTGTAAATACAAGATTCTCCGAAAACTTGTATAAACCCAAACGCTTTGATCACCTCATCAAAGCAAACATTCCAACTCCGAGATGCTTGCACCATCCCATAAATGGATCGCTGGAGCTTGCACACCTTGTCAACATTCTCTGGATCGACAAAACATTCCAGTTGCATCATATACAACTCTTCCTTGAGGAAACTGTTAAGGAACGATGTTTTGACATCCATTTGCCAGATTTCATAATCAAAAAATGCAGCTATTGCCAACATAATTCTAACAGACTTAAGCATCGCTACAGGTGAGAAAGTTTCATCGTAATCAACTCCTTGAACTTGTGAAAACCCCTTTGCCACAAATCAAGCTTTATAGACGGTGCTATTACCGTCCGCGTCCGTCTTCTTCTTGAAGATCCATTTATTCTGAATGGCCTTTCGCCCTTGAGGTAATACTTCCAAAGTCCATACTTTGTTTTCATACATGGATCCGATCTCAGATTTCATGGCCTCTAACCATTTGTCAGAATCTGGGCCCACCATCGCTTCTCCATAGCTCGTAGGTTCACCGTTGTCCAACAACATGACCTCTAAGACAGGGTTACCATACCACTCAGGAGTTGTAGGTACCCTTGTCGACCTAGGAGGTTCGATAGTAACTTGATCCGAAACTTCATGATCACTATCATTAGCTTCCTCTTCAATTGACGTAGGTGTCACAGAAACATCTTTCTGCGCTGCACTACTCACTGGTTGAAGTAAAGGTTCAACAACCTCATCAAGTTCTATCTTCCTCCCACTCAATTCTTTCGAGAGAAACTCCTTCTCGAGAAAGGACCCATTCTTAGCGACAAACACTTTGCCTTCGGATCTGAGATAGAAGGTATCCCAACCGTCTCTTTTGGGTATCCTAAGAAGACGCATTTGTCTGCTTTGGGTTCGAGCTTTTCCAGATGAAGCCTTTTGACATAAGCATCGCAGCCCCAAACCTTAAGAAACGACAACTTAGGTTTCTTGCCAAACCACAGTTCATATGGTGTCGTCTCCACGGACTTAGATGGTGCCCTATTTAAAGTGAATGCAGCTGTCTCTTATGCATAACCCCAAAATGATAGTGGTAGATCGGCAAGAGACATCAAAGAACGCACCATATCCAATAAGGTTCGATTACGATGTTCGGACACACCATTATGTTGTGGTGTTCCAGGTGGCGTCAACTGTGAAACGATTCCACATTGTCTTAAGTGATTGTCAAAATCATAACTCAAATATTCTCCCCCTCGATCGGATTGTAGGAATTTAATCTTCTTGTTACGATGATTCTCAACTTCACTCTAAAATTGCTTGAACTTTTCAAACGTTTCAGACTTATGCTTCATTAGGTAAATATACCCATATCTACTCAAGCCATCGGTGAAGGTGAGAAAGTAACGATATCCATCGCATGTGTCAATGCTCATCAGACCACACACATCAGTATGTATGGTTTCCAACAAGTCACTTGCCCGTTCCATGGTTCCGAAAAACGGGGTTTTAGTCATCTTGCCCATGAGGCATGGTTCGCATGTGTCAAGTGATTCAAAATCAAGTGACTCCAAAAGTCCATCAGCATGGAGTTTCTTCATGCGCTTTACACCAATATGACCTAAGCGGCAGTGCCACAAGAAAGTGGTACTGTCATTATCAACTCTACATCTTTTGGCACCAATGTTATGAACATGTGTATCATCACTATCGAGATTCAATAAGTATAAACCCCTCACAATGGGTGCATGACCATAAAAGATATTACCCATATAAATAGAACAACCATTATTCTCTGATTTAAATGAGTAACCGTCTCGCATTAAACAAGATCCAGATATAATGTTCATGCTCAACGCATGCACTAAATAACAATTATTCAGGTTCATCACTAATCCCGATGGCAATCGAAGAGCGAGCGTGCCCACGGCGACCACATCAACCTTGGAACCATTTCCCACGCGCATCATCACTTCGTCCTTCGCCAGCCTCCATCTATTCCATAGTTCCTGCTTTGAGTTGCAAATGTGAGCAACCGAACTGGTATCAAATACCCAGGCACTACAACGAGAGTTGGTAAGATACACATCAATAACATGTATATCATATATACCTTTGTTGACATTGGCCCCCTTCTCGTCGGCCAGATACTTGGGGCAATTCCGCTTCCAGTGGCCAGTTCCCTTGCAATAGAAGCACTCAGTCTCCGACTTGGGTCCAGTCTTGGGTTTCTTCACGGGAAGAGCAACTGCTTTGCCAACTTTCTTGAAGTTTCCCTTCTTTCCCTTGCCTTTCTTGAAACTAGTGGTTTTATTCACCATCAACACTTGATGCTCCTTCTTGATGTCTGACTCAGTGACTTTCAGCATCGCGAACATCTCGGAGACTGACTTGTTCATCCCTTGCATGTTATAGTTCAACACAAAGCTCTTGTAGCTAGGTGGTAGCGATTGAAGAACTCTGTCAGTGACAGCCTTTGGCGGGAGCTCAATTACCAACTCAGCCAGACAACTGTAGTACCCAGACATTCTGAGTATGTGCTCGCTGACAGTCCACAGTCCCGTTGCCCTCCATCTTGCAGGTATAGAATTTATCAGAGGTTTCATACCTCTCGATCCGGGCATTCTTGTTAAAGATAAACTTTAACTCCTGGAACATCTAATATGCTCCATGACATTCAAAACGCCTTCGGAGTCCCGGCTCTAAGCCATACAACATGGCGCACTGAACTATTGACTAGTCATCAACACACGACTACCAGGCGTTCACAATGTCCACAATCGCTGGAGGGTGTGGCGCACCAAGCGGTGCATCAAGGACATAATACTTATGGGAAGCCGTGAGGATAATCCTCAGATTACGAGCCCAGTCCACAAAGTTACTTCCATCATCTTTCAGCTTAGCTTTCTCTAGGAACGCATTGAAATTTAGGGGAGCTACTGCGCGAGCCATTGATCTACAACATAAATTTGCAAAGGCAACTTCAGATTATTGTTCATGATAATGAGTTCAACTAATCATATTACCTAAGAACTCCCACTCAAATCAACATCCCTCTGGTTGTCCGAGTGTAACACGATCCAAATTCACCAACCCAAGTCTGATCATCACGTGAGATGAGGTGGATTCAATGGTGAACATCTCCATGTTGATCATATCTACTATATGACTCGTGTTCGACCTTTCGGTCTCTTGCGTTCCGAGGCCATGTCTGTACATGCTAGGCTCGTCAAGTTTAACCCAAGTGTTCCGCATGTGCAACACTGGCTTACACATGTTGCATGTGAACGTAGAGTCTATGACACCCGATCATCACGTGGTGCTTCAAAACGATGAACTTTCGCAATGGTGCACACTTGGAGAGAACACAATTTTATCTTGAATTTTAGTGAGGGATCACCTTATAATGCTACCGTCGTTCTAAGCAAAATAAGAGGCATAAAAGGATTAACATCACATGCAAATCATAAGTGACATGATATGGCCATCAACTTGTGCTTTTAATCTCCAACTCCAAAGCACCGGCATGATCTCCATCGTCACCGGCATGACACCATGATCTCCATCATCGTGTCGCCATCGGGGTTGTCACGCCAACCATGCTTCTACTACTACTGCTACTGCTTAGCGATAAAGTAAAGCATTACATAGCACTTAATGATTGACACGCAGGTCATACAATAATTAAAGACAATCCTATGGCTCCTGCCGGTTGCCGTATGCATCGACATGCAAGTCGATATAAACTATTACAAACATGATCATCTCATACATCAAATATATCTCATCATGTCTTTGGCCATATCATATCACAACATACCCTGCAAAAACAAGTTAGGCGTCCTCTAATTGTTGTGTTTTACGTGGCTGCTATGGGTATCTAGCACGAACAATTCTTACATACGCAAAGCCACAATGGTGATATGCAAGTTGCTATTTATCCTTCTACAAGGACCGCCTTTGTTGAATCTAATTCAACTAAGGTGGGAGAGACAGACACCCGCCAGCCATCTTTATGCAACAAAGTCACATGTGTGTCGATGGAACCGGTCTCATGTACGTGGACATGTAAGGTTGGTCCGGGCCTCTTCATCCCACAATACCGCCAAATCAAGAAAGGACCAAGGAAGGAAGCAATTGAATATCAATGCCCACAAACTCCTTTGGGTTCTACTCGTGATGTCATCTACGCATAGACCTAGCTCATGATGCCACTGTTGGGGAACGTTGCATGGGAAACAAAAAATTTCCTACGCTCACCAAGATCCAATCTAGGAGATGACCATCTACAAGAGGAGAGATAGGATCTACATACCCTTGTAGATCGCTAAGCGAAAGCGTTAAGAAACGTGGTTGATGTAGTCGAACGTCTTTGCGACGCAATCACGATTCGTCCCGCGAACTCCCGATCCAAGTGCCGAACGGACGACACCTCCGCGTTCAGCACACCTACGGCTTGATGACGCCTTCACCTCCTCGATCCAGCAAGTGATGGTGAAGTAGTAGCTCGAGTCCTCTGGTAGCACGACGGCGTGGTGGCGGTGGTGGTGGATAAATCTCAGCAGAGCTTCGCCTAAGCACTATGGAAAAGAAGAGGGATGCGAGCGAGAGGAGAGGCAGCACCATGGCATGGAGATGTGTTCAAGGGGTGCGGCTGCCCTCTCTCTACCTGTCTATATATAGGGGAAGGGAGGACGGGGTGGCGCCCCTAGGGTTTCCCCTAGGGGGGCGGCGGCCAGGGCGGATGGGATCTCCCCTAGGGTGACTTGCCCCCCAAGCCGGGAGGTGGGAAGCCCTAGGGGGCGCCCCCAACCCTCTTGGTTACATGAGATGGGGTGAGGGGGCGCTCAGCCCCTTAGTGGGCTGGTTTGCCCCCTCCACTTGGCCCATGGGGGCCCCCAACACTTGTCGGGCCCCCCGAAACCCCCTTTCGGTGACGCTGGTCATCACCCGGTACCCCCGGAACAATTCCGGATTCCAATAGCCTTTGTCCAATATATCTATCTTCACCCCCGGACCATTTCGGAGTTCCTTGTCACATCCGGGATCTCATCCGGGACTCCGAGCAACCTTCGGTAACCACCATAATGACTGAACTATACTTATATCGTCACCAAACGTTAAGTGTGTAGACCCTGCGGGTTCGAGAATTATGCAAACATGACCAAGACACCTCTACGGTCAATAACCAATAGCGGGACCTGGATGCCCATATTGATTCCTGCATATTCTACGAAGATCTTATCGGTCAAACCTCGATGTCAAGGATTCAACTAATCTTGTATGCAGTTCCCTTTGTCTATCGGTATGTTACTTGCCCGAGACTCGATCGTCAGTATCTCCATACCTAGTTCAATCTCGTTACCGGCAAGTCTCTTTACTTGTTTCGTAATACAAGATCCCGTGACTAACTCATTGGTCACATTGCTTGCAAGCTTATTGTGATGTTGTATTACCGAGTGGGCCTTGAGATACCTCTCCGTCATACAGAGTGACAAATCCCAGTCTTGATCAATGCCAACTCAAGAGACACCCTCGGAGATACCTGGAGAGCACCTTTACAGTCACCCAGTTACATTCCGACGTTTGGTACACACAAGGCACTCCTCTGGTGTCAGTGAGTTGCATGATCTTATAGTTATAGCAACATATACTTGACATGCAGAAAAACGATAGCAATAAACTTGATACGATCATATGCTACGTTCATAGTTTGGTTCTTGTCCATCACATCATTAGAATGATGTGATCCCATTATCAAATGACAACTCATGTCCATGGCTAGGAAACCATATCCATGTTTGCTCAACGAGCTAGTCCAGTAGAGGCTTACTAGGGACATGTTGTTGTCCATGTATCCACACATGTATTTGAGTTTCCGGTCAATACAATTATAGCATGGATAATAATCGATTATCATGAACAAGGAAATATAATAATAACCACTTTATTATTGCCTCTAGGGCATATTTCCGACACGAACCTGGGTAAACTGTTGTGTCGCATTTCCTTCTAGTTCATCGAGCTAGACCGTGGGATCGACGAGTTGGCAGACTGGTGAGGTTGAGTTCTTTGCACACACCCTAGAGTTCGAATCTATCTTGGGACTGGGGAGCCCGGAATCTGACATTTGGCGTGCCAGGTAGGGGTGTGTCGGAGCCTCTCTTCCTCCAGTCGATTGCTACCTCTTGAGCACTGCGTTGGTTTTCCCTTGAAGAGGAAAGGGTGATTGTCGGATCACGGGTTCCGGCAGACCCTTAAGGTTCGAACTCTGGGGTGCGCACGGAGATCCAACCCTCCACCGTCTCGTACCTTGCCAATCGCAGGGACCTAAACTACTAACAAGAACAACACAAGAGACTTAAGATTTATACTAGTTCGGCCACCGTTGTGGTGTAATACCCTACTCTAGTTTGTGTGTGTGGATTGCCTCAGGGGCGACGAAGAACAAGATAGGAAGAACAGCCTCGCGAGGGTCTGTTCTTGGTGGGTGTGATGAACTGCTAAGTGGTGCCCGTCGCTCTAGCTTGAGGAAGGTTTTTCTCTCTCTAGATTCCAATGCTCGATCCGATCGTCCCTCGTCTCCCTCTCTCTCGAGTGTGGCTACCCCTATTTATAGGCGAAGGCCCCGGCCTCTTCCCAAATATTGAGCGGAAGGGCGCCAACAATTGGCCATTTTGAAGGGGAACAGCGGGTACACTTATCCCGACTAAAGTTGGTCCTCGCCGCCAAAGGCTCGTGATGACGCCGCTTGGGCTCCACGATGATCGCATTCCAGCCGTTGGGGCTGGTCTTGGTCTTGTTGCACCAAACGGATGCCTTTGCTCGATGCTCTTGCTGCGCTTGCCCCTTTGCACCAAAGAGGAAAGGAGGGACTGCTGCTGGCGGGCGCTCGCCCGGGCGCCCTCGGTAAATCATGGCTTGCGCCACGGGCACCTCGTGAGGTACCCGCCTTGAGTTCTCCGCCTCCTCATGAGCCAGCCGGACGAGGCGCTACCGAGGAAGCTCTTGGTCATCCGCCCTCATGAGGCTTGGCCCTCGCGAGGGTCTTGAGCTTGTGTTGATGAAGATGGGCCGTCCTGGGCCTCCTTTGAGCCACGCCGCTGGCCGCAGGCAGGCAAGTCTGGGGACCCCCGTTCCCAGAACGCCGACAGTGATGCAGCAAAGTAGTGTAAGTATTTCCCTCAGTTTTTGAGAACCAAGGTATCAATCTAGTAGGAGGCCATGCATGAGTCCCTCGCACCTACACAAACAAATAAATCCTCGCAACCAACGCGATAAGGGGTTGTCAATCCCTTCAGGTTCACTTACGAGAGTGAGATCTGATAGATATGATAAGATAATATTTTTGGTATTTTTATGATAAAGATGCAAAGTAAAATAGACAGCAAAATAAAAGGCAACATAAATAGCTAAGTGTTGGAAGATTAATATGATGGAAAATAGACCCAGGGGCCATAGGTTTCACTAGTGGCTTCTCTCAAGAGCATAAGTATTACGGTGGGTGAACGAATTACTGTTGAGCAATTGACTGAATTGATCATAGTTATGAGAATATCTAGGTATGATCATGTATATAGGCATCACGTCCGAGACAAGTAGACCGACTCGCCTGCATCTACTACTATTACTCCACACATCGACCGCTATCCAAAGATGCATCTAGAGTATTAAGTTCATAAGAACAGAGTAACGCTTTAAGCAAGATGACATGATGTAGAGGATAAAATCATGAAATATGATATAAACCCCATCTTGTTATCCTCGATGGCAATAATACAATACGTGCCTTGCTGCCCCTCATCCACGGGAAAGGACACCGCAAGATTCAACCCAAAGCTAAGCACTTCTCCCATTGCAAGAAAGATCAATCTAGTAGGCCAAACCAAACTGATAGTTCGAAGAAACTTGCAAAGATTGAAGGAAATATGCCCTAGAGGCAATAATAAAGTTATTATTTATTTCCTTATTTCATGATAAATGTTTATTATTCATGCTAGAATTGTATTAACCGGAAACTTGATACATGTGTGAAAACATAGACAAACAGAGTGTCATTAGTATGCCTCTACTTGACTAGCTCGTTGAATCAAAGATGGTTAAGTTTCCTAGCCATAGACATGAGTTGTCATTTGATTAACGGGATCACATCATTAGAGAATGATGTGATTGACTTGACCCATTCCGTTAGCTTAGCACTTGATCGTTTAGTATGTTGCTATTGCTTTCTTCATGACTTATACATGTTCCTATGACTATGAGATTATGCAACTCCGTTTACGGAGGAACACTTTGTGTGCTACCAAACGTCACAACGAATCGGGTGATTATAAAGGAGCTCTACAGTGTCTCCGAAGGTACATGTTGAGTTGGCGTATTTGAGATTAGGATTTGTCACTCCGATTGTCGGAGAGGTATCTCTGGGCCCTCTCGGTAATGCACATCACTATAAGCCTTGCAAGCATTGTAGCTAATGAGTTAGTTACGAGATGATGCATTACGTAACGAGTAAAGAGACTTGCCGGTAATGAGATTGAACTAGCTATTGGATACCGACGATCGAATCTCGGGCAAGTAACATACCGATGACAAAGGGAACAACGTATGTTGTTATGCGGTTTGACCGATAAAGATCTTCGTAGAATATGTAGGAGCCAATATGAGCATCCAGGTTCCGCTATTAGTTATTGACCAGAAATGTGTCTCGGTCATGTCTACATAGTTCTCGAACCCGTAGGATCCGCACGCTTAAGGTTTCGTTGACAGTTTTATAATGAGTTTATGAGTTTTGATTTACCTAAGGTTGTTCGGAGTCCCGAATGTGATCATGGACTTGACGAGGAGTCTCGAAATGGTCGAGACATAAAGATCGATATATTGGACGACTATATTTGGACACCGGAAAAGGTTCCGGGTGAGATTGGGACAATACCGGATCACCGGGAGGTTATCGGGACCCCCCGGGAGGTATATGGGCCTTATTGGGCCTTAGTGGAAAGGAGGGGAAAGGAGCAAGGGAGGGGGCGCCCCCCCCCCCCAAGCCCAATCCGAATTGGGAGCCCCCCCCCTTTCCTTCCTCCCTCCTTCCTCTTCCTTCCCTCTCCTACTCCTAATAGGAAAAGGGGAGTCCTACTCCGGTGGGAGTTGGACTCCCCCCCTAGGCCGCCACCCCTTGGCCGGCCCCTCCTCCACTCCTTTATATACGGAGGGGGGCACCCCATAGACACAACAATTGATCCTTGAGATCTCTTAGCCGTGTGCGTGCCCCTCCACCATAGTTCTCCTCGATAATATCAGAAGGTGCTTAGGCGAAGCCTGCGATGGTAGAACATCAAGATCGTCACCACGCTGTCGTCGACGGAACTCTTCCCGACACTTTGCTAGATCGGAGTCCGGGAACGCCATCGAGCTGAACGTGTGCAAGAACTCGAGGTGCCGTAGTTTCGTGCTTAATCGGTCGGGCCGTGAAGGCGACGACTACATCAACGCGTTGTGCTAACGCTTCGCTTTCGGTTCACGAGGTGCGTGTACGCACTCTCCTCTCGTTGCTATGCATCACCATGATCTTGCGTGCGTAGAATTTTTTGAAATTACTACATTCCCCAAGCGGTGGTATCGAGCCAGGTTTTGTCGTAGACTGTTGGGTTCTCTGATAGGATGCGTCGATCGCAAATTAAAAATTCCTACGCAGAACATCCAGAACATGCTACGGAGATGGATCACGATTCGTTACCACTAGATGCGATGCCATGCAGCGGAAGAAGAGTTGGGGCAGCGGCGTCCGAGTGTATCGCCTTCTCCTCGTCCGATCTCCCTCGGCGCCGGTCGTCCGATCCCGTCGACGAGTTCGCGGAGCGGCGCAAGTGCACCGCCTCTAACGGTATCCGCGGCGTGCGGGAGGAACGTCGTCGGCGGATTGCTAGGTCCGATCACACCGATCGGCGAGTGGAGGTGGCTATTCGCAACACATGCAAACCCTAGCCGCAACACCAAGCGATCAACCGCCTGAGTGTGCCGCACCTCCACTTTATATAGGCGTCCGCGCTGGCTCAACACTTGGACCTCGTGACGGACCCTAAAGCCTAAAGTCTATTCGGTCACGTTCCTAGTCCATTCGGATCACATCCGACCGGTGTCCTCTTAACGACCTCAGAGGTTCCTTCCCTTAAGCTGCGACCCCTTAGGTTCAAGTCGGCTTGGTCACGATTCGGATCACCTCCGACATGCACGGTTGGTAGAGGCCTCTAGCAAGGCGTGCCGACCACCAAGCGAACTATGAAGCTGGTTAGGCGAACCTGCATAACGTGTCACACTTCGCTCCTTTTGCAAGACGATATATGTTGTCGGGCTCAAGCGAGACTGTCATCCTTGTGCTAGCCCGACCTCTTTCTCGTTCCAAAGGATATCGACCACCGTCCGGATTATCTCATAATCCTTGTCGATGGCCATGCTGTTCCGGTCGATCACACGAGGGGCCCAGAGTATATCTCTCCGATCGGAGGGGCAAATCCCATCTTGCTCGACCATGTCCGGCAGCATGGGGACTGGACAAACCGAAACCTACCTTTGTAACTACCGATCACGGAGTAGCGTTTGGTCGGCCCAAAGCAAGTCTGTCACCATCCCGAGTACATGCGCCACTCAGGTCTTAGGACATAGAACGTATGTTGTACTAGAGACTCACAGATGACATATCGCTGCGCCTCATAGTTGGGTCTGTCCGACTCGGACCTTATCTCGACTCGGATCGACTATGTCGAATCCGACCAAACCTTTCCAAGTCCATATTATCCGTTAGCATCCAATGCTCCATGGCTAGTGAGACCGAGCCATCGACCGTGTCATATGCTAGTCTAGTCGGCTTGGCGTCCACACAGCCCTTTCGACTAGGGACCTTTTAGGACAGTCATCATACAATGCATAGTCCCACAAACAAGTCACGACTTGCCGATACACATCATTGATAATGTCCAAGGACTATCTTTATTCATAAACACATAGGAAATATCATCATACATGATTGCCTCTAGGGCATATCTCCAACATAGATGTCATATGCACGAGTAGAACACAAGTGAGTTGTGGGCGATACAAGTCATACTGCTTACCAGCATGTCATACTTTGGTTCGGCGGTATTGTTGGATGAAGCGGCCCGGACCGACATTACGCGTACGCTTACGCGAGACTGGTTCTACCGACGTGCTTTGCACACAGGTGGCTGGCGGGTGTCAGTTTCTCCAATTTTAGTTGAACCGAGTGTGGCTATGCTCGGTCCTTGTGAAGGTTAAAACAACAGCAACTTGACAAACTATCGTTGTGGTTTTGATGAGTAGGTAAGAACGGTTCTTGCTAAGCCCAGTAGCAGCCACGTAAAAACTTGCAACAACAAAGTAGAGGACGTCTAACTTGTTTTTGCAGGGCATGTTGTGATGTGATATGGTCAAGACATGATGTTAAATTTTATTGTATGAGATGATCATGTTTTGTAACTGAGTTATCGGCAACCAGCAGGAGCCATATGGTTGTCACTTTTTTGTATGCAATGCAATCGCCCTGTAATGCTTTACTTTATCACTAAGCGGTAGCGATAGTCGTAGAAGCATAAGATTGGCGAGACGACAACGACGCTACGATGGAGATCAAGGTGTCGCGCCGGTGACAATGGTGATCATGATGGTGCTTCGGAGATGGAGATCACAAGCACAAGATGATGATGGCCATATCATATCACTTATATTGATTGCATGTGATGTTTATCCTTTATGCATCTTATCTTTCTTTGATTGACGGTAGCATTATAAGATGATCTCTCACTAAATTTCAAGATAAAAGTGTTCTCCCTGAGTATGCACTGTCGCCAAAGTTCGTCGTGCCCAGACACCACGTGATGATCGGGTGTGATAAGCTCTACGTCCATCTACAATGGGTGCAAGCCAGTTTTGCACACGCAGAATACTCAGGTTAAACTTGATGAGCCTAGCATATGCAGATATGGCCTCGGAACACTGAGACCGAAAGGTCGAGCATGAATCATATAGTAGATATGATCAACATAGTGATGTTCACCATTGAAAGCTACTCCATTTCACGTGATGATCGGTTATGGTTTAGTTGATTTGGATCACATGATCACTTAGATGATTAGAGAGATGTCTGTCTAAGTGGGAGTTCTTAAGTAATATGATTAATTGAACTTAAATTTATCATGAACTTAGTCCTGGTAGTATTTTGCAAATTATGTTGAAGATCAATAGCTCGCGTTGTTGCTTTCATATGTTTATATGTTCCTAGAGAAACAATTGTGTTGAAAAATGTTAGTAGCAATGATGCGGATTGGATCCGTGATCTGAGGTTTATCCTCATTGCTGCACAGAAGAATTATGTCCTTAATGCACCGCTAGGTGATGGACCTATTGCAGGGAGCGGATGCGGATGTTATGAACGTTTGGCTAGCTCAATATGATGACTATTTGATAGTTTAGTGCACCATGCTTAACGGCTTAGAATCGGGACTTCAAAGACGTTTTGAACGTCATGGACCATATGAGATGTTCCAGGAGTTAAAGTTAATATTTCAAGGAAATACCCGAGTTGAGAGATATGAAATCTCCAACAAGTTCTATAGCTAAAAGATGGAGGAGAATCGCTCAGCTAGTGAGTATGTGCTCAGATTGTCTGGGTACTACAATCGCTTGAATCAAGTGGGAGTTAATCTTCTAGATAAGATAGTGATTGACAGAGTTCTCTAGTCACCATCACCAAGTTAGTAGAACTTTGTGATGAACTATAGTATGCAAGGGATGACGAAAACGATTCCGAGCTCTTCGTGATGTTGAAATCGACGAAGGTAGAAATCAAGAAAGAGCATCAAGTGTTGATGGTTGACAAGATCACTAGTTTCAAGAAAAGGGCAAAGGGAAAGAAAGGGAAACTTCAAATAGAATGACAAGCAAGTTGTCACTCCCTTGAAGAAGCTCAAAGCTGGACCAAAGCCACAAACCGAGTGCTTATAATCGCAAAGGAAATGGTCTTTGGAAGTGGAAATGCCCTGAATATTTGGTGGATAAGAAGGATGGCAAAGTGAACAAGGGTATATTTGATATACTGTGTTATTGATGTGTGCCTTACTAGTGTTTATAGTAGCCTCGAGTATTTGATACTTGTTCGGTTGCTAAGATTAGTAACTCAAAGCAGGAGTTATATAATAAGCAGAGACTAGTTGAGGGAAGTGACGATGAGTGTTGGAAATAGTTCCAAGATTGATATGATCATCATCACACACTCCCTATACTTTCGGTATTAGTGTTAAACCTAAATAAATGTTATTTGGCGTTTATGTTGAGCATGAATATGATTTGATCATGTTTATTGCAATACGATTATTCATTTAAAGTCGAAAATAATTGTTGTTCTGCTTACATGAATAAAACCTTCAATGGTCATACACCCAATGAAAATAGTTTGTTGGATCTCGATCGTAGTGATACACATATTCATAATATTGTTGCCAAAAGATGCAAAGTTAATAATGATAGTGCAACTTATTTGTGGCACCGCCGTTTGGGTCATATCGATGTAAAGCGCATGAAGAAACTCCATGAAAGATGGATTTTCGAATCACTTGGTTATGAATCATTTGATGCTTATGAACCGTGCCTTTTGGGCAAGATGACTAAAACTCCGTTCTCCAGAACAATGGAACGAGCTACTGACTTGTTGGAAATAATACATACTGATGTATGCAGACCAATGAGTATTAAGGCTCGTGGCGGGTATCGTTATTTTCTCACCTTCACAGATGATTTGAGCAGATATGGGTATATCTACTTGATGAAACATAAGTCTGAAATAGTTGAAAGGTTCAAAGAATTTCAGAGTGAAGTGGAAAATCATCATAACAAGAAAATAAAGTTTCTGCGATCTTATCGTGGATATGAATATTTGAGTTACGAGTTTGGCCTTCAGTTAAAATAATGTGGAATAGTTTCACAAACTCATGCCACCTGGAACACCACAGCTTAACGGTGTGTCCGAACGTCATAACCGCACTTTATTGGATATGGTGCGATCTATGATGTATCTTACCGATTTACCACTATCGTTTTGGGATTATGCATTAGAGACAGCTGCATTCACTTTAAATAGGGCACCATCAAAATCCGTTGAGATGACACCGTATGAACTATGGTTTAGCAATAAACCTAAGCTGTCGTTTCTTAAAGTTTGGAGTTGCAATGCTTATGTGAGAAAGTTTCAACCTGATAAGCTCGAAGCCAAATCAGAGAAGTGTGTCTTCATAGAATACCCAAAGGACATTGTTGGGTACACCTTCTATCACAGATCCGAAGGCAGGATATTCGTTGCTAAGATGGATCCTTTCTAGAGAAGGAGTTTCTCTCAAAAGAAGTGAGTGGGAGGAAAGTAGAGCTTGATAAGGTAATTGTACCTTCTCCCGAATTGGAAAGTAGTTCATCACAGAAATTAGTTCCAGTGATTTCTACACCAATTAGTGAGGAAGCTAATGATGATGATCATGAAACTTCAGATCAAGTTACTACAGAACCTCGTAGGTCTTCCAGAGTACGGTCTGCACCAGAGTAGTACGGTAATCCTGTTCTACAAGTCATGTTACTAGACCATGATAAACCTACGAACTATGAGGAAGTGATGATGAGCCCAGATTCCGCGAAATGGCTGGAGGCCATGAAATCTGAGATAGGATCCATGTATGAGAACAAAGTGTGGACTTTGGTGGACTTGCCCGATGATCGGCAAGCCATAGAAAATAAATGGATCTTCAAGAGGAAGACGGACGTTGATAGTAGTGTTACTATCTAGAAAGCTCGACTTGTCGCAAAAAGGTTTTCGACAAATACAAGGTGTTGACTACAATGAGATTTTCTCAACTGTAGCGATGCTTAAGTCTGTCCGTATCATGTTAGCAATTGCCACATTTTATGAAATCTGGCAAATGGATGTCAAAACTACATTCCTTAATGGTTTTCTTAAAGAAGAGTTGTATATGATGCAACCAGAAGGTTTTGTCAATCCTAAAGGTGCTAACAAAATGTGCAAGCTCCAGCGATCCATCTATGGACTGGTGTAAGCATCTCAGAGTTGGAATATACGCTTTGATAAGTTGATCAAAGCATATAGTTTTATACGGACTTGCTGTGAAGCCTGTATTTACAATAAAGTGAGTGGAAGCACTACAACCTTTCTGATAAGTATATGTGAGTGACATATTGTTGATCAGAAATGATGTAGAATTTTTCTAGAAAGCATAAAGAAGTGTTTGAAAGGAGTTCTTTAAAAGAAAGACCTCAATAAAGCTACTTACATATTGAGCATCAAGATCTATTGAGATAGATCAAGACGCTTGATAAGATTTTCAATGAGTACATATCTTGACAAGATTTTGAAGTAGATCAAAATGAAACAGTCAAAGAAGAGTTCTTGCCTGTGTTGCAAAGGTGTGAAATTGAGTAAGACTCAAATCCTGACCACGGCAGAAAATAAAAAGAGAATGAAAGTCATTCCCTATGCCTCAATCATAGGTTCTATAGAAGTATGCCATGCTATGGACCAGACCTATTGTATACTCTGCCCTGGTTTGGCAAGGGAGTGCAATAGTGGTCTAGGAGTAGATCACTGGACATTGGTCAAAATTATCCTTAGTGGAATAAGGATATGTTTCTCGATTATGGAGGTGACTAGAGGTTCGTCGTAAAGGGTTACGTCGATGCAAGATTTGACACTGATCCAGATGACTCTAAGTCTCAATCTGGATACATATTGAAAGTGGGAGCAATTAGCTAGAGTAGCTCCGTACAACATTGTAGACATAGAATATTTGCAAAATACATACGGCTCTGAATATGACAGACCCGTTGACTAAGCTTCTCTCACGAACAAAACATGATCACACCTTAGTACTCTTTGGGTGTTAATCACATAGCGATGTGAACTAGATTATTGACTCTAGTAAACCCTTTGGGTGTTGGTCACATGACGATGTGAACTATGGGTATTAATCATATACAAATATGAATATTGGTGTTAAATCACATGGCGATGTGAACTAGATTATTGATTCTAGTGCAAGTGGGAGACTGAAGGAAATATGCCCTAGAGGCAATAATAAAGTTATTATTTATTTCCTTATTTCATGATAAATGTTTATTATTCATGCTAGAATTGCATTAACCGGAAACTTGATACATGTGTGAATACATAGACAAACAGAGTGTCACTAGTATGCCTCTACTTGGCTAGCTTGTTGAATCAAAGATGGTTAAGTTTCCTAGCCATAGACATGAGTTGTCATTTGATTAACGGGATCACATCATTAGAGAATGATGTGATTGACTTGACCCATTCCGTTAGCTTAGCACTTGATCGTTTAGTATGTTGCTATTGCTTTCTTCATGACTTATACATGTTCCTATGACTATGAGATTATGCAACTCCTGTTTACGGAGGAACACTTTGTGTGCTACCAAACGTCACAACGTAATCGGGTGATTATAAAGGAGCTCTACAGGTGTCTCCGAAGGTACATGTTGAGTTGGCGTATTTCGAGATTAGGATTTGTCACTCCGATTGTCAGAGAGGTATCTCTGGGCCCTCTCGGTAATGCACAGCACTATAAGCCTTGCAAGCAATGTAGCTAATGAGTTAGTTACGAAATGATGCATTACGTAACGAGTAAAGAGACTTGCCGGTAATGAGATTGAACTAGCTATTGGATACCGACGATCGAATCTCGGGCAAGTAACATACCGATGACAAAGGGAACAACGTATGTTGTTATGCGGTTTGACCGATAAAGATCTTCGTAGAATATGTAGGAGCCAATATGAGCATCTAGGTTCCGCTATTGGTTATTGACCAGAAATGTGTCTCGGTCATGTCTACATAGTTCTCGAACCCGTAGGATCCGCACGCTTAAGGTTTCGTTGACAGTTTTATTATGAGTTTATGAGTTTTGATGTACCGAAGGTTGTTCGGAGTCCCGAATGTGATCACGGACTTGACGAGGAGTCTCGAAATGGTCGAGACATACAGATCGATATATTGGACGACTATATTTGGACACCGGAAAGGTTCCGGGTGAGATTGGGACAATACCGGATCACCGGGAGGTTATCGGGACCCCCGGGGAGGTATATGGGCCTTATTGGGCCTTAGTGGAAAGGAGGGGAAAGGAGCAAGGGAGGGGGCGCCCCCCCCCCCAAGCCCAATCCGAATTGGGAGCCCCCCCCCCTTTCCTTCCTCCCTCCTTCCTCTTCCTTCCCTCTCCTACTCCTAATAGGAAAAGGGGAGTCCTACTCGGTGGGAGTTGGACTCCCCCTTGGCGCGCCACCCCCTTGGCGGCCCCTCCTCCACTCCTTTATATACGGAGGGGGCACCCCATAGACACAACAATTGATCCTTGAGATCTCTTAGCCGCAAAGCGGTGCCCCCTCCACCATAGTTCTCCTCGATAATATTGTAGCGGTGCTTAGGCGAAGCCCTGCGACGGTAGAACATCAAGATCGTCACCACGCCGTCGTGCTGATGGAACTCTTCCCCGACACTTTGCTGGATCAGAGTCTGGGGAACGTCATCGAGCTGAACGTGTGCAAGAACTCGAAGGTGCCGTAGTTTCGGTGCTTGATCGGTCGGACCCTGAAGACATATGACTACATCAACCACGTTGTGCTAACGCTTCCGCTTTCGGTCTACGAGGGTACGTGGACACACTCTCCCCTCTCGTTGCTATGCATCACCATGATCTTGTGTGTGCGTAGGAATTTTTTGAAATTACTACGTTCCCAACAAAGATAACCAATCATACATAAAAGAATTCAGAGAAGATTCAAATATTGTTCATAGGTAAACTTGATCATAAACCCACAATTCATCGGTCTCAACAAACACACCGCAAAAGAAGATTACATCGAATAGATCTCCACGAGAGAGGGGGAGAACATTGTATTGAGATCCAAAAAGAGAGAAGAAGCCATCTAGCTAATAACTATGAACCCGAAGGTTTGAGGTAAACTACTCACACATCATCGGAGAGGCTATGGTGTTGATGTAGAAGCCCTCCGTGATCGACGCCCCTTCCGGCGGAGCTCCGGAACAGGCCCCAAGATGGGATCTCACGGGTACAGAAGGTTGCGGCGGTGGAATTAGGTTTTGGCTCCGATCCGTAGTTTGGGGTGCGAGGTATATATAGGAGGAAGGAGTATGTCGGTGGAGCAACATGGGGCCCACGAGGGTGGAGGGCGCGCCCAGGGGGGTAGGCGTGCCCCCCTACCTCGTGGCCTCCTGGTTGATGTCTTGACGTAGGGTCCAAGTCCTCTGGATCACGTTCGTTCCGAAAATCACGTTCCCGAAGGTTTCATTCCGTTTGGACTCCGTTTGATATTCTTTTTCTGCGAAACTCTGAAATAGGCAAAAAACAACAATTCTGGGCTGGGCCTCCGATTAATAGGTTAGTCCCAAAAATAATATAAACGTGTATAATAAATCCCAATAATGTCCAAAACAGAATATAATACAGCATGGAACAATCAAAAATTATAGATACGTTGGAGACGTATCAAGCATCCCCAAGCTTAATTCCTGCTCGTCCTCGAGTAGGTAAATGATAAAAACAGAATTTTTGATGTGGAATGCTACTTGGCATAATTTCAATATAATTCTTCTTTTTGTGGCATGAATGTTCAGATTTGAAATGATTCAAGATAAAAGTTTAATGTTGACATAAAAACAATAATACTTCAAGCATACTAACTAAGAAATTATGTCTTATCAAAATAACATAGCCAAAGCAAGTTATCCCTACAAAATCATATAGTCTGGCTATGCGCCATCTTCCCCACACAAAATATTCATATCATGTATGACCCAGGTTTTAGCCAAGCAATTGGTTGATACTTTTAACGCGCTTCAACCTTTTCAACTCTTACGCAATACATGAGCGCAAGCCATGGATATAGCACTATGGTGGAATAAGGTATAATGGAAGGGGTTATGTGGGAAGACAAAAAAGGAGAAAGTCTCACATCAACGAGGATAATCAACGGGCTATGGAGATGCCCATCAATTGATGTTAATGCGAGGAGTAGGAATTGCCATGCAACGGATGCACTAGAGCTATAAGTGTATGAAAGCTCAAAAAGAAACTAAGTGGGTGTGCATCCAACTTGCTTGCTCACGAAGACCTCGGGCATTTGAGGAAGCCCATCATTGGAATATACAAGCCAAGTTCTATAATGAAATTTCCCACTAGTATATGAAAGTGACAAAATGAGAGACTCTCCATTATGAAGATCACGGTGCTACTTTGAAGCACAAGTGTGGTAAAAGGATAGTAACATTGTCCCTTCTCTCTTTTTCTCTCATTTTTTTTATTTGGGCCTTTTCTCACTTGGGACAATGCTCTAATAATGATGATCATCACACTTTTATTTACTTACAACTCATGAATTACAATTCAATACTTAGAACAGAGTATGACTCTATATGAATGCCTCCGGCGGTGTACCTGGATATGCAATGAATCAAGAGCGACATGTATGAAAGAATTATGAACGGTGGCTTTGCCACAAATACAATGTCAACTACATGATCATGCAAAGCAATATGACAATAATGGAGCGTGTCATGATAAATGAAACGCTGGAAAGTTGCATGGCAATATATCTCGGAATAGCTATGGAAATGCCATGATAGGTAGGTACAGTGGCTGTTTTGAGGAAGATATAAGGAGGTTTATGTGTGATAGAGCATATCATATCATGGGGTTTGGATGCACCGGCGAAGTTTGCACCAACTCTCAAGGTGAGAAAGGGCAATGCGATGCAAAATCAAGAGGCTAGAAAATTGCGGAAAGGTAAGTGTGCGTATAATACATGGACTCACATTAGTCATAAAGAACTCATATACTTATTGCAAAAATTTATTAGCCCTCGAAGCAAAGTACTACTCCCTCTGTTCCCAAATAATTGTCTTTCTAGAGATTTCAACAAGGGACTACATACGGAACAGAATGAGTGAATCTACACTCTAAAACATGTCTACATACATCCGTATGTTGTAGTCCATTTAAGATGGCTAGAAATACAAATATTTAGGAACGGAGGGAGTACTACGCATGCTCCTAGGGGAAGGGTTGGTAGGAGTTAACCATCGCGCGATCCCGACCGCCACACAAAGGAAGACAATCAACAAATACTTCATGCTCTGACTTCGTTACATAACGGTTCACCATACGTGCATGCTACGGAATCACAAACTCCAACACATGTATTTTTCAATTCCACAATTACTCAACTAGCACAACTATGATATTACTGCCTTTATATCTCAAAACAATTATCAAGCATCAAATTTCTCATCATATTATTTAAAGCAAATTGCCATGCTATTTTAAGACTCTCAAAATAATATAAGTGAAGCATGAGAGATCAATAGTTTCTATAAAACAAATCCACCACCGTGCTCTAAAAGATATAAGTGAAGCACTAGAGCAAAAACTATATAGCTCAAAAAATATAAGTGAAGCACATAAAGTATTCTAATAAATTCTGAATCAAGTGTGACTCTCTCAAAAGGTGTGTACAGCAAGGATGATTGTGGTAAACTAACAAATAAAGACTCAAATAATACAATACGCTCCAAGCAAAACACATATCATGTGGTGAATAAAAATATAGCTCCAAGTAAAGTTACCGATGGAAGTAGACGAAAGAGGGGATGCCTTCCGGGGCATCCCCAAGCTTTGACTTTTAGGTCTCCTTAGATTCTCTTGGGGTGTCATGGGAATACCAAAGCTTAGGCACTTGCCACTGCTTGTTCCATAATCCATCAAATCTTTCACCCAAAACTTGAAAACTTCACAACACAAAACTCAGCAGAAAATCTCGTAAGCTCTGTTAGCGAAAGAAAACAAAAGACCACTTCAAGGTACTGTAATGAACTCATTATTTATTTATCTTTGTGTTAAACCTACTGTATTACAACTTCTCTATGGTTTATAAAATATTTTACTAGACATAGATTCATCAAAATAAGCAAACAACACACGAAAAACAGAATTTGTCAAAAACAGAACAGTCTGTAGTAATCTGTAACTAACGCAAACTTCTGGAACTCCAAAAATTCAGCCAAAATAGGACGTCCTAGAAAATTATTTTATTGATCAGCAGCAATTGGAATAAATATTTTATCACGTTCTGGTGATTTTTAATAATTATTTTCATGAACAGAAAGTTTCTGGAATTTACAGCAAGATCAAATAACTATCATCCAAGAAGATCCTATAGGTTTAACTTGGCACAAACACTAATTAAAACATAAAAACACATCTAAACAGAGGCTAGATCAAATATTTATTCCTAAACATAAGCAAAAAGCAAAAAAAACTAAAAAAAATTGGGTTGCCTCCCAACAAGCGCTATCGTTTAACGCCCCTAGCTAGGCAAAAAGCAAGGATAGATCTAGGTATTGCCATCTTTGGTAGGCAATCCATAACTGGCTCTCATAATAGATTCATAAGGTAATTTTATTTTATTTCTAGGGAAGTGTTCCATACCTTTCTTTAATGGAAATTGGAATCTAATATTCCTTTCCTTCATATCGATAATTGCACCAACCGTTCTAAGGAAAGGTCTACCAAGAATAATAGGACATGAAGGATTACAATCTATGTCAAGAACAATAAAGTCTACGGTCACATAGTTCCTATTTGCAACAATAAGAACATCATTAATTCTTCCCATAGGTTTCTTAATAGTGGAATCCGCAAGGTGCAAGTTTAAAGAGCAATCATCAAATTCACGGAAACCTAATAAATCACATAAAGTTTTTGGAATCGTGGAAACACTAGCACCCAAATCACACAAAGCATAGCATTCATGATCTTTAATTTTAATTTTAATAGTGGGTTCCCACTCATCATAAAGTTTCCTAGGGATAGAAACTTCCAACTCAAGTTTTTTTTCATAAGATTGCATCAAAGCATCAACGATATGTTTAGTAAAAGCTTTATTTTGACTATAAGCATGAGGAGAATTTAGCACGGATTGCAACAAGGAAATACAATCTATCAAAGAGCAATTATCATAATTAAATTCCTTGAAATACAAAATAGTGGGTTCATTAATATCTAATGTTTTGATCTCTTCAATCCCACTTTTATCAATTTTAGCATCAAGATCTAAAAACTCCGAATTTCGGGAACGCCTTCTAGGTAAAGGTGGATCATATTTAGTCCCATAATTATCAATATTCATATTGCAAAACAAAGATTTAATATGGGACACATCAATAACTTTTAGATCTTCATCTTTATTTTCATAGAAATTTGAAGAACACGCTTTCACAAAGCAATCTTTCTTAGCACGCATCCTAGCGGTTCTTTCTTTGCACTCATCAATGGAAATTTTCATGGCTTTGAGAGACTCATTGATATCATGCTTAGGAGGAAAAGATCTAAGTTTTAAGGAATCAACATCAAGAGAAATTATATCAACGTTCCTAGCCAATTCATCAACCTTGAGCAATTTTTCTTCAAGCAAAGCATTGAAATTCTTTTGCGAATTCATAAATTCCTTAACACTAGTCTCAAATTCAGAAGGCATCTTATTAAAGTTTCCATAAGAATTGTTGTAGGAATTACCATAATTATTAGAGGAATTACTAGGATAAGGCCTAGGATTAAAGTTTCCTCTATACGCGTTGTTACCAAAATTATTCCTACCAACAAAAATCACATCCATAGGTTCATTATTATTCTCAATCAAAGTAGACAAAGGCATATCATTAGGATCAGAAGAAACACTCTTAGTAGCAAATAATTTCATAAGTCCATCCATCTTTCCACTCAAAACATTAATTTCTTCTATCGCATGCACTTTTTTATTAGTAGATCTTTCAGTGTGCCACTGAGAATAATTAACCATAATATTGTCTAGGAGTTTAGTGGCTTCTCCTAAAGTGACTTCCATAAAAGTGCCTCCCGAGGCCGAATCTAAAAGATTTCTAGAAGCAAAATTCAACCTGGCATAAAAATTTTGTATGATCATCCATAAATTCAAACCATGCATAGGACAATTACGTATCATTAACTTCATCCTCTCCCAAGCTTGTGCAACATGTTCATGATCAATTTGCTTAAAATTCATAATATCGTTTCTAAGATAGATGATCTTAGCGGGAGGAAAATACTTAGAGATAAAAGCATCTTTGCACTTATTCCAAGAATCAATACTATTTTTAGGCAAAGATGAAAACCAAGCTCTAGCACGATCTCTAAGCGAAAAGGGAAATAGCTTCAATTTAACAACGTCATTATTCACATCTTTCTTCTTTTGCATATCACACAAATCAAACGAAGCTATTTAGATGGGTAGCGGCATCTTCACTAGGAAGGCCAACGAATTGATATTTCATGACAAGATTCAACAAAGCAGTATTGATTTTGCAAGATTCAGTATCGGTAAGAGGAGCAATCGGAGTGCTAAGGAAATCATTGTTGTTGGTATTGGTGAAGTCACACAATTTAGTATTATCTTGAGCCATCGTGACAAGCAAACAATCCAACACACGAGCAAACGAAAAGCAAGCGAAAAAGAGACGAACGAGAAAGAGAGGGCAAATAAAACGACAAGGGTGAAGTGGGGGAGAGTAAAACGAGAGGCAAATGGCAAATAATGTAATGCGGGAGATAAGGGTTTGTGATGGGTACTTGGTATGTTGACTTTTGCGAGACTCCAACAACGGCGCCGAAATGGCTCGTTGTCGAGTCCAAATCTTGACTTGACCTTGCGTAAGCCTCCCGACAACGGCGCGAAATCCTTCTTGCTACCTCTTGAGCACTGCGTTGGTTTTCCTTGAAGAGGAAAGGGTGATGCAGCAAAGTAGCGTAAGTATTTCCCTTAGTTTTGAGAACCAAGGTATCAATCCAAGAGGAGGCCACGCACGAGTCCCTCGCACCTACACAAACAAATAAATCCTCATAACCAACGCGATAAGGGTTGTCAATCCTTGAGTGGTCACTTACTTAGAGTGAGATCGATAGATATGATAAGATAATATTTTGGTATTTTTATGATAAAGATGCAAAGTAAAATAGACAGCAAAATAAAAGGCAACGGAAATAGCTAAGTGTTGGAAGATTAATATGATGGAAAATAGACCCGGGGGCCATAGGTTTCACTAGTGGCTTCTCTCAAGAGCATAAGTATTATGGTGGGTGAACAATTCTTGTTGAGCAATTGATGAATTGAGCATAGTTATGAGAATATCTAGGTATGATCATGTATATAGGCATCACGTCCGAGACAAGTAGACCGACTCTGCTGCATCTACTACTATTACTCCACACATCGATCGCTATCCAACATGCATCTAGAGTATTAAGTTCATAAGAACAGAGTAACGCTTTAAGCAAGATGACATGATGTAGAGGGATAAATTCATGCAATATGATATAAACCCCATCTTGTTATCCTCGATGGCAACAATACAATACGTGCCTTGCTGCCCCTCATCACTTTGGGAAAGGACACCGCAAGATTGAACCCAAAGCTAAGCACTTCTCCCATTGCAAGAAAGATCAATCTAGTAGGCCAAACCAAACTGATAATTTGAAGAGACTTGCAAAGATACCCAATCATATATAAAAGAATTCAGAGAAGATTCAAATATTGTTCATAGATAAACTTGATCATAAACCCACAATTCATCGGTCTCAACAAACACACCGCAAAAGAAGATTACATCGAATAGATCTCCATGAGAGAGGGGGAGAACATTGTATTGAGATCCAAAAAGAGAGAAGAAGCCATCTAGCTAATAACTATGGACCCGAAGGTCTGAGGTAAACTACTCACACATCATCGGAGAGGCTATGGTGTTGATGTAGAAGCCCTCCGTGATCGACGCCCCCTCCGACGGAGCTCCGGAACAGGCCCCAAGATGGGATCTCACGGGTATAGATGGTTGCGGCGGTGGAATTAGGTTTTTGGCTCCGTATCTAGTAGTTTGGGGGTACGTAGGTATATATAGGAGGAAGGAGTACGTCGGTGGAGCAACGTGGGGCCCACGAGGGTGGAGGGCGCACCCAGGGGGTAGGCGCGCCCCTACCTCGTGGCCTCCTGGTTGATGTCTTGACGTAGGGTCCAAGTCTTCTGGATCACGTTCGTTCCGAAAATCACGTTCCCGAAGGTTTCATTCCATTTGGACTCCGTTTGATATTCTTTTTCTGCGAAACTCTTAAATAGGCAAAAAACAACAATTCTGGGCTGGGCCTCCGGTTAATAGGTTAGTCCCAAAAATAATATAAAAGTGTATAATAAAGCCCAATAATGTCCAAAACAGAATATAATATAGCATGGAACAATCAAAAATTATAGATACGTTGGAGACGTATCATCGATCCGCCCCCATTTCGCTGTTCCCATGGCTGATGCTCGTCGAGTTCGTGCTGAGCGTCGGGCAGCCCTCACCACCCGCGTCACCCAGACAGCGCCTGCAGGCGACGATGCTCCCCGCTGTTCCCCATCGCCTGCGGCCAATGCTGCCACCGGCCCCGCGGCCCATGAGCAGCAGGCTTCGTCGCTGCAGCCTTTTGTGCGGCGTGATGGGCACACCGCCACTCCGGCGCTGACTCTGGCGGCAGCTTTGTCTTCTCATGCTCGTCGCAGGCTGGCGAACACGCTGGCTGTGTTGCTGATGGCACACGAGCTCTTGCGCTATTGCCGACTGACGGCCACTAAGAGGACTGGCCGGACCACATCGCCGAGCTCGTCAGCACCGCCGGGGAGGCCCCTGCACCATCCCGTTGACTGGCACCTCCACCGCCTCTTGCAGGCGACGTGGCCCACAGTGCGCCTCCTGCACCTCCCAGACAGGACATCGTCCCAGAGCCAAGGCGTGAGGCTCCACGGCGTGACCCGCCATGCAGTGCGCCGGCGCACGACAAGGAAAGCTGCCAAGTGGTGCAGCGGCCCCAAGGAGAGGTGTGTGCGCTCCTAGCACCGCCACGTCAAGACCGCGTGTTGCCCGAGGTGGTGCTGCGCGAGCGCCAAGATCAGGCTCCACTTCCACGGCGGGCCCCCGTGACCACGGCAGGATGTCACGCGTTCACCCCGGAGCTGTGCCACGTCGTCTAGCTAGGGAAGTTCAAGCCCGACCTGCCTTCGTGCTACGACGGCACCCTCAACCCTGCCGAGTTCCTGCAGCTCTATGAGTTGAGCATCGGGGCAGCCAACGGTGATGAGAAGGTCATGGTGAACTAGTTTCCCATGGCCCTCAAGGATGGCGCGTACTCGTGGCTCCTGAACCTCCCCACGGGATCGATCTCCTCCTGGGATGAAATGCGAGAGCGCTTCGTCTCCAACTTCCATGGCACTCGCGACTGCCCACCAGCTGCGGGTGACCTACGACGCATCAAGCAGCAGCCAGGAGAGACCTTGCAAAAATACATCCAGCGCTTCAACAGCGTTCGCCTCAAGATTCCCAAGGTGTCGGACGAGGCCATCATTTCGGCGTTCACTGATGGCATCGGGGACGTCAAAATGAAGGAGGAGCTCGCCATACACGAGGACATGTGCACAGCTCTGGAGATGTTCAACATGGCAACCAAATGTGCGAGAGCCGAGGAAGGTTGCCTCTCCCTCCTGGAGCTTCCGGATGCTGACCCAGAAGAGAATAAAACCAAGGCCAAGGACGTGAAACGCAAGGGGCCAGCTGTGCTCGCAGCCGAACCTGAGTTGAAACGTGGTTGCGACCACCCAGAGTCATCCAAGAGCAGCCGCCCGTTTTGCGTCTTCCACAACATGCACAGCCACAACACCAATGATTGCCAGGAGCTCAGGGCCATCTGCGATGGGCATCTCGGTCGTCGCCCCGAGCGCAATGGTTGAGGCTACGACCGTAGAGGAGGCCGTGGCGGAGGACGCTGGGACAACCGAGACCCCCGCCAGGACTGCCGCGATCAGCCTCGTGAGGACAGCTGGCAGGGCCAGCCTCACGAGGGTCCCTGGAGGGATCAGCCTCGTGAGGACCGTCCTTAGGGCAACGCTGGCCTTCCTCTGCTGCCGCCACCGCCAAGAAGGAATGACGACCACCACCAAGATGATGGGGCTGGGGGCTTCCAAGAGCCTCGTGCCATTGCTTGCATCTTAGGCAGCGCTCAGGCCCCTGCCTCCCATCGCATCTCCAAGCAGTTCGCTCGCGAGGTGAACGCAGCCCTTCCCAAGCTCGAGGCGACGCGTCCGCTTAGGTGGTCCAAGTATGCCATCACCTTCGACTCTGCTGACTAGCTCAAGTGCGCGGCCACTGCCGGCGCCCTCCCGATGCTCTGCTCGCCTACCATCAGCAACATCCTCATCACCAAGACACTCATCGATGGCAGTGCGGGGCTCAATGTTCTCTCCGTCGAGACGTTCGACAGACTCTAGGTGACGTATGACCAGCTTCAGCCTACCAAGCCCTTCTGAGGAGTGACCGACGGCTCCACCACCCCGATAGGGAAGATCAGCCTCCCTATCACCTTCGGCAAGCGCGACAACTACCGCACCAAGCTCATCAACTTCGACGCCGCCCACATTCGCCTCCCGTACAACGCCATCCTTGGGTATCCGGCCCTGGCCTACTTCATGGTTACGACTCACCACGGCTACAATGTCCTCAAGATGCTGGGAAGTTGCGACATCATCATGGTCGCCTGCGACAAAAAGGACGCGGTGTGCTCCCTCGAGCATGCCTACCAGGCTGTGGCGGCCGAGAACCCAGATGGCGAGGGTGTTGTCTACCCTCCTGAGGCTGTCCCCAAGAAGAAGAAGCAGCCGCTCTGACTCGGACTCAGGAGGATGGGGCGGCCGGTGGCCTTGCCTCAGGACCTGCGCCCACTGATGGGGCGCCTTCCCCTCTCGCATAGGAAGGCGCGCCTGGTGCCCCTCTCAGGCTAGACTGGGGGCTCTCCTCTGGAGGGCATCTGACCTTGCCAACATCACGAGGGAGGCGCTCGGGCACCATGTGGAGGCGTGCTTCAGGGCGCAGGGCGCGAGGTGTCAGGTGCTCAGGAGTTCATCACCAAGGCGATCAAGGAGCTACAGGAGGCAAGAGCCATGCGAGGCGAGCGCCGCTCCGCATCACCTCGCGCAACTCCCCCAGGGCTCAACAGAGTCGCATCTCAGGAGCTCTTCTGCCCGTCCATGTTGGCCGGTGCGAGCCCCCCCCCCCCTCACAGCTATGTTCACATGCCTTTTCGGTTTGCTGAACAGGGCTGCCACGCACGAGCGCCACATGCGGGGCATCCATGCGGCTCGTGAGACCAGGCACCAGGCGATCCTATCGGAGGTGGCGATGGATCCTCGCAAGCCCTCCTGGCCTCCAGAGCCTCGAGAGGTTCAGGACCCGGGCGACTCGTGAGGAGCGGCTTCTGTAGCACGCGTCTTTAGCTACTTCAACACTTCTTCAGCAACAGTGCCAGGTGACACTTTTTGGTTTGTTCAGTTGGGGGCGCCCCTCGGGCTGCATTATCCCCAAACCGTGTGGGTCTGTCCCTGCAGCATGTATCATTCTTTGCATCTATCAGAACTGGCTTTACCCTCTCCATGAGTTGTTTTATGATTATCACCTGTCTGTTCGGTGCTTCGTCGCCATGAACGTCGTGCGCCCTTTCAAACCCGCCCACGACCGCCTCATGATTAAGGACTGGCACGACGCCTGTGCACGGGTCCGTCCCTGCAGCGTCGCTAAACCCAAGTGGCTGAGCTCTGGCTCGCGAGCCAGCTCCCGTGAACATCACCTCCCATGGTCCTTGGTGCCTTGTTCTCGCATGAGCTAATTGGGGGCGGATAAGTTAGGGCGCGTGACCCGGTGCCTCCCCACCACGGGAGCCGCTCGTCGGCTGTCTTTCTTCAGGATCTTTGCATGAGAAGACTGGGCACGATGTCTATGCTCGGGTCTATCCCTGCAGCGTCAACAAACCGAACGGCTGAGCTCTGTCTGGTGGGGCGGTCCCATTCACGTCACCTCTTGGGGTCATTGGTATTTGGCCTTCTCATGCGATATCCTCAGGAGATTCACTCGGCGCAGGCTGCCTAACCATCTCGCAAGTCCATCACAAGTGTCCCGAATCAAACTCAGGCGCAACCCATCGTTAGTTAGGGCATCGTGAGTCCCGCGCTGGCTCACGAGTGCCCATACACACCTCCTCTAGTACTGTCGTGCAAGCCACGTGCCAGGACGAGGTTGTACACGCCTCGGAGTCTCCCCTCAGAGGGAGCTCCCACCCATGCACCAGTGGAAGCCCCATGCTCCGCACTGGCAGATGACACGGTCGAGGAGCGTCTATGCCTATGCAAGAGTGGAAGCACCATGCTACCGCGCTGGTGAATAAACAACTGAGGGCAACCTAACGGCTGCAGTAACCTCAGGAGAGCCACTAGGCTCGCCACTCAGCCTCACCGCAATGCTTCTCCCTCGGGAGGGCCGCGCGGCTGGGCATGGGGGCTACGCTCAGGTCACGCCTGGCATACGCCACCTCACCAGGTCCCTTGGACCTGGTCTTCTCGCGTCCCTCCTGAGCGAAAGCTCGACGAGGAAAGGTATGGAGGTTTGTTCGTATGTCAAGGGGGACTCCTAGGCATCGCGACTCAGGAGCCTAACTGGACACGTATCCCCTCACCCCTTGGTCTCGTCCTGGTGATCCGGACGCCCCAACGGCGGCTGAGGTATGCACGGGGCCGGGCCCTGCCGACGTAGAACGCTAAAACCTACACCTGCATCTCCTTCCTGAGGGTTGTTCGTATGTCAAGGGGGACTCCTGAGCATCGCGACTCAGGAGCCTAACTGGTCACATAGCACCTCACCCCTTGGTCTCGTCCTGGTGATCTGGATGACCCAATGGCGGCTGAGGTATGTGCGGGGCCGGGCCCTGCCGATGCAGAACACTAAAGCAAACGGAAAGGAAATCGCGGAACCCTAGCAAATTATTACAAAACATACTGTTTCTTAAAAGTTCAAAGCATAAGTTCTTACGCCTCCACGAGGCCCGATAGATGTTGCAGGATTAAAACAGGGGGAAGCGCCGCCTTCGAGCCCCCTCCTCAGCCTTGGACACCACCGTCGCCCGCCTGGGGAGGCCCACCATCAACAACGTCGCGGCCATCCTTGCCATCAGCCATGACAGCAGGGTCGACGAAGAGGAACTTCTACAATAGGGCCTCCACCTGTTCCTTCACAGCCTTCGCGGCAGCGTCGTGGAGCTCAGGATCCACAGGTTTGAGCAACGCACCAACATCAAAGTTGGGTTCCCAAAGATGGAGATGGCTGAATATGCGGGTCGCGGCCAAGGTAAAAAGCGCGGTGGGCTCTCCCTCCACCATGAGGCCCACTCCGACAACGATGCCCTCGAGCGTCGGGGCAAGCTTGGGGAGCAGCCCGACAAGGCCTTCCTCCGGAGTTGCCAGCAGCTTCTCGAACCCTTCCCCGTAAAGGTCCTGCAATGCCTTATGGGACCTCAGCTCGAGGGGGACGAAGGCGTCGCGCCCTGCGACGGCCGCCTTCTCAGCTGCGGCAAGGAGTTTCTCCCTAGCCTCCAGCCGAGCTGTCTCCTCGGAGACGAGCTTGGCATGGGACGCCTGGGCCCCCTCCACCTCTTCCTTTAGCTTCTCCAGGCAGCTGTGCTCCGCGGCCTGTTCTTAGGATGCCTGCTCCAGCTCGACGTCGCGGTCGGTGAGTGCAGCCTCCCGGGCCTTCAACTTCTCCTCCTGCTCCTCGAGCTGACAGGTGTGGGCGGCCTGCTCGTCATGGAGGGCCTTCAGCTTGGCCTCCGCCGTGCGGTAGCGCTTCTCGACGGCTGCTGCGTCGGCCAGCGCCACGTCGCGAGCAGCCGCGGCCACGCCGGCCACCTTCCTGCCATCCTCGGCGGTGGCCTTGGCCTGGTCCCAGGCTGCCCTGGCGGACAAGTCGGCCTCGAGCCACCTAGAGACCAGCCCCAGACATCCCGTTGTCATGTGTCGATCGGCGCCCTGAAGATCGGCCAGGAGCCGGCCCAGTGCAGTGAAGGCATCCTCCAGAGCACCGGACATGGCGAAAGAGCCATGGCCCGCCGGCGCGACACCTTGGGGGGTAGGCGGTACTGGCTCCTGGGCCGGCGAAGCAACAGCGGCAAGAACAGCAGGGGCTCCAGAGCCCTCAGACCCCCAGCGGGTGCACTGGAGACGGGCGCCTCCAGAGTCAGCTTAGCCACGGAGACGGACTTCTCCTGAGTCTGGGCTCCCAAGTCATGAGAAGCTAGCTCTATCGTGGGTGGTCGCAAGGCGACCTCGTCTTCCCGCACCAGGGTCACCGTGGCCGTGGCTGCGGCGGGCCTCCTGGCCTCGGCGGCCCTGGCCTCCTCCCTCTTCCTCTTCGCCGCCAATGTCAACCTTGCCACCGGGAGGAGAACATCGTGAGCACGGTGTCAAAGACGGGAAACAAAAACAACGTGAAATACTTACTCATCCCCAGCGATGTACGACCTCTTCCTGCCTAGAAGCGCGGTGCCCCCGAGCTTCTTGGGCACAAGTTTCACCGCGCTCTTAGGAGCGGACAAGTGCGCGACGGCCGGCTCCGCGACGGTGGCGGCCGGAAATAAGGTGGAGGCACCGCCCCGGGGAAGCGACACTGTCCCGCCCTTCTTTGGTGTCCCCTGCTTTAGCCTCTTTAGAGGGGTGCCACCAGACCTCGTGGCAACCCCGGTGGAGCATGGCGACCCCTCGGTTAGGCGCTCATCGGCGTCGTCGTCATCGGAGAGGACGCGGAGGAGATAGCACTGCCGCGAGGGATAGGTCTCCCCCACCCCCTCCAAGGTCGCCTTTGAGTCCTCCTCCTCCTCCTTGGAGTGCTCGCCGGAGGACACCGGCACCGGGGAGCCAGGGGGCTGGGAAGGCTTTAGCGGCACGAGCCCCCGCTCGTTGAAGATGGGCATGGCGGCAGCTACCTTCTCCCCGTCAGCGCGGCGGTACAGTGGGAGATAGGCTTCTGGGAGGCTGCCCGGATCCTTCTCAAGCAAGGTGCGCACGGCCTTGCCCAGCTCCTCGTCGGACAAGTCGTCCGGGCGCAGCCGGAGGTCGTCTCCCGCGCCCTTGAAGCTCCACGGACGGCGCGAATGCGCTTGGACCGGGGCCAGGCGCTGCGTCAGGAACTCCCTGACAAGCATGGCCCCTGTCAGCTTCTCCGCTTTCAGGTCAGCCGTCATCTTCTCCAGCAGCAGCTCCGCCCAGGGGTCGATGAGCTTCTCGTGAGCCCACCGGTCCAGCTTCATCGGTAACGCGGTCGGCAGCTCCAGCCGAGCGTGAGAGGCTTGGCATCCATGAAGATCCACTCATGCCGGAAGTCCTCCACCTTCTTCCCGACCCTTGAGATCGCATTGCTGCCATGAGAGAAGACGAAGCAGGCGCACCCGGAGCATTGGGCGCTGCCCATCCGGAGGTGAATCTATATTATTCCATTCCAATTTCTTCCCGAAACTTCCCAAGAAAAATCCCGCTTATTGAATACGTTTGTTTCTTTCATTTTTTTTTCTGTCCCTTATCTTTCTTTCATAAAAAGGAATGAATGGCTCGGCTAGATGGATCAAAGGTAGCTCTAGTCTATGGCCAAATGAATGAACCACCGGGAGCTCGTTTTCTCAAGGTTATAGAAAACTTCCTTATCTAGTTCTAGCATTTTGAAAAAAAAATGCTTCTTTTTTTACACATAGTTCGAGTCACTTGTTGACTCACGATTATGCCTGTTAAAAGTTTCAAACGTCCTCTTTTTTGAAATTGAAAGAGAGAGGAATAATAAAACAATTTAGCAGTCTGACACACTTACGTCCTTGCAAAGTAAATAATTATTATTGTAGTCGTAACCGTAGAATAGGATCCTAATCAAAATAAATACATTTGGTTCAGGCACTATTAGCATGGTAAGAAAAGATTTTTTTTACAGGCCAACGACTTCTCCATTAGGAAGGTTTTTGTTAGCCCAAGCCTTTATTTGTTGAGGAGATAAATGGCGGAACAGCGCAACAGAGGGCGCCACCCCCACAAACGCCTCGCAGTAGAAGGCGAAGATCGACAGGAGGAGGATGGAGTTGGGATGAAGATGAAGGGCGTAGATCTGGTAATGGTTGAGGATGGCGAAGAAGAAACTGGAGAAAGGGAGGACAAGCCCAGCAAAGACGCTGTGCAGGAAGAAGGGGTAGAAGGTTTCTCCCAGGGATTCCGGGTCGGCGGAGCCTACCCGGAGCGCCATCTCCCGCCCCTCATTGGCGTTGCTCACCATCAGCGGGAGCACGGTGGCAAGATGCCTCTACTCAGTGACGGTGGATGCACTGAGGGCCAGCTCAGGCGAGGAGGTCGAGCGCGCGGTAGGAGGTGCTGACTTCGCCTTATCGGTGGCCACCGTTGGCGAGCTCAGGGAAGGGTTCAGCAGATCTGGAGGCGCTCCGAGCAGGGAGAGAAGGGGATTTGGAGCAAGACGCAGGGAAGGCAACGAAGGCTCAACGGCAGGCGCCAACCTTTTTGTCAACCCAGGACGGTTGCTGAGGCTGCATGCGAAGCGGAGACGCCCATGTCCCATCAAGGGCCACACGTCGACCGAGGCCGCAGGCGGTTGGGGCCCGCGGTGCTCCGCCCTTGCCTTTGGCTTCGCCTCGAAGCCAAGTCCGAGCGCGCCTTGGGCCCGGGGGCTACTGTTGGCGTTCTGGGAATCGGGGTGTTGGGGAACGTAGTAATTTCAAAAATTTTCCTACGATCACGCAAGACCATGGTGATGCATAGCAACGAGATGAGAGTGTTGTCTACGTACCCTCGTAGACCAGCAACGGAAGCGTTGACGCAACGTAGAGGAAGTAGTCGTACTTCTTCCCGATCCAACCGATCCAAGTACCGAACGTCACGGCACCTCCGAGTTCGCACACGCTCAGCTCGATGACGTCCCTCGAACTCCGATCCAGCCGAGTGTTGAGGAGAGTTTAAATCAAGACGACGGCGTGCAGGACGATGATGATGTTCCACCGTGCGCAGAGGCTTCGCCTAAGCTCCGCAACGGTATATTCGAGGTGTAGTTTGGTGGAAGGGGCACCGCACACGGCTAAGGAACGATCTCAATGATCAACTTGTGCGTCATGGGGTGCCCTCCTTTGTATATAAAGGAGGGAAGGGAGGGCTGGCGGCCACCAAGGGCTGCGCTGGAGTCCTACTCCCAGGGAGTAGGATTCCTCCCCAATCCTAGTCCAACTAGGATTGGCCAAGTGGAAGGGAGAGAGGCGCCACCCCTTCTCCTAGTCCTAATAGGACTAGGGAAGGGGAAGGTCTGCCAGCACTTGGGCCCCTTTCCTCCTTTCCACTAAGGCCCATCAAGGCCCATTGACCCCGGGAGGTTCGGTAACCCCGGTACTCGGTAAAATTCCCAATTTCACCCGGAGTGATTCCGAGTCCAAACATAGGCTTCCAATATATCAATCTTTATGTCTCGACCATTTGAGACTCCTCGTCATGTCCGTGATCTCATCAGGGACTCGAACAACCTTGGTACATCAATATCATATAAACTCATAATAGCCGCCATCGAAGCGTTAAGCGTGCGGACCCTACGGTTCGAGAACTATGTAGACATGACCGAGACACCTCTCGGTCAATAACCAATAGCGGGACCTGGATGCCCATATTGGTTCCTACATATTCTCGAAGATCTTTATCGGTCGACCGCATAACAACATCGTTGTTCCTTTGTCATCGGTATGTTACTTGCCCGAGATTCGATCGTCGGTATCCAATACTTAGTTCAATCTAGCATTCTTGGCAAGTCTCTTTTCTCGTTCAGTAATACATCATCTCACAACTAACACATTTAGTTGCAATGCTTGCAAGGCTTATGTGATGTGCATTACCGAGAGGGCCCAGAGATACCTCTCCGAGCAATCGGAGTGACAAATCCTAATCTCGAAATATGCCAACCCAACATGTACCTTCGGAGACACCTGTAATGTACCTTTATAATCACCCGATTCGTTGTGACGTTTGGTAGCACCCAAAGTGTTCCTCGGCAAACGGAGTTGCATAATCTCATAGTCATAGGAACATGTATAAGTCATGAAGAAAAGCACTAGCAACAAACTATACGATCAGGTGCTATGCTAATGGAATGGGTCATGTCAATCAGATCATTCAACCAATGATGTGATCCCGTTAATCAAATAACTACTCCTTGTTCATGGTTAGGAAACATAACCATCTTTGATTAACGAGCTAGTCAAGTAGAGGCATACTAGTGACACTCTGAGGTTTATGTATTCACACATGTATTATGTTTCCGGTTAATACAATTCTAGCATGAATAATAAACATTTATCATGAAATAAGGAAATAAATAATAACTTTATTATTGCCTCTAGGGCATATTTCCTTGATCTCCCACTTGCACTAGAGTCAATAATCTAGTTCACATCGCCATGTGATTTAACATCAATAGTTCACATCTATATGTGGTTAACACCCATAGTTCACATCGACATGTGACCAACACCCAAAGGGTTTACTAGAGTCGATAATCTAGTTCACATCGCTATGTGATTAATCACCCAAAGAGTACTAAGGTGTGATCATGTTTTGCTTGTGAGATAATTTTAGTCAGCAGTGCGTGACATTTGAGCCGTAAGTATTTTGCAAATTTTTATGTCTACAATGCTCGCGGAGCTACTCTAGCTAATTGCTCCCACTTTCAATATGTATCCAGATTGAGACTCGAGTCATCTAGATTAGTGTTAAAACTTGCATCGACGTAACCTTTTACTACGAACCTTTTTTCACTTCCATAATCGAGAAACATATCCTTATTCTACTAAGGATAATTTTGACCGCTGTCCATTGATCTACTCCTAGATCTCTATTGCACTCCCTTGCCAATCTTAGTGGTATGGTATGTAATAGATCTGGCACACAGCATGGCATACTTTATAGAACCTATGATTGAGGCATAGGGAATGACTTTCATTCTCTTTTCTATTTTCTGCCGTGGTCGGGATTTGAGTCTTACTCAATTTCACACCTTTGCAACACGTGCAAGAACTTTTCTTTCACTGTTCCATTTTGAACTACTTCAAAATCTTGACAAGGTATGTACTTATTGAAAACACTTATCAAGCATTTTGATCTATCTCAATAGATCTTGATGCTCAATTTGTACGTTGCTTCACCGAGGCCCTTCTTTGAAAAACTCCTTTCAAATACTCCTTTATGCTTTACGAATAATTCTACATTATTTCCGATCAACAATATGTCATTCACATATACTTGTCGAAATCTTTGTAGTGCTCCCACTCACTTTCTTGTAAATATGAGGCTTCTCCAAAGTCTCAGATAAAACCATATGCTTTGATCAACTCATCAAAGCGTATATTCCAACTCCGAGATGCTTGTACCGGTCCATTGATGGATCATTTGGAGCTTGCACATTTTGTTAGCTCCTTTAGGATTGACAAAAACTTCGGTTGTATCATATACAACTCTTCTTTAATAAATCCATTAAAGAATGTAGTTTTGACATTCATTTGCCGATTTCATAAAATGTGGCAATTGCTAACATGATTCAACAGACTTTAGAATCGCTCTGCTTGAGAAAATCTCATTTGTAGTCAACACCTTGAACTTGTCGAAAACCTTTTTGCGACAAGTCGAACTTTGTAGATAGTAACACTACTATCATCATCTGTCTTCCTCTTGAAGATCCATTTATATAATATGGCTTGCCGATCATCGGGCAACTCCATCAAAGTCCATACTTTGTTCTCATACATGGATCCCATCTCAGATTTCATGGCCTCAAGCCATTTCATGAATCTGGGCTCATCATCGCTTCCTCATAGTTCGTAGGTTCATCATGGTCTAGTAACATGACTTCCGAACATGATTACCGTACCACTCAGTGCGGATCTTACTCTGGAAGACCCACGAGGTTTTAGTAGCAACTTGATCTGAAGTTTCATGATCATCATCATTAACTTCCTCACTAATTGGTGTAGGAATCTTTGGAACTGATTCTGTGATGAACTACTTTCCAATAAGGGAGAAGGTACAATTACCTCATCAAGTTCTACTTTCCTCCCACTCACTTCTTTCGAGAGAAACTTCTTCTCTAGAAAGGATCCATCTTAACAACGAATAACTTGCCTTCGGATCTGTGATAGAAGGTGTACCCAATAGTTACCTTTGGGTATTCTATGAAGACGCACTTCTCGATTTGGGTTCGAGCTTATCGGTTGAAAACTTTTCACATAAGCATCACAACTCCAAACCTTAAGAAACGACGACTTAGGTTTATTGCTAAACCATAGTTCATACGGTGTCATCTCAACGGATTTAGATGGTGCCCTATTAAGCGTGAATGCAGCTGTCTCTAATGCATAACCCCAAAAGCGATAGTGGTAAATCGGTAAGATACATCATAGATCGCACCATATCAAAATAAAATACAGTTACGATGTTGGACACACCATAACGTTGTGGTGTTCCGGTGGCGTGAGCTGTGAAACTATTCCACATTGTTTTCATTAAAGACCAAACTCGTAACTCAAATATTCATCTCCACGATCAGATCGCAGAAACTTTATTTTCTTGTTGCGATGATTTTCCACTTCACTCTGAAATTCTTTGAACCTTTCAACTATTTCAGACTTATGTTTCATCAAGTAGATATACCCATATCCACTCAAATCATCTTGTGAAGGTTAGAAAATAACGATACTTGCCACGAGCATCAACACTCATTGGATCGCATACATCGGTATATATGTGTTATTTCCAACAAGTCAGTAGCTTGTTCCATTGTTCCGGAGAACGGAGTTTTAGTCATCTTGCCAAAACGGCACGGTTCGCAAGCATCAAGTGATTCATAATCAAGTGATTCCAAAATCCCATCAGCATGGAGTTTCTTCATGCGCTTTACACCAATATGACCTAAGCGGCGTGCCACAAATAAGTTGCACTATCATTATTAACTTTGCATCTTTTGGTTTCAATATTATGATTATGTGTATCACTATGATCGAGATCAAATGAACCATTTTCATTGGGTGTGTAACCATATAAGGTTTTATTCATGTAAGCAGAACAACAATTTATTCTCTTACTTAAATGAATAACAGTATTGCAATAAACATGATCAAATCATATTTATGCTCAACACCAAATAACACTTATTTAGGTTCCACACTAATCCGAAAGTATAGGGAGTGTGCGATGATGATCATATCAATCTTGGAACTACTTCCAACACTCATCGTCACTTCCCTTCAACTAGTCTCTGTTTATTACGTAACTCCTGTTTGAGTTACTAATCTTAGCAACCGAGCAGTATCAAATACTCGGGGCTACTATAAACACTAGTAAGGCACACATCAATAACCTGTATATCAAATATAACCTTGTTCACTTTGCCATCCTTCTTATCCACCAAATATTTGGGGTATTACCGTTTCGATGACCATTTCCTATGCGATTGTAAGTACTCGGTCTCGGGCTTAGGTCTAGACTTGGGCTTCTTCACTCGAGCAGCAACTTGCTTGCCGTTCCTTTTGAAGTTCCCCTTCTTCCCTTTGCCATTTTCCTTGAGACTAGTGGTCTTGTCAACCATCAACACTTGATGTTTTCTTGATTTCTACCTTCGCCGATTTTAGCATCGCGAAGAGCTCGAGAATCTTTTTCGTCATCCCTTGCATCTTGTAGTTCATCACGAAGTTCTACTAACTTAGTGATGGTGACTAGAGAATTCTGTCAATCACTATCTTATCCGGAAGATTAACTCCCACTTGATTCAAGCGATTGAAGTACTCGGACAATCTGAGCACATGCTCACTAGTTGAGCGATTCTCCTCCATCGTTTAGCTATAGAACTTGTTGGAGACTTCATATCTCTCAACTCGGTATTTGCTTGAAATATTAACTTCAATTCTGGAACATCTCATATGGTCCATGACGTTCAAAACGTCTTTGAAGTCCCGATTCTAAGCCGTTAAGCATGGTGCACTAAACTATCAAGTAGTCATCATATTGAGCTAGCCAAGCGTTCATAACGTCATATCGCTCATATTGAACTAGCCAAACGTTCATAACGTCGCATCTGCTCTGCATTAGGTCGTCACCTAGCGGTGCATCAAGGACATAATTCTTCTGCGCAGCAATGAGGATAAACCTCAGATCACGGATCCAATCCGTAATATTGCTACTAACATTTTTCAATACAATTTTCTCTAGGAACACATATAAAAACACAGGGAAGCAACAACGCGAGCTATTGATCTACAACATAATTTGCAAAATACTACCGGGACTAAGTTCATGATAAATTTAAGTTCAATTAATCATATTATTTAAGAACTCCCACTTAGAAAAATATCCCTTCAATTCTCTAAGTGATTGCGTGATCCATATCAACTACACCATGACCGATCATCACGTGTGATGGAGTAGTTTCAATGGTGAACATCAATATGTTGATCATATCTACTATATGATTCACGCTTCGACCTTCGGTCTCCGTGTTCGAGGTCATATCTTATATGCATAGCTCGTCAAGTATAACCTGAGTATTCTGCGTGTGCAACTGTTTTGCACCGTTGTATTTGAGCGTAGAGCCTATCACACCCGATCATCACGTGGTGTCTCAAAGACGAAGAACTTTCGCATAGCGGTGCATACTCAGGAGAACACTTCTTGATAATTTAGTAAGGATCATCTTATAATGCTACCGTCAATCAAAGCAAGATAAGATGCATAAAGGATTAACATCACATGCAATCAATATAAGTGATATGATATGGCCATCATCATCTTGTGCTTGTGATCTCCATCTCAAGCACCGTCATGATCACCATCGTCACCGCGCGACACCTTGATCTCCATCGTAGCATCGTTGTCGTCTCGCCAATCTTATGCTTCTCGACTATCGCTACCGCTTAGTGATAAAGTAAAGCATTACTGAAGCGATTGCATTTCATACAATAAGCGACAACCATATGGCTCCTGCCGATTGCGATAACCGGTTACAAAACATGATCATCTCATACAATAAAATTCAGCATCATGTCTTGACCATATCACATCACAACATGCCTGCAAAAACAAGTTAGGCGTCCTCTACTTTGTTGTTGCAAATTTTACGTGGCTGCTACGGGCTGAGCAAGAACCGTTCTTACCTACGCATCAAAACCACAACGATACTTCGTCAAATAGACTCCGTTTTAACCTTCTCAAGGACCGGGCGTAGCCACACTTTCAGTTCAACTAAAGTGAGAGAGCAGACACCCGCCGGTCACCTTTAAGCAGCGAGTGCTCACAGCGGTGAAACCAGTCTCGCGTAAGCGTCGCGTAATGTCGGTCCGGGCGCTTCATCTCACAATACCGCTGAACCAAAGTATGACATCTTTGGTAGGTAGTATGACTTGTATCGCCCACAACTCACTTGTGTTCTACTCGTGCATATGACATCAACGCATAAAACCAGGCTCGATGCCTTTGTTGGGGAGCGTAGTAATTTCAAAAATTTTCCTACGATCACGCAAGACCATGGTGATGCATAGCAACGAGATGAGAGTGTTGTCTCGTACCCTCGAGACCAAGAACGAAGCGTTGGCGCAGCGTAGAGGAAGTAGTCGTACTTCTTCCCGATCCAACCGATCCAAGTACCGAGCGTCACGGCACCTCCGAGTTCTGCACACGTTCAGCTCGATGGCGTCCCTCGAACTCCGATCCAGCCGAGTGTTGAGGGAGAGTTTAAATCGACCGACGGCGTGGTGACGATGATGATGTTCCACGGCGCAGGCTTCGCCTAAGCTCCGCAACGGTATATTCGAGGTGTAGTTTGGTGGAAGGGGCACCGCACACGGCTAAGGAACGATCTCAATGATCAACTTGTGCGTCATGGGGTGCCCTCCCCTGTATATAAAGGAGGGAAGGGAGGGGCTGGCGGCCACCAAGGGCTGCGCTGGGAGTCCTACTCCCAGGGAGTAGGATTCCTCCCCAATCCTAGTCCAACTAGGATTGGCCAAGTGGGAAGGAGAGAGGGCCACCCTTCTCCTAGTCCTAATAGGACTAGGGAAGGGGGAAGGTGCGCCAGCACTTGGGCCCCTTTCCTCCTTTCCACTAAGGCCCATCAAGGCCCATTGACCCCCGGAGGTTCCGGTAACCCCGGTACTCAGTAAAATTCCCAATTTCACCGGAGTGATTCCGAGTCAAACATAGGCTTCCAATATATCAATCTTTATGTCTCGACCATTTGAGACTCCTCGTCATGTCCGTGATCTCATCCGGGACTCAACAACCTTGGTACATCAATATCATATAAACTCATAATAACCGCCATCGAAGCGTTAAGCGTGCGGACCCTACGGGTTCGAGAACTATGTAGACATGACCGAGACACCTCTTCGGTCAATAACCAATAGCGGGACCTGGATGCCCATATTGGTTCCTACATATTCTACGAAGATCTTTATCGGTCGACCGCATAACAACATACGTTGTTCCTTTGTCATCGGTATGTTACTTGCCCGAGATTCGATCGTCGGTATCCAATACTTAGTTCAATCTAGTTCTTGGCAAGTCTCTTTTCTCGTTCCGTAATACATCATCTCACAACTAACACATTTAGTTGCAATGCTTGCAAGGCTTATGTGATGTGCATTACCGAGAGGGCCAGAGATACCTCTCCGAGGCAATCGGAGTGACAAATCCTAATCTCAAATATGCCAACCCAACATGTACCTTCGGAGACACCTGTAATGTACCTTTATAATCACCCGATTGCGTTGTGACGTTTGGTAGCACCCAAAGTGTTCCTCGGGCAAACGGGAGTTGCATAATCTCATAGTCATAGGAACATGTATAAGTCATGAAGAAAAGCACTAGCAACAAACTATACGATCGGTGCTATGCTAATGGAATGGGTCATGTCAATCAGATCATTCAACCAATGATGTGATCCCGTTAATCAAATAACAACTCCTTGTTCATGGTTAGGAAACATAACCATCTTTGATTAACGAGCTAGTCAAGTAGAGGCATACTAGTGACACTCTGAGGTTTATGTATTCACACATGTATTATGTTTCCGGTTAATACAATTCTAGCATGAATAATAAACATTTATCATGAAATAAGGAAATAAATAATAACTTTATTATTGCCTCTAGGGCATATTTCCTTCACGGGGTACCCAGACTTGCATGCCCGTGGCCTGCGGCGTGGCTCCATCGACGGTCTAGTACGGCCCATCTTCAGCATCAACAGCACAATACCCTCGCGAGGTGGACGACGTCAAGACCCCCAGAAGGAGCGGTCTCCTCAGGCTGGCTCCTGAGGAGCGGAGATTTCTATGCAAGGCCCCACCTTGCGAGGCTTGGATGATGCAAGCCATGACGACCAAGGCCAAGCGGGCTCCGGCGGGCGTAGTATAGCAGGTTTCCTCTTTGGCGCTAAGGAGGCAAGCGCAGGCGCGGAGTCCTGAGGAATCAACCAAAGATTTCCATTTCCATGCTACAAGACCAAGACCGCCAGGACGGCAGGACTGAGGTCATTGCCGAGCCCACCACGGCGTCACGACCTGAAGCTTTGCAGGAGAAGACTACCTTTTGTTAGGATAAGATGTACTAATTGTCTCCCTTCGAATTTGGCCGTTGTGGGATCCCTTCCTGCCTTCATTTGGGAAGAGGACCAAGGCCACTATAAATAAAGCCTAGCCACCACCGTTGAAGGGGAGATGGATCCAGTCCATCCTCACACCCACCAGCTCACCCAATAACACACCTCCTGAGGTTGTTCTTCCACTGTATTAGTTCATCCTCAACCCGCCTCGAGGCTAATCCACCACAAAGCAGGAGTAGGGTTTTACACCGCAAGGTGGCCCGAACCTGAGTAAACTGTTGTGTCCCATTTCCTTCCAATTCATCGAGCTAGGCCGTGGGATCGACGAGCTGGCAGACTGGGGAGGTTGAGTTCTTCGCACGCACCCCAGAGTTCAAATCTATCCAGGGTCTGCGAAGCCCGGAATGCGACAATTAACCCTGACTCATTTCGTTCTTATTTATTTATTGGGCACTTCAGGTAAATGCATTTATCAAGCGAAATAAAAATACTTCATCACATGCTCAGTGAAAGAGTTTAGTATATGTAGGCTGATTTACAATGTTTTACAGCTAACCTGAATATAAGATGTCATGACGGATATTTCTTCTTTCTATAGCAAGTAAAAAATTATTCTTGTAGAATTTTAACAAAATTCATATCTGACACTCAATAGGGACAAAGCTGTTTAAGTACTCCACAAATTAAAGTTCCTATCATTTTATTGCAAAAAATAGACGGGCGCAACAACACGCGGCATCATGATCTATAGTTATTGGTAAAATTTCCCAACAAATTAGTTCGATCAAAAAAATTAGTTACACAGTTCTACAAATTAAAATGAGGCTAAATATATAATAGTACAAGAGCAAGCCCGGTCAAGAATACATGACGAGATGATGTACTCTGTAATAATTAATCATTGCCTAGTTCAGTAAGCAGGGTTTCATCCTGATTCATGTTCACAAAGCAACACTGTTCTTTGCATTATTATTCTATGTTTTCCAAATATGAATAGATCAATAAATAAAGCAAGTTAGAAGGAATCAAGAGAAGTTCATGTGGAATGGCAAGATAATGATGATTGCAGGCTTTTAGCCTTGGAGGCTAAAACATTTTTCCAAGCAATGAAACAACACTGATAGTATATCCGATAGGTCATAATAATAAAATCCTTCTGCAGCATGGCGCATGCATGATTATACAAGCTATTTCGCCGTTTATATTGCGTAGTTCCCTTCAATACCAATACACAATAGTTATTGTGAGCACTACAACACATAGGCTATTGGCAGCTGCAACATTCACTTTTTAATGTTTATTAGCATACCTTAAGCTTCAAGAGATTAACTGTGACGCCCCAAGACCGGAGCTTCAGTTGCCTCCAGGGTTTCCGAGTTTTGTCGTGTGGTTTGTTTTGTTTGTGCATTCTTCATGTCATCTCTTGCATTGCATCATGTCATCATGCCATCATATCTTTATTTTAAAACTCTTCTAAATAAATTGCATGGATTTTTCGATCCATTTAAACCGAGGGATTCACATGGTGACTTCTCTTTATAACATATCCTCCCAATATTAGGGAGCTATATAAAATATTCCTCGTTTTGGAATCATCATAACCCACTTGCATAATAAATCCCATGCCCTTTCTACTTTAAGTTTGGTCTCCAAACCTTGCCATTTTATTCAATCATTTTCCGGAGTTCCACCAAAAATCCTTGGATCATTTTTGTTAAATTCCTCATATTTTTGTGAGTCCGGGAAAATCGTCCTCGTTCCCAAATTCTTTCCCTATCTCTCTCTTTCTTTTGTCTCTCTAATTTTTTCTTTTCTGCTAAATTAGAGTAAGAGAGAGGAGCCACCCCAGCCGGCCTCTAAGGCCTAGGCCCAGCCGCGCCTCCCCTCCAGGCCAGCCTAACCTCCCGCAGGCCCAGCCGGCCCCTGGCCTTCCTTCTCCACCAGGCCGGCCCATTCCACCAGACTAGCCTCCCAGCCCAAGGCCCAGGCGGTGCCCTTCCTAACCCTAGCCCGCAGCCATCTCTCTCCCATCTCCCTCCTGCGCCCGATCCCACCAGCGCCGCCTCCCCATCGCTCCCTGCCCGATCCCCTCGTCCTCCCCATCGCTCCCGATTCCCCGATCCGCATCTCTCTCCCTCTCCTCGCCGCCTCTCTTCTCCTCGCCCGATCGGGATCTCGCCCGCCCCATCTCCCTCACGCCTGCCGCCTCCCGTGCGGCCTCCCGCCATCCATCTCTCTCTCCACCAGAGCGCGCGCCCTTCCTCCCGTCGCCGCTTCTGCCGCCGGCGCCCGAGGAGCTGCGCCATGTCCGCCTCCTCCTCTGCACCTTCCCGTCAGCCTTGTTCCTCCCTCCACCGGCGCCACCCGTTCCCGCGCCCTGTCGTCCCCGAGCTCGGGCAACTCCGGCGGCCCCGACGCCCGCACCCAAGCTGCTCCACCCCTTGCTTCGCCTCGGGCCGACGGCTTGTCCGACGCTGCCCTGCTCCAGCTCGTGGATTCGCCGAGCCTCGCCATGGCTAAGGGTTTTTTGTGCATCGCCGGAGCTCCTCTAAATGTTGCCACAGACACCGCTTTCTTTGCTGCCGTCTCCGAATCGCCAAGTACCACGACTACCTCGAGGACATTCGTTTTCGTCAAGTTCAACTACACGAATCGCCAAGTACCTCTCGGATCCGACAAGTACCCCCCTTCGAGTTGACAAGACCGGCAAGCCCGACGACTTCGGACATCTACAGAACGTGTACGTCTCAAATGGTGTACCACTACGCCGAAGACCTGGACACACCAAGTTCCACTACGATTAACGTGTACCACTACCGTCGACCCTCGAAGACCCCGTGGACCCCGAACATCCACGGGACGTGAACAACTACTTCCGATGACGAGATGTACCACTACAAACGAACGTGAACGACTACTTCCTCTACTTCCCTCGACGACCCGTGAACGTCTACTTCCCTCTACGAAACGCGAACCCTCCCGTTTGAACGATCCGAAGGTATAACCCGAGACGACTGCGATGAGATGCCCTTGCATGTATGAGATGCTCGAGTTTTGCACCGTGTTGAATCATCCTTGCGGTGCCCTCTTTGCCATTCTACTGTTCGTGGGAACCGGGAATCCGGATCACCCCACCATCTTGCATGACTCGCTCACGTCCCCCCTTTCCTTTGCACCGATATCTCAATCGAGTTATCGGAACCGATATGTTGCCGTGGCACCATTTTCGGATTCGTTGCCGTGGCACCCCTTTCTTCCACCACGGTGACACAATGCTTCTTCATGCTCATGTCAACGTTTTCATAAAAATTGCTTACAACTTGTATATGTCATCCGCATCATGATAACAACATTTAAATGTTTATAATTGTTGTTTGCATTAATTTGCTTAAATGCCATGCTAAAATGATTTATTTCATAACTAAATAACCGTAACTCGGATTTAAATAATTTATATATGTAAATGGGGTAGAAAAATGCCTAGTTTAACATGGTAGCATTTCTTTGCATGTTTAACAACTCTAAAATATGCTTTAGGTCAGAACAGTACCGAATCCTTAATTTGCATATGGGGATTTTCCGGAATTGTTGTTGTTATTTCCGGCCTCATTTAAACTTGCCTAAATAGGTAGTTTCATTATGCTTCACCTCTTGCCATGTTTAATAACATTTAATATTGTTGAGTACCTAACCGAGAGAGAACTAAATAATTGATGTGGTGTTTTGTCAATATGCAACTCGTTGCATATTGAGCTCCACTTAACTTGTAGTTTTGTTTGTGCTTATTACCATGCCATGCTATTTAAACCGGACATGCATCATACTTGATTGTGCATCATGCCATGTTTATGTGATGGTTGTTTACTATGTTGTTTGCTTCTTTCCGGTTTGCTTCTCTCGTTAGCTTCGGTTTTCGTTCCGGAGTTGTGAGGATTCATTCGACTTCGTCCGCTTGTCTTCTTCATGGATTCGTTCTTCCTCCTTGCGGGATTTCGTGCAAGATGACCATACCTCGAAATCACTTCTATCTTTGCTTGCTAGTTGCTCGCTCTTTTGCTATGCCTATGCTACGATGCCTACCACTTGCTATATCATGCCACCCACATTGCCATGTCAGCCCCTAACCATCCTTTCCTAGCAAACCGTTGTTTGGCTATGTTACCGCTTTGCTCAGCCCTCTTATAGCGTTGTTAGTTGCGGTGAAGATGAAGTTTGTTCCTTGTTGAACATGGAGATGTTGTTCCTTGTTGGAACATGTTTATTTGTTGGGATATCACAATATATCTTATTTAATTAATGCATCTATATACTTGGTAAAGGGTGGAAGGCTCGCCTTATGCCCGGTGTTTTGTTCCACTCTTGCCGCCCTAGTTTCCGTCATATCGGTGTTATGTTCCCGGATTTTTGGGTCCCTAACGCGGTCGGGTGATTTATGGGACCCCTTGACATTCGCTTTGAATAAGACTTTTCCAAAGAAGGCCCAACATTGGTTTTACCATTTGCCTCACCTATGCCCCTTTTCCTTGGGTTTCGGAGCCCGAGGGTCATCTTTATTTTAGCCCCGGGCGAGTTCTCCTTCGAGTGCTGGTCCAAACCGAAGCGATGTCCGGCGCCCCTGGCAACCAGGGTTTATGCCAACCCGACGTCTGGCTCATCCGGTGTGCCCCGAGACCGAGATATGTGCAGCTCCTATCGATTTGTCGGCACATCCGGCGGCTTTCTTTGGTCTTGTTTTATTGTCGAAATGTCTTGTAGCCGGATTCCGAGACTGATCGGGTCTTCCGGGAGAAGGTCTATTCTTCGTTGATCGCGAGAGCTTGTCATGGGCTAAGTTGGGACACCCTGCAGGTTTGAACTTTCAAAGCCGTGCCCGCGGTTATGTGGCGATGGGAATTTGTTAATGTCCGGTTGTAGAAAACCCGAAGTTGATCTTAATTAAAATACACCAACCGTGTGCGTAATCGTGAGTGTCTCTTTTGGGGTTGATCGAGAGGAGAACACGGTTTCGGGTTATGTTTGACGTAAGTAGTTTCGGGATCACTTCTTGATCATAGTTGTTCGACCGTGCTTTGCCTCCTCTTCTCGCTCTCTTTTGCGTATGTTAGCCACCATATATGCTAGTCGCTGTCTGCAGCTCCACCTCACTACACTGTCCTACCTTTAAGCTTAAATAGTCTTGATCTCATGGTGTGAGATTGTTGAGTCCCGTGACTCACGGATACTTCCAAAACCAGTTTGCGGTGCCGATGAAACCGTGCGGTGGCGGACCCGAGCTCAAGGAGGAGCTCGATGAAGATCTTGTTCTTTGTGTTGTTTTCGTTTCAGTTGATCAAGAGTGGAGCCAGTTGGGACGATCGGGATCTGTGTAGCATTTGGGGTAGTCTTCTTTTATTTTGGTTCCGTAGTCGGACCTTGTTTGTATCTGATGATGTAATGTTTTACTCATGTATTGTGTGAAGTGGCGATTGTAAGCCAACTATGTATCTCTTTTCCCTTATGTATTACATGGGTTGTGTGAAGATTACCTCACTTGCAATATTGCTTTCAATGCGGTTATGCCTCTAAGTCGTGCTTCGACACGTGGGAGATATAGCCGCATCGAGGGCGTTTCATTAACCATTCTAGGAGGTCTCCAAACCAGACCCTGTATCCAAACAAGGCAACAATTGTGGAATCGCCAATATCGTATTATGTAGGAATAACACATTGAACCTCCTTCAGATAAGTATTCGAGAAAATTCCTTCGAGATTCCTGGAGAAGTGGTCATGGTTACAGTCCGTGATTTAACAGAATGCAAAGTTCATCTATTTAATAGCAGGGAAAGTTGTAGAATGCATTATTGGCTCTTGGTAAAAAGCATAAACTAGTACCGCCTGTTAGAGATAGAGATTATCAGAGTTTCTCCTGCTAGCCTTGTTATTCTGATTTCCATCTGTGTACAGAGAGAGAAATTAGCAGGGAGGAAGTTAAGAGAGAGAGAGAGAGAGAGAGGAATCTTCTCTGAGCCACATGGCAAAGCACAACACGCTTCCTCTCCCCAGGGCCAACCTCTATGCATCCCATCCCTTGAGGGTAGAGCACAAGCTGCAGCGCCGCAACACACCTTCTTCCTGCCCCCCGAGCAAATCCTCCTCCATCCTTGGCACCTACATGCTGCAGTCATGCCCCCAGCCCACCAACCACGTACAGAAGGTCGACCGCACTCCCCGACCAAGCCTGTATGAGATGACGGTCGAACCGGCCTCGACCATGCCCATGCAAGGGGCTGCACTAAGGGCAGTAGTCTCGACCCAGAGGCCATACCTGCCGCCTTAGGGTATTCCTTCTCAGCCTGCTTCACCTAGCGCCGTAGGCGCTGAGCCAGAGGGTGATGGAGAGGCGCATGTTGCGTAAAGCGAAAGAGGACGATGAGAGGGAAAACTCTTGATGCCCTGGTTGTGCGCCATTAATGGCAGCGAGCTAGACAAGCGCGTATATCAAGAGCTCATCCTCCATAGCATTGGTTTAGATGGGCGTTGGGTTGCGACGAAACTCACCAATGCTCGTGCTCCCTGGCTCCTCCACACCCTCCTCCTCCCCCTATGACTGTCGCCATCGCCAATGCCACCACAACCTTCTCCGGCTCGCTGTAGGCGAACTGAGCGCCGGCATCGGCACCAGAACCCTAGACGTACGGTTTGGGAGGAGATATTGGCCAGAGGGAGGGGGGCACGAGACTTGTGGGGGGTTGGGGAGGGGCGTTTATCGTGAGAAAAAGCTTCTAGGAAAGGAAGCGATGGTGGAGAAAAAAACACTATAATTGGAAGGAAATGCTTTCATAAAAAGATTTGTTTGTTATGGTTTACAGTTAATCTCCTTAAAATCCGTTATTTGTTTCCTGAAAATCTGTTATTTGTTTCCTAAAATAAATTGCACTAATGAGAGGGATCGGTTGATTTGTAAAGTTAGATCTGCGATCTTTTGTATGACAGGAAAGTGCTGAATTTGAAGAAAATAGTGGAGATGGAATAAACCAATGAATAATAAGAAAACCAATGTGGAAGAGGATGGCGGGAGGTGTGAAATAAAACTGGACAAAGATAAAACCGGTGTACCAGGCTACCAACTGCTCCATCTTCGTTCCGAGTTTTTTTTTTCGTCCCACCTCCCACCTTCATCGATTTTTTTTCGTCCTCCTCTCCCACCACCCTCTTTCACTCTGGTTTTTTTACATCATCCTGTACCACGCACACGCACAAAAAAACCCGATTGACCCCCATCTGCTCTATCCCTAAACCGCTCTCGTCCCCCTCCCTAGGACGCAGCCGCCCACCGAATCAAATCCCGCCGCCGGGCTCGCCCCCCTCGCCGTGCCCGATGAAAGTGTCTGCTGCGCCTGCATCCCTCTCCAAACGACGGCGATGATGGAGGGAGCAGCTCGCGCTGGCCAGCCTCCTGACCGATGGACGCACCGAGTCGTCACTCCTCGGGGCCATCCCCTCCCGTTCATCGCATCTTTCCCTGACTCAGTCTCCTCCACGAGCTGCACGGTGTGCATCCCTCCTCCCCGCATGCTTCTCTTCTCCTAATGCCGTCTCCTTCTGTAGCGCCGCCCCACACCACGGACGCCCTTGCAGGCTACATCTCCCCGTCCCGATCCTTCTCTCCATGCGCCGCCTCGCATGACGCCACCTCCCAACAGTCTCCACCAGCACCGCGACGGGCGTGGCCTCCACACGCGCCTTCACCTCCCCTCCAGATCCGGCCGTCGTCGAGGGCATATCCATCCAGTAGTGCGCCGTCACCTCCCCCGCAGATCCAGCCGTCGTCAAGGGTGTATCCATCCAGCAACATGTCGTCATCCCAATCATCACCGTCCGCGGCGTCATCGCCCATGCCCATTCAGGGGCTGCCAAGACCTCCATGATCTCCCTCTTCGTCTGCCAGGTCATTGAGACCAACGTCCATGAGTAAGACGCCCTGCCCTCCCCCTCTGCTACAATAGCTGGATTTGTCAAATTGATTGTTTGGGCAAAGAATTTGATTTTAGGGTTAACCTGTTCGTCTTGGATTGCCATCCCCTGCTAGAACTTGTCTCATTCGTGGAGATTCGTTCATGTGTCGGACCACATGTGTACAGGTGATTTCCGCATAGCTTTTGTGTATGATGGCCGGAGGACCAACTACAACCTCGCCTGCCTCAGGGTCCAAAGGTCTGAGGCACCACAACCAACTACCTCTACATCCATATGCTGGAAATTTACTTTGATTGTTAGTCGTTGACCATGAGCAAGAATTTGTCAATTAATTTGATGCTTCAGTTAACTTGTAATTTGCTAAATTACTATTGGTTAAGCACCGTGCAGGTCTTTGTTTGATTATTAGTCGGTGACCATTAGCAAGAAGTTGTAGGAGGTTAAAATCATTTGCCAACTCTCTTTAAAAAATTGCCAACTTAATTAATGAATCATGTAGAATTGTAAACGTAGTGAACAGATAATGCAAAGTTCCTGCTATGACTAATTTGAAAACTACCAGTGTTACATATTTGCTAAGACTATCTGTGTACCTGTCTAATGCCCTTTCTGATGTTTCTCACTATCGAGATTACGCTTTTAAAAAAGTGTTTGTTTTGTTTAGTGTACATCTAGAACAAAATCTGTTTTGATTGCACTCTAGACAATCTTCAAAGAGATGCTAATTCTTCATGATTATTAACTTGACGTCTGAAATATTAATTTCATCTGTCCAATTTTGGTTCATTTTAGTTCGGTGTGGTAATCTGCAGCAATCAAGTTAACAAATCTGAAGTATTTTATCAAGGCAACTGTGCAAGTGCTCTTTTGGTGGAAGATGAAGCTTTTGTTGGGCTTGTGATGTTTTTTCTGAAGAAGACTGACGATGAACTCAAAAGACAGATGGCATGCGGTATTTGTGATATAGAACTAAATGATTCAGGACTGCAGTAGCTCCAGAAAGGATGGCATTCTTCATATTGTGATGCAACATCATGATACTAGGTTGTTTCTATTTGTTCTGATGCAACTTCTATATTGGTAGGTTGCTACTATGGGATTACCTGATGTTCCTTCATGTTAGTTATATCTTCCAATATTTACAAAAACTTTCGAAACTGACACCAGGTCAGGACATGCTGATGATAACCTTCCAGTTTTACTGAATCATAGTTACTTGAGTAATCTCTACTCCTAAAGTGTTCTTGAAGGTGCTCATCAAATATGTCGATACACAATACCGTAGTTATTGGTGGTTTACACCGGATAGTTTCCAGACCTTTATCGCAAGATGGACGAACTTGGCATCTCAGCCAGTACTCTGCCCCATCAATAGTTTGATATCCCTTTGCATGAAGTTAGATCGGTAGCCTTTTTAAGGAGATGAAGGTGAAGAATATTAAGCCGGATAACCTCACATGTTGCCTTCTAATGACTAGCTGTGGGGCATTGAGCAAGATAGATGTTGTTGGAGAAGTTTTAGAAGAAAAGGATGTAGTTCTAGGGTGGTCTCCATAAAACATGGTTTCTATCTACCTGAGTGCTGGTTTGGTTTTAAAAACAGCCCGCTCCGAAGAAACTCAAGGGCCTTGATTTTAGAAGGTAACATAAATATCTAGATTGATCGTTCATGGTCCTGGGTTTGTTTGTTACAGTTCAGGCAAGAGTTTAGTCCATAATACTCAATTTCATCCTGCTTGTATCACCACCAGCGTGTAATATAACATAGTACTATGCACAACGATGCATCAACACTAAGCTCAGCATCTAAATAACTTGAAATTTTGGCTCAGAGTTTTTTTACTTCATAAAAATGATTTTATTCTCCGGATGCATTGTTATTTAGGCTTCATTGTTCTGCAATTTCTGGCAAAGTAATAAACATGCCATATATAAGTTAAAATCCCTCAAGAATTGTGAACCCATAAATTAGGGATTTAACTTTAGAAAAATCAACAGAGTCTACAGCTAGAATAGATAATTTAAAAAATTCTTGTTACTTGCAATTCCTGATCTAGGTTAAGAATGTACTGCTTACAATGCAGATTGTATATATATTATTCGGATGATCAGATGGGTCTTCTTCTACATGTTGACTATTGACGCAAAGGATTGCAGTTCTTTCTCAACCACTACATTTGGTTACTCAGATTGTAAGTTATTGTGCATATCTACTATCATCATACTTTTACTTTCTTTGTGTTGATGTAGAGGTACGAACAAAGCTACAAAGTGAGAGTGGCACATGATCTAGATTTTTTACACTCTTCTTGGCAGCCAATGAATTATCTTTATTTGAATCCATAATTCACCTCTTCGTGCAAAACAGATGTCGATCATGCATTCTCCCTCTTAATAGCTCACAAACAGGTTATGGGTACCGTATCTTAGCAACACACATCAGATTGAAACGGACATTAGAGTGTTACTCCCTCTGTTTGAAAATGTAGTGTGTTGTTGAACCTTGACCGTAAATTTCTCTTTGTTGTTACAAATCATAATCAGAAGAAAGTGCTTCTCGACATGAATATAATGGTGTCTATTTTGTGTAACGTAAGCTATATATTTGTCGACTAATTGTTGGTCAAAGCACAAATTTGGACCGTCAAAAGACGCTTTATATTTTGAAATGGAAGGAGTACATTTTGGTGCCTCATTGGTTATGGTTGTGATACGTCTTTTGTGCATTTATTTGTAAAGCGAGTAGAAACCCAACCTAGAAGCATAAAGTGACAGAGAAATACCTGCTGCTACTTAAACAGGTTGGTATAAGTCTTCTCTATTTGGTTTCACACGATACAGTGTATAAAAAACTGAGCTTGCGTATAAAGTGGCCTGGAAGAACATTTGGACACTTTATATGTGGTGTGAAATTTAGGTTGTTATCAATTACTTGCATGGAATAGGTAGCATGCTGCATTCATTTTTGTTACTGAGCAAGTATCGTCATTTTATTAATTCTGGTGTAATACCAGACAATGATGCTTCATACCATTAGGACACTCTTGTTGTGTTGCATGTCAAGAAAAAAGATGTGGTATCTCTCCGATAAGCTGCCTTTTCTTTAAGCTTGTTGTCTTTTCAAAATCTCATCTACCTCCGATTATGTCTGGACTTTGATATGATTATGGAATCGATCCGGAGGTTGCATAGAGCTCTGCAGAATTGCACTACAATGGGCAATATGAAGCCTTGGCTCGAGTTAGGCATACCAGACTACAAGAAGTACTGGAGGAGATTTCTCACTCGAGGAGATCGATTCATGGATGAGTGCAATGTAAATCCATGGCACACTTGACCAAAACCATCGACAACATTTTGTGATGCCCACTGGCCTTCTCCCTAGAATCCGTCTCTGTCGACTGGATGCCTATAAGTCCCAAGAGTTGCACTGTCATTGACTACCATCAACAACAAACTGCACGCAGCAGTTGAATAGGAGAAGGGGTGCTGCCATTAGCCTACCGGTGTCGAAAGTATTGAGCAGACACAACATCATCTGTCCATTGCACTGAATAGATTGATTGATGGTTTCGGGATCTTGCGATTTTTCATGTAGTAGGCAAAGGATGATGTCTCGTTGTCCTGATTGTTTGGTAAGATCATCGATGCAAAGATTTGTTTCATATTTCTCTCTTTTACCTAAGAAGGGCACACACACATGTAATCTCATTTTTTGGTTGTTAGCTATAGCGGGGTGATTAATTTTCTTGTAGTTCTGCGCCTGTGAAAATGAGGATAACATGTATATTGTTTGCTATACTTCCTCGCTGGAAGGCCATATTCTCTACTAGGTCTCGAGGGGCGCACTCATTTGTTATCCTGAGTGGTGCAGTGTCCATGGGTCCTTTTGCGTCTGAATTGGTGTTTCCATGATTTGGCATATCGTGCGCGCTAGGTGCAAGAGATGTATCAGTGCACTAAAGGCATGATTAGCACCTCTAATGGCCATGCTATAGCACGTCAAGGAGTACCTAGGTGTGGAACTGAAACTTGGGTAACGAGGAATCTGAAACTCCAATAGGCTCTAGCATGTTTCACATTTTGATTACAAACTTGAGCTTGTTCAAGTGTGAAGAATGGGCGTATTGATCTCACTTTTATTATGGTGTGGACATCTTGTAGAAGCACACAAGTTGATATTACAATTCTATAACATAAGAGGTGTTAGCTTTGTTTTTTTCCAAAGAGTGATGTTGCAAAGTTTTTTCATGCCCTTGCATAAGTACTACTACCTCCGTTTCAGTTTACAAGTCCTACGCGTATACCTAGGTTGCCAATTTTATCACGCTAATATAAACTATATAACACAAAAATTATATCGTTTGAAAATAGAACATCTGAAGTTTATATTGGTATATTTTTTGTAATATATGACTTGTATTAGGTTGGTCAAATTGACGACCTAGGGATACACGCACACCCTGTAAACTGAGAGAGGTAGTATATTGTTATTACACTGCAATATTTAGCAAGATTGCATGCTATTTATACGACACCTTTTTTTATTCAAAGTCAAGTGATTGATGGTCCTGAGGGAGGGGGGAGGGAGACAGAGGGGAGAGGGAGAGAGAGTGAGAGTAACATATTACAATGAGAGAGGCGAGATAGAGAGCTTTGGTTTGAACTGTAGCACAATTATATCGCTACGTGTTTGAAATTCAGATGTGTTGTCGATGGAGGTGGAAGGGGGGGGATTGGGAGCCGGATCTATCACTAATTGAGATGGAAACCATGGACTGGGGTTGCGGAAAGAGTCGAGTTGGAGAAAGAAATAAATGTTGAGTGATTTATTGATAAAAAAGTAAATTGTAGATGTGCACGAGAAATCTTCAGGTATATGTTAACTTGGATAAATCTTCATACTAAATATATAGTGCTTGTGCAGGATGGTCATGAGTTGAGAAATATTTTTCGTATTATAGATACTGTGCAAATGAAGCTAAAGACAACAGTTCTGACCGGGAATATCTTAAGCGCATCATGTAAATCTTAATTATAATATATAATTATGTGGATCATTGCTTTCTACGCACTGGTGAAGCTTAGTGTACTATGGGGGTGATGTGGCCCCAGTCTTGGACAATTTTGTGAAGGAAATTTAAAATAAACACAGGTCTTAGCTAGGAGAGAAAAAAAGTATTTTGCCATCTCAAAGTTTCACATTTTGTGTTCCGCCCCTAGGAATTCTGGTGTAGCTCCGCCACTATTTCTATGTATACATCATCAAGAAGTTACATTGCAGTGGATTTTAACTTTTTTTTGCGGGAAAGTCAGAGAGCTTCTTATTCAATATACGCATTCTTGGGACAATCAACCAAAAGGTTGGTCACCAAGAAGCTGGGGGTTTCATCAAGCCAGCTTTCCGTAACATTCAATGTGCAAACACGCTTGGCACATAGATGCGCCGGGAGGTTCGTCGACCGATTTACATGCTGAATATCAAAAGAAGTAAAAGTATTACATAGCTCTCCTATTTCTAGAAGTAAAGGAGCCATAATAGGCCGAGCATTGTGGCGAGTTTGCCAGAGCTTCACTAGCTCCAAGCAGTGGACTTCCATAATCACATGCGGGAATCCTCGAAGACAAGCAAACCGGACTCCATCTCGCAGGGACAAGCACTCCATCATCAAGGGGTCTGAAACCCCCACATATGGTTTGCACCATGAGCCCAAAAGGGTCGTAGAGGAGCGGGCCACTCCGCCCGCACCACCTCGCCCTTCATCAAAGTTTAGGGCTCCGTTAGTTGTGATTTTGATTGTACCCAAGTCAGGCGGCCGCCAGCCATGCCCTGGAAGAGTCAGGGTATCTTTCCTTGGCAGCTGTAAGAGGGAAATAGCTTCCTTGATAGATCTCATGGTTGCTGTGGGATCCCTCCCCTCGTCTCCATGCTTAATGCGATTCTTGGAGTGCCAGATGGACCACATAGTAGTAGTGATCTTAGCACGATCATCTGAGGTGAACTGTGGGTGACATGTTATGTCTTGTGCCCACGTATCCTAATGAAGAGGAGGCAGGCGAAGACCTAGCCAAGTCCACGCCTCTTCCCAGAAGCGCTGAGCATGTGGACAGTGGATTAGTGCATGCTTCAGATCCTCCTCCATGGAACAGCACACCTTGCATTGTCGAACATCTGCAAGATGTCTGTAGTTTAAGGTGGCCTCGTCTGGGAGAATGCCACGCAAAACTCTCCACTAGAATACCCTCACTTTGGGAATGACTTTCAATTTCCACAAGGATTTCCACAACTGTAGATCGTCCGTTGAAGTTTCGGTAGCCGTCCCTTCCTCTTGAGGAAAATGCTCGTTTTGAGTCACTAGAGCGCGGTACGCCGTCTTTACAGTGTAGTTTCCTGATTTATCAAAAGCCCATGCGAGAAAATCTTCACCTCCACCTTGCCTGATGGGAATGTTAAGGATGGCGGTGGCATCCTGGATGGTGAAGTTGTCCGTAATCACGTCATGTTTCCAAGTCCAATTATCAGTATCAATTAGGTCCGATACTCGGTCAATGGCTGTATCTGCAGGCCTGAAAGTTGGTGTCATGGAGACCGTGCCCGGAATCCATTTGTCCTCCCATACTGAGATGGTGAATCCATCTCCTACCCTGGATATCAAACCTGTCTTTAGGGCACTTCTTCCTGCTACTATTGCCCTCCAAGTGGCCGATGCAGATTTGGAAATTGTAGCATGCATGAAATCAGTATCCGGGAAATATCGACCCGTTAGAACTCGAGCACACAACGAGTTTGGGTTGGTGATGAAGCGCCAGCCGTGCTTGCCCAACATGGCCAGATTAAAGAGATGCGGGTCGCGAAACCCGATCCCTCCCTTGCACTTTGGTGTAGCCAAGTCTTTCCAGGACACCCAATGCATTGCTTTTTTGTCAAGGGAGCTGCTCCAAAAATATTTTGCCATTGGAGAAGTCAAGCTCTTACAAACTTTCTTGGTGAGTAGAAAAGTACTCATGGGGTAGGTCGGAATAGATTGAATCACAGACTTGAGCAAAGTTTCCAGTCCTGCACATGCAAGCAACTTTTCGGACCACCCTTGCATCTTCCCACGAGCTTTCTCGCTGATGTGGTCAAAGGTACCACTAGTGATCCGTCCAACAGCAGTGGGGAGCCCCAAGTATTTCTCATTGAACGCCTCTCTCTGGATGTTCAGAGTTGATTTCAAGATTTGCTTGACAGTATCCGGAGTATTAGTGCTGAAATATACCGAGCTCTTCTCTCGATTAATGCACTGACCCGAGGCGGCTCCATAAATCCGCAAGATCTCGTTCAGTCGTTCCGCACTCGGGGCGTTTGCATTGATAAAGATTAAGCTGTCATCTGCAAACAACAGGTGAGAGACCCAAAGTGATCTATAGCTCACCCTCAGACCTCTATCAATAGTTCCACCATTGTAAAATTTTAACAATGAGGATAAACCCTCTGCACAAAGCAGAAAAAAGATAAGGAGATATTGGGTCACCTTGTCTGAAACCCCGAGTCGGCGTGAAGTAGGGGAGTAGTTCACCATTGGCCCGGACAGAAAAACGAACCGAGGTTACACACTTCATAATCAGGCGGATGAATGTGATGCTGAAACCTAGCCGGGATAGAATTGCCTCGAGGTAGTGCCACTCGACACGATCATAAGCCTTCATCATGTCTAGCTTGACCGCACAAGAATAATTTTTACCCTTCTTCCTTCTTATCATCGTATGTATGCTCTCATAAGCAACCAATACATTATCTGTAATGAGACGACCCGGAACGAAGGCGCTCTGTTCTTCGCTAATGATCTCGTCCATACTGCCTCGAAGACGGTTTGTGATCACTTTGGCTACAATTTTATAAAGCACCGAGCATAGCGCAATAGGGCGATACTGGGAGATCGACTGAGGGTGCCGAACCTTGGGTATAAGAGTTATAGAAGTGTCGTTCAACCCCAACGGTAGCTCACCCCCGTTGAGAAAATCCAAAACTGCCTCGGTTACGTCATGTCCCAACAGATCCCAATGCCGTTGGTAGAACCCTGCAGTAAATCCATCCACTCCAGGAGCTTTTGATGGGGCCATTTGAAATAACGTTGTTTTGACTTCCTCCGGAGTGTATGGTTTTGTAAGATCATCGTTCATGTCCCGAGTCACTTTGACAGGCACATGCGATAATAGGTCACTAGCATCCGCAAAGCCCTGCGTATGATACATGTCTTGGTAGATAGCTAGCACCTCTGCTTTGTCCTCAATCTCATTCGCACAAAATGAGCCATCTGCTCGGCAAAGACCAAGAATTTTGTTCACACATTTGCGTTGGGCTGCTTGTGCCTGAAAATAGGAAGTGTTCGGATCGCCTTCACGGAGCCAAGGAACTCAAGATCGCTGACGGATCCATACCTCCTCTTGGTATCAGGCTTCCTTCAGTTTCTTAACTATGGATTCCTCCTCATCTGATGGCCCCGTGCCCACCGAATGGCACCGAACACGGTCAAGCCTCTTTCGGAGTTGTCGGACTGTACGTGTCAGACACCCGAATTCCTTAGAGCCCCATGGCTCCAACGTTGCCTGCAGGGTCCCCAGGGCGATGCAATTCCTTGGAGCCCTACCGAGCGTTGAATTCCCTGCCAAGTGTCACTCACCAGGCGGTCGTAGTCAGTGTGAGTCTGCCATATGTTCTCGTACCGGAACTGTTTCTTGGCCCTTGGCCTGTGTGACATAGTCTCTTTTATTTCCGCCACGACAAAACAGTGATCAGACTCAACCGAAGGCAAGTGTCTGACTGTCGGTGTCAAAACCGGCGGATCTCGGGTAGGGGGTCCCGAACTGTGCGTCTAGGCGGATGGTAACAGGAGACAAGGGACACGATGTTTTTACCTGTGTTGGGCCCTCTCGATGGAGGTAAAACCCTACTCCGCTTGATTAATATTGATGATATGGGTAGTACAAGAGTAGATCTACCATGAGACCAAAAAGGCTAAACCCTAGAAGCTAGCCTATGGTATGATTGTTGTTCGTCCCCACGGACTAAAACCCTCCGGTTTATATAGACATCGGATAGGGTTAGGGTTACATGAGTCGGTTACAATGGTAGGAGATCTACATATCCGATCGCCAAGCTTGCCTTCCACGCCAAGGAAAGTCCCATCCGGACACGGGACGAAGTCTTCAATCTTGTATCTTCATAGTCCAGAGTCCGCCACCGGTGATAGCTCGGCTATCCGGACACCCCTAATCCAGACTCCTCAAGAGCTCTCGAACCGGGCTTCAATGACGACGAGTCCGCGCAAGCATATTGTCTTCGGCATTGCAAGGCGGGTTCCTCCTCCGAATACTTCATAGAAGATTTTGAACACAAGGATAGTGTCCGGACACCCCTAATCCAGACTCCTCAAGAGCCCTCGAACCAAAGCTTCAATGACGACGAGTCCGTGGCATATTGTCTTGGCATTGCAAGGCGGGTTCCTCCTTGAATACTTCATAGAAGATTTTGAACACAAGGATAGTGTCCGCTCGCAAAACAAGTTCCACATACTACCGTAGAGAGAATAACCTTTGCACGATCTCGCTGACGTATTCCCGTGACATCACACCACACGGCTAGGCCTTTATACTGAATCGTTTTCTTTGCTCCACCTCGGTAGCGTTTAGTGAGGCGGTTTCCTTGGCACGCCTTATCAAAACGGAGATCGTGCCCCTTATTCCGGATTCTCATCAATACAGGCGTGGGTAACCCGGCCGTGTTCGCTGGCGCCTCCTCCATCGGCGAGTCCGAAACGACCACGGGAGGGCTCTTGGTATTCAACCTCTTTATAACGAGACCAAGGCCCGCTCCTTTCTTTCAATCTCAATCGAATCCGCCCCTCGCCGAAGTTCCAACACCCAAAGCTCCAGATTTAGGCGCCGGACCTTCAACGATGTCCGCTCGATCGACCTGACGGCCGGTGGATGTCTTCCTCCGTCACGGAAGAAGATGTGCTAAAGCCGAGAGACGCCAGTATCTCACCGCGAAATTTCAAGCCTAGCTGCTGCCCAAGGCAGGTTATTCCTACTCTCGAGCTGGTGAGAGCATGGTATTCGTGTCTCACTTCCTTCGGGTTTAGGCTTCCGACGGACCCCTTTGTGAGGAGGCTCATGTTTTATTATGGGCTGGAATTCCATGACTTGGATCCGAGTCCATCCTCCACATCTAAATCGTTCATTGTCAGTATGTGAAGCCTTCCTCCGCATTACCCTCACTTCGGATTGTGGCTCAAGACCTTCAAAGTGGAGCCAAGATGATCAAGGGCATCAGCAGAGAGTGCGGAGGGGCTGTTATAAGCAAGAATACGGACGCCCATGGCCCGAGGGCTCTTTTCAAGATGAGCTCAATTTATGGCAACAGAGTGGTTTTATATCACCGCCCTGGGGCACCAAATGAGTGGCGCTACCCGCCTTTGCCGGGTCCTCCACATGGTGGCGTCATGGGTCAATAAAGGGCTTGACTGGGGCCGCCCAAGGACATGCCCTTGTTGCGGGGCCGATTCGAGACCTCCTAGAGAGAGAGAGAGAGATCTGGTCGTAGTAGCGCAGGTCATGTTGCTTCATCGCATCCTGCCTCAGAACGCCGCCCCCGCCTGTGGGAGTTCAATCCGGAGGACCACGAGCTCTTCAACATTTTATGGCGCAACGCTTCGTGGAGATGTACAAACTGTTCTTGGATCACAAGCAATGTGTCCGGACTTGACCGAGGACGCAGGTCCGAGCTGCAATCGCCGGATACTCAAGTAAGTAGTCATGTAACCGGACATGCTATCCGTGATATTTATCATAAACTTGCCCTTAAAAGAGCTATCCTTTAAACATGAGTGGATAGCAAAAGCAAAACCGATCAGTGTCGGCCCCCTCCCTAAGACCACGCCGGATCTCAGATAACTAAGATGTTAGAGGTTGTGCCTTTTGAAGAAGGCGAAGGGGGAACAAGGAGCTACTTCCTCCATGAAGGAGGCTATCAAGAAAGGGGATCGAGAATCCTCCTCCAAGGGGAGAAGAGGACCGCTCAAGATCCGGAGACCAAAGCCTCAAACGGGAAGAAATCTTCACCAGAGGGTCTGTGGCGGGAGATGCCCGGCTGCACTATTTCCCCAAGGTGATCAGCCCTCCAGTGAGTCGTAAGTAAAGGGGGAGTTTATAAAATAAAAGACATCCTGTTTTATTTCAAGGTAACCGAAAGTTTACCTTGTAGTTCGGATCTCACCCTTCACACAGAGAGCTCGTCTTCAGGGGATCTTGATCCGGAGATGATGGAGAGCGAAACGCCTCCGCCTGCCGTACCGTTATGCGAGGTGGCCGACCCTGAGGTGTCGTTGCGGAGGGCTCCTTCGAATCCGGCGGGGCCAGAAGGCAGCCGTATGTCCCCCTCAAAGCTCTCCGTGTCCGGCCTTCGAAATAGGCCACCGGACGAGTCCGGCACCAACGGGTGTGCGGTCGGAGGAGCTAAAGGATCTGCTCGGACGAGCGTCTATCTTGGAAGATCACCATACGTTAATGGGTACAGTGATTGAAAGGATTTCATCCGCTGTGTAACGCCCCCGATGCGGCTATATCTCCCACGTGTCGAGGCACGACTTAGAGGCATAACCGCATTGAAAGCAATGTCGCAAGTGAGGTAATCTTCACACAACCCATGTAATAATTAAGGGAAAAATACATAGTTGGCTTACAGTCGCCACTTCACACAGTACATAAATAAACATACATTATTCAGAGTACACTCAAGGTCCGACTACGGTACCAAAATAAAAGAAGATACCCCAAATGCTAACACGGATCCCCGAATCGTCCCAACGGGCACCACTATCGATCATCCGGGAAAGACACATAGTAACGACCACGTTCCTCGTCGAACTCCCACTTGAGCTCGGTGGAATCGCTCAGACCGGCCTCATCGGAACTCGTGAATCGTGTTTGAAGTATCTGTGAGTCACGGGACTCGCAATCTCACACCAGCGAGATCAAGACTATTTAAGCTTTAGGGAGGACATGGTAGTAAAGTTGAGCTGCGACAGCGACTAGCATATATGGTGGCTACATCGCAAAAGAGAGCGAGAAGAGAAGCAAAGCACGGTCGTGAAACTAGTAGTGATCAAGAAGTGATCTGAACTACTTACGCCGACATAACTCCAACATCGTGTTCACTTCCCGGACTCCGAGAAGAGACCATCACGGTAACACACGCGTTGAGGTGTATTTTATTGAGGTCAACTTTAGGTTTTCTACAACCGGACATTAACAAATTCCCATCGCCTCATAACCGCGGGCACGGCTTTGAAAGATATTACCTGCAGGTGTCCCAACTTAGCCCATTATAAGCTCTCACGGTCAACGAAGGATTATTCCTTCTACCGGAAGACCCGATCAATCTCGAATCCGGACTACAAGACATTTCGACAAAGAATAAAACAAGACCAAAGAAGCCCTGACAGCCGACAAATCCCGATAGGAGCTGCACATATCTCGTTCTCGTGGCACATCCGGATGAGACTAGCTACGAGTAAAACCAAGCCTCGAGTTTCCCGTGGTGGCCCCAAGTAGTTCGATTCGGGCCAAGACTCAAGGAGCACCGTCCGGGGGGTTAAAATAAAGATGACCCTCGGGCTCGCGAAACCCGGGGAAAAGGCTTAGGTGGCAAATGGTAAAACCAATGTTGGGCTTTGGACGAGTCTTATTCAAAGCGAATCGTCAAGGGGTCCCATAAATCACCCAACCGTAAGGAACGCAAAATCAAGGAACATAACACCGTATGACGGAAACTAGGTGGCAAGAGTGGAACAAAACACGTGCATAAGGCCGAGCCTTCCACCCTTTACCAAGTATATAGATGTGTTAAACATAGCAGATATATAAATATTGTGATAGCCCCAACAAGTAAACATGTTCCAAAGAGGAACAACATCTCCGTGTTCCAACAAGGAACAAACTTCACCTCACCGCAACTAACAACGCTATAAGAGGGGCTGAGCGAAGCGGTAACATAGCCAATCAACGGTTTGCTAGGAAAAGGATGGTTAGGGGTGGCATGGCAATATGGGTGGCATGATATAGCAAGTGGTAGGCATCATGAGATAGGCATAGCAAAAGAGCGAGCAACTAGCATAGCAAAGATAGAAGTGATTTCGAGGGTATGGTCATCTTGCCCGCAATGTTCTCGAGTTGTCGAAAGCTTGATCCTCGAAAGCGTTCTCATCGGGCTCCTCGTAAGCGTTCGCGTCTCCCGGCTCTACCCAAAGCAACAACAAAACAAGGAACCATAATAAATCACGGTGCAATGCACAATCAACATGATGCAAAACATGACATGATATGCACGATGAGATATGCAATGCTTATGTGCGCTCCGGAAGGTAAAAGATGAACCAGGCATCAACTTGGCAAACCAAGCATGCCATCGGAAAGATGAGATGATTTCGTTAGAAATCGATATAGAGATCACCGGAAACGGATGCACGGGTTGGATATGGCGGCAAAACAAGAAGGGTGAGAAAACTACATAACAAAGATGATGCACAAAACCCATGCACGTGTGCAAACTACCTCATAGCATGATACAAATAAATATGCCCATGAAACAACACATAACCATGATGCAAAAGACATGATCACAAACTTGCCCAAATGCTGAAACTAATGCCACCACTGAGTTGGTGGGATTTTCTACCCCAAAACATATATAATATGTTAGGGTTGCGAGAAAAATCATCCCAAAAGCATTAAGTTAAAACCTGCACTGAAAAGGAAGTTGATGAATTGGCAATTTCAGATTTGGAAATGTCCAGATTTGGACTTGCCTAAAACAGAAAAGGAAGCAATGCTGAAAAGGAAACGTGGGGTAAAAGAAAAAAAATGCCTAGAGGAGGTCTTGAGAGATCGACAGATGGCCCCCTTGTCATAGAGACAGGCTAAATGGCTTAAAAGGGGAAGAAAACTGCCCTGTGGGGATTCGAACCGGGTCTTCCGGTGGGAACTCGCCTGCTACCATCGGGCAAAGCTGGGCGATCGACAGAGGAAGGGACTCGCCCCTCTACTACTCGCTGCAGAGGAGAAGCAGGAGGAAAACGAAAAGCAGAAATAAAAGGGGGAGTGGCGCGCTGGGGTTCGAACCAGTCGCCATGTGAGAGAGCGGGGTCAACCAGCTCGGCTAGGGTAGGGATTCGATAGGAACCAGGGCGCTGCCCACTTGACCAACTACCAGCGTGATCTAAGAACAGAGGCAACAACCGACCACGCCGGCGAGGCAACGGCGGCTCTGGAGCTGCGCCCTCGGACACGACGGCACGCACGAGGGAACTCCACGGACTCGAGAAGGCAAACCGAAGCGGGGCTAGCGGCATACACGCCGCCAAAACAAATCGAACTCAACTACTACGAGCACGCCGAGCATGGCGGCGCGACACGCATATGGGCCGAGCCTACTCTACGGAGAACTAGCGACGACAAGAAGGAGAGGAGGAAGTGGGGTATACCTCCTTACCCTAGGACAAGGAATCGGCGCGGAGACGGGCCGACGGGCGACGAGATCGAGCTCTGAATATTCGCCGAACTCGACCGAGAAGAAGACCAAACGAGGCGTCGGCGAACTTGGCGCCCGGCCTCCGAGTCGACGTCGTGGACGAGTCGGCAGCGACGAGGAAGACGACGGACAAGGCGCGGCTAGTTGGGGTGGCGGAGAGCACGCTGGCGGCGTGGCGCGCTCAGACAGCGCTCGGGACCGGCGGGCGGCGATCTTGGGTGGTTTCCCGGCGGCGGCGGAGAGGAGAGGGAACCCTAGGGTTCGATTTGACGGAGAGGGATAAGAAGGGGCTAGGGCGACGGGCGAGCTCACGCTCCCGTGCTCGGGGTCCCATGGCGGCGGGAGAGGAGAGGAAAGGTGGGTGAGAAACACCGGCGGTCGCTGCCAGGCGGGCCGCAAGCGCCCACGTGGACGGGGCTAGCGGGGTAAGTGCTTGGTGTGGGTGCTTGTGAAGGCGAGGAGAGGAAAAGGTCGGTGGTGGCGCTCTCTCTGGCCAAGGGCCGAGGAACTGGGCCGGCTCGGAGTGGCCGGGGCCCAGTGGAGAGGGCTGCTGGGCTGCCACGCTGCTGCTGCTGCCTCCTTTCTTTTCCCTTTTAAAATTAAAAGGGGAGAGAACAGAAAGTACAGGGAGAAATGAAAAGATTTTGAGTGAAAGGAAAATATCCCCACACTCCTGGAATTCTCCACTATTTAAATAAATTGTAATGGACATTTTTAGAGGTAGAAAAATAATGCAAGTTTGGAAATATTTCAAACTTGTGCCATTTTTGAACCTGACCATAACAACTTCAAATGAGGAGATATTTGGCAGAGAGGTTTAGTACAAAGAGCAAGATTAGCAGGGAGAAGATGGACATTAATTGAGAGAGGGAATATATGGCACTTGAAAAAGAAAGAAGTAGAGGGAAGGAGGGGATGGTAATGCAAGATGAGAATGGAACATGCAACCACATGGCATGCAAGGGAAAACCACATGACATGCAAGGGAACACCACAATCACATGATAAGAAGGGAAAGCAATATGACAAGAGGCACAAATGCAATATGGCAAAAGGAGCAAAACAAGAAAAAGAAAACCCAACATAACCAAACCAAAGAGGCCAAGCATGACAAAACCCACAAGAATTGGATGAGGTCAAATTGATATATTGCCCAAAAAGGGAAGTTTACATCCAGGGTGTTACACGCTGAGAGCGGATTGCATGAAGCCGTCGTAAGTTTACTGACGGGTTTTGAGGTGCGCAAAATGATGTACCTGCCGACAGTTTTGCATATAAAATCGCCTGTATAGATAGTAGCCCCGAGACTTGGTGCGGTGTCAAAATGATGGCGCTGCCGAGGATCATAACCCTGTATAATATGCTCTTCCTATGTAGGTGGCGGGGCGTCCGGTGGCTAGTCGGGCTAATGAATTTGCCGAATCAAGCGGCAACTTGACGTGGCGGATGCGGACATCACGCTTGTTAATAAGCGGCTTGACGAGTCACAAGGTATGCAACTTCTCCGCGGACACCTGGTAAGGGAGCTTGACGCCCTTGTCTTACAACGTGTATGCTTAATGCAGATGGTGCCGCTGCTATGGAGAGCCTTGGTGAGCTCGCCGAGCCAAGGAGCAAGCCGAAAAAGTGATGCGGTTGCTTTAAAAGCGGCCACAGAGCTAAAAGCGAACAGCTGCTCCTCGCCAAGCAAGGAAGAAATGGCCGAGATGGCCGTGAAATTGAAGAATGCTATCGACCGTTGCGAGCTTCTTGAAAAGAAGATCGAGCGAAACAAGAGGACTCGAAAAAGGCCGCCACCGAGGTTAAGGATACTCGCTCGCAATGAGAGCTATGAAGGAGAAGCTACGTCAAAGCGGAGATATTGCGGTGGAAAGCCCTTTCTGTTGCGGAGGAAATTCACGGATCCTAGGTACGCTCATTTTGGACCGGTTGTGGGGTGCAAAGGATGCTTGTCTGGACTTGGCGGCGAGTGCCGCAGATGCGGCCGAACACTTCCGAGGTCAAAAGGATCACAGAATGGAAGAGCTTTTTTGGTCGCAGTTCCATAGTCCGGAGCGTCCACTTTCATTAACCGATCGTTTGGCCGAATGGGCTGAGCTGAATAGGTTGTCCGGACTTTCCATGAAGGCTGTCGTGACTCATTTGTGGCCGAAAAGGACCGAGCTGAAGAGTTATTTTGGCTTGGTGCAATAGTTCCTTGGTGCGGTGCCGCATATCGATGCAATGAAGCGGTCGGCATGCATAGAGGGTGCGCGGATGGCTCTTGCCGTGTCAAGACATCTTGGGCGGAGATGAAGGCCACCGAAGTTGCATCCCAAGATTCGACGAAGCCGAGTACCGCCGAGCACTATTTTGAGAAAGTCTGCGCAGGCGCCAGATAATAGAGACGCAATGCTCAAGGATATTATGCTTTAGTGACATGTATGATTTATGAAAACAATGTTTCAATATAATATAAGAGCTTTTTATACTTGTGCGTTCAAGTATTAAAACACCTCTGTCTGGCCGTTGATGGATATGTGTATATAACCTCAAAGATGGCGCTCTTGGCTTCAAATTTCACGCACATAGTGCGGGGTGTTTGCAAAAGGCGATTTTCACACTTAATCCAACGCCTTGGTCCTGTAAAGGAGGTGATAGCGTAGCAAACTAGGCAACCGGACTATAATGCTTGATCACTTTCACTTAGCCATAGGAGTTCGATGGTGGGGCTACTATATAGCCCCTAGGGGCACCGCGCTCTCTCGAATTCGGGGCGCGTATGTGCCTGACCGGGAAATGGTCCTTCGTTAATGGGGGGAATTCTAAACATTCCGGTGGGTCATCGAGTGGTGGACCAGTCTCACGCTATATCATGACGATCAGTTTTAGCTTTCTCCATCGAGGTGCTCAACCCACTCAACCGGGCACAATCGCAGTGGTTCTCCCCAGCTACCTTAGCCGATATAACGGAACATAAGGTACCAAAACATGGGAGCCGCAAACCCAACATTTGACCAAAGACATGATTCGGAGCTGATGCATATAAGGCCTAACTCGAGACGCCGAACACTCCCTAAGGTATTCGGTCTTTATGAAAACAGGCGAATAATGCCCTAAGCCCCCGTGTCCGTGCACGCGCAAAAATTCAGTGCGGCCGATGCCAAAACGCCACCTCCTCCTCGGTTATAGCAAGAAGCCGGGGATGTGTATCAACAAGAGACAGAAAAAGGTTTACGCAGGTCTTAATCAAAAGAATCCTTGCAACGGGTCCCTCACCGCACGTCTGCGCATGTGTCTCCGCAGCCAGATCCTGGACGGGTGTAGCACGGTGTTCATCTGTAAAAGAGAAGAACTTAGTTGAAAAGAAAAGGATCGTCTGAAAAATGTACTTTATATTAAATAAGCGAGTACGGTTCAAAAAGTGAACAAAATTGAGCTTTATTGTCTCTTGTTGTACATGCGTGCAGCCCCTTGTACGGGGGTATGCCGCTAGTAGGACTTTATATGTTTACGCCAGACTCGTCTAGCCATGTCCGGGGTTTGAATGACCTATTCAGGTGCTTTGATTAGCGGAGCCAGATTAGTGTGGGGCTGTCAAGGCAGCCTCACGTTCTTCCGTGCTCGAGTAACACTTGGTACTCCCTTTTAATGAGATGATGCCGCGTGGATCGGGCATTTTAAGTGTAAGAGAAATGAGATGATGCCGCGTGGACCGGGCATTTTAAGTGTAAGAGACGCATAATGCGGTATTGCGTTAAAGCGGTAAAGCTTCACGCCCGAAGAGTGCTTGATAGCTACTTTCGAATGGGGCGATGTGGAAGGTTAACTTTTCGCGGTGGAAGTTGTCGGATGACCCGAACACAACTTCTAGCAGTAGGGGGCCCGTACAATGGGCATATAGGCCTGGAATTACCCCTTTGAAGGAGGTATTGCTATGGCGAATTTTGGTTGGGTCTATCCCCATTTTGCGGATTGTGTCCTGATATAGCAGGTTTAGATCGCTACCTCCGTCCATTAGGACTTGTGTAAATTGGAGTCTGTTGATTATAGGATCTAATATCAAGGCAGTCCATCCTGCATTCCGGATACTTCCGGAATAGTCCTGGTGATCGAAGGTGATTGGTTTTGACAACCATCGTTGGGACTCTGCTGGGATAGATCGTGTGGCGCGTGTTTCTATGGGCGCCGCTCTGTTTTTCCCTTTTGTCACTTGAAGTGAGTTCACTGTTTTGACTTTTTGTGGGAAATTATTTTGTTTTCCGGTGCTCTGCTGGTGGGGTTCGTCATCATCCTCGCTTGGTGTGTCGAGCCCCTTGTGTTCGGCATTGAGTTTGCCGGACTGCTTGAAAACCCAACAATCTCTGTGGGTATGGTTTGTAGGCTTCCTGAGTCTTGTAGATTTAGCATATTTTGTCCAAGATTTTGTTTAGGTTGGATAGCTCGTCATTGTTGTCCTTGAGGGGCAGTTTTTATGATTCTGCCGGAGCTTCGAATCTGGCGTGATCGCCGTGCTCTTGGGCTGTTTCCTTTGTCCGCGCTGGTCCTTGTTGCGTTGTGGTTTTCCATTTCCATCCTCGACTTGGATGTACTTGGGTCGTTGGTATTGCATCTTGCTAGCTTGACTATCCTCTCCGCAAAAGCGGGTCATGAGGCTTGTTAATGCAGCCATTGTTCTCGGCTTCTCTGGCCGAGGTGTCAGCGAGCCATTTGTCTCGGACGTTGTGTTTGAAAGCTGCTAAGGCTTGGCGTCCGGACAATCGACTATTTGGTTCTTTTGGTGAGGAACCTGTTCGAATTTGCGGTGACTCTCCGGGTTGTTGAGTTATATGACTTAAATCGTCTCAGATCCGGAGGACGGACATAAGTCCCTTGAAAATTTGCCCGAAAAGCATCATCGAGCTCTTCCCAACTTCCAATGGTATTTTCGGGGAGGCTTTTGAGCCAATGCCGGCTGGCTCTTTGAGCTTGAGGGTAAGTATTTTATGGCGTGGAGATCATCTCCTCTAGCCATGTGTATGTGGAGGATGTAATCCTCAATCCGCACTCTGTGGTCCGTTGTTCCGTCAGATGCCTCTATGTTTACGGGTTTGAATCCGCTGGGAATTCGTGATCCAAAGATTCATCGGTGACACCCCTATATTTGGGTGTGCCGTGATGTTCGGATATTTGGCGTGTTGCATTGCTTGGAAGGGCTTCCTTTCTCGGCCCATAGATGGACCTAATTGGGCCGTCCTTTTGATGCGAATCCTTATGCGGATCGCGTGCCGGCTTGTGTCTTGGCGCTGTTTGTCGCTCTCTGTTTGCCATGGGGTCGCCCATCCGACCGGTGGCCTCCTTGTTTTTGATTGTTGGGGCTCTCAGCCTCCTCATCAAATTCAGGCGATAGTTTTCTCCTTGGGTAGCTCTTTGTTCGGCGATCGCCGCAGATTTGTCTGCGGTGTTGAGTACTTTGCTTCATCCGATTACGAGTGATCTTCCGCTGTTTTGAGCTTCCGCTTCGCTTTTTCGTGCTACATGCGATGGCGACGAGCCTTTTGTGGAGGTTCTTCGCTCCAACAATTTGTCCGGCGTGAGATCATCCGGACTGTTATCTTCGCCGGGGACGGGTTGTTTGTCCAAGTTGTCCTGTTCGGACGGTTGCTCGATAGCATGTTCGTCGTCCACCGGTTCGCCCTGCTCTATGGCTGGGTCTGTGTGGCTGCCGTCTTTGTCGAGGCGGGACTTGTTGCGACGTTTACGTTGCTGTTTTGACTGCTTTTCGAGTGAGCGATCCTTCGTAGCGTCCCGTTGTTCCTCGTCGTCGCTTCCTTTAGGTGTGTCCACCATGTATATATTGTGAGATGAGGTGGTTCTCCGGTGCCCTATAGGCGCTGGTTCATGCTCCTCCCTTACATCGTCGTCCATACCGTCGATGTCTTGAGTCAAGTCGAGCATGTCGGTTAAATCATCGACAGTGGCTACAAAGTGGGTGGTGGGTGGGCGTTGAATTTCTTCGTCGTCGCATCCCAACCTTCCCGACCGTAGTCCGCCGAGCTCTCCGATAAAGAGAGAGACTTTAGTGAATTCAGGATGTCGCCAAAGGGCGAGTCTTGAAGATGTCCGCGAGTGAACTCCATGACCGCGCCCAATCGGATTCGATTAGCGGGCGCGGAGGTTGAGTCCGGAGAGGAGTCCGCACCTTGGAGTCACGGTCTTCGCAAAGACGAGGGATGGAGTTCGGCTCAATCGCCAGAGATCGTAGCCCCGAGGCGGTGTCCAACCACTCGCCCTCGATCGGGGAGTCGGCCCGAGCTAGGGGTCGGAGCGACGCCGGTGCGACCTCGTGGCACCGTTGGCGCCGAGCTAGATCGTGCCTGCCGAGACAAGGCGCGCTTGACTATGGCTCGAATCCGTCGAAGATTAAGTCTCCGCGGATGTCGGCCATGTAGTTCAAACTCCCAATCGACGATGGCGGGCGTAGCTTCGATCTGCTCCAGATGGCCAAGTGAATTGGCTGCGGTGCAAAGCCGCCGAATCGAAGATCTGTCCGGGAGAAAAGTCTCACCTGGACCGCGTCGTTGTTGGTGATCGAAGGAGCCATCGGGCCTAAGGATGACGACACGGAGGAACTCTCAATGAAAGCACCAATATCGGTGTCAAACCGCGGATCTCGGGTAGGGGTCCCGAATCAAGGCGTCTAGGCGGATGATAACAGGAGACAAGGGACACGATGTTTTTACCTGTGTTCGGGCCCTCTCGATGGAGGTAAAACCCTACTCCCGCTTGATTAATATTGATGATATGGGTAGTACAAGAGTAGATCTACCACGAGACCAAAGAGGCTAAACCCTAGAAGCTAGCCTATGGTATGATTGTTGTTCGCCCCACGGACTAAAACCCTCCGGTTTATATAGACACCGGATAGGGTTAGGGTTACCGTAGTCGTTTACAATGGTAGGAGATCTACATATCCAGATCGCCAAGCTTGCCTTCCACGCCAAGGAAAGTCCCATCCGGACACGGGACGAAGTCTTCAATCTTGTATCTTCATAGTCCAGGAGTCCGGCCACCGGTGATAACTCGGCTATTCGGACACCCCCTAATCCAGGACTCCCTCACTGACCCTCACATGTTGGAAGAGTTGCCTGAACTCCTCGTTTGCAAAAGCTCGGTCTAGTCGTGCCTTCACATTTGCCTCACCCGCTTGGTGGTTATCCCATGTATACGGCATCCCAGACCAGCCTAAATCTTGCATGGAGATCTCATCAGTGACCTCCCGAAATGCTCTCATTTGCGCATCAGGTCTCGCTCGTCTGCTAAAGTGTTCAGACACGAATAAAGTTTAGTTATAATCCCCCATAGTCAACCAAGCAGCATGGGGTAACGCAAATAGGTTATGAAGAAGCTGCCAACGATCGCTATGGTCAGCTGGTCGAGGCGCCCCGTAAAAACCGGTGAATCTCCATGAAGGAGAAGAATTCTGGTCATTGCCATTAACCACAACATCAATGTGACAGTTGCTGTAGTTCTTTAATTCAACATGCACGTCGCGAGACCAGAACAAACCTATGCCGCCACTCAGGCCGACACTGTCAACCGCAAAGCAACCTCCAAAACCTAGAGTAAACTTCAACTCCTCTACTCTTTTTGCTTTAATCTTCGTTTCCATGACGAAGAGTAGAGTGGGCCCTTCCAGCTTCACAATGTTGCGAAGCTCACGAACTGCCTTGGGGTTCCCAAGCCCCCGGCAGTTCCAGCTCAGGCATGTCATGATGACGGGCAAGACCGCGGAGCGGTCTCTGCCGAGTTCTCAGGTGTGGGTTTCTTCTTCTTTGCGTTCCTGACAAAATCATCATGTTCAGTGTCATTACTAGCGGAAGTCTCACCATCCTTGGCAAGAATTCCCTGTCCTTCGGCCGTGTTCGCTCCCCCGTCAGTGAGCAGAAGAGTTTTAGCCACAGGTCTGTAGACTTGGTTTGGAGCATCTTTCCTCTTTGTTGGCTGCTTACTCTTGATCGGAGACTCAACTTCCTCACCTTTGTCCTTGTTTGTGCTTGAATTCCTTGTGGCCGGCTTGCTAGCGCCCGACCTCGATGTGTTACCACTGTTCGCTGGCTTCCAAGACTCCTCTGGAGCCCTCAAATTGGGGCCAAATGGGAGCTCGCCCTTCTCATCCCTAGAACCAGGGTTAGGGCAATATAACTCCGAGTGCCCTAGTCTGCCACAGGAGAAACAAAAGTAGGGTATCTGTTCATACTGAATATCGTACATGTCCACCTTTTTCCTCCTGGCCGAATCAATCAAAATCCAACGCCTGAGCGGCTTGGCAACATCTATAGTAATCCTGGCTCTCAAGAATCCACCATTGTGATCAACTTTAACCGCAAAAGCATTCTTGTCCATCTGTTTGGCTATTGGATTCCACCATGTTTCATCCCGCAAATTGTATGGCAGATTCACAACCCTAGCCCAAACCATTAGCTTGTCAAACTTCACCTCATCAGGTCTCATACACTCATCAAACTCGGCCAACACCACGGCATTCTTGTTGATGTGCCATGGGGATCCACCCCAAACCCGATTTCTGTCTCTCTGGCTCTCAAACTCCGCCACGAAGACATTGACGCCTGCAGATCTGAACTGAAGACCTCGCGGGTTACCCACGCCGGCCGGAGAGCGTTGGTGATAGTCTGGATGTGAAATTGGTTGCGATGTAACACCTTACCAGCCAACAGCCACTTCTCCGGCCCGCCGTCGTTGCGATCATCGAGTATTAGAGGAGTCGCTTCTTCCTCGGAGATGTCAAGTTTTCCCAGCGCCTCCTCCAATTGCTTCCGGGCAGCGCGGCCCTCGGTTGAGTCGCTCTCCGCCCCCGTCCGCCCCCGCCCCCGCAGCAGGGTTGGGTGTTGCCATGCTCGCCCTTCCCTCGGTTTCTCTCGCACCGGCGACGAATCACCAGGCGAAGGTAGGTTTCCACGTCCAAGCCCTAATCGCCTCCAGCGCCGCCAGGGGTTTTAGGGTTAGGGGAAAAACTGATCGCGATTTTGTCGGGTCAGTGGATTTTAACTTTTTTTCAGTTATTGCAGGCTATCTTTTCTATGTATGTAAATTTTTTTTAAAGAGAAGACCGTAGAACAGAATGTTCTACGGTAATCTTATATTAATAATAAATATTTACAATACAAAAGAAACTATACATTATATGCGTAATCAAAAAAATCTATACATGTGAAATTTGATATGCATTCTATTCGTATGTGTAATTAAAAATAAATAAATTAAAAGCCCGTGGCAACGCGCACGAGAGTAGTAGAAATACAGATAAACAAGATACAGACGACCAAACAAAACAAAGCCTCGTTGAGCCAGACTGGGGTGGGTGGAAGTGGCAACCAAACACGTCCTCAATGACCCAATGTTCGCTCGCTGGAGGCCGGAAAGAAAAGGCAATCAGTTGGACGCGGATTTTTGGCTCCGAGGTGCTCCACCCCCTCATATCTTCGCCTGTCGTTACTTTAGCCAGATCAGGGCATTTAATCCAGAAAGAGTAATGTCAGGCTTGATACGCTGGATATACAACCGGGGAATACGAGCTCGTGGGTCCAGTTGCGAGATAAATTTGGGAACATGGCGGACAGGAGGGTACAGGAAAAAATTAATGTTCAATCTCTCGTACGCGTGGGTATGGCTATGGACGACGGAATAAAAAATATGGGCGCGTCTTCGTCTGTCGCAGGGTCTTTACAGCTAGCACATTGCTTTACAAGCGTTCGTACACTGTTCATCGTCATCCTCTCTCGTCAAGAAGGAGAGCCCATCCTGGTACGAACTCCCTGCTTGCGATATTTGGTTTACCGACCTTGAAGTAGGCTACGATACTACATACATTTTGTGAAGCAATAAGGGGCATAGATCAAGACGATATGGATCTCAGCGGCACAAGGTAAATCCCCATGTCCGAATATCTCCACTTTACCAGATCTGTTCCAGTAGTTTGTTCTATATGCGGAAACGCTCATATACCCAATGAACCAGGCGAGCGGATCAGAGCTTTACTGGATTGAACCAAGCTGCTGGTGGTACTTTTATTCCAGGCCAAAGAGAGATGATTGTTCTTCCTCCTGTGCCTGAAGAGGGGATTGGTCTGTCTTCCAACGACAGTACGGCAGTGGATTCAGAAAGCCCAGCTGCAAACAGTTCAGAAGGATTTAGGAAACCGAATATAATTGATGTTGATAGGGAAGAGAACGGCTGGGTACACAGGTAATTTCTTGTACTAATTCCACACAACATGATGTAAGCACGTTGTAGATGTGGCATAAACAGTTTAAGAAGTATGATACTGGTAGTGCTGTCGATGGTAGTCAGTGAATGATATATATCCGTATGCAAGGTTTTGATTTTAAACATCTTGCAAACAATTATACAGGCAGCGCCACGGGGCTATGCCAGATGAGAGGTCAGCTAGTGCAGAAAGAATCACCGCGCTTGAAAGTGCATTCAGAGGATTTGCAGAGAGGAAAACTGAAACCGTGGTTGCACCTTCAATGGGCCTTACATTTGATTCGCTTGGAGAAGCGTATGATTTTTACAACTTGTATTCTTGGGAATGTGGATTCGGTGTAAGGTATGGCAAGAGTCGCACAAATGTAAAAGGAGCCAGGTCAATGCAAGAATTGCTCTGCAGCTGTGGAGTGAGTAACTCAACTGTAACGCATACAAGCTTATTACCTCAATTGAACTCATCGTATATATTTATGCAGGGCAAACCAAAGAAGATGAACTCATCGTCTATACGGAGAGAGTGCCCTTCTATGATAAGATTATTGAGAACAGAAGTCAATGGTTGGTTCATATGTGAGTACAGGAACACCCACAACCATGAACTCCTCTTGAATTGTGCCCAGAAATTGCATTTTCCCTCTCATAGGCACATAGATAAATACATGAGAGACTTGGTATCACAACTCCGTGAAAATAATGTCAATCTTAGTAAGGTATACAGTATAATCGGTACATTTTTTGGGAGGATAGAAGATGTACCTTTTACCAAGAGATGTTTGCGCACGCTTTGCGGCAAAATAAGCCGTGAACAGGCAGATGAGGATGTGAAGAAAACAATGGACATTTTTTCTGAAATGAAAGAGAGTGACCCTGAATTCACGTATTCAGTGAAAGTAGACAGTGAAAGCAGGATACGGACGCTAATGTGGACAAACGGCATGAGTAAAATGCAGTACCACTATTTTGGCGACGTAGTTACATTTGATACAACCTACAAAACAAATCTGTATGACATGCCATTTGGGCTGTTTGTTGGCGTAAACAATCACTTTCAAAGCATAATTTTTGCTGGAGTACTGATGCGTGATGAGAAAGTTGAAAGTTTCAATTGGGTCTTCAGTGAATTCACAAAGTTAATGGGAGGAAAAAAACCGAGGACAATATTAACAGGTTCGTGTGTTCATGAAAAATAAAATTGATCAGTTATTAGCCGATGTTCTTTATTATATTGTTGTTACTAAAATAATTGTAGTTGCATTCAGACCAGGCTAGAGCAATGGAGGTGGCGATCGAGCAGGTTTTCCCCGACGTAACTCACCGGTGGTGCAAGTGGCATGTCTTGAAGAAAGCCAAGGAAAGTTTAGGTTCCCATTACCACAAAAACAGCGACTTCAGAGTGGAGTTCCATAAGATCGTTCAGGAAATGATGTGTACAGAAGAGTTTGAAGCAGCTTGGCTAAGTTTGATTAAAAGGCATTCTCTCGAGAAAAACACATTTTTGATACACATTTTTGAGGTGAGACACAAGTGGGCAAAGCCCTATTTTGCAGGGAAGTTTTGTGCTAAAATGACCAGCACACAGAGGAGCGAAAGTGCGAACCATATGCTGAAAAACTATGTACCACCCGGGTGTCCGATGAATTTGTTTGTGAAACAATACTCCAGTTTGATAGGGAACAGGAGGAAGGATTCCAAGAGAAGAGGTCTAGACTGGTATGATTATTAGAAACCACATGTACATTTAACATCATTTATTTGATATGTACTGATTTTGCTATTTTTCAGGGTGGGGTTGTTCTTAGAGCAAACATACCCATCGAGAAGCATGCAAGCAAAATATATACACGGACAATGTTTGAGATGTTTGGTTCTTTCCTATATTCGTCCGGTGCTTACATGGTTGAAGAGGTGATACCGAAGTTAAAGTACATAGCAAAGCACAACAACGCAGAAAAAAGGGAAAAATATAGGAAGTCAGTGTATGAAATTGAAGTTTCTGGAGATGGTTTAGTATACACATGTGAATGCGGTTTATTTGAACATATGGGCATGGTTTGTTGCCACATTCTAAAGGTTAGAATTCCTTGTGTTATTGTGTGCAACCCTTTGGTATAATTTAGGAACTGTTTTGACAAACATATTAAATTATGTTGTATCAGGTGATGTCGAGCATAGGTCTGCAGAAAATACCAGCTCATCATATCATTAAAAGGTGGACAATGGATGCTAGAGACATATTACCAGAACACCTGAAACATTATCAAAAGGATCAGGGGCGGATTGAAACTCCTACTTTCAGGCACACAAGCTTGTATAATTCTGCACTAGAGCTGGTGATGCTTGGTGACACTAACGTTCAGGCGTACGATGTGGTAATGCAATGTATAGCAGATGCAAAATTGAAGGTTCAGCCGTTGTGTTTAAACAAAGATGGGATGAGTGTAATAGAGAAGACAACAAGCATTACAAAAAACCAAACAGGAAGCTATGCTCGAGGAAGTTGCAGTCAGAAGCAACAAGCCAATGCTGTTCAGTTGTCAGGTAATTGGAAGAAGGGGAAGAACAAGGCAACTGTTTCCGAATGTTCAACAGTAAATGGAGATGATAATGGGATGGAGTGCAGTTCTGAATCTCAGACTGATGTGTTTTCACCAGACCGTAGTCATTGTGATCTAAATGCTCCACCACCAAAGAGACTCAGGGGTCGACCAAGCACATCAAGAGAGAAAACACCATACGAGAACAAAGACAAGCTATCAAGGTTTTGCACGATATGCCGAGGGAAAGGTCACAATGCACTACATGCCCAATGCGCGGAGACGCGCCGGCGAAGCAAAGGAAGGAGGCGCACTGCAGCAATTGCGGACTGACGGGACACAGGAAAAAATACATGTGCGAAGCCGATTTTTTTCACTGGATGATCATAGTGTTTGTGTTGTTGTAATCCCAGATCCATTCGTTTGTGATTTGTTCGCAAAAATAATTTGATGTTGAATGATGTTGAAGTACCTAGTGGATAATGTAACATAAATCCCTGCTGTTGTTGTTTTATTAGGGTAATGTAACCAAATGGCATTTGTGTCTGAATTTTCAGCTTGGAACACCGCGTCACAAAAATATGTGTATTTCCGTTGCATTGGATGATCAGATGTTGTTTTCTAATTTCAATCTTGTTGTAATATCGTGCATGAAAAAATGTGGTTTTATTGAGAATGTTATGTGCTGACGTAGGAAGTTACCTGATAATATAATGGGAAATGCAATCTAAAAAGTTGTTGTCGTTGTATTATTATGTTAATCTATATCCTGAGCTAAACGGCCTTGTTCCTGCAATTAAATCTTCAACACTTATGTGTGCCATGTATTCACAAGTTTAGACTTGCAGTTAGATATCAAACCTCTCTGTTAACTGCTTTTGGGTTGCAATAAATGCATTGGCTTGATGGGTTGTACAGTTTCAAATTTGAAATTTGATACGTGCTGTATCACCATGTCCAGGGGACTATGCCTGCTCTATTTAAGGTGTAGTTGCTACAGCCAATGCATCAGCAGAAGGAAAGATGTCTCTTTCTTCTGCTCATGGATCTGGCCAGGGAGGCAAATTGGAGACATCTTTCCAGAAGGATTCAAAGGTTTGGATCAAATTCAAATCATTTTCTAATTGATTATGTACGGCCTAATGGGTATATTCTATTTGTTTTGTAAACAATTTCAAGGTAGTGGGTTATGCCATAAGCTCTTTCGGACAGATTGTTCAAGGTGGGGGAGTGGAAGATTCATTCACTGGACAGGTTTGCAGCTTTCATACTTGGTTTATTAGATCATGTGCTGTTTAGAGAGTTTGCTAAAATTAAATTCATTTGATATAGCATTCTGTTGGCTTTGGCTCTGATGAGGTGTTTGAGGTCCATCTATCACCTGTAGTTGGAGCATCGAAGGTAGGAGTGTTGAAATAAGAAATAAGAAACACTGTAAAGATTCATTGCTGGATATGTTTGGGTGATTATGTGATTTTGCAAACAGGTTGACAATGAAAAGACTGACCTTGTTTTTGGGATAGAAGAGGGCTTCGGTGAGACCGACCCCAAAGTTTCCACTCTGTTCGATGAGCTCTGGTCAGTGTGCATGGAAGGTGATGCTGCTTCGTGCGCAGTTGTAGAGGATGAACTGGAGAACTGCGTCGAAGATCCAGATGATGAAGAGGTTGATAGCCGTGCTTGCAAGCGAGCTAGGAACACTTAAACCTACTGCTTATTAGTTATAAGTTGTTTCGTCCTTTGTAACCAAGTTTGACACCGCGTCAAACCGTTAAATAAATTAGTTTAAGTTTGAGTGCCATCGATCATGGCAACTCTGATGTGTGTCATTTGAATATTGACAGGTACTGTAACCTTGTTATCGAGTTGTTGTTTCAGGGTGATCGGTGGTGAGTTTCAGTGTGTAGATGCTATTATTATGAAATGTCTGTTATCTCCCTTGTGGCATTGAAGTCCAGAATCAATTAAGTGCAGGTCAGCATGCAGAATGAATGTAAGCTAGCTGTAGTAGATATTCGTGGAATGGGCGTATCAGAATTGTCAGAACTTCAGAAGGGTATCTCTCGGCTGGAAGCAGCAGTGCGTGCACGCGCATCAAATGCAGCGTGGTTAATGTGGCAGTTATAAAATGAACTACCTATCAACTGGCATTGATTGCCAGATTTTTTTCCCCTCGCTGTGTCCTTTTAAGAGGAGCTTGCCATCGCCCACAGAGCAGCTCTTCAGTCATTCTTCCAACCAACACAACTTGTTTTGGAGCGCTTAAAGAGAGCAAGGGAGACATAGTTGAGGTTATCTGAGGTAAGCTTGTTTGCAAGAAATAGTTGCTCCGATGTGCTTCTTGTGAATCATCTTACTGTACTTACTAGTGTGAGATGTTACATGTTTTCTGTAGATGTTAAGATTCTCGAATGGTTCTGCTGCTGTCCCTCGTAACCGTTTGATTGTACCTAGTTCATCTTTGATGTGGGGGGGATCGAGAACTGATAGGAGGATGGGTTGGGCATCTCTTGATGTATCTTTGATGGGCGAATTCGGGCGTAGTAAGGTGAACACCTGCTTTGCACCTAAAGATTTGTCGAAAGCAATCAGGGGTGGAGTGAGGATAAGAAAATTTTGATACGCGGTATAGGACTGGGTGGAATCTTATCTATAGATAACATTCAGCTAGTAAACAGAGATTTCTCACAGTTCTTGATGCAGCGTGTTGACATTAGGACAAGATGTCTGAATGTAGGAGAAAGAGCAAAAATTCCGATAACTGAAATCATTGCCAGTCGTTTACTTGGTACAAGGTTGGGTGGCTCTATAGATGTGGTAGCACGTAGTGAAGGTCCTACATCAGATGAAATAAGAAATGCAAGAAAGTTACTGCTCCTAGATGCTGACCCTGCGATGGAAATAGTTGAGATAAGCACAAAGGAACTTATAAATGTTCTTCAGAGAGGATGCAGTTCCCCAATGACAATTGAAGAAGAGTTAATGACAATGCTAGCATTTGTCATGCTCTGTATTGCAGTGTTTTTTAGGCCTAGGGAGGTTAGGTATTGCGTGCCAAGGGAAGGATATGAGATTGCCCATCACATTGATGATCTTAGAAAAATAAACTGGGGGAAATACATATGGAAGAGATTTTTGAAGCTGCAAAAAAGGTTAAAACAGCATTGGAGAAAGGCAGAAAGAGATTCCATGTATGTGGGTGTTTGATATTACTTGAGGTAAAGTAATTTTTCATCTGACATTTAGATAATTTTATTTTTTTAATCTAATTGCCTGAACTATTTAAAATGCCAGATGTTATATTTTGACTCTGTTGACACGGGTTTTATTAAAGTAAACCCCGATGCAACACCAAGAATATCATATTATAGCGCATCATTGCTTAAGGCACTTATTGATGAGGATACTATAATTAGTCAAGACCACCAGAGGTTGTATGGTAACATGCCGGTAAGTTATTAAAAAAAGATAAATTTATTATTGAGAATCTCAATGATGGTTATTTTCTGTCTAAATTTGTGTACTATTCTCAGGAGAAAGAAATTATGGATTTCCTAACCCCGGGAATACCTTGCCAAGAGAACCTCGCCGAGAAGGTATTAATTTTGCATGGGCATTATATCTTGACGTGTCTAAAAAGCATATAGAAAATGTTCGCAAACTTTGTTTTAATTGTATTAGTTTGTATTTTGCAGTCATTGGGTGCTATTAAGGAAAAAATTAAGAATCTTGCATATGCAATGGAAGAGAAAAGCGGGCTTTTCTATGGTCGTATGGATTATCATTTCTCGAGTGCAGAAATAGCAGAATACGAAACTAGCAAAGGAATACTAATATCAGAGCATACAAGTGAAATTATCAAATATGTTTCAATCCTAGGTAAGCAAAGGAATACAATACTTGTACAAAATAACCGTGGTTCACAAGATAATTTATGTAATAATCCGTTTTCTACTTTTTCCAGCTAATGGGGGTGCAGATGCTGCAATTATTGCAAGTGTGCCCATGCAAGGTAACGAGAACATAATTAAGTTATGTAATTCATTTTTGAATGTGGGTAATTATTGTAACAACTTATCTAATTTAGCTGCGGATGAGGAGGCAAGAAGTAGGATAATTTCAAGTCAGGCCGCCGATATTAATGATGTTGATATTAATCAAGGATTGTGTAGTCCAGTTACAAATATTGAAATGGATCCTCTGTCAGAAATTTTTCGTACATGTTAGTTGCTTGCATAAAATAGAATGGTTGATGGCATAAAAACGAAATTATGTAACAGACAACTATATCATCAGGTGTTGTTCCTGGGTCAGTATTGACGCAGGCCCATTATGCCATACTAGGAAAGAAAAGACCTATGTCTCCACGGATGCCACGTGAGAACTTTATTGATGCTTATTTGAAATCCAGTAAAAAATGTTCTTCATACTGATCCATTACAAAATGTCCTAATTTGCAGGCATCTGTGTAGACACTGTATGTAGAAAAATTGATTTTGGAGAGGCGGATGTTAGTCCGGTTGGTCTGTCTACGTGTAATAGATATGAAATGAACAACATGGTTGAAGAAGATGAACAAATTGTTTTTGAACCTAGAAATAGAGGTTAGCTTCGGTATTATATTGTGTACTCACCTGAGTTTTGTGGATTTAGATATGACGTTATATTTGATTAGGTAAGAAGCAGAGGACGGATGAGGCAGAAAGCGATCTTCCTCTGGAAGAGCCGTTACTCCTTAAGAAAAGAGTTCTAAACAATGTTAAAGGGAAGTCGCCTTTTGACATGGATGTTTCTTACCCGGAAATTCGAGCAGGAGCTGCTGAGCTTGGGTATCAAAATATGCTAGACTGCCCGCTTGGCATGCGAGGCAGGTATGTAGAATGTACATCCAAGTTATTTAAATTGAGCTATGTATCGATCTAACTGTATTGCATTGTTATTATAATGTAGAGTGTGGTTCTGACATGACAAGCCAGATGAATTGCAGCTCACTGGATCGGAAATATTTGATATTCTAAATCCGGATGGGCAGATGAATTATGTTGGCTTTGACATGTTCTCAAGGATATCAAGAGATGCGGAAAGCACATGGGTTGTGCACTACACGAGGAGCAGATGGAGGCACCTTTTGCATCCGATGTTTACGGTGAGAAGAATTTAAATAAAATAATTTACGGTTAATAATATATGATTAGTCTGTATTTTGGAAAATCGTTATTTTAAAAGATATGATGCTGAAAATGTCGTTGTAATCCAGGGTTGTCTCTTACATGGTGTTGATGCTTGGACAAAGCACCAGATAAATGAGCTATTTGTTGGTTCTCACCTTGGATACGACGTCGAAACATGCCGAATGGTAAAACATTATTCTATTAGTGATAAATTTTTTAGTGGTAATGTGCCGATACTGACGGTTAATTGTCCATTGTCAAAGCTGTTTGCCCCATACATGGAGGACGACAAGACCTGGGTTTTGTACGCATTTGACATGCTTGAAAAGATGGTGCATGTTTTTGACCCAAAGAGGAGCTGGGCAGGTGTAGAGCGGTTGGAGCAGCAGCATCTTGGAAAATGCATAGTAATGGTCCATGGGCTGGCAAAGTGCATGGAAGAATTTTTTGAAGGCGTGAACATACATCCAAATGATTGGAAATTCAAATTTCACCCTGAGCTTGCCGGGAAAGTGCGAACGTAAGTAATATAATTATCGATGTCGGTTGATTTAGTTGAAGTTTGAATTAGGTAGTTGATTAGGGAAAATCATGATATTTTTGGTTGTGAACGTACAGGAACGACACTGGCTTCTTTGTCCTCCACTACATTTTAAATTTCAATGGAAAATTGTTGGTTGTCAAGATGAGCAAGGTATGGATTGTTTTTTAGAAATGGCATGTACCTAAATAATTAAAAATAATTCTTAAAATAATACTATTCAGGAGGACATTCACCTCGTGAAGACAAGCTTGCTGCAACTAATTTGCAAATGCACAACAAACAAGGCGATGGTGCCAGGGTGCATCGGAGAAGATCTATGAATATGTAGTGGCACGTATCTGTTTGAAAATTCTGTACCGGTGTGTGAGGCTGTAATGAACAATTTGTGTTATCTGTATGACTTTGTATTCTGTGGATTTATTTCATCGTAACGAGCAATGTTGTTGTCGCAAATTATAATTGGTTTGTTGTGATGTCATTTGAAAACATGAGCAGTGACTGAAATCTGCAGGTAGACTATTTTAATGGGTGTATTGGAAAAGTCAAGGTCCATGGTACCGGGGTGTGGCGCCCGTGCGAGTGCGCCATGACCGGGTTGATTTCGTTAGATACGAGACGGGGTGGTACAAACGCACTGTAGATCCTTAGGCGGCTGGGACTCGGTACAGCTGTGAGGTACTATAGTACTTTAAAAGTGTTTTTGCGTCCAAAAGAAATGTGAAGAAAATGTATTGTTTCTCCTAGCTGACAGTAGCTACATGTAGGCTTGTACTAATTGTAGCTGTGCACATTGTAAGAAGACTGCAGAGTGTGCAAAGTTTAAGGGGAAAATGATGATGGCGTGTGTGGTTGCTAGGAAGTGACATTTTTGCAGGCGGGAGTTACTCGGTGTGCCATTAAGTGGAAGTACTACTATAGGAGACACAAGGTTGGTTCGCTGGGAGGCAAACTTCAGACAGAGGGGTAGGAGAAGGAAGGAAGCTGTTCTTCCGTCTCTTCGAGGGAGGCGCAAGGCAGACGAACACAGGTTCTCCTCTCTCTGGTCTCTATGTTCCATTGGATGTTTTGCTTCCTTCTTGTTGGCTTTCTTTACCTTTCTTGCTCCTGGTTGGTAGGCTGAAATAGTCAAACCTTTTTCTTAGTGAGAAGATGAGTTGGCAAAGGCAAACCTGTGCGTCCGAGTGGAAGAGAGCAACAAGGTATTACAATCTAGGTTCGTCGGCAGCTCCTAGATTGGGAAAGAGCAAGAATGATTCAGTGGGAGGGTGGCAGGATGAGGATGTTGTTCTTAGTGAGAAAACTGTTATATATAGCAGTTATGCTCCAAAAGATCTGGTTGATGTTCTTGCTATGCTTAGTGATGAGCAGAAGGATGTAATCAACAGGGCTAGGTGGGATGCTTGAAATGCACAAGATAGAAAGGAACGACAAGAAACATTACCATTTCCTTCTGCAAAGATTCGACACTACAGACTGCAGCCTGAAGATAGGGAGAAACAGCAAGATTTATGTTACAGAGAGCAAAATCTGCGATCTAATGGGATTCAGAGAGGGGGGATTGGTGATAAGAACACACGGTGGCAACCCAAGTCCCAAACAGCTCAAGCAAGCGCGTGCAGTACTTGGTCTGGAGGAAGATCTGCAAAGGAAAGTTATTACAACTGCTGAACTGCTGGTGGCTCTGAAAGAACCTGTTCATTCGCCAATGACAGATGCAGAGAAGAATAGAACCGCGGTGGCCTCGGTTATGCTAGCTTGCACGAATTTCTTTTGCCCAAATGAGCGTAGACACAGCGTGTCAAGGGACGCTTATACCATGACAGAGGATCCAACTCAGTTGCACAAGGTTAATTTTGGGAGGTACATTGTAGAGAAACATGTAGAAGCAGCAAGGAAGGTGCAAAATGCACTTAGACCGGGAAGTTCCAAATTTTGGATTTATGGGTGTGCCTTACCTTTGCAGGTGCGTGTTAAAAACAGTTGCTTCATTCATGAAGACATTCTAAATCGGAAAATTAACTATGGTATATGTATTATGTTAACAGATGTTGTACTTCCAAGCACTGGAAACTGGGTTCATCAAGTTGGCGGCTGATTTCCACCCTAATGTGAAGTACTACACTTCAAGTTTATTGAAATGCCTAATAGAGGCAGACAGTTGGTACGAGGGTGCTGATAGGAGGTTCGGTGCGCTGCAGGTATCTGACTGCATTGGCAATATGAAACTAAAAGATATGAAATAATTTCATTGTTGTACTGATGCTTACCTTGTAATGCAGGCAAAAGAAGAAGTTGATCAGAACGGTGGATCTGGTAGTAAGAAGAAAGTTATACCCTTGAATGTGAGTTGCCTCCAGTTTGATAACTCGTTCTATAAATGTTATGGTATACTAACGAATGGGGGGTCATGCAGGTGTACTTACCATTAGGGATGAGATCAGGCAGTATGCCGATAATAGCGAAAAGTGTTGCTACTCTTTCATATCCACGCTACGTGAAAGCAAAGTAATGGACATCCAGTATTACAAAGATATGCTTGTAGATTATGCGACAGCTGAAACCATGAAGCTGAATGAGCATAGTAAACAGATATGTAGCTACATTGACATAGTAACTCAAGGTTAGTGCCAATGAAAATGACATGAATTTATAATCCAACTTGTAGTTTGACAACCCATGTCTGTAATTGACACAGCAAATTGCAGGTGCTGGTGATGACTCAAGAAGAGGGGATGGAAGTGCAAATATTTTGATAGGTGGTAGTTGCATATGTGTTGATCAAAGGTTCATGTAATATCATGCCAGTAAATGTACTAATATTTTTAATTGAAAAGTAGGTGTGCCTGTGAGTGGATATGGTGTCAATTTCATTGGTCATACTTCAAGGAATAATGTGTCTGTTAGTGGTGAATGCAGTGGTCATGCAAGGAATGCTAAAAAAGGTATGGAAACAGAACATTCGAACGAACCAATTTTGGTTATGGTTTGGCAATAAATGATGGTGGTACATTGGTTGAATTGTTTCAGGTGTTGGCAATAAATCAATGCATGAAAGGAAACTTGGTACATCTATTGTTGGCCAGACATCGAAAGGACCTATAGGTCAGTACAGTAACATAATGATTGTTTGTACCTGAACAATAAATGATAAATGCAATTTAACTATTCATGTAGCTAAGAGGAAAGATCGGACGCTGTCAATATGCAAAGCTTTTGTGAAAAGGAAGAACATGGGGAAATTCAGAAAACTATCTGATATAACACAGTCTGACGGATTGGCAGATTTAGTAACAAATGAAATTGTAAAAGAAAAAGGCGGTGATGTAGAAGAAAGTAAGTATCTTGTAATCAGAGACATACTAATTGGGGTTCATTCAAATATTGGACCTTCTTCTTGAGGGAATTTAAAAGTTAAATAAATTGTTTGATTTCCTATTTGTAGGAGAGGAGACACCAGATTTGAATGAACCGTGTAGAGATGTTTTGCTTCAATCAGAAACTGTGGTTCAGCATGGCATTTCAGCGAAATGGAGCGGTCTTTGGCTGAGCAGTTAATAGCACTGAGAGGTAACATTTTAGGAAACTTAGCCTGCAACCAGACACATGCTATTTGGTCCTATGTTGTTGGATTTGTACTTATAGCATGAAATTGTTGTAATGACAGATTCTCTAAAGAAAACAACAATGGTTAAATCATCCGCTGAATCTATTCAATACCGTGGATATTTGCCAACACTATATCCACGTGAAAATTCCTGCGCATATCCAAACGGTGGTGCGGGTGTACTACAAACTAGCTATGACAGGCTAATGAGATGCAATTACTCTGATTTGTCTGGGTTAGTTGCAAATTACATGTATTTCTCAACCAAGTATAATTGGTTATGCACTAACTACCTTATGACCTGTTTTAGGGTGTGGGTTGAACATTCTGAACCTACTCTATTGCGTTTAACTGGTAGAGCTATACATGCCATGTTGTGTCCTAATGGAGAGATAAGTTGTGCTGGATTTGACATGTTTACAAGAGTACTTGCTCAAGAAGATTCAAAAATGGCACTCCCCCACGGATAGGGCTCGTCTCAGACATGTCATGCACCTGTGTTGGGCGGTAAGGTTTTTTCAGATCAATATATAAAAGCCTCGGTTATATATAAGCTTTGTTCACTTGATTTGCAATGGTGACGTGTTGATGGATGTTGATATAATGCAGTCTGGGATTCTTGCGGGCATAAAACTAGAAGAGAGCGTGCATATTAATAAGTTGTTCACGGGATCACACATGAAGTATGATTTGTTCAGGACAAGGCTGGTATGATAGTTATTTTCTGAGCTGATTGGTTACAGATTTTTCATGTACCGTTCCTGTTTGAATTGATTTTTCTTTTTTGCATTCTGTTAATAGTTGATGGCGCCGTACCAAAACATGTGTGGTTTCTACTACTTGTACATACTAGACATGATTGAGAAGAGGGTTACTGTCTATGACCCTTACATGTGTGGAGAATCTCCTATGAGGATTTCTGTGAGGCACACTGGGAAGGCCCAGAAACTCATAGAAGGCCTTTCAAAATGTGCCGCAAAGTTTTACAATGGATGGGATATTGATACAAAGGACTGGTCATTCTACTTCGAGAACGATGCAAACCAGAAGATCTCAAGGTAAACTATTTGAACATTTATATACATAGATTTCATATGTATGACTATGTTGGGGTGTTAAGATAAAGGTGGTGGTTAACAGGGCTGATGGTCCGCTTTACATCATCCACTACATTCTGAACTACACCGGTCAGGGTCTGCGGGAAAGGCTAACTGAGGTGTGGGCATAATCAGAATCTCCTTATTTATTAACTCAACTGAGTTGGTGTTTGAAGGGTGCCTTCCGTAATAAAAATTGTTGTGCTCTACAGGGTGGAGTTGTGCTGTTGAAAATGAAGCTGCTTCAGTGGTTTGGAAGGATTGATGGCAACTTGCGAGTGTTTCCAACAGGAGTCGTAGCTCCTGTGGTGCGCGTGGGTCCAGTTTAGTCAGAAATAGTAACTGGTCAATGTAATATGTAAGTGTGGTAGGGTGGTCTGTAGAAGAGAGCACAATTATGTAGTGCGTATCCATGGCATGGTAATCATTTTGTGGTCTGTATAATGTAGTATTAAGGGGGACATCAGTTGAACTTGGAAATGGTCATCCTATAAAAATGTGTTGGTGTTGTTGTGGGATGCGCAAAGGTAAAGTTGCTGTGAGCTGTCATTTCATGGGAATTATGAAGTTGGGGCAAGGATCAAAAGTAAAATGGAGGTACTAAATGTTATGAAGTTGCAATAGGAATTATGAAACAGAGTGAGTAGAATGAGTATTGGTGAGTACTTGAAAATGTTGCAGGTAAGGAAACATAGTGCATAGCATATATGAAATGGTTTGGAACAGGATCCACAAAAAATGTCATAAAATAAGGATTCTGCTTATTACACAAGAGGGTGTGACCAAATTCATTTCCGAACCAAGTCGAGGATGGTGGTTGGCACGTTGCTTGTATTGCGTACGATTGTCAACGCTTCAGTTAGCAGTGTCGCCTTTTGCATACTTAAAGTTTCCTGCTATATTAATTTATATTTAGTGCTGGACTAGAAAACAAGAACACAATGTAGGCACAACTGTATTTTTACCTTGTTTAGGTGTTCCTTCATGCCAAAGCCATCAAAATTCATTATCATTTGTATCATTGCCGGGCCAGAGTCCGAACTGTGGATTGGTGTTCATCACGGGTATTTAGTACTTTTGTAGCAAAAAGGGATGAACATGAAAGTAATTAGTTCGTAATGTTACCTTGCAAGCTCGTCGTAGGTGAAAATCTCGTATCGCTTCTTCCAGTTTAAGCAGTCCGTGTGCTAGGTGTTGAAGAACTTGAAAAGGCAAGTGAACAGAGCAACATGTAGCTTATCGGCAACAGCCTCATGGATGAGCTTCAAGTTGGGGTGGCTGGTTGAGCAAGCTTGTGGGTCAAAAACATGAATAACTTTGCGCTGCATATCCCATCCGTATGAACACCAACCATGATGTAGGCATGCTGGTGCAAAAAACTGAAACAATGTGAAGATATGTTGATCAGTTCAGTTGGGGAAATGATTGTCATATTCTTGAAGACAAGAAACAGCGTATGTACCATTCTGCAGTTGGCGATGTTGTATGGAACATCAGGGCCGTAGAATTGGTCTTGGATACTTTTCATATCCCAAGGCATTTGTCCCGAAAGCACGAGAGTCTACAGAAACATCGAGTGTGAATATAGAGCAGACTGTATAATGAAAATATGACTGACCTGCATTATTGTTTCTTACTGAGAAATCGGTTTCAAGATGATGTCTCCATATTTGGTGACCGATGTACAACACATTCCTATCTATCTGGATGATGCACCTTGTCATTAGTGAGCAAAGCTCGTGATCAAAGTTCTGTTCACCAATCAACTGATCGTACAACAATTGGCCAGTGATAGATATGTATCTTGGAACCAAGTGTGCAATCCAAGTGCTGTAAAAGGGTGACACAATGTGTAATGGTTGTTATTATGTAGAATGTGTCTATCTTTATATAGTGTGGGAAATGCATTGGGACTTGCCTTTGTAGAATATCTGTTGACATCTTGCGAATGCAGTTATGTAGACATGTGATTGCATTCGTTGATGGTTTCTGCAACGATTTCCCAATAGACCAGTGATTTGTTTCATAGTTTGTATGTTTGCAGACAGACTTGTTGAGTGGAATTGTTGACAACAGACCAAACAAGACTGCTCCAGGAGGGATTTGCTGTTCTGCATTTAGTTGGAAAATCCTAGCAGCAATTGTCTTCGCCCATGATTTAGCTAGTTCAAGTGAGTTTGTTTTGCTAGTATAGGTACACTGATTTTGTGTGTCCATGCTGACAAACTTACTGTATGAAGACGTTGAACCTATATGACATTTTTAGGGAAAATTATGAGGCAGCACATGGGAAAATGATTATTTGTGAAAACTGGACCATTTACCTGATGAGGCTGAGCACCTCTGCCTTTTGTTATAATCGAATTCTATGCTCTTGTTGATTGGCGTGATGAATTTAGATGAGCCTTGTTGAGGATGTTCTCCTGAAGAGGGGGGGGGTGTAGTGATATTAGATATTGATTCGTATCCATAGGCGTCAGAAAGTTGAAAGTGCAGACAGAAATACCTTCAGAGTCAGACATATCCAGCCTTCTGGGGGTAACAGGTGTGTTGTGTGTGTTGTTGCTGTTAGCTGTTGTAGGAGGGTTCTGCATAATGCAGGGTAGAGCTCTAAGACTGCAGCAAATACAGCTTGATGACAGAATGGCCATGAGGCTATCTAGGAACTTTGTGTTCTCTTCAATAATAGCATTTCGAATTAATATGGACTGTTTAGGTGCAAGAGCATTGTGTTTCCGGAAGAGCATGCCAATCTGAGTTGATGCCTGCAAGTTAATGAAGCATAATTAAATGAAAAGATATATTGGTAATTTGAAAACCCTAGATAATGGTTTCCCTTACCATATGTGGGTAATTTGTTTTGATGTAATTTACAAAATCCATTGCAGATGTTGGCACAACTTGCATTGGTCGTGGCAGTTGGGGGACTGCCGGTAAGGTGGTGGTGGGGTGGGAGCTGGTGCATATTGTTGGATGCATGGTTTTGATGGTTTTGTTTTTAGATTTCATAATTCCATCAGAAAACAAATAAGGGGGTGTGTCCCATGTGCTCTTGGTGTAGCAAATCATGTGTGGTTGTCGTATCTACAAAGGATTAGAAGCAGAGAGGCGGTTAGTGCAGTTGCATGTATGAAGAAATGTTATGTTATTAGGGAAAGAAGGAACCAAATTTGAATTTGTTACCTGAGCTGCAGAGTAGTCCCATTTTGTTTTGTCTGGATTGGTGCATTGAATAATCATGTTCCTAATTTTGGAATCGTCGAAACCGCAAATCCTAGGCATGATGTCATGCGGCATGTTGAAAACACCAAGATCAAGGTTGTCTAGAACAAAAATCTGCAAGAATGTATAAAAATGTGAGATGAGAATTGTGTTTGCAGACAGACAGTCGGAAAAAAAATAATTTGTACCTGTAGGAACATGTGACATCCTTGCAGATATGTAACGGTTCTGTTGTTAAGTATATCTGCCTGAACCTGTTGTGAGGCGGCTAAAATGTCGAGCAATATGTAATGGCACCAGTTGTAATCTATGATCCTATCGGTCCTTGATAAAGCACCCCAGTAGTCAATTGTTGTGGAATTATGCTTTGAGGAAGGTGCTAGAAGATATCCCATGAAAAAAATAACACATGCCATTTTGAAGCAGTCTTTCTCTAAATTGCTTGAAGAGCTCTCTGATAATGGCCTTAGCAGAATGTTTTCTGCTGCCTTGAGTACATTGTTGCCTCTATCCGGCATACCTAGAGCGGTCCTAAGGAACTGAACTGTGGTTTCAGAGCATTTTGCTTCATCTGCGTGTATGTCTCGGGGGCCACAGGGTACTCCAAAAACTTTGTGAATATCAGCAGGCCAAAAACGGATTTTCCGGGTGTCATCTATTGCTATCGCCATTGTAGAGCAGTCCACTCTACTCATGGTCCATTTGCTAAACTTTAGATTGATTCTACTTATGGCAGGAAGTTTAAGCATCCCTTGCCAGCCAATTTCTTCAACAAGGAAATTCTTATAGTCATCAAAGGTAGAAACCACAACGACAATTTTCATTACCGAGGTTCTAGAGGCTGTTGTTGGACCGCCTGGACTGTGTTTGTTGGATTGAGCTTCGTGGTCCCAAACGGCATCTAGCATGTCATGTGCAGATGCAGTACCGGCTGCCCGGTTGGAATATGACATCGGATCCGATCTGTGAATACATAAGCAAAGTTAGTTACACAAGGAGGGGGGAGGGGATTTTTGGAGGAACATGAGTAACCTGAGATGCAAGAGGAGGGGGGAGAAGATGACAGAAGTTAAGATGAAGAGGAGGGTGACAGTAATATATGAGAGGCTTGGCAACCAAGGGGAAACAGAGAAAATAAATACAAAGACTGAGCAGATGGGGTGTAACTGCGACCTGAAGAGATTCGGTGCTTCTGAAATGTTTCCTAGATCTTTGAGTTAATGTTGCTGTCCTTGCAGTCTTTATGGCAAGTCCAATAGCTGGAAACAAGGGGATGATCTGTTAGAGGTGAACACCTGCTGTAGCGGACAGACAGTTGAGCAGGTAAGCTAGTTGGGATAATTTTCAGAAAACACAAAATGTTTGATGTTGAGAATAATTGAGACGCAATGAAGTGTTATGTGGAGGACATGAACAAATCGCAAGGTAGAATAATTATTGAAATGAAATGATAAAAATGGCAATCGGTGCAGAACATCACACATGGAGTTTTATGAATAGGTAGGTGATTAGAGTTTACATAAATAGTGTGTATAGCGTACACACTGGTTACAGACGGTAGTCCGTAATTAGTACATGATTAGAATGACAGGAAATCAAGCAATGAACTTCCTATGTGAACTTCACGAGTGGATCAAGCTGTTTTACTGGGGGGCAATAAGTTACATAAAAATAGATAACAGATTACGCCTTGCTTACAGGAAAGCTATCACTAATCTTCCTGGATCGATGTATTGGCTTCATCCGATGGGATTGCTGATTCAATCCCTAGTTGACTGGAGGCGTCAATTGATCCTGGAGCAGAGATACATGACAGCAGCCAGGTTGATGATGCCCATGATGAGGAGGAGGTTGATGGCTGAGTGGTTGTTCTTGGGTGAGTTGTCCGAGGCCAAGAACAGCCTGGGCCATTTAGCTCGAAGGGCTTCGATGTAGACGGGCTCCCATTTCCAAAATTTACAATTTTCAGTCTAGATCCAGTATGCAGAACAAGATAAAACAACTTAGACAAGGCAAAATACTAAATCAGACTAGCGAGAACATAAAAAGGGGGTGATGTACATACCCAGTGATGCTCGCACTTGTAAAAATGCTTGCCAGGGTTGTTCTTCATGCGAAAGACCCACCACAGAACCTCTCCACCGCTGCAGTACGGGCAACGGATCAGAGGGAGCGGGGCCTCTTCGTTGCTGGCGCGTGCAAGAACTGAGGATGCAGAGGAGCACATGGCGGCGGATCCAGAAGAAAACATGAGTCCAGATCGAAAAAGAAGGGGAATTGTGAGCGGCGAGGGTTTGTGCTGTTTGTGGAGAAGAGAAACAGTAAAGAAGGTAGATATTTCTACCCGTGAGGAGGTGTGACCAGCCGGCCCATTAATTTGGTACAGGTAACGTGGTGCTAGCGGGCCCTTGTACTTGAGCGGCCCATTTATTGTCCATGAATACGCTCCAATTCGATGTGTTCCATAATAGATGACTCAATTTTATACTAAAGTTAGTACAAAGTTGAGTCATCTATTTTGGAACAGAGGGAGTATTAGATACGTAATTGAATACAACAGATATACATATGCCGTTAGTAATCAGTTCCGCTCCACGACCATCGGTCGCCGCAGCCATAGCCGTTCACCACCACCGCCGCCGCCGCCTCCACTCTACTCCCATAAAACAAAAGCGTCCCCGGAAGCCAAACCTTTCGCTTCGACCCGCGGCGCCCTAGGAAAAGCCGAACCCAACCCTAACCCTAGCCCGAGGTTTTCTCGCCGGTGTCGGCGATGGAGACTACTGAGTCGGAGCCGGCACCGGAGCTTCCCGCGGAGGAGGAGATGGCGCTCATCCGAGATATCACCGCCGCCGCGGAGGCCCACGCCAAGGAGGGTGACATCTTCTTCCTCATCACAAACAGGTCCCCTGCCCGCTTCCTTCTCCTGCTTCTCGATCCGGTCTCGGGTTCAGCCGTCTGTCTCGCGCTTTGTTTTGAGGGACGCAGTGCGCAAGGGTGGATACTGTTTCTTTTAGATTCACTTGCTGCTATTGTTTGGGTGGACGGAAGGTCCTTACGGAGATCGATTTGAGGTAATATTGGATGAGGACAGGAGCTGGATTTGGTGATTCTTGCCGGTGCTAGTTGCTGCTGGATTTATCCGTCTAGGGTGCATAGCTGCTGCAGATTCGAGGGAGGTGCTCCTTGCTTTTAGTGCTACTGGCAGGATTTTTAGTCTGGTTCTGTTGTCTATAGTGTGCAAGATTGCTAGTTTGAACATTTTATGAACTGGCAATCCGTTGTGAGTTGGTTCATTTTATTACCTTTTCAATCTTGGCCAGCATCCAATTTTTTGCGTTAGCTATCTTCTGACCTGTTGTCATGTTATTCACATTTGTTCAGTACGTATAGTTTAGGCTGCTTGTAAGATGCCTATATAACATATGAGATTACCCTTGCTGAATGACAGGTAGCTTCTGACAACTTTCATTCTGATATACAATTGCTTTAGCTGTTCCTTTGATCTGCGTGTTATGTACTCCCTCCGTCCCAAAATTCTTGTCTTAGATTTGTCTAGTCTGTATCTAGACAAATCTAAGACAAGAATTTTGGGACGAAGGTAATACCTGGCTGTACAGTGTAGATAGATGTCATCGAAACTATGTTTCTGTAGGCATCATCTGAAATACAGATTTACATAGCATTCACATCTTATGTTTGACTGATCCTGACCTGCTGTGTCATTTTTGTATTCTTCTTTTGAATCTTAGACATATATGTTTCTTGGTTGACTCAAATAGGTGGTGGCAAAGTTGGATTGACTATGTTATTCATGATTTGGCTGGTGTACCAAGTAATGGTTATCATCATGAGTTCGGTTCAAATACTCCTAGAAGGCCAGGAGCTATTGACAATACAAATTTGTTGGATGACATGGCATCTGAAGTCTCCGACATGCAGATTGAGCTACATGATACCTTGGTTGAAGGCCGTGATTATATATTGCTCCCTCAGCAAGTCTGGGAAAAGCTGCATAGTTGGTATGTCTCGTTTGTTCAGAATGTGAATCTGATTCCGAAAGTATAATGCCACTGTGCATTTAACTACGTGATACTGTTTTTCTTGTGGTAGCAACAAAGCAACGTGTCTGTCTGAAAATATGGACCTATCGTTGCTCTTGTGCCACCTTATTTGGTTCTATGGATTAATTGTTCATCGGGCTGTTTACAGTCAGTCCATTTACCTGTATTACTGTAAACTAAATTCATTCACTTTATTTGTCATGCTAAGTGAAGCATCAAACTTCGGTTCATTATGTTAGAAAGTTATATTGTGACTCCCTTTTTGACTCAACTATTTGTTACATAACCAAATATATTTCTTTCTAAAATGATTGTATGAAGATACTGGTGAACAAATGGTTTTTGGTCACAATATCCTAGTCGCGCAAATTCTTGAGAACTGAAGGCATTGTATTGTTATCTGTAGAACGATTGTTTGGAAGCGACATATTTCATAGCCTGTGGTGTATAACTATCCGACAAAAAGAAGTTGAAATCTTCTCTGGCAAGCGGAGCTTCCATTTTTTCGTTTGCTTGCTTGGCACAGTAAACTTTGAAATCTTGTTCGTATTAACTTAGCTTAACCTTTTCATTTTTATCAAAACCCGTTAACAGGTATGGTGGAGGGCCAACACTACCAAGAAAAGCAATCAATACTGGCTTGTCTCAAACTGATATAGCCATAGAAGTTTATCCTCTACGTCTGCAGTTACTTCTGATGCCGAAAGGAGAGCAAGCTGTAGTAAGGATAAGCAAGAGGGTATGCCCTTATATCTTTGTCCACTGTAAAATATATAAAATAATTTCATTTCCATTTATTCATAGTAATGAATTATGTAAATTATGAGATGATAGATCCTTTATACAGAAACATTTCTGTAGAATTCGTGTAATGACACTACTCATTGTAAAAGTAGACTAGATGAACCCTTGTGAATTAATGTAAAAACTCACAATCTGAAAATTCATGCAGGTTACAGTTGATGTGCTCCGTAAGAAGGCGTGTGAGGTTTTTGATTTGGTACCAGATGAGGTAGCTGTTGTATTCAAATGTCTATTCCTATGGGTTTTACTGCACGTATCAGTTTTGCTTACTCATTATGGTTGTTATTGGTAGGTGTGCATCTGGGACTACTATGGTCGAACAAAGCATGCTTTGATGGATAACTTGGAGAAAACTCTTGATGATGCCAACATTCAAATGGATCAAGATGTGAGAACTGGACTTTACATCATTGTTGGTAGTCGTGAGCTGTTTCAAAAATATTTTTTGACTTCTTGTCACTTTCTGCTGGGTGGTAATGATACTAATTTGTAGGGCAATTATGTGTGTCCCTTTCCAGAGTAAATGATCCTAACTACGAACTGTTTATATTATTATGGCAGATTCTTGTTGAAGTCACCACTGATGCAAATGGTAGTCTGGATGGTGCGTGCATGAGTTCGATCCAAGAAGATTATTTTGGAAGCGCATCAACTTATTTGATGACAGATGCGTCAAAATCAGGATTCTCGAATGAGAATTTAGCATCACTCTGTTATGGTTCCAGAAGCTACAGCTCGAGTCTCATGCAAAGCCAGTACCTGCGCTCTTCCAGTGGTGACTTGGATAATGTTCCTGGTACTGTTGGTGTGACCACCAGGGGATCTCCGTCAGGTCTTACTGGGCTACTTAACTTGGGAAACACATGTTTCATGAACAGTGCTGTACAATGTCTTGTGCACACACCAGAGTTTGCTAGATATTTTCGTGAAGATTACCACTATGAAATTAATTGGCACAATCCTCTGGGTATGGTGGTAAGTACTCTTCTAGCGCGACAGAAGTAAAATTGCGTCCTGTTTAGATATTTTAGATTCAGTTAATTTTACCTTGAATCTCTGTGGGCATTGCGTACCTTCACTACTGTAGTCTTACTGCTATCGTTTATTGTGTCCTGTACCTTCATCTTTATTATGGTTCAGATTCACAATTTTTTCACTAAAACAAATTTGTCAGTTTATCTTAACTATGGATGAAGTTTGTGTGTTTCTGTATACCATCATCGCATCTGACAGAGTGCACCCTTTCTGTTGTTACAGCAGCTTTGTCTAGTTTTATTGCATACATAGTTGTGTTTAAACCAGAAGTAGTTTCTTTGCTGGAGAGACAGAATCTCATGTTTATTTCCATTGAGATCTCACATCTTTACACATTACAGTTGGTATAAATAGGTTTTTGGAACATGCTGAAGTTTTAATGCATCAATGTTGCTTGTTAATGCAGAAATAACTTTGCTTTTTGTAATATGGTTATATTTTTTATGACCTCATGATCATTTGCATCTATGTGTCCTATTAATTTTACTGAGATCTGATGGTAGTCTTGTAGGGTGAACTTGCATTAGCTTTTGGAGAGCTACTGAGAAAACTTTGGGCTCCTAGCCGTACGCCAGTGTCTCCACGACCATTCAAAACAAAGTTGTCTCGGTTTGCACCTCAGTTCAGTGGATACAACCAACACGATTCACAGGTTTGATTCTTTCGTTAGACAACTCCTTATCCGTCTGCAGTTTTTCTTAAATCTGTATCTTGATACTTCCAGGAGCTGTTGGCATTCCTCCTGGATGGACTGCATGAAGACTTGAACCGTGTGAAACATAGACCTTACTTAAAATCCAAAGATGCTGAGGGACGATCAGATGAAGAGGTTGCTGATGAGTATTGGGCAAATCACATTGCCAGAAATGATTCTATCATTGTTGATGTATGCCAGGTTAGTCTCAAGTCTCAACTCCAAAATGGCCAAATCTGTACGAATCGCTTTGCTCGATGCTGTAAAGAGGTGGTTCAGGGCCTTCTGGTCATGTTTTAGTTTCTTGCAGTAGTTATGTATTTTTTGCACCTTTGTCAGTTTAAAGTGATATTTTGATTAAATTTGGATGACCCCATGACAGAGTGAAAACAGACTATGGAAAAACAACTGATGCTAGTGCATGTTCTTGCAGTTTTTGTGTTTCTGATATGCAGCAAGGTAGCAGAAATACACCCATGTTTAATGTATGCTCCACTGTTTCCGCGTATGAGATGGGAGTTCTGCAATAAGTGTGACAGTCCTCTTATTGGCTGTTATGTTTTATGTTGTTGACGGTCAAATGCTTTCCATTGCTAGCCAATGCAGTATGTTGCTAGAATGAAATATCATGGAAAAATTAGGTGCTCCTAGGCGCACGATTATGCGCTAGGCGGAGGTAAAACGCCTTGTTTTGGCCCTAGGCGGTGAATTAGGCGGCTGACAAGGCACTCCAGCGCCGATGAGGCGACGACCATGGGGAAGAGAGGCAGCTGTGGGGAAAGAGGGACTGAGGCGGGGAAAGAGATTTAGTTGCGGAGGAGGAGCTGCAGCCGCCATTGACGCGTGCCTGGAAGGGAGCAGACAGTGGAGGAGCTGCAGCGCCACCATCGGTGTGTGTCTGGAAGGGGATCAGACAAGGGAAAGAGACAGAGGAGTATAGACAGATGGTTCAGATTAGAGCATAGATGGTTCGGTTGGGTTTGCAAGCTAGGGTTCCATAATGAGCCTTATTGGGCTAGTGTTGCACAGAGTTTAGAGCCTGTATTCTCTGAAAAATGCACCTAGCCGCCCCTTGCTGCCTTATCCGTACAAAATGCTTAAGCGCACCTAGGCGCCTCTTAAGCTGTCATTGCACTAGGCGAGGCGGAACGCTCGCCCAGCGCCTAGCGCTTAAAAAAGCCTTGTGAAATAGTACAAGGTTGAGATGTCTGGCATGAAATTATGGTGTATTGATCTCTGACTTCTGGGCAGAGGTATTTTTGCTAAATGTTACCTTTTAATTTCCAGGGGCAGTACAAGTCAACTTTGGTCTGTCCAGTATGTGGAAAGGTTTCAGTGACATTTGACCCATTCATGTATCTTTCCTTACCTCTACAATTTGCTTCAACGCGGAGCATGAGTGTTGTGGTTTTCACTTGTGATGGGAGTGCTCCACCAATACCATACACTGTAAGTGTACCCAAGCAAGGTAGGTGCAGGGACCTTATCCACGCACTCAGCAACGCATGCTCGCTTAGAAATGAAGAGAGACTTCTAATCGCCGAGGTTTGTTACAAAATACAAAATACCCATTTTGTAACAAGCATATGCTGCTGTATTTCATCGTGTTAGTAAATCTATTTTCTTTGTACTCTATCTGCAGATACGTAATCATAGGATCCATCTTATTCTCGAGGATCCAGTGCTCCAGCTTTCTACAATTAAAGATGATGATCAACTGGCAGTTTATAGGCTTCCAAGATTGGAAAAAAGGGCAAGTTATGTTCAATTTGTGCATCGCCGTGAAGACTTGTAAGCAAAGAGAAAAAAAAGACATAAGTTGCATTTTTATTCTGCTAGGGCAATAGCTTTAGTAATTTGCTTGCTTGCTGTATATAACAGCAAACACAACATATGCCATTTCCATTAACTGTTAACATGCAATAGTGGGAAAGCACGTCTTGTGCATCAAATTCTTCTTAAATAATAGCTTTGCTTCTGTAGGGACCTTGGAAACAATAGCAGCTCAACCTCTTGGAAGCCATATGGTGTTCCTCTTCTTGCACAAATATCTCGCAATGAAACTGTCACCGGTTCTGATATCCATGAGATGGCCCGTAAAATGCTTGTGCCCATGTTCAGAAATCATGTGGCACAACATTCGGCAGTTCAAAGTTCTCTTTCCACAAGAACACAAAGCTATCACACTGACAGCAGCAAATTTCAGCTACAGTTGATTGATGATAGCAACACAGTGATTGAGCAAACTGATTATGCTATCAGGGTTCCGCAGTCTTCGGTTGCAACTGTTATTTTTGTCAACTGGTCCAAGTTAGATATTAAAAAGTTGAACACTAACCATTTGGAGCACCTTCCAGAGGTGTTTAAGTATGCTCCTCCCGCCAAGAGAACCCGTGGTGAACCTCTCTCACTCTATGCATGCTTGGATGCTTTCTTGAGAGAAGAACCACTTGTTCCTGAAGAAATGTGGTTAGTATTCAATACTGCACCCCTGAAGATACCTTTGATGTTTGCAAATATGTTGTTCATGCAAGTGTTGCTAACTCTAGCTTAGCTGATATTCAGTTTCAGTCGACATAGGGGTTATAGTATGTCAAGTAGTAGCTATGTTATCTGCATTTGCATTTCACTTGATATAATCTCACTCGTAGGCTTAGGATTTAGTATTTTCATGGATACCTTGCATTGCTGAATATGAATCTATATAATGAGAAAGAACTGGAAAATCAAAATATCAGTGTCCTCTTCAATGCAGAAAATAATGGCGCTGCATGGTTGTTATATTATTTTCCTGTGCACTGATCTTGAAAGCATCACTTTTAGCCCATTACAGATTATTAGAAATATCTTATAACAGGCACGTGCTATAACTGTTCCTTTCAAGTGTCTAGAACTTTAAATTTACATTTTAATTTAACAGAGTTATGTTAATTGGATTAGGTACTGTCCGAGGTGCAAGGAGCAAAGGCAAGCTAGTAAAAAGCTTGATTTATGGAGACTACCAGAAGTGTTAGTTATTCATTTGAAGAGATTCTCATTTAGTAGGTCAACTAAGCATAAGCTGGAAACTTTTGTTAATTTCCCAATACATGACTTGGATTTGACAAACTACATTGCTAATAAGATACCTCAGCGTCAAACTTATGAGTTGTATGCTGTTAGCAATCATTATGGCAGCATGGCGAGTGGGCATTATACTGCTTACATAAAGGTTATTTTCTACTTCAATTTTTTTTAATTATTCCAAAAAAGGTTACTTTCTCAAATTCTAATCCCTCCGTTTTTGTATACAAGGCCACTTCATATTTTTATGTCTAACTTTGACCATTTTATTGAAATGTGAGTTGTATGCCACAAAAAGCATGCCATTTGATACACATTTCAAAGAACTTTCCGATGACACATTTTTGATGACATATAAGCCATATTTTTTTGACCAAAATTATAAGTCAAAGTATGACATGAAAACAAAGTGGCCTTGTATACAAAAACAGAGGAAGTAATATTGCGGAATGCTTCCACAATTTCAGCTTCTTAGGACTTCCAACTTGTTATTGCATGTCCTTATGTATTTGGAAGTAGGGGCCGAAGTATCATACTAATGCATTGTTTTAAGTTGTTGGTGTTCTATCTTTAACTGCAGTTATTCTTGCAATGCTTACTTAGTTGCTCTTTCAATCTCGTTATTGTATATATAGCAGATTTTGCTAGCTATGCTGCCTAAGCACATATATTCATTTAATCTGCATTGTCAGAGAGGAGAAATCGGTTATAGAAACTTACCACATTGTCTTCCAGAGTTCCTAGTTCTTCTACTGTGTTGTAGAGCTATTTATTTGCCTGTGTGTTGGCTGTAATCTAGAATTCTAACGGGGAGTTGTATTTTGTGCAGCTCTTGGATGAGAACAGGTGGTACAATTTTGATGATAGCCATGTTTCTGCCATCAATGAGGAAGAAGTGAAGTCAGGTGCAGCTTACGTGCTGTTCTACAGAAGAGTTGGAGAAGCAGATGGAGCAGCAAGCAATGGAACCCAGTCATGTGTGAAACGAAGCCGCAGATCTAGCCAAAGATAATCTGAGTTGTTGCATAGCTTCGCAAGTTTAGAAGAACTCTTTTGGTTCCTTTTTTGTGTGTGGAATTGCAAGGTTTCGGTGTGAGACCATAGGATATTGCGGCTATACAGCTTGGACGGAAAAGGTGCGAGGAATACCATTAGAAGTTGGCTGTATCAATACAGATGGGAATGATGAGAACATAGCGAATGGTTAACTTGGTGGATATTGCTGCGGCTATATAGCTTGGGCAGAGCGTAGGTTTGCTTGCCATGTTCATCTTTCTAGTTCTGCCTAGAAGAGAAATAAAAGGGGGGCCATTAGGTTACACCGTTTTGTTCAAGTTGATTGGAGTTTTATATTTCATAGTTATATGTACGTAGCTAGTGTACACCTTACTGTTTTTATCATTAATGCTATGCCACCGGACATTGTTTTACCTGTGTCATGCTTGTTTGAGGTGGCTATCTATACAAACTTTTTTTTGATCTGTATGGAACCGTGAATTTGCCATGGAGAAGTCGATGCATTACTCTTATCTTTTTTTTCTTTTACTCTTGAATTATTATTATCTAGTCCTATTTTTACAGTAAGCTGTCGTTTCTGCTCCCTTTGTCTTGGTTTATTGGACCCCTTGTATTTTGTGTCAAACCTACATCTAAAGTTTAGCAAATGAAATATAAACTAGTATGTCACTTAAGTTATACGGTAGGACTAGGAGATGTCTTTTGAATACAAATCCGATAGTATACCTTTTTAGCATATACCTCATATTTTCTTAGTTAATATCAATGGTGAAAATTCAACCCATAATGTAAAACCTGATAGGTACAAACTTACAAAATTGCAATAATACGGTGAAGTTCTCGTATCTAAAACCATGTGGAGTTCGCGTATCTAAAACCATGTGGTTACTCTTTATTTGTTTTGTTACCCTTGTCGATGTGCATGTCACATAATCGTGATAAGGGATAATTAGAAACATCTGTTTCTTCTTATCTTTGGTGTCGGTAAATAAGTGGTGGCACAAGGGACGTGTTTTTATCCTTGATCGATACAAAAAATCCTAATTATAGAGCGTTTGAGACACTTTTGGATCCTCATGCCTAGGTTTTGTTCAACTATTTGACTTGCCAGGTCAACCATCAAAAGATGGAAATCGATGTAGGGCAAGTCTCTAGGCTTGTCTCAATCTTCACAATTTGAAGGTGACAAAGGGTAAAATCACAAAGAAGACATAGATCTCAGGAGGAAACACACAAAAACAAGGTTCACATCACATATACACTAATAGCATCCAATAGAGAGTTACACATACATCAAGATCCACACACAACAAAAGGAAAAGGTAAATGACGAGTTCTTTCCAAATCTCTAAAAGAGATGGGGTCTTGAGAGGTAGATCTTTCCTAATCCAAAGGATTGTAGGATAACGTAGCAGAAAAAAAAAATTCCGACCTACGCACCAGTCTAGGACGACAATGAAGACTGCATACAAGGTTTGATCTTTTTCGTTACCGACTCGTAGCGCAGCGGAAGTAGAGTCGATGACGATCGGCGGTGCAGATCCCCGCAGCTAGGATTTAGAACCTCCCAACCGCGAGGATGTATACCCTCATATGCCGCTCGGACAGCCCTCCGGGAGGTGGTCGGACAGTCCCCCGGACGGTGTCGCGGACAGCCCTTCGAGAGGACCTTTGAAACTCGGACGGTCACTCGGACAGCCCTTCGGGAGGACCTTTGAAACTCGGACGGTCACACGGACAGCCCTTCGGGAGGCACTCTCGAACTAAGACTGAAACTACGATCTCTCTACAGAGTTGCACACATACGGTGTTATCTATCCGGCAGGGCTTCGCCGTCCAGAACTAGTTCCTACTGGAACCCAGACAGCCTTTTGGCTCTACGAAACTATTTCGCGGGGAGGGAGAAAGAAGCCAGATCATTGCAATGGCACTTGTATGTGAGAAAGACTGAATGTGGAGAGTGCCTCTCCACCTCTATTTATAGGAAAACCCAAGGGGTAGGGGACACATGAAAAAACCCAAAATGCCCACACTTTATGTCACACATAAAGTGCATAAAGGGATGACAAGTGGAGCCCCATGGAGGAGCTGCACCCTCCAATGTCCCACCTTCATGGGGGCCCCCCAAAGTGGGTTCCTTGATCCCCAAGTCCTTCTAGAAGCCTTTTGGAAAAAGCCCCAAAAGGTGGCTTTTCATAAATATCCCAAAAAGCACTTTCACTATTCACGATGACATTTTTCAGCGTCCGTTCAAACTGAAAATATTTATGTGTGCTTAGAACATTTCCAGTACCCACTAAAATAATTTTCAATGCGTTCCGAAACAATTCCGGATTAGTGATTTACATCTGCGAAAAGCATCTGAATTGGTTCCGGCAGCTCCGGAGCAATTCCAGCTTTTATCCCGGAGAATTCCAGAAGCTGGCACCCTCCAAGAATTATCAGGCATGTGCCGAAACCAATTTGACTTAAATAGTATATCCCGAAACAACTTTTCGGTTTCACCGAAACTCATCCGATGACCTCTCTCTGCGGAACTTTTCCGCTGTCCGAAACTTTTTCGGTGATTTTCTCTCAAACTCCCTGTCTAGTATTCAACAGATAGATGACCCTTAAGCGTGTGACCCTATAGGTTCGGTGAAGTATAGACATGACCCGGAACCCCTTCCGATCAATGATCAACATCGGAGCCGTGGACACCCATATTGACCCCTATACCCACACGAATGAATATTCGAGTGAACCTCGATTCTGAGTGAGCTATTCCTGTTGCTTCGCGATATGTCACAAACACCCGAGGTGAGATTTATTGCATCCCCGTGGACGAACAATTTGTCCACCATGCAAGTTACCTCGTTACGGTTTTGTTCTCTTTTCTCGTTTCCGTGTTCCGGTATCCCAGTGATCAAATCACAAGGTGTCTGGCCAGACGATTATGGATACCGTAACACCGAGAGGGCCCGAGAATATCTCTCCATTGTCGGAGGAGCAAATCCCAATCTTGAGCTATCAAGTTACTTGACATACTTTTCCATGAACCCGTAAGCCGCTGTAATAGCCACCCATTTACGGATGACGTTTAACAAACCCCAAAGTTCATGAAGCAAGCATGAAGAAACTCAATACTCTCATGGTCTAAGGAATCATGCAAACGTTAACCATCTCTTTGTTATGTACCATTAAACTTGTGACGAATGAATCTCATAGCATAACATCAATCCGGGTCGATTCAACACAAATGTTCTCTTAACATTGTGCCCTCAAGGTTGCTGGCATACACATGCCCATGATCAGGAAAACAGAACCATCATGCAACATTTGAGCTGGTCTTAGAGGCCAGACTAGGAATACTTTTTACCATTTATTATTCCACACGTGCATATGAGTCTTCCTCCGAGCCTCGTGGTTATTGCAGACTCGAGAACCATAGCAGTTATAGCATGGAACATAATCATAATTATGAACCGGGAGATAATCAATAACATTTATTATTGCCTCTAGGGCATATATCCTACAGACTCCCACTTTCACTAGAGTCAATAATCTAGTTAATGCTAATGCACTTTACACCTAGGGCATACCGGTGTAAAAAATGCTTCGCATGTGGTATAGCCTGATGTCTATCGGATCTGACAATTTCAGGTCCGTGTGTATCTCTGCATATCCTCGCGTTTTCACGCTTTCACAAAATTCATATTTTGTGCAGACTTGGCTTTGTATATATGTGAATCATTGGTCAAAACGTGATTCCTCTGACTGAGTTATGGAGCACCTATCTGCAATAGTGTCCCATTGACCAACGCCTTCTTGGAACCATACCAAGTTCATGAATGAACTACATGATTCAACATCTTTGTCTTTGTCGCTTCTAAAGCGGCAACATACTTCGCCTCTGTTATAGAATTCGCCATAGTAACTTGTTTGGAACAATTTCCAACTAATTGCACCACCATATTGTGTGTTACACAAAACCCTCAATTTAAATCGAAAATCGCATGGAGAAATGATGAAGACTGTATCGATGTAACCTTTTACAACGAACTCTTCATGATCTCCACTTGCGAGAAAACATGTCATCGGTCTACTTTTGTACTCAATGACCTTTTTTCACTATTGTCCCATGATCAGTACTTTTGTATACTCGCAACATCTTGGGAGTATTAGACATATCTGGTTGTTTTACATACCATGGAATACATGATTAATCCAAACACATGAGTGTGTGGAATCTTCATCATGTATTTTACTCATCAATGTTTTGGGACACTGATTCTTGCAAAAGCTCCATGCGACTTTGGCAAGAATCACTCCTTGTAATTCTTAGTGCTAAATGGTTTTAGCATCTTGTCAATATGTATTTTTGCTCAGCCCTATTAGGTAAATCTATCTCCATAGATCATTATGCCTAATATCAAGGCTATTTAGCCCAAGCACTTCATCAAATAACTATTTTCAAATGAAGTCCTAATTCGTGTCAAGAAATTTATTTCCAATTAACAATGTGTCAAGCACACAAGGTTTTCAGAAATATTATTATGCTCCCACTTACTTTCTTGAAACCACAAGCATCTTCGTTACCCATTGATGAAGTCAAACCCCTTTGACCATTCCATCAAAAACGAAGATTCCAACTCCATTTTGCTCTCTTCTGTCCATTGCTGGAACTCTGAAGCTAGAATACTTACTAGCATCCTCTGGACCGACGAAATACTTTGGATTATATCACATACAAGTCCTAGGTTGTATTTCCGTTTCATGGAAATTCTTTTGTCATCCATGTTTCATATCTCACGTTTTGAAATATGCATGTATTAATGCTTAGTTTAACCCGAACCAACTTTAAGCATTGCTATGGCGAGACAATCTCATTGTAGTCAACTCCTTGAACTTGTTATTGCAACAAGTCAAGCTTAATGGATAAAACATTTTTATCCATATTCGTTTATAGTCCCATTACAGTCCGTTAGACTCCAAGTCTTTCGGAGGGTTTATCAATATTTAAATCTTGTATCATTTATGGAAACTATCTCGGATTATATTGGCATTTAGCCAATTCCGGAGTCAGGGCCCATCAACGCTTCCTCATGCATCATAGGTATACTGTTGTCTAACAACAATATCTCGTTTCTGCACCTGAGAGGTTTGCACGAGCTTTGCCTACGTTGTTCAGCTGCAAGTTCAACTGAAGTCATACATCCAATGTAGAGGCTTCTGTATCAGTCGCAGTAGGAAACTCTGGAATCACTTCCAAGGTTACTTTCCTTTGACCTGATGACGAAGATACTTGTTATCTCCTCGAGTTGCACTGTCCTCCCACTCACCTTTTGCAAGAACCATTCTATATAAAAGCATACCGTTTTGTGGAAAAATCCTTTGCCTCGGTATAGTGGTGGGGGAATACCCATTGACTTGGGATAACTTACAAAGTAGCACTTGTCTGATTTGGAATAGGTATGTAACCTTTACACAAGCCCCATATTCCAAATGTTAAGAAAATATATATCATGGTTGGGCGTACCATACCATGGAGTCATTTCAACAGACCTGATGGAGCTCTTTTCAGTGTAAAAGCCGCAATCTCTAAAGCATTACTCTTTAAAAGTGATAATGGCAAATTTATTTATGTCATCTTTGATCTTACCATGTCGTAAATGGTTTGATTACATCTTCACAGACATTCCACTCATAGTGGTGTTCCGTGAGGTGTAAGTTATGAAACTCTTTTCACAACTCATCAGACATTCGCTAAACTTGTAACTCAGATATTCCTTTCTGCAATCAAATTGTAGAAACATAATTTCCTTGTTACAATAACTTCTACTTCATTTTTGAAAACCTTTCGAATGATTTCAAAAGATCCAGACTTACGTCTCATCAAGCAAATATCCATATATCTACTTGAGTCATTTATGAAGATATATAAATCCACTACTTGCAACAACATTTATTGAACTACACACATCAAAATGTATGATCACCAATAAGTTTGTTGCTCATTCCTTATGGCCTGTGAATGATATTTCAGTCACTTCACTTTTCGGACGAAAATTGCAAGTATCAGATGATTCAAAATCAAACGACTTCAAAATCCATCATAATCGAATTTTTACATGCGGGTTTCTCCAATGTGACCAAATGCAATGCCACACATGTGTGGTATTCTCGTAGTCTTGCGACATTTAGCGTCAGTGTTATGGATGTATCATTTTACCATCAATATTCATAACATACATCCCATCTTGGATGGAAGCATGACCCTTCATGGTATTCATAATACTGAACAACAATTGTTCTTTTATGAACAACCCATTTGCAATAAACATTGTGCAATGGGCTAGAGTGTAAGAAACTCTAAAATGAATTATGAAAGTAAACACAGAGGTAATATATTAATATCATTATTCATAACATACATCTCATTCATAATGAAAGTATGGCCCTTATGTTTATTCATAATACTGAACATCAAAGGTTCTCTTATGAACAACCTTCTTGCAAGATACTTTATGCAATGGGATAGAGTGTGTAAAACTCTAAAATGTTCTATGAAAATAAATACATATGGTAATACACCGACGGAAGATATAGTAACATTTACAATGTTCCATGTGTGTATCTAAACCTCATTCCTGGCCAGTCTTTCAGGCCATAGTAGTTCTTACATCGAGTTGCAACAAAATGCAATCGAGCGGGTATCTTTGTGATTAACTCACAATACACAAGAATTAGTGATTAACATGTTTAACCATAACTCCCAAGAACTATATCTTTGACCAGCCTTCTATACATCAAAAACTTGTATGACATTCATACATGAGCTGGATATTCCAGTCATCTTTCTTTCTGCCTTTATACTTCTAACAGTTTAACTTTTAGTATTTCCTACTCGCAAAATAAGCACCCAACTTAAGAGTGGCGTTAGCCCCGGACTTCCTAGGCGTGTAAGTCATACTAACACCCTTTGGACACTTCCTTTCTCTTTAAGTTGTTATTTTATTCACCTTCCATCATATGACAGGCGTTCTTCTGGATCCCTCTCTTATCATTCTAATGCATAGTAAACACTTTACTAATAATTTGCAAACAAACATTGATTTGGATATTTCATATCTTTCAACCTTTGTTTGTGTCTGAAAATTAATTTTTAGTTCCATGAATATCACATAACTATCCCAAACTTTCGAAGTTCGAGTTTCTTGGAAGCAAACATATTGCACTTGACCGCAACTGAATTCTCGCTTTTGGATCGAAGGACGAGAGTCTCATCATCCATAGCATTTAGCGGGAGTATACGGAAAGCATGCGATAGGACAAAGTCCTTCTCGGCACTTTTGAGGACAATCCTCACATTACATTACCAATCGTAAAGTTTTAACCAGATATTTAACAACTATTCAATTTTAACAGGGAAGGTGGAAACGCGAGCCATTATTCTGCAACTATTTTGCAAGAAACACTTAGATAGTTGAAAGGATCGAGAAGAGGTGTTTAGAGGGGGGGGGGGGGGTGATTAGACACTAAGTACCAAAAGTTGCAATTTTTTAACTTCTTTAAGTTCAAGTGGAGTTTTGGCACAAGTTTAACAATCACAATACATAATAAGCAAGCATGCAATGAGTATATGAGCAGCGGAAAGTAAAGCATGCAACTTGCAAGAATGTAAAGGGAAGGGTTTGGAGGATTCAAACGCAATTGGAGACACGGATGTTTTTGTCGTGGTTCCGATAGGTGGTGCTATCGTACATCCATGTTGATGGAGACTTCAACCCACGAAGGGTAACGGTTGCGCGAGTCCACGGAGGGCTCGACCCACGAAGGGTCCACGAAGAAGCAACCTTGTCTATCCGACCATGGCCGTCGCCCACGAAGGACTTGCCTCACTAGCAGTAGATCTTCACGAAGTAGGCGATCTCCTTGACCTAACAAACTCCTTGGTTCAACTCCACAATCTTGTCGGAGGCTCCCAAGTGACACCTAGCCAATCTAGGAGACACCACTCTCCAAGAAGTAACAAATGGTGTGTTGATGATGAACTCCTTGCTCTTGTGCTTCAAATGATAGTCTCCTCAACACTCAACTCTCTCTCACATGATTTGGATTTGGTGGAAAGAAGATTTGAGTGGAAAGCAACTCGGGGAAGGCTAGAGATCAAGATTCATATGGCAGGAATGGAATATCTTGGCCTCAACACAAGAGTAGGTGGTTCTCTCTCAGAAAATGTGTATTGGAAGTGTAGGTTCATTCTGATGGCTCTCTCCACGAATGAAGAGTGGGTGGAGGGGTATATATAGCCTCCACACAAAATCTAACCGTTACACACAGCTTGCCAAACTCGGTGGGACCGAATTGTTAAACTCGGTCGGACCGATTCAGCAAATCTAGTGACCTTAGGATTTTCGGTGGGACCGACATGCAACTCGGTAGGACCGATATGGTTAGGGTTAGGGCATAATGTAATCTCGGTGAAACCGATTACACAAACTCGGCGGGACCAATTTTGGTAATAAGCTAACCAGAGAGTTGGTCAGGCAAACTCGGTGAGACCGATTACACAAACTCGGTTGGACCGATTTTGGTAATAAGCTAACCAGAGAGTTTGCATTGTGATCTCGGTAGTACCGATTGCTCAAACTCGGTGAGACCGATTTTGGTAATGGACATACACAGCGAGATTACAATCCCATCTCGGTGAGACCGAGATCCCTATCGGTGAGACCGATTTGCCTAGGGTTTGTGGCAGTGGCTATGACATCTGAACTTGGTGGCGCCGGATAGAAAGAATCGATGGGGCCGAGTTGGACTTTTGGTTTAGGACATATGTGGATGCGAGAAAGTAGTTGAGGGCTTTGGAGCATATCACTAAGCACTTGAGCAAGCAAGCCATTAAGCAACACCTCATCCCCTCTTAATAGTATTGGCTTTTCCTATAGACTCAATGTGATCTTGGATCACTAAAATATAAAATGTAGAGTCTTGTACTTGAAGCTTGAGCCAATCCTTTGTCCTTAGCATCTTGAAGGGGTTCCACATCCTTTAGTCCATGCCACTTAATTTGTTGAACTTGTCTGAAACATACTAGGTAAAAGTGTTAGTCCAACAAGAGATATGTTGACATTAATTACCAAAATCACCCAGGGAGCACTTGTGCTTTCAATCTCCCCCTTTTTGGTAATTGATGGCAACATACATCAAAGCTTTAGATAAAGATATAGAGAATAGCAAGTAAAGCTTTGGAAAGACATGTAACATGCATAGGCTCCCCCTACATGTATGCAATCATGTAAATATGGAATATTGAAGCATGTGAGAGCATAACCATGACAGAGTAGGCAATGTGTTACATGTATCTTGGCTATATGCATCAGATCAAAAGATGTGAATGTGGGAAATGTGCCTTCATGCTCATGAGTCCTTCTTGCAAACAATATGTACATCAGCAAGAATTCCTCATACACATGATTTTGATGCATATACTTACCTTGTGGTCTTGAGTTGGCTTAGGATGGAATGAACCTGCGTAAACAAGGTTAGATAACACAGATACACCTACTAGCCAGAGCAAACAAAAGAAACCACAAGAGTACCAAGACTGGGATGACATGTAGAGTGAGTACTAAGTACCACAATAGATATTGACATGTCCCCAAAGGTAAAGATATGCAAGGAATTTAAGAAATTTCTTTCCCTTAGATGTCTTGCTCCCCCTGAATCTAGCATGGGATACTGGGAGAAGATAGGGAACAGAAAATCAGAGCTCAAAGAAACAAATGAACAGAGCTAATGCAAATAAGCACATATGAGCATGTCGTTCCCCTCAAGAAGACATGTGGCATCTCTCCTCTTGAACACCAAGCATCTGGGATCCTTGAAGATTACTCTTTCCTTGAGTATTCCCTCCCCCTAGAGATCTCTCCCCCTAGAGGTATGATTATGCTTTGATGTGATCTCTCTCCCCCTTTGACATCAATTTCCAAGAAGGGTCTTCTGGAATTTGTCGTGAATGGGTTTGGTCCTTGAGTCACAACAGAAAGCACTAAGGTAAATGTGATGCTTGTAGAGGACAAGATTCATTGAGTGGAGCTGGATCAAGAGTAAAGCAGGAATAAATGGCAAAATGTTTTTCCTGTAGTGAAATCGGTGGCACCGAGTTGTATGCTTCGGTTGCACCGAAAAACTTCGGTTAGACCGAGAACAAGAAACCGATGGGACCGAGTTCATCACAGATAAAAACACTTGTCACCTCAGCTCACTAGACAAGTAAGATCTCACAAGGATTTGCAAGGAATTAACTGAAAGATTTGCAATGAATTGGATGCAGGGAATGCAGAACACAAGAAAGGAAAGGAAATCTAGATGAAGTTTTTTTTGAAAAGGGGAAACAAATATGCATGAGACAAATGCAAGGGCACAGAAAAGAAAACACAAGAAAACTTCATCTAGAGATGGTCGGCGACAAAGTCACCTATGTTAGAGTATATTGACTTAGGAGTCAAGTGAGATCACTTGATCATAGGTCATACTCATCGTTAAGCGCAAAATGGGGTTGCCATTTTTCGTTTAAGAATCTTGATGTATTCACATCTTGTCGAGTTGCTTTGACTCATGACTTGGAGTAAAGCTTCTCTAAGATGGAATAACATACCTTGGGTGGTGGTGTTGATCGTGATCATGTAGTTGAACTTGTGTGGGTTGCTCAAGGTTGATGTAGCTCATCAAGAGTTGGGAGAACCACTTGGAATTTGAGTTCATCTACCTACATGGGTTAGTTTTCGCAAGGAAGAGCACTTGTGTATCCAAAATGACAATCATGAAACTCAACATAGAATTTGTCAAAGGATATGTTTGAATGGTTTCGTGCTTCCTTGTCTTCAACCACCATTGTGTAGAGACTTGGTGATGTAGAGATTGCTCAAGATGTGAGTGAGTTGCGATCTCATAGATTTAGATTCATCCAAGTACCTACAAGGGTTAGATAACATGCAAGATGCAAATATATCCAGGACATAAGATAATCATCATAAGAGAAATATCAAGGATTAGTCATAAGCTCAAGTCTTGCATGTATCCAATGGAGTTCCTACTCCAAGTTTGAAGCATCAATGATGTTCAATTCACCTCTTAACCTGCAAAACACTTTCTCATCAAGTGGTTTAGTGAATATATCCGCTAATTGCTTGTCGGTGCGAACATGCTTAAGATTAATGTCACCCTTAGCAACATGATCTCGAATGAAATGATGACAAACTTCAATATGCTTAGTTCGAGAGTGTTGCACGGGATTGTGAGCAATCTTGATAGCACTTTCATTGTCACAAAGTAATGGAACATGTCACATATATCCCATAATCTTTAAGAGTTTGGGTCATCCAAAGTAATTGAGCACAACATAAACCAGCGGCAATGTATTCCGCTTCGGCGGTGGATAAGGATAACGAGTTTTGTTTCTTGGAAGACCAAGACACAAGAGATCTACTGTAACATCCCAAAATTCTAAATTTTGGAATGTTATATCAAATAAATATTTATGCTTGTTTGTTTGATAGTGGTGTGGTTGCTTGTGAGAAATTGAGTGAAATTTGAAACTTTCTGAAAGTTGAATGAGAGGGAATGAAATGACTTTCCCAAACTTCCACCTTGCATTTATGATCTCCATGAATTCAAATTATTTTCATCACAAAACCACGGAGAGAAGATGACATGACTTCTTCCATTTATTTAAATGACAAGGGTGTTGAAAATATTTGAATTTCATTTGGAAAATATTTCCAATTCTGAAACTTTATGCAACTCAATGATTTTCACGAGAGAAGATAAAATGACTTCTTCAAATTAAATGAAATATGAGTTGGGAGTTTTAAAAGAATTAAATCCAAAGTTCTTTTGAATTTATTTCCAATTTGGAGTTATTTGAGTTTTATTCAAAATATTTTCTCCAAAAACAAAATATATGGAAAATAGGGTAACATGATTCCCTACATCAAAAAATTGGAGAGAAATTAATTTGAAGTCATTTTGGTATTTTAAAAATGGTTTTTGTTGGATTTTATTGGACCGAAGCACTCTTTGCCTTATTTAAATTTGTTGTATTTTATTTAATCCTAGAATAATGTTCATCATGTAGGAAATCTTTTTCTGAAAATTTTGATATATTATATGCCTATATAATATTTTCATTTTATTTTGTTTTATCATTTTGTTTTCCTCTCTGTTTGTAATATATATAGGAAAATGCATCCTACTACCGGGTGTAGTTACACCCATTTCTCGTATACTACCATGTGGTAGTATATACTCTACTTTATTACTTTTAGTATGCTCATATACTATATCTAAGATACTCCAAAGCAAATTATGTGAAAAAATTGCATGTGAGCCCATGTTTTATAATATTTGTGAAATACGTACATATTTATGCGTAAAAGGAGTATGCTCAAAATATACTACATACTACATAAAAAATAGTATATATACTACCTAAACATTCTTACATACTACATACTACGCGTACATACTCTCCGATATGATAGATACTACCTAGAACGTATGAAACAAAAGTGGGAGTAACTACACCCGGTAGTAGGAAAAATTTGTCACATATATATTCGCAGCGCCTTGGGCCAAAGGCCCAAGCCGCCAACCAGCCGGCCGGCCAAGGCCAAGGCCATCGCACGCACGCACCTAGGGAGCCAGGGAGCCAAGGTTTCCTATTCTTTTACAAATCCTAGTAGGATTTGATCCCGTTTCGTTATTCCGTTTTTATTCCTAGGATTCCTAATCCTAGTCTATTTCTTGCCCCCTACCCCAAGCAAAACCCTCCCCTCCCCAATATAAATACCCAAGCACCCCCCTCCAACACATCAAACCAACACCTCTCCTCTCCTCTCAGAAGAAGCAAGATAGCACCACCACCGCCGCCAAGTGCGCGCCATGGCGTCCTCGACCTCTCCTGAGGTTTATATGATCTCCTCTCCACCGTCCCGTGATCTCCTTTCCTCTAGGATCAACCGCAACATCGTATCCAATCTTCTTCCCCAACTCCGACGACTACTCCGGTGAGATCCACGAAATCCCGTAATTCATATTTTTTTTTCAGAAAATAGCAATCTTAGAAAATTCATATCTTTTAGAGTTTTTAGTATTTTTGAGTGATTCCAATTGCTATGTGTCACAAATTTGCTGAAGTTTCTGTTAGTGTCTCTGGATTTCAAATTTGAGTAGTTTAAATTTGAATTTGATAAATTTTGTTCAGATTAGTATTTTGGCCATAACTTGAGTTTAAAAATAGGTTTTTAATTAATTCTTTTTGCTCCTGGTCACTTATGATATTTTTTAGCTGTAGGATTTAGTTTGGTAATTTTAGAGTATTTTAAATTAGATTTTAGTAAAAACAGTACTGTTTTGCTTATATAGTTGTTTTAGTTATGTAATTATTGTTTTTAATTATTTTTAGTTCATTCCTTTTGTAGATTTTCACTTGTTGTTATATATTTATGTTTAGCTACAGTAGATAAATTTTTGTAGTTATTTATTAGTGTTTAGCTACTGTTTTTGTAATTGCTTGTTTAGTTCATAGTGATAGTGGATAAAATAGTTTTATTAGTTTTAAAAGTAATTCTTTTTCCACTTCAAGTTATATTGTTTTTGTTTCTGTTATTTGTGAACACATTAGTTGTTATATTTATTTAGTATAGTTTATTAATGTTTTAATAAATGATTTGCTGTTATAGTTGTCTTAGTGTTTTGCTAGTTGCTATATTGGTTCTAGTATTCACTAGATGGTTATAGTAGTTTTATATTAGTTCTCTTTGTTAGTTAGTAAATTAGTAATTTATTTTCTGTTATTTTATTAGATTTATATTTTCTTTGCTGTAGAAAAAAAATATTAGAATAATTTAGTAATGTTATGTTAAGATTTGTGTGAGTTGGTCACCACTAGTTTTTCCTTGAATTTTTCTTTCGAAGTTTTTCCTTTGGTTTTCGACTTGGTTTTCTTGTTGCTTTTATTTTGATTGAGTATTGTTATGATTGATAGAATTGATTGCTAGGATGATTGCTTATAGGATTGTCTGTGTAATATAGATTTTCAAAGGAGTGACGAATAGTTCTACCAAGTCTTTATTCTGAGAGCGTTATTATCTTCATCAAGTAATACCAGGCAAGTTCACTTTGACCATGTTTTTCATACCTATGTGTTTTATTGCATCTAGTGTCATCTTCGCAACAAACCCTCCAAAGAGTGATATTGAATTCTTGTAGTTGAGTAGTATGCATGAGGTAGGAACCCATCACCTGTTACCAAGCCGGGACGATATTTTATTTTAATGCTACGCTATAGTAGACGGGGTTTGGTATGAGTGCTCGGAGTGGTGTGAGAATGGAGGATCTCGTCAATGGCGACAACTCCATGATGGAATCTGCAAGGACTGCATCTTCAAGGCCTCAAGACTTCAAGACTCGAGACACGAATTCAATACACACTCTTTGGGTGAAGGATGGTTGACGGGCACCTGGAGAATCCAGTGGTTGGCGGGATGCATGGAGAAGCGCCATGACATCTTGCGGAAAGCTTCACCCAGACTCAAAGAGACGGAAGAATACTTCATGCCCGGAAGCTTACATGCAACCGCAAGTCACTATGGGCTCGGCTTGGTTGACCCTAGTTGTGACTCTGGCTAGGGACGGTGCTAGCAGATGTAGAACTACGGTAGGATTGAATGAGCACCGGACAATGGTCGGGGAACTCTTCGAAGACCATGTTTGGTGATCTTGTTCTCAAACACCACGAAGTGCGAGAACGTAAAAGAGGATCGAATCTTGCGGGTAAAGTGTACAACCTCTGCAGAGGGTTAAAACCTAATCGATTAGCCGTGTCCCGATTACGGACAATTTGAGCATCCGGACCTCGATCTATCTCGGAACTCTCAACACCGGATGATAACTTAATTGTGGGCAACTTATGATGAATTTGGGCTATGAGACATCGGTTGGCGGAACCATGTCATGATAGAAAACTCTATAGTACAGACTTCATTTATTCCTTTGATGTAGGGAAAATAAAACCAGCTTTTACATAAACAAAACTCGATCTGAGCCACAAAGCCATACTGCATATAGTATAGTTTATCATCTGTTTTCTCTTATTGTGATCTTGCGGTACATTCAATGTCTTGACCTACACGGCTGCAACGTATCATGTTGCAGATATTTCTCGACGAGTAAGAGTTACAATACAGGTTACGGTCTACACTCAACCTGCCGATGGCGTTGATGGGACTCCACACCGACTATTTGTTTCGCTGTGACTTATGAGGTATATATCAGTTTACGTTAATTATACATGTGATTGCACTTTGATATATACATTGATGTCTTGTGTGTGCCAAAGATCTTGATCCGAGGATGGCACAACAACACGAGGCTTGACCGTCTCGAGGTCGGGTCGCTATAGATATGGTATCAGAGCACATGTTGACTGTAGGACGTGACCCTAGAAATCGGAAATCCCTTTGACAGGATATCTCTAAAACTTGGTTTTCGAAAATACCCTTACTTCTCACCTTTTCTGATTTTATCAAGTAGTCCCTCTCACCTCAAATAGTTAGAATATACCCCTTTTCCCTTTTGACCACATGAAGAATCAACTGAAGCCGCTCCAAGAAGGACAAGATATCGGATAACTGATGGCCTCTTCAGAGTAAAGAGGATTTCACCATGCGTTGGAAGAATTGCAGCTGCAACAATTGAAGACTCTGAAGACCTGAAGAATTTGAAGTTCCTGAAGAATTATTTGACCTTTAGAAGACCAAACCCCTGTTACACACTTACGTTAGATGCGGCGATTTGTAAGCTGTCATTTGTTTGATGTTTTCCGACAGCCCCAAAATAAAACTCGTTTCTTCAAAACTATTGTTTGTATTGTGTGTACCTCTTTCTATCCAGCTCTCTCTTATCTCACCCTAAAACCCTTGGAGCCAATAGATGATGAATGAAGTTGGACTGATATTCTTTGGACCGAAGACTCAGCCGGAGGCAGAGCTATGGATTCAGAACATGGAGAATCACTTCGGGAGCAATTTGGTTTCAAGGAAGAATGAAGTATCTTACGCTCTTCAGTACTTTGAAGGATGTGCTGCAACATGGTGGCAGATGCATCAAGCTATACAGGGATGGAATGGAGCAAAGACTTGGTAAGAATTCAAGAAGACTCTGACAAGATCTCGTCTTATCCGGAAGCACCACGATACTCCAAGAAATAAACCTTGTGCCTGCAAGATTTGCGGAGAAATAGGACACACCCAGGAGGAACACAAGGATGGATGCCCTCATTGTGAGGAGAAACACCCGGTGAGGAATGCCCAACTAGTCGGTGACTTGTTTCTTGTGTGAAGGAACCACTCACTACCCGACTCGGTGTCACATTTACCCCATGGTGCAACAAACTATTCAGGAGCAGGAAGAAGGAATGAAAGAAGCCCTCCGAGAAGTTATGAAAGAACCTGTGATGAAGGAATGTGTTGAAGACCACGATGGAGAAGGCCTCAACAGATTTTACTCCAATGCCTGCTATTCATGTGGAGAAGAAGGACATTTTCACAAGATTGCACCAAGGAAAGAAAAGAGTATCTGGGATACTTCCGACGGAAGCAATAGAGTTTGATCCACAGGAATAAAAGGTTTGATCGAACGAAGAAACCCGGAAGAAAACAAAGACACCCTCTGTACAACCCAATTTCTGCAAAGAGGGACAAGAGTCATATTACCTGTTTTGAATGTAAGGACGTCGGGCATTATGCCAATCATTGTCTTGAAAGGAAGCAAGGAACTCAAGGAGCAGGCACCATCTCCAAGAAGCCCAAAGACTTATCAAAAGTTATGTGTTTTCATTGCAAGGAAGCAGGACATTATGCTACTAAATGTCCCGACAAGATGAAAGCTGGAGTTGAGTAGTTGGAATTTTGATATTGGAAACAAGAGTAATAGAAAGCAATTTCATTTTCATGAGTTCGATGAGTTGAGTTATGTAATGGGTGCTCAGAGATTGTAATGAATGCATGAATCAATAAAGTTAAGGTGTGATGATTTCATATGTTGAATTTTATGGGTTGTTACTCCATGAACAAAGAGTTTTGACCATTTTCGAGGATATGAGAAAAATATGGTCTATGGATGGATTTGTGAATTTCATTTTAAGGGTGGTAGTACCCTGTGAAGAAGACTAGACTAATGGATAAGAAAATATATATTCCACGGACTGTAGTTCGGAAAAAAAAGTTGGAGTTTTGCTTTTGATATGATGGTATGAAGAAACATAGTACTACTGGATTTAAAGGAGGTATAATATGGAACAAGAGAGTTACTCCAAGGATGAGTTAAAGCTGCATTAGTGTTGAAGTGGGCCATAACCCACAGGCCCAGGATTTTGAAAAGGAACAGATGTAACCTTGACAAAGGAATAAATTTGGAAGAATCAGTGATCCAATCAGCATACGTTTCGTAGGAGGTTACGCAAAAACCTGAGAGTGGTGAAGTAACGATAGATGTTTTGTTTGGCTTGCTGAACCAAAGGATTTACTCGAACCCAGTTCGAGAACAAGAGAAATTCTGCAATGCTTGTGAGTATGCCCAAGTGTTAGAATCGTGATTCACTGTTTACGTATGTGGTAATGATTCAAGCACGGGATGGATTGGCCCCATACCGGAGACTTCTATCATGAACTATCATATGTTGATGGAAAATCGAGAGACTTGAAAAATTTAGAAGAGCGTCGTCGACAAGCCAAAAACCTTAGAATGGTAGGACGATTGATCCATGTACCGCAAGCTGTTGCCAAACGTAGGTCATCGGTGAGACCCAACCCAACCCATTATTCCTGCAGGAGAAACCTGTAATGGTCGACCACCATGAGATCTCGATAGTTGTTTATTGGCGACAGACACTGTCAGCTAAGGAGACACAGATTTGGAAGAACCTCACCAGGATGAAAGGACACGTATTTGAGGAAAAGGTTTTGACCCAACGGAAGAGCCCGGTGTAGGAATTACTTGAAGTTGTGAGAAGACCGATAGTGTTCACCCTAGGGATGGAGTACCGAGTTCCGTTGGAACCATAACCCTGCTTTTAAGTGTGGTAGCACACTAGACCATTCCGATCGACGGATTCTTGGAAGACCCCAAACCCTAACATTTTCTTGTTGCCTCTTGAATCTCGAGGACGAGATTCATTTTAAGTGTGGTAGATTTGTAACATCCCAAAATTCTAAATTTTGGAATGTTATATTAAATAAATATTTATGCTTGTTTGTTTGATAGTGGTGTGGTTGCTTGTGAGAAATTGAGTGAAATTTGAAACTTTACGAAAGTTGAATGAGAGGAATGAAATGACTTTCCCAAACTTCCACCTTGCATTTATGATCTCCATGAATTCAAATTATTTTCATCACAAAACCCCGGAGAGAAGATGACATGACTTCTTCCATTTATTTAAATGACAAGGGTGTTGAAAATATTTGAATTTCATTTGGAAAATATTTCAATTCTGAAACTTTATGCAACTCAATGATTTTCACGAGAGAAGATAAAATGACTTCTTCAAATTAAATGAAATATGAGTTGGGTGTTTTAAAAGAATTAAATCCAAAGTTCTTTTGAATTTATTTCCAATTTGGAGTTATTTGAGTTATATTCAAATATTTTCTCCAAAAACAAAATATATGGAAAATAGGGTAACATGATTCCCTACATCGAGAAAATTGAGAGAAATTAATTTGAAGTCATTTTGGTATTTTAAAATGGTTTTGTTGGATTTTATTGGACCGAAGCACTCTTTGCCTTATCGAAATTTGTGTGTATTTTATTTAATGCTAAAATAATGTTCATCATGTAGGAAATCTTTTTCTGAAAATTTTGATATATTAAATGCCTATATAATATTTTCATTTTATTTTGTTTTATCATTTTGTTTTCCTCTCTGTTTGTAAAAAAAAAAAAAATATATATATATACATATGTTCGCAGCGCCTTGGGCCAAAGGCCCAAGCCGCCAACCAGCCGGCCGGCCAAGGCCAAGGCCATCGCACGCACGCACCTAGGGAGCCAGGGAGCCAAGGTTTCCTATTCTTTTACAAATCCTAGTAGGATTTGATCCCGTTCGTTATTCGTTTTTATTCCTAGGATTCTTAATCCTAGTCTATTTCTTGCCCCTACCCCAAGCAAAACCCTCCCTCCCCAATATAAATACCCAAGCACCCCCCCTCCAACACATCAAACCAACACCTCTCCTCCTCTCTCAAGCAGAAGAAGAAGATCAAACCACCACCGCCGCTTGCCACCGCCCGCCGCCAAGTGCCGCCGCCGCGTCCTCGACCTCTCCCGAGGTTTATATGATCTCCTCTCCACCGTCCCGTGATCTCCTTTCCTCTAGGATCAACCGCAACATCGGATCCGATCTTCTTCCCCAACTCGACGACTACTCCGGTGAGATCCACGAAATCCGTAATTCATTTTTTCTTGAAAATAGCAATCTTAGAAAATTCATATCTTTAGAGTTTTTAGTATTTTGAGTGATTCCAATTGCTATGTGTCACAAATTTGCTGAAGTTTCTGTTAGTGTCTCTGGATTTCAAATTTGAGTAGTTTAAATTTGAATTTGATAAATTTTGTTCAGATTAGTATTTTGGCCATAACTTGAGTTTAAAAATAGGTTTTAATTAATTCTTTTTGCTCCTGGTCACTTATGATATTTTTAGCTTTAGGATTTAGTTTGGTAATTTTGGAGTATTTTAAATTAGATTTTTAGTAAAAACAGTAATGTTTTGCTTATATAGTTGTTTTAGTTATGTAATTATTGTTTTTAATTATTTTAGTTCATTCCTTTTGTAGATTTTCACTTTTTGTTATATGTTTATGTTTAGCTACCGTAGATAAATTTTTGTAGTTATTTATTAGTGTTTAGCTACTGTTTTGTAATTGCTTGTTTAGTTCATAGTGATAGTGGATAAAAATAGTTTTATTAGTTTTAAAAGTAATTCTTTTTCCACTTCAAGTTATATTGTTTTTGTTTCTGTTATTTGTGAACACATTAGTTGTTATATTTATTTAGTATAGTTTATTAATATTTTAATAAATGATTTGTTGTTATAGTTGTCTTAGTGTTTTGCTAGTTGCTATATTGGTTCTAGTATTCACTAGATGGTTATAGTAGTTTTATATTAGTTCTTTTTGTTAGTTAGTAAATTAGTAATTTATTTTATGTTATTTTATTAGATTTATATTTTCTTTGCTGTAGAAAAAAAATATTAGAATAATTTAGTAATGTTATGTTAAGATTTGTGTGAGTTGGTCACCACTAGTTTTTCCTTGAATTTTTCTTTCAAGTTTTTCCTTTGGTTTTCGACTTGGTTTTCTTGTTGCTTTTATCTTGATTGAGTATTGTTATGATTGATAGAATTGATTGCTAGGATGATTGCTTATATGATTGTCTGTGTAATATAGATTTTCAAAGGAGTGACGAATAGTTCTACCAAGTCTTTATTCTGAGAGCGTTATTATCTTCATCAAGTAATACCAGGCAAGTTCACTTTGACCATGTTTTTCATACCTATGTGTTTTATTGCATCTAGTGTCATCTTCGCAACAAACCCTCCAAGAGTGATATTGAATTCTTGTAGTTGAGTAGTATGCATGAGGTAGGAACCCATCACCCTGTTACCAAGCCCGGGACGATATTTTATTTTAATGCTACGCTATAGTAGACGAGGTTTGGTATGAGTGCTCGGGAGTGGTGTGAGAATGGAGGATCTACGTCAATGACGACAACTCCATGATGGAATCTGCAAGGACTGCATCTTCAAGGCCTCAAGACTTCAAGACTTGAGACAAGAATTCAATACACACTAGTGGGTGAAGGATGGTTGACGGGCACCCTGGAGAATCCAGTGGTTGGCCGGGATGCATGGAGAAGCACCATGACATCTTGCGGAAAGCTTCACCCAGACTCAAAGAGACGGAAGAATACTTCATGCCCGGAAGCTTACCTGTGCAACCGCAAGTCACTATGGGCTCTGGCTTGGTTGACCCTAGTTGTGACTCTGGCTAGGACGGTGCTAGCAGATGTAGAACTACGGTAGGATTGAATGAGCACCGGACAATGGTCAAGGGAACTCTTCGGAAGACCATGTTTCGGTGATCTTGTTCTCAAACACCCTGAAGTGCGAGAACGTAAAAAGAGGGATCGAATCTTGCGGGTAAAGTGTACAAACCTCTGCAGAGGGTTAAAACCTAATCGATTAGCCGTGTCCCGATTACGGACAATTTGAGCATCTGGACCCGGATCTATCTGGAACTCTCAACACCGGATCGATAACTTAATTGTGGGCAACTTATGATGAATTTGGGCTATGAGACATCGGTTGGCGGAACCATGTCATGATAGAAAACTCTATAGTACAGACTTCATTTATTCCTTTGATGTAGGGAAAATAAAACCAGCTTTTACATAAACAAAACTCGAATCTGAGCCACAAAGCCATACCGCATATAGTAGAGTTTATCATCTGTTTTCTCTTATTGTGATCTTGCGGTACATTCAATGTACTGACCTACACGGCTGCAACGTATCATGTTGCAGATATTTCTCGACAGTAAGAGTTATGATGAGGTTACAGTCTACACTCAACTGCCGAGGGTGTTGATGGGACTCCACAACCGACTATTTGTTTCGCTGTGACTTATGAGGTATATATCAGTTTTACGTTAATTATACATGTGATTGCACTTTGATATATACATTGATGTCTTGTGTGTGCCAAAGATCTTGATCCGAGTGGATGGCACAAGACAACACAAAGGCTTGACCGTCTCGAGGTCGGGTCGCTACATCTACCAAGAAATTGACAAGTACCCGAAGTGGACTTCCTATCAACCTTGTCACCGGCATAGTCCGAGTCGGAGTAGCCAACAAGATCGAAAGAAGACCTCTTAGGATACCAAATGCCAAAATTTGGTGTATGTATTAAGTATCTCACTATCCTTTTCACGGCCTTAAGATGACATTCCTTAGGAGCAGCTTGATATTGTGCACACATGCACACACTTAGCATGATATCGGGACATGAAGCACATAGATATAACAATGAACCAATCATAGAGCGATAAACCTTTTGATCAACCGGTTCACCATCTTTGGTCAAATCAAGATGTCCACTAGTAGGCATGGGTGTAGTCATACCTTTGCATTCTTGCATATTGAACTTCTTGAATAAGTCCTCGGTGTACTTCGTTTGAGAGACAAATGTACCTTCCTTAGTTTGCTTGATTTGCAAACCAAGAAAAAGAATTTGAGTTCACTCATCACAGACATCTCAAACTTCTCCGACATTAGCTTCCCAAACTTTTCACTAAAATGAGGGTTAGTAGAACCAAATATAATATCATCAACATAAATTTGGCATACAAATAGTTCTCCATTGACCCTTTTAGTAAAAAGAGTAGAATCAAATTTTCCAATTTCAAAGCCTTTTTCAATAAGGAACTTGGTCAAGCATTTATACCATGCTCTAGGAGCTTGTTTAAGACCATAAGGGCTTTGTGAAGTTTGTAGACATGATCAGGTTTCTTAGGATTGACAAAGCCGGAGGTTGCTTAACATAAACTTCCTTCTCAATTTCACCATTTAGAAAAGCACTTTTAATGTCCATTTGGTACAAGGTGATATCATGGTGATTAGCATAAGAAAGTAAGATCTGAATGGACTCAAGTCTAGCAACGGAGCATATGTCTCACCATAGTCCATACCTTCGCTTGTGTGTAGCCTTGGGCATTTAGGCGTGCTTTATTGCGAACCACTTGTCCATCTTCATCTTGCTTGTTGCGAAACACCCATTTGGTACCGATGATGTTGTGGTTGTTGTCGGGCTTCTCAACCAATGTACACACTTGATTTCTCTCAAAGTTGTGTAGCTCTTCATGCATAGTGTTTATCCAGTCCAGATCTTCCAATGCTTCTTAAACCTTCATATGTTCAATGCTAGAGATGAATGAATAGTGTTCACAAAAGTTAGCTAAACGAGTTTTAGAGCGAGTGATTCTCCCAGTTTGGATATCTTTGTAGATTTGCTCGACGGGATGGTCTTTAGCAATTCTTGCTCGAACTCATGAAAGCTTTTGCTTGGGTCTTGGATGAACATCTTCTTCATCTTGTTCTTCTTCTTGGCCTTCTTCATTGTTGGCGTTGTCGTTCTCTTGTCGTGGTGAAGGAGGTTGTTGGCGTTCGTCTTGGTGCACTTCCTCGTTTTCTTCATCTTGGTGTGTCCCACTTGTGGATGCCTCCATATCAACTCTTGGTTCACCTTGTCGTGAGGTAGAAGCTTCCACTTGGACGGACGAGGTACTCTCCTTCACCTCTGTTGGACGAATCTTGCCAATAGACAAGTCTTGGATTGCTTCCGAGGGATCTTTGTCTCCTACATCAATTGGCACTTGCCCTACTTGCGAGCCGTTAGATTCATCAAACTTCACATCTACCGTTTCTTCAACCTTTCGGGTGAAATTGTTGTAGATACGGTATGTGTGAGAGTTTGAGCCATAACCAAGTAGGAAACCTTCATGAGACTTAGGAGCAAATTTAGAACGATGATGCTTATCAAGAATGTAGCACTTTGAGCCGAATACTCAAAAGTATCCAACTTGGGGTTTTTTACTGGTGAGGAGCTCGTATGCCGTCTTGCCGAGTAGCTTGTGAAGATACAAGTGATTTGTTGCATGACAAGCTGTCTCAACTGCTTCCGCCCAAAAGTGCTTTGGCGTCTTGTACTCATCAAGCATCGTTCTTGCCATTTCAATGAGCGTCCGGTTCTTCCTCTCAACAACTCCATTTTGTTGAGGTGTGTATGTAGCCGAGAACTCGTGTGAAATACCTTCTTCGTCAAGAAAGGTATCCATATTTGCGTTCTTGAACTCCGTTTCGTTGTCGCTTCGAACCTTCTTGATTCTCACGGCAAATTGATTTTGGGCCTTCCTAGCGAAGTTTTTGAAGATCTTTTGGACCTGCGATTTATCATCGAGAAAGAACACCCACGTAAATCTTGAAATATCATCAACTATAACTAGACCAAAATAATTTCCACCGAGACTTTTGTAAGCGTTAGGACCAAAAAGATCCATGTGAAGTAGCTCGAGTGGCCTCCTTGTGGTCATGATGTTCTTCACGGGATGCCTTCCTCCAACCTGTTTACCTGCTTGACAAGCGCTGCAAAGTCTATCCTTATCAAATATGACATTGTTAACGCCAAGGATATGATTTCCTTTAATAAGCTTGTCAAGGTTTCGCATACCAACATGACCTAGTCTTCTATGCCACAACCAGCCTTTAGAAGATTTAGCAATAAAGCAAGTTCTAGGTTGAGCCTTTTTAGTGAAATCAACAATGTAGAGATTACCTCTACGTACACCGGTAAAGACCATTTTATGATTATCTCTACGAAACACTTGGCAATCTACTTTAGTAAATAGGACATTGAAACCGAAATCAGCAAGTCTAGATACTGAAAGTAAGTTGTAGCCAAGAGATTCAACGAGCATGACATTTTGTATGGAGCTATCATGTGAGATGGCCACCTTACCAAGGCCAACCACCTTACCCTTTGAATTACCACCAAAAGTGACATATTTTTGAGGGCCGTCATTTTCAGCAAGCTCATGGAACATGTCTTTATCTCCGGTCATATGATCAGTACATCCACTATCAAGGACCCATTCCTTTCCTTCAGCCATGTAGTCGCGAAGATTTGCCATAAGACCAAAGTGTGTCATTGCATCGTCAAGATCATATTCACTATCATCATCCTCATCATAGTATCCATGTTCAACATCATCTTGTGATTGATCAATTCCTAGAGAGGGTAATTCATTAGACAGATGATAATTTCTATGATTGTCTTTATGGATTCTAATAGCTTCGGAAATAATATTGCTAATGATTCCAACATCTCCTATGGCACGCATGAGATTTGTAAGCTCAAATAGACAATCACCAAAGCTAGGATCACTAGAATTCATCTTACTCAAGGCAATAGACTTATGGATAATTTCATCTAAATTTTTCAAGGAATAATCTGGAAATCGTTCCTCAAGAAATTTCCATATAGTATAGGCACAATCAAGAGTAGGCAAACGAGCAATCAAAGTTTTGGGCAATCCTCTTATGATAAGATTGATAGTTCTAAGCTTGCGAATTATGTCAAGATCCTCTTCGGGTGTGGGATGCAAGGGATCAATATGAGGTGCACAAGGGCTAGCAATGCACTTGTTCAAATGATATTCATTGAAAATCTCAAGCATTTCATTTTTCCACTCATGAAAATATTCTCCATCAAGAATAGGCACTCTATGTCTAAGACTCCCAAAAGTAGACACATCCATCCTCCTCCAAAGGTGTTTAAACCAAGGCAATGGAGACCAAAGCTCTGATACCAATTGAAAGGATCGAGAAGAGGTGTCTAGAGGGGGGGGGGGTGATTAGACACTAAGTAACAAAAGTTGTAGTTTTTAACTTCTTTAAGTTCAAGTGGAGTTTTGGCACAAGTTTAACAATCACAATACATAACAAGCAAGCATGCAATGAGTATATGAGCAGCGGAAAGTAAAGCATGCAACTTGCAAGAATGTAAAGGGAAGGGTTTGGAGGATTCAACCGCAATTGGAGACACGGATGTTTTTGTCGTGGTTCCGATAGGTGGTGCTATCGTACATCCATGTTGATGGAGACTTCAACCCACGAAGGGTAACGGTTGCACGAGTCCACGGAGGGCTCGACCCACGAAGGGTCCACGAAGAAGCAACCTTGTCTATCCGACCATGGCCGTCGCCCACGAAGGACTTGCCTCACTAGCAGTAGATCTTCACGAAGTAGGCGATCTCCTTGCCCTTACAAAATCCTTGGTTCAACTCCACAATCTTGTCGGAGGCTCCCAAGTGACACCTAGCCAATCTAGGAGACACCACTCTCCAAGAAGTAACAAATGGTGTGTTGATGATGAACTCCTTGCTCTTGTGCTTCAACTGATAGTCTCCCCAACACTAAAATCTCTCTCAAAAATTTGGCTATGGTGGAAAGAAGATTTGAGTGGAAAGCAACTTGGGGAAGGCTAGAGATCAAGATTCTTGTGGTAGGAATGGAATATCTTGGCCTCAACACAAGAGTAGGTGGTTCTCTCTCAGAAAATGTGTATTGGAAGTGTAGGTTCGTTCTGATGGCTCTCTCCACGAATGAAGAGTGGGTGGAGGGGTATATATAGCCTCCACACAAAATCTAACCGTTACACACAGCTTGCCAAACTCGGTGGGACCGAATTGTTAAACTCGGTCGGACCGATTCAGCAAATCTAGTGACCGTTAGGATTTTCGGTGGGACCGACATGCAACTCGGTAGGACCGGTATGGTTAGGGTTAGGGCATAACGTAATCTTGGTGAAACCGATTACACACACTCGGTGGGACCGATTTTGGTAATAAGCTAACCAGAGAGTTGGTTAGGCAAACTCGGTGAGACCGATTACATAAACTCGGTGGGACCGATTTTGGTAATAAGCTAACCAGAGAGTTTGCATTGTGATCTCGGTAGTACTGATTGCTCAAACTCGGTGAGACTGATTTTGGTAATGGAAATACACAGAGAGATTACAATCCCATCTCGGTGAGGCAGAGATCCCTATCGGTGAGACCGATTTGCCTAGGGTTTGTGGCAGTGGCTATGACATCTGAACTCGGTGGCGCCGGATAGAAAGAATCGGTGGGGCCGAGTTGGACTTTTGGTTTAGGACATATGTGGATGCAAGAAAGTAGTTGAGGGCTTTGGAGCATATCACTAAGCACTTGAGCAAGCAAGCCATTAAGCAACACCTCATCCCCTCTTGATAGTATTGGCTTTTCCTATAGACTCAATGTGATCTTGGATCACTAAAGTATAAAATGTAGAGTCTTGTACTTGAAGCTTGATCCAATCCTTTGTCCTTAGCATCTTGAAGGGGTTCCACATCATTTAGTCCATGCCACTTAATTTGTTGAACTTGTCTGAAACATACTAGGTAAAAGTGTTAGTCCAACAAGAGATATGTTGACATTAATTACCAAAATCACCCAGGGAGCACTTGTGCTTTCAACAGTGTTCATAATTAATTGCACCGAGAATTAAACATGTTAATTCAACAGTGTGATCCCACTCAAATCAATATCTCTCATAATTAATTTTGAGTGATACAAGATCTAGACTTCAATTCATCGCCATAGAATCATCAACTCATAACGGGAATTTTTATCAGTAGGCCAACTTGCCGATCACATCTCTATGTGACTCTTGCTCATCTTTCGATGCGTGTGTTCCAAGCTCGGGACGATCCTGCCATGAACGTCAAGACAACCAAGTGATCTTGCTGCGAGGTCGGACCTCACCCGCCTCACACTTCTCTAATCGTTCGTACCCATGCATCCATGGCGCACCCCGAAAAGATAGGTGCCGTGACGGTGCTACACTTGGGAGAACACTAACTACTTGACATTTTAGTGAGAGACCACCCTAATAAAAAGCGACTACCGCGCAATCAAAAAGGGTGCACCAAAGGGATAAACATCTCAGGCAATTCATAATAGCATGATATGGTATAGCCCTTTATGATAGAGAAGTCTTTCTTCCTTCGTCTTCGGCATTCGCATCAGTGTTCACCTTCACGAAGATTTCCACCACCTTGTCGATGCCCAAGATAATATTTCTATCTCTATAGCTAATAAAATAAGTGCATTACTTAATGTTGACACGCAGGTCATTAAAGTGACAATCATATGGCTCCAGCCATCATGCCGAATCATGACACGCAGGTCATGTTAATCAATTTACATCATATAGTCATCTCATACATAATCAAATTATTATGAGCACTGCTATACGACATCACATGCACATGCAAAACCCTCCTACAAAACCAAGTTAGATGCCTCTAATCAGTTCATGCAAAGACTTGTTTTTCGTGGCTTCTAAGGTTTTGAAACAAACCGAAGCGACCAACGTCCATCATCAAGTATGATAATTCAAGTCGCTAGATTAACTTTGCGGGGTGTATGAAACACGAGATAATAAAATCTCGAGCCCCATACTGAACTTCGTCATACGCATGACCCCCATGCAGATCATATCTGCATTGCCCTTTTGTCTGCGAAATTTCATCTTTCTTTCTAACTATGGTGGATTTCAACGAACTGTTAGCACTTCGTTGATCAATCAGGATCACGGATTGCCAGAACATTGAAAATCCACCATGCTGTTATCAAGATCAGAAATATGCAAATTCCAGGGAAGCAACAAGAACATCGGGTAACAGATTTCATCTGCTACCCGCTCAAATAATTTTTAGTAATACAACTCATCTGTTACCTAATTATATTGTGCAACGCCCATACATCTCTCTGTATTCTAGATCGCAAATTGCATCTACGCATAGCACGGCTCATGATGCCACTATAGTGTAACGTAGCAGAAAACAAAAATTTCCGACCGACGCACCAGCCCAGGACCACTATGGAGACTGCATACAATGTTTGATCTTTTTCGTTACCGACTCGTAGCGCAGCGGAAGTAGAGTCGATGATGATCGGCGGTGCAGATCCCCGCAGCTAGGATTTAGAACCTCCCAACCGCGAGGATGTATACCCTCATATGCCCCTCGGAAAGCCCTCCGGGAGGTGGTCGGACAGTCCCCCGGACGGTGTCGCGGACAGCCCTTTAGGAGGACCTTCGAAACTCGGACGGTCACTCAGACAGCCCTTCGGGAGGACCTTTGAAACTCGGATGGTCACACGGACAGCCCTTCGGGAGGCACTCCCAAACTAAGACCGAAACTACGATCTCTCTACAGAGTTGCACACATACTGTGTTATCCATCCGGCAGGGCTTCGCCATCCAGAACTAGTTCCCACCGGAACCCAGACAGCCTTTCGGCTCTACGAAACTATTTCGCGGGGAGGGAGAGAGAAGCCAAATCATTGCAATGGCACTTGTATGTGAGAAAGAGTGAGTGTGGAGAGTGCCTCTCCACCTCTATTTATAGGAAAACCAAGGGATAGGGAGAACATGAAAAAACCCAAAATGCCCACACTTTATGTCACACATAAAGGGCATAAAGGGATGACAAGTGGAGCCCCATGGAGGAGCTGCACCCTCCAACGTCCCACCTTCATGGGGGCCCCCCAAAGGGGGTTCCTTGATCCCCAAGTTCTTCTAGAAGCCTTTTGGGAAAAGCCCCAAAAGGTGGCTTTCCATAAATATCCCAAAAAGCACTTTCATTATTCACGACGACATTTTTCAGCGTCCATTCGAACTGAAAATATTTATCTGGGCTTAGAACATTTCCAGTACCCACTAAAATAAGTTTCAATGCGTTCCGGAAAAATTACGGATTAGTGATTTTCATCTGCGAAAAGTATCTGAAGTGGTTCCGGCAGCTCCAGAGCAATTCCAGCTTTTATCCCGGAAAACTCCAGAAAGTTTCCAGAATGACTCTGGCACCCTCAAAGAATTATCAGGCATGTGCCGAAACCAATTTGACTTAAATAGTATATCCCGAAACAACTTTTTGGTTTCACCGAAACTCATCCGATGACCTCTCTCTGCGGAACTTTTCCGCTGTCCGAAACATTTCGGTGTCCGAAACTTTTTCGTTGATTTTCTCTCAAACTCCATGTCTAGTATTCAGCAGATAGATGACCCTTAAGCGTGTGACCCTATAGGTTCGGTGAAGTATAGACATGACCCGGAACCCCTTCCGATCAATGATCAACATCGGAGCCGTGGACACCCATATTGACCCCTATACCCACACGAAGGAATATTCGAGTGAACCTCCAGTTGCAGTGAGCTATTCCGGTTGCTTCGCGATATGTCACAAACACCCGAGGTGAGATTTATTGCATCCCCGTGGACGAACAATTTGACCACCATGCAAGTTACCTCGTTACCGGTTTTGTTCTCTTTTCTCGTTTCCGTGTTCCGGCATCCTAGTGATCAAATCACAAGGTGTCTGGCCAGACGATTATGGATACCGTAACACCGAGAGGGCCCGAGAATATCTCTCCATCGTCGGAGGAGCAAATCCCAATCTTGAGCTATCAAGTTACTTGACATACTTTTCCATGAAACCGTAAGCCGCCGTAATAGCCACCCATTTACAGATGACGTTTAACAAACCCCAAAGTTCATGAAGCAAGCATGAAGAAACTCGATACTCTCATGGTCTAAGGAATCATGCAAACATTAACCATCTCTGTGTTATGTACCATTAAACTTGTGACGAATGAATCTCATAGCATAACATCAATCCGGGTCGATTCAACACAAATGTTCTCTTAACATTGTGCCCTCAAGGTTGCTGGCATAGACATGCCCATGATCAGGAAAACAGAACCATCATGCAACACTTGAGCTAGTCTTAGAGGCCAGACTAGGAATACATTTTATCGTTTATTATTCCACACGTGCATATGAGTCTTCCTCTGAGCCTCGTGGTTATTGCAGACTCGAGAACCATAGCAGTTATAGCATGGAACATAAACATAATTATGAACCGGGAGATAATCAATAACATTTATTATTGCCTCTAGGGCATATATCCTACAAGGATATGGATATCTTGATTAACCACAAGGGGTTCTTCTCCTAGTGGAGGCCTTGATCTCTAAAGGAGATGATAGATGAGCAAAACCCTCTGAAGTTTAGGCAAAATGCTTTGGTAAATCTAAACCCGAGGAGAGGGGTGAAATATATGGTTTAGGTGCAAGGTATGGGCCTCAACCCGAAACAATGCATAGACCGAGATACTAGACAGTCTGGTCGAGATCTACCGGTCTGTTCGGTAGTGTATTTCTCCTGCAGCTTCAGCATGGGACCGGATTGTCTGGTTGTTTCTGACGAGACAGCCAGGTTAGTTAGAGGGATTCATGCGCGATTCCGGTGTCGTTTGGACATTCCCATCCCGTTAACCGTACAATCTGGTCCCTTCGACCAGACAGTCTGTTGACACCAGAAGATTTTGCGTGAAGTGTTTCTAGCAGCCGAACTATCTGGTCAGAGGGCCAGACTGTCCGGTAGTGCAAACTTGCGCATGGTCTCCCTTCCATACACGCGATACATGGTTACTACCTAAGAAGGACATGCTATGTGTGATTAGGTATCAAGAAGATGGCCAGGAGAAGCTAGGAGCAATGGGCAGGATGGCGTAGATGCGGAGCAAGATAATCAAGAAGGAAAGCTACAGAAAAGCTACAACCACCGGATGTCCGGTAGGACCACGAACGCCCGATGTAGCGCGAGGAGGACCTCAAGGAAAACAACTCGCAAATCAACTCTTCAGCGGCCGGACATCCGACGTGTCCCGAGCCACCGGATGTCGGCTCCTTACTGGAAATCCGATGATGACTATCCAGAAGCAAAATGACGAATATTACCAGAAGTCTGACGTCCTCCGGACATCCAGTGTCACCAGAGCCACCGGACATCCGGTAACTTGCTCGCGCAAACTTGGGCCTTGGCCTTGTATCTATCATGACCCGGTCCCTGAATGGGGCCTGAATCTCTGCGCTTATTTTGTCAGTCCCTCGATCAATAGCTGACACACACAATTGATGATGAAATACCGAGAATACATCATGTGTCAAGTATTACATCGCAGATACAGTGTTTTACAATATACACCTGCTTGGCTCACGGGCTAGCTTACAATATAATCATGCAGCGGAGATTTTGTTCTAGTCTTGTGGTGTCCATGCACTCACAGGCAGAAGTTGAGTATAGCGTTGTAACCCTACTTCGTACCTTCCACTCAATACCGTAAACCTACAACATGATACGTTGCAGCCACAGGGGTCAATACATTGAATGTGTTGGAAAGCTTCACCAGGATTGGCTTATTGGAAAAGTAAACATGCAACTAGTGCGTCTGGTTTTCTTTTGTGCAAAAATAGTTCCCATATCTTGTATAGTAGTGTCTACTCTAATAGCAATATGACACTTCTGATAAACCTCAGCCGTAATATATAGGCACTCCCGGTAAACCCCGGTCATAGCACAAAGAATTTGGGCATGTGGGCTCTCTGGTAAACCCCGGTTACCCCAACCTTCCTAGAAGAATCTGCCAGTAAGCCCAGGGATCCTGGGTTGGTCCACACTCCCCATTGGTTCGACCCATTGATTTTAATTAAATAAGAGGCGATGAGATCACGCTAACAGCTCTCAGGTGAGTTGCTCAATTTGTCCATAACCAGGGACACGATAATCATGATAAGTTTTATACACTCTGCAGAGGTTTGTGTACTTTACCCGTGATTTCTCGATCACACCCTTAATCCACTAAACTTCACTTGTGAAGTAGCCCGGTAGACCAAGACAAGACTTTTGGGAAGTAGTAGTCTCTCTAAAAAGGTATACCCAGTCTGGGGGGCCTACTGGATGAACTACATTTGTTGGTCTACCGAAGGAGGTTTCCCACAACTTACTTGGTCCAGACAGAGCCCATATTGTCTCATTGTTACACATGGAAGCTACTCAACTTTGAACTCATACAATCCCTTTGATCCTGGGCGGTCGCCCACAAACCATTCATCCATCCAAGCAAATCCAAAGCACCGCCCACATGATTCATTAATTAAGTAGTTGCTACTTCTTGAGCTTGCGTTGGGTTTTCCCTTGAAGAGAAAAAGGTGATGCAGCAAAGTAGAGGTAAGTATTTTCCTTAGTTAAGAACCAACGTATCAATCCAGTACAGGGGCGAAGCCAAAAAGTTTGGTCATTGGGTTGAACCATTCACTTGTTATGGAAATTTGGTACGATATAAATAAGTTTGACTAATTCCACGCCTGTTTACAACAAGAGTATAACACTGGAATACACCATAACAAATAGAAATGTGATATCAATTATCATATACTTCTGATACATTAAACCAGAAAGAGTTTAGCACATTAACGGTTTTGGCTGAAATTATAAAATTTGTTGTTTGCATATTATAAATAGAATAGCACCAAAATAAGTCGGTAACTCAAGGTGTAGTGTTGCGCCCAAGATGCGATTCTATCTCAATCACGTGCTGAATTCATGACCGGGGCACAATCGCATTTCGAGTGCATAGCAAGGTGGATGTCATTATAACATACCATGTACTGAATAGATGAGAATACAAGATAAAGGCTTACACTCGCCACAAGCTACAACATGAATATAATAATTCATCAATACATAGCAATCATCATACAGAAGAGCAGGATCTGACTACAGATCAAACGAAAAAGAAGAACGACATCCACCCTGCTAATCCCAGGCTCCCGACCTGAAACCTATCCCTTGATCGAAGAAGAAGAAGAACTCCAAAAGCAAACAAGCATCGCTCTCGCGTCAGATCATCGTATAACATGTACCTGCAACTGTTGTAGTAATAATCTGTGAGCCACGAGGACTCAGCAATCCCATTACCATGGGTATTAAGACTAGCAAAGCTTAATGGGTATGGAATGGACAAGTGGTGAGGTTGCAGCAGCACTAAGCATTATATGGTGGCTAACTCACGAGTACAAGAATAAGATGAGAAACTACGCAACGGTTGCAAACTAGCAATGATCAAGAAGTGATCCTGAACTACTTACGTTCAATCATAACCCTGCCGTGTTCTCTTCTCGAACTCACTCGAAAAGAGACGGTCATGGTTACACACGCGGTTGGTGTATTTTAATTTGGGTCTAGTGTCAAGTTCTCTACAACCGGGTATTAAAAATTCTCATCTGCCACATAACCGCGGGCACGACTCTCGAAAGTTTAAACCCTGCAGGGGTGTCCCAACTTAGTCCATCACAAACTCTCATGATCAACGAAGGAAAATCCTCCTCCTAGAACAACCCGATCAAGCTTGGAATCCCGGTTCACAAGACATTTCAACAATGGTAAAACAAGTCCAGCAGGACCTCCCAACGTGCATACACCCTGATAGTAGCTGCGCGTATCTCGTCTCAGGCCACGACAGATGAGCGACGCGTACATGTGACAAACACCCCAAGTTGGCAAGGGGCGGCCCCGCACAATGCTCTAATTTGGACTAGCACCAACAGCACTGGCCCCCCTGTATTATGTTGAATAACGTACCTCGGGTAGCGCTAACTCCCTATGCATCAAATTTATTCTCATGTTTATTATTATGTTGGGCAAATGGTAAAACCAATGTTGGGCCTTGCTAGAGGAGTTTTATTCAAAGCAAACTGTCAAGGGGGGCCCATAAACCCCGACCGTGCTAGAAACGCAAAATCAAGGAACATAACACCGGTATGACGGAAACTAGGGCGGCAAGAGTGGAACAAAACACTAGGCAAAAGTCCAAGCCTTCCACCCTTTACCAAGTATATAGAGGCATTAATTAAATAAGAGATATTGTGATATCCCATGATATCCATGTCCCAACATGGAACAACGTACAACTGCACCTGCAACTAGCAACGCTATAAGAGGGGCTGAGCAAAGCGGTAACATAGCCAAACAACGGTTTGCTAGGATGGTGGAAAAGGTTAGAGGCTATCATGGCAGTTTGGGAGGCTTGATAAACAAGTGGTAGGTAACGCGACATAACGATAGCATCGACACAACTAGCAAAGCAAAGATAGTAGTGATATCCAGGGTAACGGTCATCTTGCCAGAAATCCCGCTCGGAAGAAGAACGAGTCCATGAAGTAGACGAACCAATGTAGTCGAACAAATCCTCACAATCGCAACATTACCGGAACTATCAAGAAGAAGCGACACCGGAAAGAAGCAAACAACATGGTAAACAAAAAAGCAAAATCATGGCATGATGCTCAAACAAGTATGATGCATGTCCGGTTTAAATAGGCATGGCATGGCAAAGTGCAACAAACAATACTACAAATTAAGTGGAGCTCAATATTTGCATATTGACGGAACTTCACAACAGTTATTTAGTTCTCTCCCGTTTAAGCTACTCGTCAACATTAAATGTTGGTTAACATGGCAAAAGGTGAAGCATAATTAAAATGACCTATCTAGGCAATTTAAATGAGGCCGGAAACAACAAATAACAATTCTGAAAAATCCCCATATACAATTTCGAATTTGCTACTGTTTTGCCCTATACAAAATTTAATAGTTGTTAGAGATTCAAAGTAAGTGCACCATGTTAATCTATGCATTTTTCTACCCCATTTACATACAAAGAACATTTAATTTGGAGCTATGGTTATTTAGTTATGAAATAAACCATTTTAGCATGTCAATTATGCAAATTAATGCAAACATCAATTTAAAGGTTTTTAGCATGCATGAGGATAACATGTTCAAGTTGATGCAATTTTATGAAATTGTTGGTATAATATGATATGAGGCATTTGTCGCCATGGCAGAAGGAAAAGGGTGCCACGGCGGCGAAACGGAAATGGTGCCACGACGGTGAAAATGGAAATGGTGCCACGGCAACATTCCGATGATCCGACAACTCATTGAGATACAGGTGCAAAAGAGCAAGTGTGTGGATGTGCGGAACATGCTAGAGATGGTGGGGTGATCCTGATAACCGGGTTTCCCACGGGTCGATGCATGGCAAATGAGGACCGACCGTGCAATGACAACTCGGACACGGTGCAAACACAAGCATCTCATACAACACACATGCATTCGTCCACGGGCGTCGTCTCGGGGTTATACCTTTGAAGCGTGCAAGTTTCTGAATGGATCAAGTTCGTTGAGGGAAGTACTGGTACATGACGACAGTAGAGGTGCTCGCGATATTGGCGACGGTAGTGGTACACGTTTTCTTGTCGAAATCACGGCGAGGGTAGTCGTTCACTCGACGGCCTCCGGCGACGGTAGTCGTACACGATTCATAGACGTACGAGTCATCGATAGAGGAACTTGGCGATCCATGTAGTCAAACTTGGCGCATCCGAAGGGTACTTGGTGAATCCCCATAGTCGTACACGGATCGACCGTAGTGGAACTTGACGCATCACCGTATGTATTAGTACTCGGTGTTACATGTAGTCGAACTTGAGGTGGTCTTGGCGTTGGACAGAATCATGGTGAGGTTCAGCTACTACCCCATGTAAGACGAAAACGAACCTCGGGAAGGAAGTTGAAGCAGCAAGCAGGGGCGCGGCGACTGTGGTGGTGGCTTGCAAGCAGTGGCCATGGAACTCCGTCGGTTGGCCACTAAAGGCTTGGACTCAAGCCTCTGCTCAAGCATGAGGTTGAGCGGGCAAGGTGCACAGGAGAAGGAGGCCATACGATGTGGTGGAGGCGTGAGAGAGAGACTACAACGGGCTCCGGTGAGGCAGGGAACTCCGGCGAGACGACGAGGACCACAGGTGCAGGGAACAGGGGTGCCATGGGGATCGGGCGCAAGGTGGAGGGAGGCCAAGGCATGGCACTGGCGTGGGGAGCTCCTCCCTGGTGCGATGCGTGTGTGTGTGTGGCGGCGGTGTGGGAGGATGAGAGGGAGAGGGTGAGCAATTGAGAGAGCAGGGGATCGGGCTAGGTTTGGAGCTGGAGGTGGCTGGGCCATGGTGGACCGCTGGCTGCTGGGAGCAGGCCGAGCTGCGGTAGCTGGGAGGCCCAGTTGGGATGGCTCTCTTCTCTCTCTCTCTCTCTCTAATTTTTTCATAACAACAAAAAATAGAAAGAAAAGGGAAGAAAAGAAAAGGTTAGTGAAAGAGCTTGCGCATGGGGACTATTTCCCCAGACTCACAAAAATGTGTTTGTTCCAAGAAAATAGGAATGGCCATGATTGCAAGATTTAAATTCAAAGTCATTTGAATTTAATTCAAATGGTTTGAACAAGGACTAGGATTTCGAAGTGCCTAAAATGTTGAGAATTTTGGTGGGGCTCGGGAAAGTGATGAAAGAATTTATGGGCAACGTTGGAGGTTAAGAATTGAGTTAGAAGGCATGGAATATTTGCAAGTGTGTTATGGTGATTCCAAAGTTAATGGAATATTTTAATATAGCTCCCTAATAATAGTAGGAGACTTTGAATATGTTTTAAAGAGAAATCACCATATGCATTTCCCTCAATTTAAATGGATCAAAGATCCATGCAATGTATTTAGATGAGTTTTAAAAGGGTTGCATGATGACATGATGAAATGCAAACGATGCAATGAATAATGAAACAAACAAATAAATCACACGGCGAAACTCGAAATACATGGAAGGCATCTGGAGCGTCGGTCTCAGGTCGCTACAACTCTCCTCTACTTACAAGCGATCTCGCCCCGAGATCTAGGAATGACAAATGGAAGAGGAAGAGAAGAGGCAAAACTAAGTTGCTTCTTTGACAAACGAGTGAAACCGCGAACCTTAAAGGTTGCAAAGACATGAAAAGAACACAAGGGGGAAGGGTGAATTGAAACCACTCTGGTTGAAATGAGATGGGCAAGGAATGAGAACGAAAGAATGCAGGCAGCACTCCGGTAGAAAAGAGAAGCAAAGCTTGATAAGATGGGAAGAACTTGAAAAGAGGACACAACACCTTGATTAAGTTGATAAGCAAGGAAAGAACATGATCTTTGATAAAAACGAGATGATGGTTAGAAGGGATCTAAATCACAATGTCTCTTGGACGAAAGAATAGAAGCTAATCGTTGGAAAGAAAAGAACGGAGAAGAAAAAGACAACTTCTACCACAATTGAATTTGAAAAGCATCCTGACAAGAGGGATTGAATGGAGTTGTTTGAAAATCAACAACGGTAAGAATAAGCTTGTAGTGGGCTTATGGAGAACATCTCAAAATTATGAGGTGACGTTCTGCCACTAACAAAAACACTTGATTGCTTGAGAGGAATGAAGAGATGCAAAACTCCACTTCAAAAGATAAGGGAGAATGAATTGCACTTTTGGAGTGCAAGAAGAAGAATACTTGAGCACGTCCAAAAGAATCTTGAAGAACACTTGAAGAACGAATAGCCTTGATGAACCACCATGAAGAAACTTTGGAAGAACTCCGGAAATGAATAGATGCTAGAAAAGAAGGTTGAAGAATAAGATTGGAGCCTTGCAATGATTTATGGGCTTCGTGACGAGATAACCGAGAAAACTTGGAACTCCGGAAAAGAAAGATGACCAACTTGAAAGCAAAAATTTGACATCATGAACGAACTCCGGAAGAAGGAATTAAATCATCTCGAGGAAACAAGAATAATATTTACTGTATGTTTATGCTTCATCAACTTAAATTGATGACAAGCAACGGATTTAGCATACTACTTATCCTTCTCGCAAGGATTGAGGAGAGATATAGCGCAAACTTGGGAAAATCTTGTACGACTCACCGGAAGGATTTTGGGAAGAACAAATGAATTGATATGATAAAGAGAAGAGGAATCTTGAAAGAACCACCGTAAGAATTGAAAACAATTGAAGAAAAGAGAATGAATTGCCGGGAAGAAATATGAATTGAACAAAGATACTTGAGGGAATCAGATACAGAGAAAGAAGAGATCATGAACTGACTAAAGATTACTTGAACGATGCACCGGTAAGATTTGGAGATGAATGGAGAAACAACAATTTAGGAGAATTGCAGAACGAGAGCTGAAAGCTGAGAATGAATAATTCTGAAATGATGGGTGTAACGCCCATGATGCGGCTATATATCCCATGTGTTGAGGCACAACTTAGAGGCATAACTGCATTGTGGTTTTGTCGCAAGAAGGGTCATATTCACACAATCCCATGTAATTAACAAGAAAGGGATAAATAGAGTTGGCTTACAACCGCCACTTCACACAATACTTAAATAATTCATACATCATCCAAAATACACACATAGACCTACTACGGTCAAAGCCAAATAAAAATAAGATAACCCCAAATGCTAGATCCCCGATCTTCCCAACTGGGAACCACTACTGATCATCCAGAAATGAAATATAGTAACGACCAAGGTCCTCGCTGAACTCCCACTTGAGTTCGGTAGCATCACCTGCACTGGTATCATCGGCACCTGCAACTGTTTTGGTAGTATCTGTGAGCCACGAGGACTCAGCAATCTCAAAACCCGCGAGATCAAGACTATTTAAGCTTATGGGTAGGATGGGGTAATGAGGTGGAGCTGCAGCAAGCGCTAAGCAAATATGGTGGCTAACATACGCAAATAAGAGTAAGATGAGAAGCTAAGCAGCGGTCGTGAAACTAGAAGTGATCAAGAAGTGATCCTGAAACTACTTACGTTCAGACATAACCCAAACCGTGTTCACTTCCCGGACTCCGCCGAAAAGAGACCATCACGGTTACACACACGGTTGATGCATTTTAATTAAGTCAAGTGTCAAGTTCTCTACAACCGGATATTAACAAATTCCCAACTGCCACATAACCGCGAGCACGGCTCTCGAAAGTTTATACCCTGTAGGGGTGTCCCAACTTAGCCCATCACAAGCTCTCACGATCAACGAAGGATATTCCTTCTCCCGAAACAACCGACCAGACTCGGAATCCCGGTTATAACACATTTCGGCAATGGTAAAACAAGTCCAACAAGACCACCCGAATGTGCCAACAAATCCTGATAGGAGTTGCACATATCTCATTCTCAGGGCACACCGGATGAGACAGGCTACGAGTAAAACCAGCCCTCGAGTTCCCCCGAGGTGGCCCCATAGGCGGCTCGGTTCAGCCCAACACTCAGAGGAGCACTGGCCCGGGGGAGTTTAAAATAAAGATGACCCTTGAGTCTGCAGAACCCAAGGGAAAGGTATAGGTGGTAGGTAGTCAAATGGTAAAACCAAGGTTGGGCCTTGCTGGAGGAGTTTTATTCAAAGCGAACTGTCAAGGGGGTCCCATAACCCCAACCGCGTAAGGAACGCAAAATCAAGGAACATAACACCGGTATGGCGAAACTAGGCGACAAGAGTGGAACAAAACACGGGCATAAGGCCGAGCCTTCCACCCTTTACCAAGTATATAGATGCATTAATTAAATAAGAGATATTGTGATATCCCAACATAATCATGTTCCAACATGGAGCAATCTTCAACTTCACCTGCAACTAACAACGCTATAAGAGGGGCTGAGCAAAAGCGGTAACATAGCCAAACAACGGTTTGCTAGGAAGGTGGGTTAGAGGCTTGAGATGACAATATGGGAGGCATGATAAACAAGTGTTAGGTAGTGCGACATAGCGGTAGAGCAAACAACTAGCAAGCAAAGATAGAAGTGATGTTGAGGGTAATGGTTATCTTGCCTGAAATCACGCAAGGAAGAAGAACGAGTCCAAGAAGAAGATAAACGAACGGAGTCGAACGGATCCTCACAACTCCAGAACGAAGCCGAAGCTAACGAGAGAAGCAAACCGGAAAGAAGCAAACCACATGGTAAACACACAAGCATAAACATGGCATGATGCACAAACAAGTATGATGCATGCCCGGTTTAAAGAGGCATGGCATGGCAAAGTGCAACAAACAACACTACAAATTAAGTGGAGCTCAATATGCAACGAGTTGCATATTGACGAAACACCACGTTCAATGATTTAGTTCGCTCTTGTTTATGCTACTCAACAATATTAAAATGTTATTATACATGGCAAGGGGTGAAGCATAAGTAACTAACTATTTAGGCAAGTTTAAATGAGGCCGGACCAACAAACAACAATTCCGGAAAATCCCCATATGCATATTTTGAATTTGGTACTGTTCTGTCCTAAATCATATTTTATTTTTGTTAAACAGTAAAAGAAAATGCACCATGTTAATCTATGCATTATTCTAGACAAGTTTCATATATAGTTTATTTGATTCGGAGCTACGGTTAGTTAGTTATGAAATAAATCATTTTAACATGTCATTATGCAAAAAAAAATGCAAACAACAATTTAAGCATTTCAAACATGGATGAAAGTAGCATATTATGAAACTAGATGAAATTCTAAGCATTTTACATGTTTACATCATTTTAAACCAATGCACGGTTTGTGAGATATTAATGCATGAAGTGCAAGGGGTTTTCTGCAAAACTGGACTCTCTGGATAAATACTAAAATCGCAACAGAGGAAAACAACACGCATCGGGCCGAATCTGGATCGAACTGGGTTGCTCACCACGACACTTGGGCCGGCTCGGAGCAGTGGCTGGGCCTGGCAACGCAGCTGCCTGGCGGCTGGGAGGTCCACGCGGGCGAAGTGAGCAGGGCCTGCGTGGCTGCGCGTGAAGCAGAGGAGGTGGGGTTGAGTTCTTCCCAGAGTCAACGCACGCGCGGCATTGTCCCGTCGCTCGAAGAAGAGGAAGTAAGTGTCAGCGGCAGGTTCGGCAGGGACGGGAGCGTCGTGCAAGAAGGCGAGGGGCCGCGAGCTCGACCAGATCCAGCGCTCGGTCGTTGGACTTGGCTTGGCGGTGCTCAGGACAGAACAGAGGTCGGCGGCGCTTGGCGTCAGGAGGCGCGCGGAAGGCCGGGAACAGGAGAGCAACAACTCGATGCAGGGGACTCGGTGACTCGCCCAATGCACGGGAACTGGGGGCGCAACTTCGGTCGCTCGTCTCCCTCGCAGACGAGGACTAGGCAGGAGGTCGCGCGAGGGACTTGGCGGCGGGGACGGCCTGAAGCTGCTGCTGGTTCGGGCAACGGAGACAGGCGCCCACGTCCTAGACGAAGCAGAGGACTTGGCGCGGCTACGACGATGAGGACCTGCCGGATCCGACGAGGAACCGAACAAGGAGGACAGGAGGGGCGTCGGGGCCGGATCCTGCTCTGCTGCTGCGGGCACGGGGACAAGGAGGAGGGAGCTCGTGCTCCTACAGGGGAACACGGGGAAGAGAGAGAGAGGTTAGAGCAGAGGGAGAAGAAGAACGGGAGGAAGGAGGGCGCGAGAGGGCCAGGCCTGTATCCGTGGATGAGGCGCTGCTGGAAGTCACGGTCAAGCAGCGACGCAAGGCGGGGACTCGGGCTGCTTTGCCGCCCGGCAACAACGGGGTCGGTTGGCCTCGGGCACAAACTCTTGCTCGATCCAACCGAGAGGAGGACGGGCAGGGACGAGGGTTACAGGGGAAGCTGGTTGTGGTGGAGTGGATCGAGGAGGGGATGGATTTGGTTGGCTGGTGTGTGAACTCGACGAGGGGATGGATCCCGAGAGAGATTTGGTGGAGTGGCGGCCGCGGCTGGCTGGGAGTATGAGCTTCCTAAATTTTAAGGTTGGTCTGTATATATAGCAGGCGAAAGGAGTTTATGGGCGTCCGATAGTTACCGGACAACTTTGGATCAATTAGGTAGTCAAAAGAATAAACAAAAAAAGTATTATGGTATTTCGGGATTGATGCAGACTCAAAGGTCTTGACTGAGGGGATTCGGGTTCAAAGCAATTTTCGAACGCGCACGCAAGAGGGGTTAGGCGATCACGGTCAAGAAGGAAGCGAAAACCCGATTGGTCTGGAACGGTCAACAAAGGCAGGGGGACACGGCAACTACGAACAGGCCATGAGTTTTTATGAAAACATGCAGATGCAATACGGATGATGCAATGATGAATGCAACAAACAAAACAAAACACACAACAACAACAAAATAACTGGAAGGCTTCTGGAGCGTCGGTCTCAGGTCGTTACAACACTCCTCCACTTACAAGAGATCTCGTCCCGAGATCTAAGGATGGCACCAGAGAGAAGGGAAGAGGAAGAGAAGAGGTAAAACCAAGTTGCTTCTTGTACAAACGAGTGAAACCAAAGAACCTTAGGTTGAAAAGTTGAAAGAAAGAACACAACGGAGTTGAACACAACTGAGAGCACTACGGTAGAAAATAGAAACAAGGAACACCATGTGAACCTTGGAGGTTGCAAAGCTATGAATGTCGAGTACAATGGACAAGAAGGAACTGAAACCACCCTGGTTGAAACGAGGTAAGCAAGGAACAAGGAAGAACAAATTCGGACAACACTCCAGTTGAAAAGAGATTTAAGACTTGATAAGATGAAAAGAACTTGGAGAGGTGACACAACACTCCGGTTAAACGGATAAGCACGAAAAGAACACGATCCTCACAATTCGAGATGATGAGTGAAAAAAAAAACAATATCACAATGCCTCCGGAAGAAATAATAGAAGATAGATCATTGGAATAAAAGAATGGAGAAGAAAATGCCAACTTCTGCCAAAAATGAGCTTGGAAAGCACCCTTCCAAGAAGGTTATAACGGAGTTGTTGGAAAACCAACAACGAAGCGAATAAGCTTGTAGTGGGCTTATGAAAAACTTCTCACAATTGAGGCGAAATTCTGCCACTACGGAAACAAATAATAGAATTGATAACACCAACGAGATGAAAAACTTCTTCCACCAAGATGATAGAGAGATAACTTGGATCATTGATAAGCACCACAAATAGCAACATTCCTAATGGAAGGCTTTAGTTGAAATATCACCCATGATCGCTCCAACAAAGAGGTTGATGGATTTAAAATATCTCACTCTTGCTAGTTTTGAATCATGAAGCACGAACATAAATTGTCAAGAATGACATATCACCATCTCAAAAGATAAGGTAGAAAGAACTGCACTTTGGAATGCAAGATGAAGAATGCTTGAACTCCTCAAAACAAAACATGTGTTGAACACCATGTTTATTTTAGACTATATCTTGGCAGATATTAACTTCGAGAAAAATCTTGAAGAACAATTCAAGAACGAAAGGAATCCTTGATGAACCATCATGTAGAGCCTCCATGAAGAACTCCGGTAATAAAAGGATGATAAAAAGAAAGAGATGTTGAAAACACAAAGTGAACCATTGCGATGATTTAGATGGAGCTTCGCGACGAGATAACGCGGAAAACTTTGGAACTCCAGAAAAGAAAAGATGAAACATCTCAAACCGAGAATGTGATATGATGAACAACTCTAGAAAGAAGAAATTAGATCACTTGGATGAAACAATAATAAGAATTACATTATGCGTATCCTTCACCAATTTAGATTGATGGCAAGCAACGGATTTGGCGTACTACTTATTCTCGTAGAAAGGATTAAGATAGATATAGCAGAAACTTGGGAAGGTCTTCAACGAACCACCGGTAGGATTGAAATAACGAATAAATTAATATGAGAGCATAGGAAGAGGAATCTTGAACAAACCGCTGTAAGAACTGAAAATGAAAGTAGTAAAGGCACAATTCACTGGGAAGAATTGGAAAAACGAATGAAGATACTTGAGAGAATTTAGCTACATGAGAACAAATAGATCACGAGCTGACTAGAGGATACTTGAACGATGCACCGGTAATATTTGGAGAACGAGAGCTAAAAGCTGGAATAAATAATTCTAAGATTATGGGCTTCGGAGAATGAACCTGAAAAGACTCCTGAATTGCTCCGGATGGGTGAAAATAATTCTCACCGTCGAAAACAATTATGAGAGGATGACATCAAGCTTGAACTTCGCATCTTTGGAAGAACGGATAAGGATTTAAGAGGAACTCTTCTTCGGTCTTCAAAATCCGAGAATGACGACGAGAAACACCACCATGAATTGTTGAGGCACTCCGGTATGACAATTAGAAAGATTGAATGAACGATGAAAAGAATTTGAAAGCGATCTTGGAGAAGGCATCTGACTGATGAAAATTCATTCTTACGTCAAACTTTGAAAAGAATTTGAGAATCGCTCTAGATAAATTAGAAGAGTCAGGTAAGATCCTGGGAAAAGACTTGTGGGTTAGGGCCCAATCAAAGAAAACATCGTTGGAAAAGGTTGCTTGAAAAGAGAGATTGCACCGGTTGAATTAAATGGCTCAAAAGAGATAACAACCTCGAGATATCTTGAACGGATTGAGAATGGAAACGTGAATCTTCTGAGATATCTTCAACACTCCGGAACAAATGAATAGCGAGAGGTGAATGTTTAATTGGTGCACCGGAATGAGAAGCATTTGAAACAAGGAGAGGTATAATTGACAAAGCTTGAATTGAATCCACCGGAGAAGAAAAGAGAACGAAGAATGATGAACTTGAAGCTTCCTTAGTATCTTCCTGAGAATCACCGGATAAGAACATTGATGGAAAAGAATGGAGAGACTTCCCATCAATAAAAGGATACTTGATTAAGAAATCTGAGTCCTTGAAGAAAAAGGGTGGGAGGGCGGGAAAACAAAGGCAACTTGGGACAGATGGAATGGATACCGTTGAGAAAAAACTTAGAATTGATCTTGCGAATGTTGGAATGATCGGATGCACTTGAAGAGAAACACGCCGGTTGGAAAGAATTGACATGACAACCTCAATGCTCAAGAAGGATTAGTATTCACATAGAAATATGAGAACACCACTTAGGGAAGGTATGGAATCAACACTTGACATCAAAGCAACTCGAATACCACAACAAAAACAAAACAAGGATTTGGCTCGTAGAATAAGCCGGAAAAAATATATATGATAGAGATTTACCCAATCCCATATCATGCATCTGTCGGAAAGATATTCTAGGAGCTACTTGAATTCCCACCTATAAACTCCTGAACCTTTCTGGTTATGCAATCTGGTGTTGGGGATACAGGGGAAGCATAATATCTCACCCAAACTAACAATCCCTACATCCAGCTGTATCCATCCGTCAACACATAACCAAGAAAACTCCAGAAATCGTGTACCTCAACCTTCGGAAAGCATCCGTTATACGAGTTATGGCAATACTCCCGAACTCCCGCCCCAGTACTGGGTGGCATCGAGGTTATCTCACCAATAACTGGATAAAAGAGATTTTCGATGTCGGCGAAACTCGGGTATTCCAGAACTGCAACGATAAAATTGTGACGACAACACCTCGGAGCTCAACTCCCCGGGACATTGCCACAACCCCTAAATGTCAGGAGGCACCAAGAACAATGTTCTCGTCACAAGAATATCGGAACGATCCGAAGATACCCGCGTGATCCTAATTTTTTTTAGTGAAATTTGAGGAGAGGAAAGACAAAACATCTACGTCAGGAGACCTCACTAGAGCGACGAAGGGACTGAGGAGTAAAAAGAATCCTACACTCCGATGTATATAATCCTAAGACTCAAAACATTTTTGTTCTAGACTCAACAACGTCAGCGATTCGATCAAGCATGGGGCTCCTAAGTCGGGGATGGCTCTGATTACCAAATTGTAATGCCCATGATGTGGCTATATCTCCCACGTGTCAAGGCACAACTTAGAGGCATAACCGCATTGTGGTTTTGTCGCAAGAAGGTCATATTCACACAATCCCATGTAATTAACAAGAAAGGGATAAATAGAGTTGGCTTACAACCGCCACTTCACACAATACTTAAATAATTCATACATCATCCAAAATACACACATAGACCGACTACGGTCAAATCCAAATAAAAAGAAGATAACCCCAAATGCTAGATCCCTGATCGTCCCAACTGGGCACCACTACTGATCATCCGGAAACGAAACATAGTAACGATCAAGGTCCTCGTCGAACTCCCACTTGTGTTCGGTAGCATCACCTGCATAGGTATCATCGGCACCTGCAACTGTTTTGGTAGTATCTGTGAGCCACGAGGACTCAACAATCTCAAAACCCGCGAGATCAAGACTATTTAAGCTTATGGGTAGGATGGGGTAATGAGGTGGAGCTGCAGCAAGCGCTAAGCAAATATGGTGGCTAACATACGCAAATAAGAGTAAGATGAGAAGCTACGCAACGGTCGTGAAACTAAAAGTGATCAAGAAGTGATCCTGAAACTACTTACGTTCAGACGTAACCCAAACCGTGTTCACTTCCCGGACTCCGCCGAAAAGAGACCATCACAGTTACACACGCGGTTGATGCATTTTAATTAAGTCAAGCGTCAAGTTCTCTACAACCGGATATTAACAAATTCCCATCTGCCACATAACCGCGGACACGTCTCTTGAAAGTTTATACCCTGCAGGGGTGTCCCAACTTAGCCCATCACAAGCTCTCACAATCAACGAAGGATATTCCTTCTCCCGGAACAACCGATCAGACTCGGAATCCCAGTTACAAGACATTTCGGCAATGGTAAAACAAGTCCAGCAAGACCACCCGAATGTGCCAACAAATCCCGATAGGAGCTGCACATATCTCATTCTCAGGGCACACCGGATGAGACAGGCTACGAGTAAAACCAGCCCTCGAGTTTCCCCGAGGTGGCCCCGCTGGCGGCTCGGTTCGGACCAACACTCAGAGGAGCACTGGCCCGGGGGCGTTTAAAATAAAGATGACCCTTAAGTCTGCAGAACCCAAGGGAAAGGTATAGGTGGTAGGTAGTCAAATGGTAAAACCAAGGTTGGGCCTTGCTGGAGTAGTTTTATTCAAAGCGAACTGTCAAGGGGGTCCCATAACCCCAACCGCGTAAGGAACGCAAAATCAAGGAACATAACACCGGTATGACGGAAACTAGGGCGGCAAGAGTGGAACAAAACACCAGGCATAAGGCCGAGCCTTCCACCCTTTACCAAGTATATAGATGCATTAATTAAATAAGAGATATTGTGATATCCCAACATAATCATGTTCCAACATGGAGCAATCTTCAACTTCACCTGCAACTAACAACGCTATAAGAGGGCTGAGCAAAAGCGGCAACATAGCCAAACAACGGTTTGCTAGGGAGGTGGGTTAGAGGCTTGAGATGACAATATGCGAGGCATGATAAACAAGTGGTAGGTAGCGCGACATAGCGATAGAGCAAACAACTAGCAAGCAAAGATAGAAGTGATGTCGAGGGTAATGGTCATCTTGCCAGAAATCCCGCAAGGAAGAAGAACGAGTCCTATAGGAAGACAAACGAACGGAGTCGAACGGATCCTCACAACTCCGGAACGAAACCGAAGCTAACGAGAGAAGCAAACCGGAAAGAAGCAAACAACATGGTAAACACACAAGCATAAACATGGCATGATGCACAAAAAATTATGATGCATGTCTGGTTTAAAGAGGCATGGCATGGCAAAGTGCAACAAACAACACTACAAATTAAGTGGAGCTCAATATGCAAGACGAAACACCACGTTCAATTATTTAGATCGCTCTTGTTTATGCTACTCAACAATATTAAAATGTTATTATACTTGGCAAGGGGTGAAGCATAAGTAAATTAACTATTTAGGCAAGTTTAAATAAGGCCGGAACAACAAACAACAATTCTGGAAAATCCCCATATGCATATTTTGAATTCGGTACTGTTCTGTCCTAAGCATATTTTATTGTTGTTAACCGGTAAAAGAAAATGCACCATGCTAATCTATGCATTATTCTAGAGAAGTTTCATATATAGTTTATTTAATTCGGAGCTACGGTTAATTAGTTATGAAATAAATCATTTTAACATGTCATTATGCAAAACAAATGCAAACAACAATTTAAGCATTTCAAACATGGATGAAAGCAGCATATTATGAAACTAGATGAAATTCTAAGCATTTTAGATATTTACATCATTTTAAACCGATGCACGGTTTGCGATATATTAATGCATGAAGTGCAAGGGGTTTTCTGCAAAACTGGACTCTCTGGATAAATATTAAAATCGCAATAGCGGAAAACAACACGCATTGGGCCGAAGCTGGATCGAACTGGGTTGCTCACCACGGCACTTGGGCCGGCTCGGAGCAGTGGCTGGGCCTGGCGACACAGCTGCCTGGCGGCTGGGAGGTCCACGCGGGCGAAGGGAGTAGGGCGTGCGCAGCTGCGCGTGAAGCAGAGGAGGCGGGGTCGAGATTTTCGCAGAGTCAACGCAGGCGCGGGAACGACGTGCAAGAAGGCGACGGGCGGCGAGCTTGACCAGATCCAGCGCTCGGTCGTCGAACTTGGCTTGGCGGTGCTCAGGACGGAACAGAGGTCGAGGCGCAGCGGAAGGCCCCGAACAGGCGAGCGACAGCTCGACGCAGGGGACTCGACGACCCGCGCGATGTAGGGGAACTGGGGGCGCAGGTTCGGTCGCTCGCCTCCCTCGCAGACGAGGACGAGGCAGGAGGTCGCGCGAGGGACTTGGCAGCGGGGACGGCCTGAAGCTGCTGCTGGTTCGGGCGACAGAGACAGGCGCCCACGTCCTGGACGAAGCAGAGGACTTGGCGCGGCTACGACGACGAGGACCCGCCGGATCCGTCGAGGAACCGAACAAGGAGGATGGGGAGGCCGGGAGGGGGCGTCGGGGCCGGATCCTGCTCTGCTGCTGCAGGCACGGGGACGAGGAGGAGGGAGCTCGTGCTCCTGCAGGGGAACACGGGGAAGAGAGAGAGAGAGAGAGAGAGGTTAGAGCAGAGGGAGAAGAAGAACGGGAGGAAGGAGGGAGCGACGGGGCCAGGCCTGTATCCGTGGACGAGGCGCGGCTGGAAGTCACGGACAATGACGATGCAAGGCAGGGGACTCCGTGCGGCTGCTGCTCGCCGACAACAGCGGGGTCGGTTGGCCTCGGGCACAAACTCTTGCTCGATCCAACCGAGAGGAGGACGGGCAGGGACGAGGGTTACGGGGGAAGCTGGTTGTGGTGGAGTGGATCGAGGAGGGAATGTATTTGGTTGACTGGTGTGTGAACTCGAGGAAAGGAGAGGATGGATCTCGAGAGAGATTTGGTGGAGTGGCGGCGGTGGTGGCTGGGAGGATGGGACATCTCCCTAAATTTTAGGGTTGGTTATATATAGCAGACGGAAGGAGTTTTAGGGGCGTCCGATCGTTATCGGACAACTCCGAGTCAATTGGGTAGTCAAAAGAATAAACGAAAGAAGTATTGTGGTATTTCGGGGTTGATCCGGACGCAACGGTCATGACCGAGGGGATTCGGGTTCAGAGCAGTTTTCGAACGCGCACGCGAGAGGGGTTAGGCGGTTGTCGTGGTTCTAAGTCTGACAGTAGAATGGGGGTAGGTATGAAGAGGCAAGATACTAGCTATGGAGTAGTTGTATACGCACGAGTTTTACGAAGTTCAGCCCTTCTCGGAGGAAGTAACAGCCCTACGCCTCGGAGCCCGGGCGGTCGACTGGATTATATGCGATGAATTACAGGGTGCGAACCCTTCTACCGTGGAGGGGGTGGCTTATATAGAGTGCGCCAGACCCCAGCCAGCCCACGAAGCGGAGGGTTAAAGGTACATAAGGCAGGCGCATCGGTAACGCCTTACATAAAGTGTCATCATGACCATAAGGACTACTTAACTACTGCACCGCTTGGACACCGAGTGGTTCTTGAACCCGGGTAGTTGAGTGGGTCTTCATGGTCTAGTGTCTTTGAGTCTGTCGAGTGGAATCCTACCAGTCGATCGGAAGGCAGTTTATTCTAAGGATGTCCTTGGGAGGGTATCTTGGGCAGGTCCATGACCCTACCCTAGGTATATGACTTCATCATTAGCCCCGAATGGATCGAGGTTTGAGTGAGGAAGGAGTTGATAATCTTTCCGACCTGTTTTTCGTGGTCATGAGTGTGTCTTACTCGATCAGCGACCTTTTAGTGATGGTGTCAACTTCTCTTCAATCGCCTCGATCCATTCTTTACATCTGTCGAGTGAACTTTATGAACTTGGAGATTTCCGAGCGACGGATCGGAGGAAATCTGCCGCCTGAGAAGTTGCTCTGCTGTTAGCGGATTTAGCGGGATCCAAATTTCGGGAAGCGCGCGAAGCGGAGAAGGCCGCGGTACTCGGATGGGATAAGGCAAGGATGCCTCGATCTCCGCGCCACCTTTTTCGCCATGTATTGCGCGCGCGACTGTTGCGGGATTTGATAGGATTGCCCGGGCCTACCAGTCAGCCACTCGGAAGCGACTTCATATAAGGCACCGGGCGGGGGTCTTTTTGTTGGGGAACGTTGCAGAAAATAAATTTTTTCCTACGGTTTCACCAAGATCCATCTATGAGTTCATCTAGCAACGAGTGATAGGAGTGCATCTACATACCTCTGTAGATCGCGAGCGGAAGCGTTCAAGAGAATGGGGTTAAGGGAGTCGTACTCGTCGTGATCCAAATCACCGATGACCAAGTGCCGAATGGACAGCACCTCCGCGCTCAACACACGCACGAGTGGATGACGCCTCCGCACCTTGATCCAGCAAGGAGGAGGGAGAGGTTGAAGAAGATCCAAAGAGCACGACGGCGTGGTGGTGCATGCAGCAGGTTCCGCAGAGCCACGAGCTTCTGCGAGAGGGAGAGGTGTAGCGAGGGAGGAGGGAGGCACTGGTGTTGGGTGCGGCTGCCTCCCACCCCCTCTTTATATAGGGACCCTGGGAGCTGCCCTAGGAGATGGGATCTCCTAGGGGCGGCCAGGGGGGAGACTTGCCCCCCAAGGCAAGTGGAGGCGCCCCCTCCCCTAGGGTTCCCAACCCTAGGCGCAGAGGGGGGCCCCGGGAGGGGGGGGGGGGCGCACCAGCCCACCAGGGGCTGGTTCCCCTCCCACTTCAGCCCATGGGGCCCTCCGGGATAGGTGGCCTGTTGTAACATCCCAAATTTCCCATTTGGAATGTTTTACAATTATAGCTAAGCATCTATGCATACTGTTTGAATTGAGTGACATTTGAAGTGCTTATGAGGTTTTTGAGTTGTTGGAATTTGAATTCAAATTGGCAGTTGAAATTTATTTCAAAACTATGCCTGACAAATACTTGAGAAAAAGTATGAGAGGAGTAAACATGACACTCCAAAAATGTCGATGAAAAACCTTGCCAAAAGTTTGAATTCAAATTTGATTTTATTTGGGATTTTAGAAAATGTTTTTTTAAAGTTTGAGTTTTGCCTCGAAAATGTTCAAATTGTAGGAATATTCCCTGATAATTTTGATATATATATGTCCTATATAAAATATATATATTTAATATATTCTCTCCCTCCCTTAATTCAAAAAACCCTCAGCGCCACCAGCTACCCTGCCCACCAATGAGAGGCAGCCTCACCAATGGGCCAGGGCCTGCCCTGCCCAAAGGTTCGAGCCGACCGACCCAGGCGCCACGCCCGATTCCCCTTCCCTTCACGCCTAATCGAATCCCCTCCTTTCTCTCTCTCACGACGCGGACCCCACCCCTTCTTCTTCCTCTCCACGCCTAACCCATGACGCCACTGAATCTCAAGATCCCGGATCCTCCCCGATCCGCCTCCTCCAAGTCGACGCCCCTATAAATACCGCCCCTCGACCTGTTCCCCACTTTCCCCTCGCCTAACCCTCCACTCGCCAGAATCCTCGGCTGAGCCCGCGCCCGCCGCCATTGCTCTGTCCCGCCTGCCTCGAGCCTTCGAGCTCCACCGACTCCACCTCGACCTCCCTCGCACCGCCCAAGACTCACCGGACGCGCCCGCCTGCCTTCCCGACCACCGAGCCACCGCGCTGCCGCCGCCACTGCTGTAAAGCCGGAGCCGCCCACCACTGCTCGATCTAAATCTAGGGCCTAGATTAGACTAGCGAAGGGGTACGGTTTATTTTAAATAAAGCCCGGTTTAGTTTCGGTTTATTTTGGTTTAGTTAGCGGTTAGTTAGACTGGCCCGAATCGGTTTATTCTCTCGGGCACGATTTAGTTATTTGACGCCTGAGCGTTAGATAGGCCCGTTAGCACTAGTTCTCTTTTTAGTTTTTTTTTCGTTTCTGTTTTTAACAGAATAGTTTCAGTTTTGTAAAATCCATATCTTTTAGGTTACTTAATATTTTTAGTTGATTCTTTTTTTGTTAGTTTGCAAATTTGTTGCAGTTTCTGTAGAAAATATGTTTAGCCATGTTTAAATTATTAGAAATTGTTTTATTTTAGTTTTAGACAGATTAGTATTTCTGCTATAAAATGAGTTAGAATTATTTTATTTTAGTGATTCTTTTTGTCACTGCTTTGTTTTGACTTTGCCTAACCGTAGGAATTTATTTGGGCATTTTAGATTTAATAAAAAAATAGTTTTAATCAAAGTCATGTGTTTCTTGTTTATTTAACTAGCTACTGTTTTCCTATTGTTTTATTTATTAAATAATTTTATTTTTCCTATGTTATAGTTTATTTTCGATTAGTTTCTGTAGCCTTAGAACATGAACTTTTATTTACAGAAAATAAAAAGTTTATTTTATTTTCTTGTTAGTTGATGGCTTGGATTTCTTCGAGTTTTCTTTGGGTTTTGGTTCAATTGTTTCGTGTGTTATGTTAGCATGCTGATATGTTAAGTGATTGTATGTTCTTATGCTTATATGATTGTTGTTTGCCTCGGTAGAATTTCCGAAGTGCGAAGCTTGCTATCACGAGTCCCTAGCTTTCGAAGACCGTCAGCAAGGCAAGTCAATTGATCATGTTTTCTTTTACAATGCCTATGATTTTTATTGCATTAGAATTATACCTCCCCACCATGCATGCAGAGGAGAATTTTAAGTTATGTTCTTGAGTAGTATCATGAGGTAGGATGAACCCAATTCCCTTGTTACCATGGCCCGGGACGAAGTAGTTTATTTTGCTATGCTCGAGACGGGTTGGTTGAGTGATTCATAAGGGAGATGCGAGAGTCAAGATGATGACAACCCCATGACTTCAAGCTCAAGATGGACTTCAAAATTCACCATCGGGTGGAGGGCGGTTGACGGCACCTGGAGAAAACCAGCGGTTGGCGGGATGCATGGAGAAGCGCCATGACATCTTGCGGAAAGCTTCACCCAGCCACGAAGAGACGGATGGATACCCCATTGACCGAAGCTTACCTGCAGCCGCAAGCCATTATGGGCTCGCTTGGTCGACCCTAGGTGTGACTCTGGCCGGACGGTGCTACGAGATGTAGAAGAACGGTAGGATTGATGGGTACCGGCAGTGGCGGAGGAACTCTTGGAAGACCTGTTTCGTTCGTCCCGCCTTCAAACACCGTGAAGTGCAAAGACTTAAAGGAGGGAACGCTTCTTGCGGGTAAAGTGCGCAAACCTCTGCAGAGTGAAGATCTAATCGGTTAGCCGTGTCCCCGGTTACGGACAATTTGAGCCTCTAGAACTTGGAGTATTTCGGATATCTCAACACCGAACTTAATAAATTAATTGAGGGGGTTATTTAATAATTGGGAATGAGACATTGGTTGGCGGAACCATCTCAATAACTACCAACATTTTGTAGTATTTGCAAACAAGCCCTTGTTGTAGGAAAAAACTGGCTTTTTTGCAAAATAATGAAACTTAGAGCCCCACAGCCAAATTGCATATAGTGTTAGTAATATTAATGTTGTTCTCTCTTTTACTTGCCGGCATATTCAAAATGCTGACCTACACGGCTACAACGTCTTATGTTGCAGAGGAGTTTTCCGATCTGGAGTGAGGCTACGATCCACGCTTGGCGATTGCCCTATGGAGTCGGATGGACTCGCTATTCGTCTATGCTTCCGCAGCTTTATTTAGTTTATTTCTCATGAGTTGGCCTTCGCTGAATTTATTATCTTGTAATAAAGACTCGATATGAGAATCGTAATAAATTCAGGTGTGATTGAACTTTGAATCTGTGCATCAATGTACTTGTGTGTGCAAAGATGATCTTGGGATGGTACAGCTACACAGAGACTTGACATTTTGGTCGGGTCGCTTCTGAGATGGTATTCAGAGCACACGACCGTAGGACGAACCCCTAGGATCGGAAAGCCATAGGAAGAGACTATTTATTTTATGTCCTTATCATTCGTAATTCTCCCCTGCTCATTTCTCGACTTCTCTCCGATTTTCAACATTCTAGATGGCGCGAAGTTCACCCTAGCTCGCTACGGAGTTTTGCCACCAGATGAGACGATGCCTCTCGGCAAGAAGCTGGTTCAGATCGTGAAGAAGCTGAAGATTGCTCTGCCCTCAATCACCGGAAGCCTACCAATGCACTTCCGACGGATACCCGCCTGTGATTGAGGTGCACATTCCAGAAGGACCTTGGAGGACATTCAGAGCCCATTGACTTTGAGTTTACGATTTCAATTGGATCCTCGGAAGAGACATGGCGATTTATCATGCACTTGGACATCTCCGAGAAGAGTACAGGCCGAGCTCGACCCATCGACTCGCCATGATTTCTTGCAGAGCTAGGAATGGAGATATCATCCGCATCAGAGGATGAATCCATTCTCTCATATGTCCAAGACTTGGAGTGTCTCCTCAGAAACGGAGATCCGGACTCGCCAGAACTCAAGGTACACGGGAGGCTGTTGTTCCGTGAACTGGAACGGAGGAGAAAGCACACGCAGACTTCCTTGACCATGAAGAAGAAATCAAGGATTTCATGGAGAGAGTTGACAAGCTGAAGATGGATGTTGTCGCATTAGAGGAGAAGATGGACTTGGGAGAAGACCTTTTTCCGAGTGGAGATGACGGACCCCTCGTGAGCAATGACCAGGATTATGAAGAGAGCTCCACCGAAGAAAGCCGCAAGAGGAGGCGCCGCACCAGAGGACGCCACACCGGAGGACGCCGCACCAGAGGACGCAAGGATAATTGATGAAGACATTTAGTCGACCGCCATGTTATTTTTCATCGATCAGTTAGGCCGTTATTTTCGATTAGTCGTGAGAATTTGTAATCCGAGATTGAACCATGTTTGAGTTGATTGAATAAATGTTTGGTGTGATTATGATTGTGCATTCATATGGGTAGTGATATTTTCTCATTAGACCCTTATTCTATTCTAATTTTCTCATCCACTCCAAAACACCAGATGCCTCCGAGACGTGACCCCGGTCTCAACTTTCCGCCGGAGCTCACCCAGCTGATCCAGCAGCAGAATGCCCTCATGCAGATGCTCATCCAGAACCAGAACAACAACAACAACAACAATCCACCGCCACCACCCCCTGTTGACAACTTGACCCGCTTCCTAAGGCTGAATCCGCCGGTGTTCTCTAGCAGCACCGAGCCGATTGTGGCGGCGATTGGCTCCGCAAGGTCGGAAGGAGTTAGCCACCGCTGGATGCACAAATGCAGAGAAGGTGCGCTTGCCGCACATCGACTTGATGGACCTGCAGCCTCTTGGTGGGAGAACTACACCGCCACTTATCCCATCGCCACCATCACATGGGATCAGTTCCAAGAGGCTTTCCGCACCGCCATGTCTCATTTGGAGCCATGAGTGCAAGAAGCGTGAGTTCCGCAACTTACGCCAGGGGAACCGTACTGTGGGGCAGTACGTGGATGAGTTCAGCAAGTTAGCTCGCTATGCCCCGGATGATGTGGCCACAGATGCCGCAAAGCAGGAAAAGTTTCTCGAGGGACTCAATGACGAGCTGGGAATGCAGCTAATGGTGGCTACCTTCAACAACTACCAGGAGCTGGTAGACAAGGCCACCATACTGAAGGCAAGCAACAGCAATTGATAGCGCAAGCGGAAGTATGGCGGGGAAGTACAACTCGAGCTCAGCGAAGCCCGTTATGCCCCATACTGGAGGGCATACCCATCACACCCATGGAGGACATAATCATGGAGGACATAACCATGGAGGAAATGGGAACAACCGCAACCCGACAACAAGACAGGTAATGGAACGGCAATGGCAACTAGCATCGCCCTGCCCGGCTCGAAAGATCTGAGTCACATCACTGCTTCAAGTGCCGTAAAACAGGGCACTATGCCACCGACGCCCGGAGGCCAAGCAGAGGAATGGGAAGCGGCAATGGAAGCTCAGAAAGAAGCCCAACCCTTTTCCTCGTGCTCGGGTGAACCACATTGACGTGGAGGGCGCCTATGATCAGCCGGATAATCGTGGTTGGTAAGTTTTATTAAATTCACATCCGATATTGGTACTCTTTGATTCGGTGCAACGATTCATTTATATCAAGGGTAGTTGTGGAAAAGTACGGGTTGCCCACTAGAACCCTTAGAAGCCCTCTTCACGTCGGTTCGCAGAGGAGAAATGATGGCAGGCTTAGGCTGTCATGCAACCCTCAACATCGAAACCTTAAATTTCCCGCAGACCTCATAGTATTGGAAACCTAGACCTTGGATGTGATCCTAGGCATGGATTGGTTGACGAAGTTTGAAGGAAACATAGACTGTGCTCAAGAAGGCGATTACGCTCACCACCCGGAGCGAAGAGGATCAAGTATGTATCGCACGTATCCCGATGAAGAATCAGTGCATTCCCTCACGGAGTTGTTCAGAGGAAGTGCCGATGAGTGCAAGATTTTCCCGATGTGTTTCGGAGGAATTACCAGAATGCCACCGACGAGAGACATTGAATTTCTAATTGAGTTATTGCCCGGCACAGCCCCAATATCCAAGAGACCCTATCGGATGCCCTCGAACGATTTGGAAGAGATCAAGAACCAAATTAATGAGCTATTGGAGAAGGGATATATTCGGCCAAGCTCGTCACCTTGGGGAGCCCTAGTTCTTTTGGTAGAGAAGAAGGATGGAACCACGAGAATGGTTAGGATTATCGCTCGCTGAACGACGTGACCATCAAGAACAAGTATCCTCTGCCGATGATTAATGATCTATTTGATCAGCTAGTTGGAGCCAAGGTATTCTCCAAGATCGATCTTGATCAGGTATCATCGATTGAAGATCCGTGAAAAGGATATACCCAAAACAGCATTCACCACGGTATGGTTTATATGAGTATACCGTCATGTCATTCGGATTGACTAATGCCCTGCATACTTCATGAATTTGATGAACAAGGTATTTATGGAATATCTGGACAAGTTTGTTGTGGTGTTCATCGATGATATACTGATTTTCTCCAAGAGCGAGGAAGAGCATAAGGAACATTTGCGTCTAGTTCGAGAAACTCCGAGAACATCGCTTGTATGCCAAGTTCAGCAAATGTGAATTTTGGCTGAAGGAAGTCGGATTCCTCGGACATGTTATTTCGGAGAAGGAATATCATTGACCCGCCAAGGTTGTATCACCACCGATTGGCGAGGCACCCACCTCGATTAAGGAGATCCGCAGTTTTCTCGGACTCGCAGGATATTATCGGAGGTTTATTGAGAATTTCTCAAAGATTGCCAAGCCCATGGTGAGCTGTTGAAGAAGGACGCCAAGTACATTTGGACCGAGGATTGTGAAGCCAGCTTCCGGGAATTGAAGAAACGTTTGGTTACAGCCCGGTGCTGATTTTGCGGACATACACAAGGATTACGGTATATTGTGACGCTTCTCGTCGTGGACTCGGAGGAGTACTCATGCAGGAAGGAAAAGTTGTAGCTTATACCTCCGGACAGCTACGACCTCACGAGATGAATTATGCCACACATGATTTGGAGTTAGCAGCAGAGTGCATGCACTCAAGACTGGAGACATTTCCTTATCGGAAACCGTTGTGATGTTTACACAGATCATAAGAGCTTGAAGTATATTTTCACGCAGAAGAGTTGAACCTCAGGCAGAGGAGATGGCTAGAGTTAATCAAGGACTATGACATGAGATTGCATTACCACCCAGGAAAGGCTAATGTTGTAGCAGATGCTTTGAGCCGTAAGAGTTATGTGAATACTCTTATAGCGGGAGGATTACCCCAAGAGTTAGTCGATGACCTCAGAGATCTTCGACTGGAGATAGTTCCGAGAGGATATGTTGCAACTCTGGAAGTTCAGTCCACTTTGGCCGAAAGAATTCGTGAAGCCCAGAAGTCGGACAAGGAAATTGATGAGATAAAGAAAAGGATGAATGAAGGAAAAGCTAAAGGGTTTCGTAAGGATGAATATAGAGCTATATGGTTCGAGGATCGTATTTATGTACCCAATGATCCCGAACTCAGGAAGCTAATTCTTCAGGAGGCTCATGATTCACCGTACTCGATTCACCCCGGTAACACCAAGATGTATCTGGATTTGAAGGAAAGTTTCGTGGGCGGTATGAAGAAGGATATTGCCGAGTACGTAGCAGTATATGCGATGTTTGCCAACGAGTAAAGGCGGAACATCGAAGCCAGCGAGGTTACTTCAACCTTTGCCGATTCCCGAGTGGAAATGGGAAAACTTGGAATGGATTTTATCACAGGATTACCGGGACCCGCTCAGGTTATGATTCCATCTGGGTAGTGGTTGATCGATTGACCAAGGTAGCTCATTTCATTCCCGTGAAGACTACCTATACCAGCGCTAAGTTAGCCAAGATATACATGACCAGGATCGTATATCGCATGGAGTTCCGAGGAGTATCGTGTCGATAGAGGAACACAATTTACCTCAAAGTTTTGGAATCAGTTGCATGAGACTTTGGGTACGAGGCTGGAGTTCAAGACAACTTTTCATCCACGCACGGATGGACAGACCGAGAGAGTCAACCAGATCTGGAGGACATGTTGAGAGCTTGTGCGCTAGACTATGGGTCTAGCTGGGATGATAATTTGCCATACGCGGAGTTCTCGTACAACAACAGTTATCAGACCAGTCTGAAGATGGCCCCTTTCGAAGCTCTATACGGACGGAGGTGCAGAACACCGTTGCTGTGGGATGGTGTTGGAGATCGAAAACTTTTTGGTCCCGACCTTATCAGAGATTCCGAAGAGAAAGTCACACTGATTCGAGATAGACTCAAGGTAGCTCAGTCGAGACAGAAGAGTTATGCCGACAATAAACGCAAGGAAGTAACATACGAAGCGGGAGACCGGGCATACCTTCGTGTGTCCCCACTTCATGGAATCAAGAGGTTCGGTGTTAAAGGAAAGTTAGCACCCCGGTTCATTGGCCCCTACAAAATCCTCGAACGTCGTGGAGAAGTTGCTTACAAGTTGGAATTGCCGGAAGGATTGTCCGGAGTTCATGATGTCTTCCATGTTTCTCAGCTAAAGAAATGCCATGCCGACATGGCCGAGATTCCGTTGAGAGACACAGTGCCCCTAGAGGCCATACAGCTCGACGGTGATCGACTTATGAGGAGAAACCCGTCCGAATTCTCGAGACTCATGACAGAGTCACCCAGCAAGATCATCAAGTTTTGCAAGGTGCTGTGAAGTCATCATTCGAGGAGGAAGCCACCAGGAGCGAGAAGAAGACCTCCGCCGAGACCACCGCACCTATTTGTTAGTTAACCCGAATCTCGAGGGCGAGATTCATCTTAAGGTGGGTAGGTTTGTAACATCCCAAATTTCCCATTTGGAATGTTCTACAATTATAGCTAAGCATCTATGCATACTGTTTGAATTGAGTGACATTTGAAGTGCTTCTGAGGTTTTTGAGTTGTTGGAATTTGAATTCAAATTGGCAGTTGAAATTTATTTCAAAACTATGCCTGACAAATACTTGAGAAAAAGTATGAGAGGAGTAAACATGACACTCCAAAAATGTCAGATGAAAAACCTTGCCAAAAAGTTTGAATTCAAATTTGATTTTATTTGGGATTTTAGAAAAATGTTTTTTTTAAAGTTTGAGTTTTGCCCCTGGAAAAATGTTCAAATTGTAGGGAATATTCCCCTGATAATTTTGATATATATATGTCCTATATAAAATATATATATTTAATATATTCTCTCCCCTCCCCTTAATTCAAAAAAAAAACCCCAGGCGCCAGCCAGGCCAACCGGCCCAGCCAGCGCCGAGGCAGCCCAGCCAGCGCCAGCGCAGACCTGGCAATGAGGCGAAGCCAGCCCGGCCCAGCCAGCGCGCCGAGCCGACCGACCCAGCGCCGCGCCGATTCCCCTTCCCTTGGTCGCCCGATCAATCCCTCCTCTCTCTCTCTCTGACGCTGGACCCCACCCCTTCTTCTTCCTCTCCACGCCAACCTCATGACGCGCCACTGAATCCCAAGATCCCGGATCCTCCCGATCCGCCCCTCCTCCAAGTCGACGCCCCCTATAAATACCGCGCCCCCCTCGACCCGTTCCCCCACTTTCCACCTTGCCTAACTCCTCCACCTCGCTGCAATCCCTCGCCGAGCCAGCGACGCCGCCGCGCCATTGGTCCTGTCCGCCTGTTCGAGCCCCCCGAGCTCCACCGACTCCACCTCGACCTCCCCCTCGCTCCGCCGCACCCGCCGGACGCCTCCGCCGTCTTCCCCGACCACCGGAGCCACCGCGCCGTCGTCGCCGAGCCGCCGTCGACCGTCGCCGTTGCCGCCACTGCTGTAAGCCGCCGAGCCGCCACCACCGCTCGATCTAAATCTAGGGCCTAGATTAGACTAGCGAAGGGGTACGGTTTATTTTAAATAAAGCCCGGTTTAGTTTCGGTTTATTTTGGTTTAGTTAGCGGTTAGTTAGACCGGCCCGAATCAGTTTATTCTCTCGGGCACGATTTAGTTATTTGACGCCTGAGCGTTAGATAGGCCCGTTAGCACTAGTTTTCTTTTTAGTTTTTTTTTTCGTTTCTGTTTTTAACAGAATAGTTTCAGTTTTATAAAATCCATATCTTTTAGGTTACTTACTATTTTTAGTTGATTCTTTTTTTGTTAGTTTGCAAATTTGTTGTAGTTTCTGTAGAAAATATGTTTAGCCATGTTTAAATTATAAGAAATTGTTTTGTTTTAGTTTTAGACAGATTAGTATTTCTGCTATAAAATGAGTTAGAATTATTTTATTTTAGTGATTCTTTTGTCACTGCTTTGTTTTGACTTTGCCTAACCGTAGGAATTTATTTGGGTATTTTAGATTTAATAAAAAATAGTTAAAAGTCATGTGTTTCTTGTTTATTTAACTAGCTACTGTTTTCCTATTGTTTTATTTATTAAATAATTTTATTTTACATATGTTATAGTTTATTTTAGATTAGTTTCTGTAGCCTTAGAACATGAACTTTTATTTACAGAAAATAAAAGTTTATTTTATTTTCTTGTTAGTTGATGGCTTGGATTTCTTGAGTTTTCTTTGGGTTTTGGTTCAATTGTTTTGTGTGTTATGTTAGCAGGCTGATATGTTAAGTGATTGTATGTTCTTATGCTTATATGATTGTTGTTTGCCTCGGTAGAATTTCCGGAGTGCGAAGCTTGCTATCACGAGTCCCTAGCTTTCGAAGACCGTCAGCAAGGCAAGTCAATTGATCATGTTTTCTTTTACAATGCCTATGATTTTTATTGCATTAGAATTATACCTCCCCACCATGCATGCAGTAGGAGAATTTTAAGTTATGTTCTTGAGTAGTATCATGAGGTAGGATGAACCCAATTCCCCTTGTTACCATGGCCGGACTAAGTAGTTTATTTTGCTATGCTCAGAGACGGGTTGGTTGAGTGATTCATAAGGGAGATGCAAGAGTCAAGATGATGACAACCCTATGACTTCAAGCTCAAGATGGACTTCAAAATTCACTCTTGGGTGGAGGACGGTTGACGGGCACCTGGAGAAAACCAGCGGTTGGCGGGATGCATGGAGAAGCGCCATGACATCTTGCGGAAAGCTTTACCCAGCCATGAAGAGACGGATGTATACCCCATTGACGGAAGCTTACTGTGCAGCCGCAAGCCATTATGGGCTCGCTTGGTCGACCCTAGGTGTGACTCTGGCGGACGGTGCTACGAGATGTAGAAGAACGGTATGATTGGATGGGTACGGCGGTGGCGGAGGAACTCTTGGAAGACCCTGTTTGTTCGTCCGCCTTCAAACACCGTGAAGTGCGAAGACTTAAAGGAGGGAACGCTTCTTGCGGGTAAAGTGCGCAAACCTTTGTAGAGTGAAGATCTAATCGGTTAGCCGTGTCCCCGGTTACGGACAATTTGAGCCTCTGGAACTTGGAGTATTTCGGATATCTCAACACCGAACTTAATAAATTAATTGAGGGGGTTATTTAATAATTGGGAATGAGACATTGGTTGGCGGAACCATCTCAATAACTACCAACATTTTGTAGTATTTGCAAACAAGCCCTTGTTGTAGGGAAAAACTGGCTTTTTCGCAAAATAATGAAACTTAGAGCCCCACAGCCAAATTGCATATAGTGTTAGTAATATTAATGTTGTTCTCTCTTTGACTTGCCAGCATATTCAAAATGCTGACCTACACGGCTGCGATGTCTTATGTTGCAGAGGAGTTTTCTGATCTGGAGTGAGGCTACGATCCACGCTTGGCGATTGCCCTATGGAGTCGGATGGACTCGCTATTAAATCTCACGCTTCGCAGCTTTATTTAGTTTATTTCTCATGAGTTGGCCTTCGGCCGAATTTATTATCTTGTAATAAAGACTCGATATGAGAATCGTGTAATAAATTCAGGTGTGATTGAACTTTGAATCTGTGCATCAATGTACTGTGTGTGCCAGCATGATCTTGGGATGGTACAGCTACACAGAGACTTGACCGTTTTCGGGTCGGGTCGCTACACCTGTAACGCCCCGGATACAACTTTCCATACTCGTAACTCCAACTCTTGCCTTTTCCGGAGATGCGATATTTTATTTCCTTCATGGTTGGGTTTTTGTCGTTTGTTTTGCATTTTGTTCATGCCACGCATCTCATCTCATAGCATCATGTGCATCGCATCCATATGTTTTCATAAAACTCGTATCCGCTCGTAGTTGCCGTGTCACCCCTTGCTTTCGTTGACCGTTCCGAGACCAACCAGATTTTGTTTCCCTCTTGTCTGGCTTCCTAACCTCTCTACACATCCCGCAAACCCCTCGCGTGCGTCCAAAAACTGCCCCGAACCCGACCCGCTCTGTCGTGACCGATGAGTCCGGATCATCCCCAAACATCTCTAAAACATCTCCGTTTTCTTAATTAAACTTCCCAACCTATATTTTTTTCTTGACCATCCGATTTAAATCAGAGGGTCCTAACCTAATTCTATTTCCCTTTATATAGTCCACCCACCTACCAAATCAGTCTAACCCTAGCCTAACCCTATTCCCCCTTGCGCCGCCACCCACTCTCGCATGTTCCTCGGGATCCTTCCCTGACCAGCCTCCTCCTTCCTCGGGATCTTGCCCGATCCAATCCAGCCACCACCGAACCTTCCATCTCCTCCATCCAATCGAACCAACCAGCCACCTCGACCTCCTCCTTCGTGCGCCCTTGTGCCGCGAGCGCCGAGACTCTAGCCTCCTCTAGTGCCCGAGGGGCTCCCCGAGCACCTCGTCCCCGCCGTCGCTAGTCGCCGGAACCAGCAGGCTGTCCTTGCCACCCCTGCTGTCTTCCCCTTTCTCTTTTCTTCGGTGAAGCTCTCATCTCTCCCTCTCCCTCTCTGTAAACTAGGAACACATCACCGAATCCTCCCCATGGCGCTGTCGCACGGGTCTAGGCGTCCCCCACCTCTGCGTCGCCGGAGTCGCCAAGTTCCTGGTGCCGTCGCCGCTCCCCGCGTCAGCCCCGCCATGGACGCCGTGGAGTTTTCCTCCGCTACGGAGCTCCTTCCCCGCCGCCGAGCTCGCCAAGCCCCGCCACCAGGGACCTCCTCTGCGCCTCGTTGACCCGCGCCCGTTCGCCTCGGAGCCGGCCTCCATCGCCTCCTCCCGAATCTGCTCCGCCTCGCCTCTGCCGGACCGGAGCAGCACCGGACCAGCAGGACCGTGCCCTTCCTCTCCAGCCTTCCCTCTGTTTCCTTCTTGCTCACCGGCAACGCTCTCTCTCAGGATCTCTCTTCTCTCTCGCTTCTCTCCATAGGGGACCGAAGCCATGGCCGCCGGGATCTGCTCACCTCCGCTGCCTCCGCGCCATCCCTGTCGCCGGAGGATGCAGCCCCGCCGCCTCCAAGTCCTTTGCTTCGCCCGTGGTCGAGCGAGACGACCACAAACGCAGCCGAATTGACCGCCCGCTCGTCAGCGCCTCTCTGCCTCGCGCCAAGTCCACCGCTGCATCCTCTTCTTCCCCTGCGCTGCTGTTCGAGAGAAGCAGAGCGCAGCGCTCCAGCTGCGTTGACTGCGTCGCCCGAGCAAGCCTTCCTCGCTCTTGGGCCTGGCGCGCATCGGGCGGGCGCCTCCTCGGGCGCCATGCCTCGAGCTCAGCTGGGGTTGGCCCAATGTGAGCAACCCTTGCCAGATCCAGATTCAGCCCGTGTAGCGTTTTTTCCCAGTCCGTGCGATTTTTTTTCCATTTATCCAGTGCATGCATAATTACAGGAGGATGCCATTATTTTAATTTGCTCACAAGTAAATAACCGTGCATCATATTAAAATGTTTTATATAGGTAAAATGCTTAGAATTTTATCTAGTTTCATAATATGCCACTTTCATCCATGTTTAAACTGTTTAAAATGCTGTCTGTTTAAATTTGCTCAAATGCCATGTTAAAATGATTTATTTCATAACTAATTAACCGTAACTTGGAATTTAATAAACTTTATATGTAAATGGGGTGGAAAAATGCCTAGTTTAACATGGTGACATTACTTTACACGTTTAACAACTCTAAAATATGGTTTAGGTCAGAATAGTACCAAATCTAAAATATGGACATGAGGATTTTCCGGATTTGTTGTTTGTTGTTTCCGGCCTCATTTAAACTTGCCTAAATAGATAGTTTACTTATACTTCACCTCTTGCCATGTTTAATAACATTTAATGTTGTTGGGTACATAACCGAGAGAGAACTAAATAATTGATGTGGTGTTTTGTTAATATGCAACTCGTTGCATATTGAGCTCCATTTAACTTGTAGTTTTGTTTGTGCATATTGCCATGCCATGCTATTTAATCCGGACATGCATCATACTTGATTGTGCATCATGCCATGTTTATGCTTGTGCATTTACCATGTTGTTTGTTTCTTTCCGGGTTGCTTCTCTCGTTAACTTCGGTTTCATTCCGGAGTTGTGAGGATTCGGTCGACTACGTCCGTTTGTCTTCTTCATGGACTCGTTCTTCTTCCTAGCGGGATTTCAGGCAAGATGACCATACCCTCGAAATCACTTCTATCTTTGCTTGCTAGATGCTCGCTCTTTTGCTATGCCTATGCTACAATGCCTATCACTTGCTTATCATGCCTCCCACATTGCCATGTCAAGCCCCTAACCATCCTTTCCTAGCAAACCGTTGTTTGGCTATGTTACCGCTTTGCTCAGCCCTCTTATAGCGTTGTTAGTTGCGGTGAAGATGAAGTTTGTTCCTTGTTGAACATGGAGATGTTGTTCCTTGTTGGAACATGTTTACTTGTGGGGATATCACAATATATCTTATTTAATTAATGCATCTATATACTTGGTAAAGGGTGGAAGGCTCGGCCTTATGCAGTATTTTGTTCCACTCTTGCCGCCCTAGTTTCCGTCATACGGTGTTATGTTCCTTGATTTTGCGTTCCTTACACGGTTGGGTGATTTATGGGACCCCCTTGACAGTTCGCTTTGAATAAGACTCCTCAAAGAAGGCCCAACCTTGGTTTTACCATTTGCCACCTAAGCCTTTTTCCCTTGGGTTCTGCAGACTCAAGGGTCATCTTTATTTTACCCCGGGCGGTGCTCCTCGAGTGTTGGTCCAAACTAGAGCACCGTGGGACCATTCCTTGGCAACTTGGATTACGTCGGTACTGTGACGCTTTGCTTATCCGGTGTGCCCCGAGAGCGAGATATGTGCAGCTCCTATCGGGATTTGTCGGCACTGGTGGGTGGTCTTCTGGCCTTGTTTTACCATTGTTGAGATGTCTTGTAGTCCGGGATTCCGAGACTGATCGGGTCTTCCTGGTAGAAGGAATATCCTTCATTGACCGTGAGAGCTTATAATGGGCTAAGTTGGGACACCCTGCAGGGTATTATCTTTCAAAGCCGTGCAGCGGTTATGAGGCGATAGGAATTTGTTAATGTCGGTTGTAGAAAACTCGAAGTTGATCTTAATTAAAATACACCAACGCGTGTGTAACGTGATGGTCTCTTCTCGTGAGTCCGGGAAGTGAACACGATGTTGGAGTTATGCTTGACGTAAGTAGTTTCAGGATCACTTCTTGATCATAGTTGTTCGACCGTGCTTTGCTTCTCTTCTCGCTCTCTTTTGCGTATGTTAGCCACCATATATGCAAGTCGCTTGCTGCAGCTCCACCTCACTACCTTCTCCTACCCATAAGCTTAAATAGTCTTGATCTCGCGGGTGTGAGATTGCTGAGTCCCCGTGACTCACAGATACTTCAAAACCAGTTTGCAGGTGCCGATGAAACCGCAGTGGGTGGATTTAACCCGAGCTCAAGGAGGAGCTCGATGAAGATCTTGTTCGTTGTGTTGTTTCGTTTCAGTTGATCAGTAGTGGAGCCCAGTTGGGACGATTAGGGATCTGTGTAGCATTTGGGGTAGTCTTCTTTTATTTTGGTTCCGTAGTCGGACCTTGATTGTATCTGTATGTTGTAATGCTTTACTCATGTATTGTGTGAAGTGGCGATTGTAAGCCAACTATGTATCTCTTTCCGTTATGTATTACATGGGTCGTGTGAAGATTACCTCATTTGCGACATTGCTTTCAATGCGGTTATGCCTCTAAGTCGTGCTTCGACACGTGGGAGATATAGCCGCATCGAGGGCGTTACATGGCCCCACCCGGTGGAACCCCGGGACCCTTCCGGTGGTCCCGGTACAATACCGGTGGACCCCGAAACTTTCCCGATGGCCGAAACTCGACTTCCCATATATAATTCTTTACCTCCGGACCATTCCGGAACTCCTTGTGACGTCCGGGATCTCATCCGGGACTCCGAACAACTTTCGGTTTGCTGCATACTCATATTCATACAACCCTAGCGTCACCGAACCTTAAGTGTGTAGACCCTACGGGTTCGGGAGACAGGCAGACATGACCGAGACTGCTCTCCGGTCAATAACCAACAGCGAGATCTGGATACGCATGTTGGCTCCCACATGCTCCTCGATGATCTCATCGGATGAACCACGATGTCGAGGATTCAAGCAACCCCGTATACAATTCCCTTTGTCAATCGGTATGTTACTTACCCGAGATTCGATCGTCGGTATCCCAATACCTCGTTCAATCTCGTTACCGGCAAGTCACTTTACTCGTACCGTAATGCATGATCCCGTGACCAAACACTTGGTCACCTTTAGCTCATTTTGATGATGCATTACCGAGTGGGCCCAGTGATACCTCTCCGTAATACGGAGTGACAAATCCCAGTCTCGATCCGTGACAACCCAACAGACACTTTCGGAGATACCTGCAGTGCACCTTTATAGTCACCCAGTTATGTTGTGACGTTTGGTACACCCAAAGCACTCCTACGGTATCCGGGAGTTACACGATCTCATGGTCTAAGTAAAGGATACTTGACATTGGAAAAGCTCTAGCAAACGAACTACACGATCTTGTGCTATGCTTAGGATTGGGTCTTGTCCATCACATCATTCTCCTAATGATGTGATCCCGTTATCAATGACATCCAATGTCCATAGTCAGGAAACCATGACTATCTATTGATCAACGAGCTAGTCAACTAGAGGCTCACTAGGGACATGTTGTAGTCTATGTATTCACACGTGTATTACGATTTCCGGATAATAAAATAAAATAATAATCCTTTTATTATTGCCTCTAGGGCATATTTCCAACAGTCTCCCACTTGCACTAGAGTCAATAATCTAGTTACATTGTGATGAATCGAACACCCATAGAGTTCTGGTGTTGATCATGTTTTGCTCGCGGAAGAGGTTTAGTCAACGGATCTGCGACTTTCAAATCCGTATGCACTTTGCAAATTTCTATGTCTCCATCTTGAACATTTTCACGAATGGAGTTGAAGCGACGCTTGATGTGCCTGGTCTTCTTGTGAAACCTGGCTCCTTGGCAAGTGCAATAGCTCAAAGTGTTGTCACAGAAGAGTTTGATCGGCCCCGACACATTGGGTATGACTCCTAGGTCGGTGATGAACTCCTTCACCCAAATTGCTTCATGCGCTGCCTCCGAGGCTGCCATATACTCCGCTTCACATGTAGATCCCGCCACAACGCTCTGATTGCAGCTGCACCAGCTTACTGCTCCACCATTCAACATATACACGTATCCGGTTTGTGACTTAGAGTCATCCAGATCTGTGTCGAAGCTAGCGTTGACATAACCCTTTACGACGAGCTCTTCTTCACCTCCATAAACGAGAAACATGTCCTTAGTCCTTTTCAGGTACTTCAGGATATTCTTGACTGCTGTCCAGTGTTCCTTGCCGGGATTAATTTAGTATCTTCCTACCAAACTTACGGCAAGGTTTACATCAGGTCTGGTACACAGCATGGCATACATAATAGACCCTATGGCTGATGCATAGGGGATGACACTCATCTCTTCTATATCTTCTACCGTGGTCGGACATTGAGCCGAGCTCAATTTCACACCTTGTAATACAGGTAAGAACCCTTTCTTGGACTGATCCATTTTGAACTTCTTCAATATCTTATCAAGGTATGTGCTTTGTGAAAGACCTATGAGGCGTCTCGATCTATCTCTATAGATCTTGATGCCTAATATATAAGCAGCTTCTCCAAGGTCCTTCATTAAAAAACTCTTATTCAAGTAGGCCTTAATGCTATCCAAAAGTTCTATATCATTTCCCATCAAAAGTATGTCATCTACATATAATATGAGAAATGCCACTGAGCTCCCACTCACTTTCTTGTAAATGCAAGCTTCTCCATAAGTCTCAAGATAAACCCAAACGCTTTGATCATCTCATCAAAGCAAATGTTCCAACTCCGAGATGCTTGCACCAGCCCATAAATGGATCATTGGAGCTTGCATACCTTGTTAGCATTCTTAGGGTCGACAAAACCTTCCGATCTGCATCATATACAATTATTCCTTAAGATAGCCGTTAAGGAATGCCGTTTGACGTCCATTTGCCATATCTCATAATCATAGTATCCGCAATTGCTAACATGATTGGACGGACTTCAGCTTCGCCACGGAGAGAAAGTCTCATCGTAGTCAACCCCTTGAACTTGCCGATAACCTTTAGCGACAAGTCGAGCTTTATAGATGGTAACATTACCATCCGCGTCCGTCTTCTTCTTAAAGATCCATTTGTTTTCTATCGTCACGATCATCGGGCAAGTCTGTCAAAGTCCATACTTTGTTTTCATACATGGATCCTATCTCGGATTGCATGGATTCAAGCCATTTGTTGGAATCTGGGCCCGCCATCGCTTCTTCATAGTTCAAGGTTCACCGTTGTCTAACAACATGATTTCCGGTGACAGGGTTGCCATACCACTCTGGTGTGGAACGTGTCCTTGTGGACCTCTACGGTTCAAGAGCAACTTGATCCAAGTACCTTGATCATCATCATTAATTTCCTCTCCGGTCGGTGTAGGCACCACAGAACATTTTCTGAGCTGCACTACTTTTCGGTTCAAGAGGTAGTACTTCATCGAGTTCTACTTTCCTCCCACTTACTCCTTTCGAGAGAAACTCTTTTTCCGAAAGGATCCGTTCTTGGCAACAAAGATCTTGCCTTCGGATCTAAGGTAGAAGGTATACCCAATGGTTTCCTTAGGGTATCCTATGAAGACGCATTTTTCCGACTTGGGTTCGAGCTTTTCAGGTTGAAGTTTCTTGACATAAGCATCGCATCCCCAAACTTTTAGAAACGACAGCTTAGGTTTCTTCCCAAACCATAATTCATACGGTGTCGTCTCAACGGATTTAGACGGAGCCCTATTTAAAGTGAATGTAGCTGTCTCTAGAGCGTATCCCCAAAATGATAGCGGTAAATCAGTAAGAGGCATCATAGATCGCACCATATCCAATAGAGTGCGATTACGACGTTCGGACACACCGTTACGCTGAGGTGTTCCAGGCGGCGTGAGTTGTGAAACGATTCCATATTTCCTTAAGTGTGTACCAAATTCGTGACTTAAATATTCTTCTCCACGATCTGATCATAAGAACTTTATTTTTCGGTCACGTTGATTCTCTACCTCATTCTGAAATTCCTTGAACTTTTCAAAGGTCTCGGACTTGTGTTTCATCAAGTAGACATACCCATATCTACTTAAGTCATCGTGAGAGTGAGAACATAACGATATCCTCCATGAGCCTCAACGCTCATTGGACCGCATACATCAGTATGTATGATTTCCAATAAGTTGGTTGCTCGCCCATTGTTCGGAGAATGGAGTCTTGGTCATTTTGCCCATGAGGCATGGTTCGCATGTGTCAAATGATTCATAATTGAGAGACTCTAAAAGTCCATCAACATGGAGCTTCTTCATGCGGTTGACACCAATGTGACTAAGGCGGCAAATGCCACAAGTATGTGGGACTATCGTTATCAACTTTACATCTTTTGGTATTCACACTATGAATATGTGTAACATCACGCTCGAGATTCATTAAGAATAAACCATTGACCATCGGAGCATGACCATAAAACATATCTCTCATATAAATAGAACAACCATTATTCTCGGATTTAAATGAGTAGCCATCTCAGATTAAACGAGATCCTGATACAATGTTCATGCTCAAACTTGGCACTAAATAACAATGATTGAGGTTTAAAACTAATCCGTAGGTAAATGTAGAGGTAGCGTGCCGACGGTGATCACATTGACCTTGGAACCATTCCCGACGCGCATCGTCACCTCGTCCTTCGCCAGTCTCCGTTTATTCCGCAGCTCCTGCTATGAGTTAAAAATATGAGCAACAGCATCGGTATCAAATACCCAGGAGTTACTACGAGTACTGGTAAGGTACACATCAATTACATGTATATCAAATATACCTTTAGTGTTGCTGGCCTTCTTGTCTGCTAAGTATTTGGGGCAGTTCCGCTTCCAGTGACCCTTCCCTTTGCAATAAAAGCACTCAGTCTCAGGCTTGGGTCCATTCTTTGACTTCTTCCCGGCAACTGGCTTACCGGGCGCGGCAACATCCTTGCCGTCCTTCTTGAAGTTCTTCTTACCCTTGCCCTTCTTGAACTTAGTGGTTTTATTGACCATCAACACTTGATGTTCTTTCTTGATTTCTACCTCTCTGACTTCAAGATTGAAAATACTTCAGAATAGTTTTCACCATCCCCTGCATATTGTAGTTCATCACAAAGCTCTTGTAGCTCGGTGGGAGCGATCAAGGATTTTGTCAATGACCGCCTCGTCCGGAGGTTAATGTCCATTGGGACACGGCGGTTGTGCAACCCGGACATTTTGAGTATGTGCTCACCGATGTAACTATTTTCCTCCATCTTACAACTATAGAACTTGTCGGAGACTTCATATCTCTCGACCGGACATGAGCTTGGAAAACCATTTTAGCTCCTCGAACATCTCATATGCTCCGTGTTGCTCAAAACGCTTTTGGAGCCCCGGTTCTAAGCTGTAAAGCATGCCGCCATTGAACGAGGAAGTAATCATCAAGACGAGACTGCCAAGCGCTCATAACGCCTTGGTTCTCTCGATGGGTGCTTCACCTAGCGGTGCTTCTAGGACATATTGTTTCTTGGCTGCTATGAGGATGATCCTCGGGTTCGGACCCAGTCCGAATAGTTGCTGCCATCATTTTTCAGCTTGGTTTTCTAGGAAGCGTTGAAGTTCATGTTGACATGAGCATTGGCCATTTGATCTACAAGACATTTTTGCAAAGATTTTAGACTAATGTTCATGATAATTAAGTTCATCTAATCAAATTATTTAATGAACTCCCACTCAGATTTTACATCCCTCTAGTCATCTAAGTGTTACATGATCCGAGTCGACTAGGCCGTGTCCGATCATCACGTGAGACGGACTAGTCATCATCGGTGAACATCTCCATGTTGATCGTATCTTCCATACGACTCATGTTTGACCTTTCGGTCTCTTGTGTTCCGAGGCCATGTCTATACATGCTAGGCTCGTCAAGTTAACCTAAGTGTTTTGCATGTGTAAAACTGTCTTACACCCGTTGTATGTGAAAGCGTAGAATCTATCACACCCGATCATCACGTGGTGCTTCAAACGCATTTAACTTTAGCAACGGCGCACAGTTAGGGAGAACACTTTCTTGAAATTATTATAAGGGATCATCTTATTTACTACCGTCGTTCTAAGTAAACAAGATGCATAAACATAATATACATCACATGCAATTATATAGTAGTGACATGATATGGCCAATATCATATAGCTCCTTTGATCTCCATCATCGGGGCTCCATGATCATCTTGTCACCGGCATGACACCATGATCTCCATCATCATGATCTCCATCATCGTGTCTCCATGAAGTTGCTCGCCAACTATTACTTCTACTACTATAGCTAACGGTTTAGCAATAAAGTAAAGTAAATACATGGCGTTGAATCAATGACATGCAGGTCATACAATAATTAAGACAACTCCTATGGCTCCTGCCGGTTGTCATACTCATCGACATGCAAGTCGTGATTCCTATTACAAGAACATGATCTCATACATCACAATATATCATTCATCATTCATCACAACTTTTGGCCATATCACATCACAATGCAATTGCTGCAAAAACAAGTTAGACGTCCTCTAATTGTTGTTGCATCTTTTACGTGGCTGCAATAGGGTTCTAGCAAGAACGTTTTCTTACCTCTGAAAAAGCCACAACGTGATTTGTCAACTTCTATTTACCCTTCATAAGGACCCTTTTCATCGAATCCGCTCCAACTAAAGGGAGAGACAGACACCGCTAGCCACCTTATGCAACTAGTGCATGTCATCGATGGAACCTGTCTCACGTAAGTGTACGTGTAAGGTCGGTCCGGCCGCTTCATCCCACAATACCGCTGAAGCAAAATAAGACTAGTAGCGGCAAGAAAGTTGACAACATATATGCCCACAACAAATTGTGTTCTACTCGTGCAAAGAGAACTACGCATAGACCTAGCTCATGATGCCACTGTTGGGGAACGTTGCAGAAAATAAAAATTTTCCTACAGTTTCACCAAGATCCATCTATGAGTTCATCTAGCAACGAGTGATAGGAGTGCATCTACATACCTTTGTAGATCGCGAGCGGAAGCGTTCAAGAGAACGGGGTTGAGGGAGTCGTACTCGTCGTGATCCAAATCACCGATGACCAAGTGCCGAACGGACAGCACCTCCGCGTTCAACTCACGTACAGAGCGGATGACGTCTCCCACACCTTGATCCAGCAAGGAGGAGGGAGAGGTTGAAGAAGATCCAGCAGCACGACAACGTGGTGGTGGATGCAGCAGGGTTCCGGCAAAGCTTCGCCGAGATTCTGCGAGAGGGAGAGGTGTAGCAGGGGAGGGAGGAGGCCAGGTGTTAGGTGCGGCTGCCTCCCACCCCCCTCTTATATAGGGACCCCATGGGGGGTGCTGCCCTAGGAGATGGGATCTCCTAGGGGGCAGCGGCCAGGGGGAGACTTGCCCCCAAGGCAGTTGAGGCGCCTCCCTAGGGTTCCCAACCCTAGGCGCAGAGGGGGCTGGGGGCGCACCAGCCCACCAGGGGCTGGTTCCTCCCACTTCATCCCATGGGGCCCTCCGGATAGGTGGCCCCACCGGTGGACCCCGGACCCTTCCGGTGGTCCCAGACAATACCGTGGACCCCAAACTTTCCCAATGGCCAAACTCGACTTCCCATATATAATTCTTTACCTCCGACCATTCCGAACTCCTCGTGACGTCCGGGATCTCATCAGGACTCCTAACAACTTTCGGTTTGCTGCATACTCATATTCATACAACCCTAGCGTCACCGAACCTTAAGTGTGTAGACCCTACGGGTTCGGGAGACATGCAGGCATTGACCGAGACGGCTCTCGGTCAATAACCAACAGCGGGATCTGGATACCCATGTTGGCTCCCACATGCTCCTTGATGATCTCATCGGATGAACCACGATGTCGAGGATTCAAGCAACCCCGTATACAATTCCCTTTGTCAATCAGTATGTTACTTGCCCGAGATTCGATCGTCGGTATCCCAATACCTCGTTCAATCTCGTTACCGGCAAGTCACTTTACTCGTACCGTAATGCATGATCCCATGACCAAACACTTGGTCACCTTGAGCTCATTTTGATGATGCATTACCGAGTGGGCCCAGTGATACCTCTCCGTAATACGGAGTGACAAATCCCAGTCTCGATCCGTGACAACCCAACAGACACTTTCGGAGATACCTGTAGTGCACCTTTATAGTCACCCAGTTATGTTGTGACGTTTGGTACACCCAAAGCACTCCTACGGTATCTGGGAGTTACATGATCTCATGGTCTAAGGAAAGGATACTTGACATTGGAAAAGCTCTAGCAAACGAACTACACGATCTTGTGCTATGCTTAGGATTGGGTCTTGTCCATCACATCATTCTCCTAATGATGTGATCCCGTTATCAATGACATCCAATGTCCATAGTCAGGAAACCATGACTATCTATTGATCAACGAGCTAGTCAACTAGAGGCTCACTAGGGACATGTTGTAGTCTATGTATTCACACATGTATTACGATTTCCGGATAATACAATTATAGTATGAATAAAAGACAATTATCATGAACAAGAAATAGAATAATAATCCTTTTATTATTGCCTCTAGGGCATATTTCCAACACTTTTGAATAGTGCACCTTCATTTTCCCCTCCCCCGTCCTCAGATTCATCCGCCGGCTCAGAATCTGCTTTCCGCTGCTGCTCGTTCCTGCTTCACTTGGCGACAATGGTGAAGGAGAAGACGGCGGCCTTGGAGCGGGCGAAGAAGGCGACGGCGAAGGCGAAGGGGAGAGCGCCCAGTCGGGGCGGATCCTCGTCGTGGTCCAGCCTGCCGCAAGGTTGGGTCCAGGGAGATTTGTTCCTCTCGACCATCACCCAAAAAGACCTCGACGACCTGGCCAACGAGGGACTGATCCCCCACGGGTCAGCAAGGCTTCCGGGGACGGAGTGGCAGCCGTAGCCTCAGGAGGGTGAGTGCGTCCTCTTATCCACCCATGTTGATCGCGGATTTTTCTACCGCCGAATCTTTTCTTTCGGGGTTTTCTGAATTTTTTCTGAGCACAACTCCATCACTTCACACCCAACTCCATTGCCTATCTCGCCACTTTTGTGTATTTGTGCGAAAACTTCTTGGGTTGTCGGCCACACTGGGGCTTCTTCAAACACATATTCACTTGTCGCTCTCAGACGTTGAAAAAGGCTAGTCCGAATGATGAAAGAACCCAAGTAATCCAAATGTGTGGGGTCTTGGGGTCCAGATGAGGGTAAGAGTGCCTTTCCGCCATGATTCTTCCCGATTCAGTTAGAGGGTGGCATCGACCTGGTTCTATCGCTAAGACCAATCGACGCCAGCGGTCGATTGGACTCCTCCTTTCTCCATGGATCGAGTGAACAAGCCGCCCTCTCTGGAGGTGCTTCCGGAGGAGAAGGTCCAGTTAAATTGTTGATGGGCGCGTAGTCCAGCTCATTCATGACGGAGTGACCGGCATGGATCTTCTGGAGGTTTTCCTTCGACGGCGCATTCAGCCGCTCCAATACCGAGGTCACCCGATGTGGATGTACTCTGGTATCGAGGACACAACCCGGGTCCACCCAGAGGAGGTCGACGATGCCACATTGGAGAGGTGGATAACTGCCATCACAGGGAACAAGGGTAACCCTCGTGGAGCTAGGAGGATCCCACCACTCGACCAATCTTACGAACCAGACAAGGTATGACCACTGATCTCCGACTGTGATCCTGTTGCATTTGCTCTGTTCCACTACGAATCGGCCGACTGACTTTCGTCTTGTTTTGTTGTCTTCTAGGTCACCACTGAGATGTACTCGATGCCCAACGGGGCGCAAGAACCAGTCGAAGAAGAAGAAGGAAGCGGAGGCGAAAGCCAGGAGGAATGGGAGTCTGAGGAAAACGACAACTCTGATGAAGAGGAGGAGGAGGAGGAGGAAGAGGAGGGAGACGTGGATCCTCCCCACTCGGAAAGGTGATCCAAGCTGACACATGATCCGGCGGTCGAGCTGTAGGCTATATCGCGCCCGTCAGGGCGGTCGACGAAGCGCACTTTCGGACGACTTCTCCAAAGGCCGATCGAGAAACCGCCAAAGCAACCCCGAGCAACGTCATCAAAGCCGGCGAAGGCCTTGCCCAAGATGAGGATGGTCATTCCCACCATTTCCGGGTAATCAGCAGAACTTGTGTTTTCCTGTCTACCATGAGTGTACTTTTGGTCGACTCGCTTGACTGATCAACTGATTTCTGAAATCTGCAGTGCTGCCACCTCCGAGACCTCAGCGAAGCACGAAGATCAGGAAATGGAAGATGCCGCCACCTCCAACCTTGGTATGATCTCTGCAGTTTCGCTTTATGGTCGATTGGATTTCTGTTTTTACCTTTGAATCTTTCTTGTAGTTCCACCTCATGTCATTGATCTCCCTGATGACGACGATGAAACACCACTGAGGAAGAGGAAGGACAAAAAGGTGCCTGCTGGCAAGGCTACTCTAGTTGTATCACTGCCTGAGACGCTATTTCACGAGGGAGGCGACACCACTGGCTTGTGTCCTTTGTCAGTGTGCCGACGAGTGTCCGCCTTCATCGCCGATCGCTGACCCGCCTTCCCTTTTGCCACACACCACGCCCCGAAGACCAAGTGAGTGCTGCTAAGGAGGCCATACGCTGTAGGGATCATGATGGAGCAAGTGAAGGTGGTCCGGGAGGCCAGCCAGCGCTTATGATGCAAGCTCAGCTCTTTGAGCAATGTCCAAGTAAGTTGCTTGTTCTGTTAGGATATGCTACCTGAAATTTCTTCTTTCAAGATTTCCATTCAGATCTCAGACACCCACCGGGTGGGTGTGTCGATTCAATTTTTGTTTGGTGGGGCACGCTGAGTGCACCCACTTGGTGTAGTCCCGAGACTATGGTGGATCAGGCATCGACTATAGTCTTTATACTTTGAACTTCTTCACTCGGTCTGGTCGGGCCATGTCGAATGGATCTTTGGAACTGGTGGGGGCACGCTGAGTGCACCCACTGGGTGTAGTCCCCGAGACTATGGTGGACTGCTGGCAGTCGACTATAGTTAAGGAACTGTTTTTTTACACAGCTGACTGCTGACAATTAGCTATGGTTTTAGGATCATAACCTTTTTGCCTCTTTCGGTTGATTGGTCGAACCGAATTGGTAAAACCAGTGGGGGCACGCTGAGTGCACCCACTGGGTGTAGTCCCCGAGACTACTGTCGAATGTTTTGATTCGACTGTAGTCTTAGAAATGCTATGATTTTTCTTTAGTCACTCAGAAGTGCCCTGTCTTTGATGTTTTGTCAATTGACTCTTCGCAGAAATCTTGCGAGCTCGTGGCCCGCTATACCGAATTGGAGAACAAACAGATCCAGCTCAACCTTGACTTGAAACTTGCTCAGGAGAACTTGCAAAAGGCGAGAGACGAAGCAAAATGTATGGCTGGTGAGAACTTGACGACTGTCTTTGTCTTTCTACCCATTCTCAACTCTGGGCTTATTGTTATTTTGCATAAACTGGAGGAGGCTCAAGAAGAAAGACCACAACCTTGCAGAGGCATGTAAGGCGGCTTGGAGAAAACAAAGCTCATGGAAGAGAAACTGGTCTCGGTCGGCAAACTCAAGAGGAGAATACCAAACTGAAGGCTGCTCTCGACGCGGCCAACAAGGAGGTTAGCCGACTGAAGAATGACAAAGTTGCTCTGACTGACAAGGCTGGCGAACTGGCGGGGAGGAGGAATGATCTGGAGGCTTATCTGGGAGGGCTCGCCAAGAAGCTATTCCTCATGCTTGAAGGTAATTCCTCTTATCCGACTGACTTGTCATCATCGACTCAACATAGAACCATTAGCTTGAAATCGAGTCGTATTTGCAGAATTCTGTCGGAACTTCGAAGAAGAGACCAATCGAGTGGAGACAAGCCTGGACCCCATCAACTCTCCCGTGAAGGATGAAGCCGCTACGAACGTGCTCCGACTGGAGTCTCGCATTGCTCGTGTGGTGGACTATCTCGCTCGACTGAAATCTGCGGTGACGCGGATCGACTCAACACGCTGGCCAGACCAGACGCTTCAGAATGACCTCGAGTCCTTAATGACTCGACTGAATGAGGTTCCAAGTCGAGTGCAAGAATGGAAAAAGTCTTCGCCGGTGCGGTCTTGATGTTGCTCGTCTCGGTTCGTGTCCACCGCAAGGAGGCGCGAGAGGAAAAGTCTGGCGCCCACAAAGTTGCCAATACCAAGAAGTATGATTTCCAATCTTTCATGGAGACTTTCATCGCCGCTGCCACTCGGATTGCTGATGGGATCGACCTTGACCAGTTTGTGGCTCCTTCCAGTCCTCCACCTGAGGAGTAAAAAACTTTTATGCTCTTCCTTAAATTTGCCTTGGAATGCCGAGTGGTTTTTGTAACCGATAAAGTTTAACGGGCTTGAGGCCTGGGTACTTCTGCATCCTTAGGATGTTATCCAAACTTTACTTATCGTCGAAATATGCTTTTGTTTGCCTTCGAGTGAACTTTGCTCTTCACTCGGATTATGCTTCAATGCTTGAGATGCAGCTTTGAGGTGGATCCAGTCGGCCTACACTTTGTTGCTCTTGCAGGTGCAGGAGAAGGAAGCAGTCGACCTGTACCTCGTCGTCCTTGCGGATCGGGATGGAGCACACGTTGCACTTGTGGCGCAGCTCCGAAGGAGAAGGAAACAGTCGACCTGCACCTCGTCGTCCTTGCGGATTGGGATGGAGCGCACGTTGTACTTGTGGTGCAGCTCCGAAGGATAAGGCAACAGTCGACCTGTACCTCGTCGTCCTTGCGGATCGGGATGGATTTCGTACTTAGGCGAGTACTGGACTGCAGCTAAGCCCCCGATTGGGAGGTTTGCTCTCCACTCGGTAGGATTTTTCAAACTTAGGCGAGTACTAGACTGCAGCTAAGCCCCCAAGTGGGAGGTTTGCTCTCCACTCGGTAGGATTTTTCAAACTTAGGCGAGTCTTGGACTGCAGCTAAGCCCCAGTGGGAGGTTTCTCTCCACTCGGAGGATTTTTCAAACTTAGGCGAGTACTAGACTGCAGCTAAGCCCCTGAGTGGGAGGTTTGCTCTCCACTCGGTAGGATTTTTCAAACTTAGGCGAGTACTTGGACTGCAGCTAAGCCCCCGAGTGGGAGGCTGGCTCACCACTCGGTAGGATTTTAAAACACTTAGGCAAAACGGATTCGTTAGCTAAGCCCCAGTGAGAGGCTGGCTCATCACTCGGTAAGGATTTTTTACAAACTTAGGTAAAACAATTAGTAGCTAAGTCACCCTTGGGTGGGAATTTTAACAAAAAGTAATAACAATCACTGGGAAAATTATAATCTTCTTTATTTAGATAAACAAACTACAGAGGTACTTTTATTACATCTCACCCGAAAGTGAGCTCTTAAGTGTAAAAGGGGCGGAGCAGCTCCGCATTCCAGGCTCGAGGCTCATCGATCTGGCGTTCGACATTGCAAAGATGGTAAGCTCCATTGTGGAGAACTCGTGATGATGAAGGACCTTCCCAAGTGGGAGCGAGCTTGTGTGGTTTCTGCTGATCCACTCGGAGGACCAGATCCCTTCTTGAAAGGCTCGGCTCTTCACATTTCTAGCGTGGAAACGACGCAAGTCCTGCTGATAGATGGTCGAGCGGATCAGGGCCATCTCTCTCTCCTCTTCAAGGAGGTCGATTGATCTTGTCGGGCTTGCTCCGCTTCAGCTTCAGTAGAGTTCGACTCGTATGCATTGTGAAGCAGGTCACTCGGCAGAACTGCTTCAGCTCCATAGACCATAAAGAATGGAGTTCTCCCAGTCGACCGATTAGGAGTGGTCCTCAATCCCCAAAGAACCGACGGAAGTTCGTCAACCCACGCTCCTGCTGCATGCTTGAGACCAAGCATCAGTCGAGGTTTCAGTCCTTTGAGAATTAGACCATTTGCCCGTTCTGCTTGTCCATTCGACTGGGGGTGAGCGACTGAAGCATAGTCGACTCGCGTGCCCTGAGAGGCGCAAAAGGCTTTGAACTTGTCGGAATCGAAATTTGAACCATTGTCAGTGATGATGCTGTGCGGAACTCCATATCAGAATATCGACTCTCCGATTTAAACCGACAAAGAAGCACGCATCAAGGTTCTTGATAGGTTTAGCTTCGATCCACTTCGTAAACTTGTCGATCGCCACAAGCAAATGAGTGAAACCACTCCTGCCAGTTCTCGATGGTCCAATCATATCCAACCCCAAACAGCGTAAAGGCCGATTTAGGGAATGGTCTTCAATGCCGAGGCGGGTTTGTGTGACATATTGGAGTTGAACCGACATCCTTCACACTTGTCGACTATTTCCTTTGCCATTTCATTTGCCTTTGGCCAAGAAATCCGGCTCGGTATGCTTTAGCCACGATGGTCCGAGAGGACGATGGTGACCACAGGTCCCCGAGTGGATATCATCAAGAATTATCGACCTTCTTACGGCGTTATGCACTTCGCCGACTCGACCACGCTTTCTCGAATAACTGTCCCTTGATCACAAGAAAGGCCTTGGATCGACGGACGATCTGTCTAGCCTCTTCTTCGTTCTCCGAGGAGCTCTTTCCTCGGGATATACGCGATGTATGCGGTATTGCCCGATCGGGAGTAGCGACCACGACTTCCATTACCAGGTCGACCATTTGGGACCTCAACTTCAGCTTGGATCGGTGGCACTTTTGGCTGTGGAGCTTCTTCGGTGAAAGGATCCTCTTGAATCGACGAGCGTGCGGATGTGCTCCAAAACACATCACTGGAATGGCTTCCTCTTGGACCCTATTTTCGCCAAATCATTAGCAGCTTGATTTTTAGTCGGGTATATGATGGAGCTCTAACCCTCAAACTTCTTCTCTAGCTTCCTCACTGCATTGCGAAGAGCTATCATGGTTGGGCTTCGATGTCCCACTCCTTCATCACCGATTAACCACCAGATCTGAGTCGCCATAGACCATGAGGCGATGGACGCCGAGTGAAATGGCCATACGCAACCCATACAACAAAGGCTTCAGATTCGCTTCATTGTTGGAAGAATCAAAGTGAGTCTGGAGCACATATCTGAGCTTATCTCCTCGGGGAAACCAATACTACCCCAAAGACCGAACCATTCAGCATCTTGGAACCATCAAAGAACATAGTCTAGTGCTCCGAGTGAACTTGAGTCGTAATCGTTGTTCAAACCACTCGGCGATGAAATCTGCTATTGCTTGGGACTTGATGGCTTTCTTTGCCTCAAACTTGATATCAAGGGAAGAAGTTCAATCGCCCATTTCGCCACTCGAACAGCTATGCCTCTCACAGTGCAAAATCTCTACGATAATGGGCGTCACGACGATCTGTAATGGAATGATCGAGAAGTAATGAGCAACCTTCTTCGCGGTCATATAAATCCCATACACAAGCTTCTCGATAATGAGGGCATCTTTGCTTTGACGGGTTAATACTTGAGAAAGATAATATCTTTGGCGCTGAACTTTGAAGGCCTTTCCTTCCTCTTCCCGCCGACCGTAAGTCATCTTGATCGACGACTTGTCCTGTGGCTGCAATGTAAGCAGCAATGGCTCCTTGCTGATTGGGGCAGCAAGCACCGGTTGGTGGAGAGCGAGCTTTGAGCTCGCAAACGCTGCATCAGCTTCAGAGTCCACTCGAACTTGTCTCGACTTCTTCATCACCGGTAAAGAGGCAATGCCTTTTCACCGAGGCGAGAGATGAATCGACTTAAAGCGCCAAGCATCCAAGAAGCTTCGGACATCGTGCACACGCATGTATGCTTTCATCCGGAGTATAGTGCCAACTTTTTCCGGTTAGCATCGATTCCTCGCTCGTAAACGAAAACCAAGTAACTTTCCACCAGAACTCGAATGTGCACTTTGATGGATTAAGCTTGATATCATACCTCCCGAGATTGGCAAATGTTTCAGCAAGGTCACCAACAGGTCGGAACCTTTCCGTGACTTGACTACAATGTCATCCATGTATGCTTCCACATTCCGGTGATTTGAGTGAGTAAACACTTCGATTCATCCTCATGAACGTGGCTCTGGCATTCTTGAGGCCGAATGGCATGGCGACATAATAGAAGCACCCGAATGGAGTGATGAAAGCTGTTTTGATCTCGTCGGGTCCATACAGACGGATCTGATGGTACCCGGAATATGCGTCTAAAAAAGACAACCGCTCACATCCCGCAGTCGAGTCGACTATTTGGTCGATGCGGGGGAGAGGAAAATGATCTTTCGGGCAGGCTCGATTGATATGTTTGAAGTCGATGCACATGCGCAGTGAATTGTCCTTCTTAGGAACCATGACCACATTGGTGAGCCACTCGGAGTGGTAAATTTCTCGGATAAACTCTGCTGCTAAGAGCCGAGCCACCTCCTCGCCTATGGCCTTTCTCTTCTGGACGGCGGACCGTCGAAGATGTTCTTTGACAGGTTTGACTTTTGAGTCGACTCGCAGACGGTGCTCAGCCAGCTCCCTGGGAACACCCGGCATGTCAGCAGGCTTCCATGCAAAGATGTCCCAGTTCTCACGGAGGAACTGGACGAGCGCTTCTTCCTATTTGGAGTCGAGTGTTGTTGAGATGTTGGTCGGAGCAGCATTGGGGTCGGTCGGGTGAATATGAACCTGCTTCGTCTCACCGGACGACTGAAATGCCGACTCCGTAGCGGGCTTCTTGGCTCGCAACAAATCACTCGGATCTGCAGTCTTCTGATATTCTTGCAATTCTACCACTGCCATCTGAGCATCAGCAATCTTAGAGCCTTTCTGGAAACACTCTTCCGCTTTCTTACAATTGCCAGTGACAGTGATCACACCCTTGGGGCCGGGCATTTTCAGTTTAAGGTACACATAACATGCTCGAGCCATGAAACGCGCATATGCTGGCCTCCCCAGAACAACGTGATAAGCGCTCTGGAAATCCACAACCTCAAAGGTCAACTTTTCTTTGCGGAAATTCTTCGAATCACCAAAAACCACATCAAGAGCAATTTGACCGAGTGACCCGGCCTTCTTTCCAGGAATGACTCCGTGGAAACTCATGTTACTGGTGCTTAGTCTGGACATAGGAATCCCCATCCCTTTCAACGTCTCTGCATACAAGATGTTCAGGTCACTGCCACCATCCATCAAAACTTTGGTCAGTCGAGTGCCTTCGACGACTGGATCGACCACCAACGCTTGCCTCCCAGGGGTGGCGGATGATCGGACTAGTCAAATGTGATGGCGGTCTGGGACCATTTCAGATAATTGGGCGTCACCGAAGCGACCATGTTCACTTCTCGGTTGATAACTTTCAATCGACTTTTGCTTTCAACGTCAGCAAAAATCATCAGGGTGGAATTGACCTGGGGGTATCCACCATCACTATCTTCCTTGTCCTCAACTTTGTCCGACTCCTTTTCCTTATCCTTGGCCTGCTTCCCTTGGAACTGCTGAATCAAGAGCCGACACTGTCGAGTGGTATGCTTCGGGTAAATGAGTTTACCCTCTTCATCTTTATTCGTGTGAATGTGACATGGCAAGTCCAACACATCATTCCCATCTTGGTCTTTCACCTTCTTGGGGTTCCACGGACCCTTGGGTTTCCCCTTGAACTTTCCTGGGGTCACAGCCAAGGCTTCTCCGGGAGCGGCTGGCTCGGCTTTGCGCTTCTGCTACCGACTGGAGTTTCCTCCGCCGGCTTCATTAGCGGCTGACTTGTATTTACCACTCCGGAGCCGATCCTCTTCTTCACCATTAGCATACTTGGTGGCAATCTCCATCATCCGACTCAGGGTCATATCTCCTGTTCGACCGAATTTCAAACTCAACTCCCTGTTCTTTACACCTTCCTTGAAAGCACAGATCGCTCGGTGATCGAGACACATTCTCAACCGTGTGGTGCAAGGTAATCCATCTCTGGATGTAATCTTTCAAAGTTTCATTCGACTTCAGACACACGATCGCAGCTCACAACCCCGCTGGTCGCTTGCAAGTCCTTCAAATGTCCCGACAAACACTCGGGCAAGATCTTCCCAAGTGTAATATCATTGGTGCTAAATCGATTCAACCATGCTCTGGCCGAACACTCCAACATAAGGGGCAAATGCTTCATAGCTACCTCATCATTGCCGCCGCCAATCTGGACAGCCACTCGGTAGTCCTCAAGCCAAGTGTCGGGCTTGGACTCACCAGTGAACTTATTGACTCTAGTCGCCAACCTGAAGTTGGGAGGAATCACTGCGGCTCTGATGGCCCTGCTGAAACACTCTAGCCCTGAGACATGAACTCTGCTGCTGGACGGAACATCTCTGTCATGGCCTTCTCGGTGAGCTCTGTTCCTGTCGACCAAGCCTTGAACGATAATGGATCTCGCGTCAAAGCCTGGCTCTCTAGGGTCGACTGGAACCCTTCGCCCAACACTGTGCTGGCGTGTGTCATCTTGTTGCCAAGGAGCGTACGATCCACCCCTTGGGGGAGGGGTGGGCACTCGACGTCGATCATTGCGATCGAATCGGTGCTCGTACGACTCACGGTTCTTGTACTGATCATCACGCCGGCCCCCACGTTCCTCACGCCTCGGGGGCGATCTTGGACTATGGGCCGACTGGACTGAATTCGCAGCGACGGATCTGCTGTGAATCCTGTTCCGTGACTGTGATACGACTGAATTTGATCTCCTGCTGCCCGGAGTAAATCTCTGATCTGTTGCAAACCTCTACCCGCCTCCGACTGGGAAGGCTGAATCGATTCTGCTATACGGGCTGCAGCTACTAAATTTTGAATCAGAGTTTGATATACCTGAGTTGGTTGTGGAAAGAGCTGACGTCGACTGGATTCTGGAACCCGTGGTCGCGTGCGCTCGGCGAGAACTCGCTGGAGGTTCTCTGATCGAAAGCGCCGCCAGGATGGCCAAGCGCGCATCCTCCAAGGCACGAGCCTCGGGGGTTTCTCCAACGATAGGAGTGTGAAGTGCATCCATGTTTCGGTGGCGAAGTTCCTTCCTCTGCAGCGAAGTGAGGGGCTCGGGTTGGTACTCTTTGTGAGTGTGCGCCAGATCGCCTCCACCATCGCCTCAATCGGTGCGGGGGAATCCAGGAGGACTCCGTGGTCCGTCGACCATCAGAACCTCTACTGCCGGATCACTGCTATCGCACTTGGACGCAGTCTCTGCGGAGCCAGTCGACAAATCGAACATGCCGTAGAGAGATTCGTCGGGCTCGATTGCCGCAACTTGGGAAGTGGCCGACTGGCGAGCCACTACAAGCCTCACCCACCGCTGAAGCCTCGACCGACCGGAGCGCTTGCGCCGGCGGGAGACTGGGAGTGAGGACGGCACTAGAACCGACCCATACCGGGTCGACGGTTGCCAAGACGAGGACGCCGCAGACGCGACGCGCTGAAAAGTGCGTTGCTCGCCGGACGGGAGCGCGTCGACGCCGAGAGGAGCCTCCGAAGCCAAGCGGAGTCGCCGGCGATGAACGTGAGCGCACCGAGACGGATCTCGCGCCCTCGCCCAAAACTCCACCAAACCATGATGTAGGAGATCGAAGAATCCCAACTTCTCCAACAAATCGCTAGAACACCTGCCCCACGGTGGGCGCCAACCGTCGTGGTTCTAAGTCCGATAGTAGAATGGGGTAGGTATGGAGAGGCAAGATACTAGCTATGGAGTAGTTGTATATGCACGAGTTTTACGAGTTCAGCCCTTCTCGGAGGAAGTAACAGCCCCACGCCCCGAGCCCGGGCGGTCGATCGGATTATATGCGATGAATTATAGGGTGCGAACCCTTCTACTCGTGGAGGGGGTGGCTTATATAGAGTGCGCCAAGACCCCAGCCATCCCACGAAGCGGAGGATTAAAGGTACATTAAGGCCAAAGCATCGGTAACGCCTTACATAAAGTGTCATCATGACCATAAAGACTACTTAACTACAGACCGCTTGGACACCGAAAGTGGTTCTTGAACCCGGGTAGTCGAGTGGGTCTTCATGGTCGAGTGTCTTTGAGTCGTCGAGTGGAATCCTACTAGGTCGACTGGAAGGCAGTTTATTCTAAGGATGTCCTTGGGGAGGGTATCTTGGGCAGGTCCATGACCCTACCCTAGGTATATGACTTCATCAGCGGTCACAGTCAAGAGGGAAGCGAAAACCCGATTGGTCTGGAACGGTCAACAAAGGCAGGGGGACAGGGAAACTACGAATGGACCACGAGTTTTTATGAAAAACATGCGGATGCATTGCGGATGATGCGATGATGAATGCAACAAACAAAACAAAACACACGACAACAACAAAATAACTGGAAGGCTTCTGGAGCGTCGGTCTCGGGTCGTTACAATGGGCTCCGGAGAAACAAACTGAAATGACTCCTGAAATGCTCCGAATGGGTATGAAAAAAATTCTTGATGATCGGAACAATTTGAGGGGATGACATCAAGCTAGAACCATGAATCTTCAAGAGAACGGACCCAAATTTGAGAGAAACTCTTCTTCGGTCTTCAAATGTTGAGAATGACGATGAGAAACACCACCATGAATTGTCGAGGTACCCCGGAATGAAGAATAGAAATGTTGAACCAACGATGAAAAGAATTTGAAAGCGAACTTGGAGGGCATATGACTGATGAAAATTCATTCTTACGTCAAAGTTTCAAAAGATTTGAGAATAGCTCCGGAAAAAATAGAAGAGTCAGGTATGATCCTAGGAAAGACCTATGGGTTAGGGCCCACTCAAGGAAACACTGTGAACGATTGCTGCGGAAGAGATAATGCACCGGTTGATTTGAACGTCTTGAATGAGGTAACAACCTCGAAATAGCTTGAACGGAGTGAGAATGGAAACACAAGTCTTCTGAGATGTCTCTAGCACTCCGGAGCAAATGAATAGCGAGATGAGAATGATTAAGAGGTGCACCGACATAAGAGAGCACTTGAAACAAGGAAGGGGATAAAATCAACACCTACAACTTGAATTGAATCCACCGGAAAAGAATACGAGAATGAAGACTGATAAACTTGAAGCTTCCTTAGTATCTTCTCGAGAATCACCGGATAAGAGCATTGAAAGAAAAGAATGAAGAGACTTGTCACAAATAAAAGGATACATGAATTAGAAATCTGAATCCTTGAAGAAAAAGGGTGGGACGGTGGGAAAACAAAGGCCACTTGGGATGAATGAAACGGACAAATCCTCAGGCTTCTCAACGGCGCTCGTATGGAATAACTTGAAGAGAAGTGCACCAGTTGAAAAGGATTGACATGACAATCTCGATGATCAAGAAGAATTAGCACTCCCATAGAGATATGAGAACACCTCTTAGGAAAAAGGTATGGAATCAACATTTGACTTTGAAGCAACTCGAATACCAAAACCAAAACAAAAACAAAGGATTGGCTTGCAGAATTAGCCGAAAACAAATACATACGATAGAGATTCACCCAATCCCATATCATGCATTTGTCTGAAAGATATTATAGGTAACTACTTGAATTCCCACCTAAAAGCTACCGAAACTTCCTGGTTATGCAATCTGGTGTTGGGGATATAGGGAGGCACAAATATCTCACACAATTAACAAATCCTACACTCCAACTGTATCCATCCGTTAACACGTAACCAAGAAAACCTCGGAAATCGTGTACCTTAGATGTTCGAAAACATTTGATATACTAGCTGTGACAATACATCTGGTGGCTCTCACCAGTGCCGGGTGTCGCCAAACTACTCTCACCAGTACCGGGTGTCGCCAAACTACTCTCACCAAAAAGAGCACAGAAGCGTTTTCAATGTCGGCGTCCTTTGGTATTTCGGAACTGAAACGATAAACATTGTGACGAAAACACCTTGGAGCTCAACTCCCCGGGACACTACCACAACACCTAAATGCCAGGAGGCACCAAGATAAAATCCCCGTCACAATGATATCAGAATGATTCCACAATACCCATGTGATCCTAAAAAAATTTGAGTGAAAAAGGATAGATGAGTGGAGAAAACACCTATGTCGGGAGTCCTCACCAGAGCGACAAAGGGGATTAGGAGTAAAAAGAATTCCTACTCTCCTATATATAACTAGACACAAAATAGTTTTCTTCTAGACTCAATAGCGATAGTGGTTCAATCAATCATTATATGGTGGCTAACTCACGAGTACAAGAATAGGATGAGAAACTACACAACGGTCGCAAACTAGCAATGATCAAGAAGTGATCCTGAACTTCTTACGTTCAAACATAACCTCACCGTGCTCTCTTCTCGAACTCACTCGAAAAGAGACGGTCATGGTTACACACGCGGTTGGTGTATTTTAATTCGGATCTGGTGTCAAGTTCTCTACAACCGAATATTAAAAATTCCCATCTGCCACATAACCGCGGGCATGGCTCTCGAAAGTTTAAACCCTGCAGGGGTGTCCCAACTTAGTCCATCACAAACTCTCACGATCAACGGAGGAAAATCCTCCTCCCGGAAAAACCCGATCGAGCTCGGAATCCTGGTTCACAAGACATTTCGACAATGATAAAATAAGTCCAGCAAGAGCTCCCGACGTGCCGACACCCTGATAGTAGCTGCGCATATCTCGTCTCAGGCTACGACGGATGAGGGACGCGTACAGGTGCCGAATACCCCAAGTTGCCAAGGGGCAGCCCCGCACAATGCTCTAGTTTGGACCAACACCAACATCACTACCCCCTGTATTATGTTGAATAACGAACCTCGGGTAGCGTTAACTCCCTATGCGTCAAATTTATTATCATGTTTATTATTATGTTGGGCAAATGGTAAAACCAATGTTGAGCCTTGCTGGAGGAGTTTTATTCAAAGCAAACTATCTAGGGGGGCCCATAAACCCCAACCGTGTTAGGAACGCAAAATCAAGGAACATAACACCGGTATGATGGAAACTAGGGCGGAAGAGTGGAACAAAACACCAGGCAAAAGGCCAAGCCTTCCGCCCTTTACCAAGTGTATAGATGCATTAATTAAATAAGAGATATTGTGATATCCCATGCGTCGTGGAATTGTCACGGCAGATGTCCTCTTGCAAGGACTTAGTTGTGGAGCCATCGCGACTAGGAAGCTTAAAGGGGTTAATTGGGACAAAGGACACGAGAGGTTTATACTAGTTCAGCCCCTTGCGGTGAAGGAAGGCCTACGTGGCTAACCCGGTGTTGGTACTCAAAAAGAATGGCACTTGGCGGATGTGTGTGGATTACATGGACTTAAATAAGGCTTGTCCGGCTGATCCCTTTGCCCTCCCCCGTATTGATCAAATCATTGATGCTACGGTGGGTTGCGAGCGTTTGAGTTTTTTGGATGCTTATTCTGGCTATCATCAGATCAAAATGGCAGTTAAGGACCAGGAGAAGACGGCTTTCATCACTCTGTTTGGAGCCTTCTGCTATGTATCTATGCCATTTGGGCTCAAGAGTGCCCAGGCGACTTATCAGAGATGTGTACAAAATTGTCTCCACAGTCAAATTGGGCGCAATGTTCACGCTTATGTGGATGACATCATGGTGAAATCCAGGGAGAAGGAAACCTTGATATCTGATTTAAAGGAGACCTTTGATAATCTTCGGGTTTATAAGATGATGCTTAACCCGGACAAGTGTGTATTTGGTGTACCTGCAGGCAAGCTTCTGGGTTTCCTGGTCTCAAACAGAGGCATTGAAGCTAACCCGGAGAAGATCAAGGCGATCACCTCATTGGCCAAACCGGCGTGCATCAACGATGTTCAATGACTGGCGGGTCGTGTTGCCGCTTTAAGCCGGTTCATAAGCCGGTTAGGCGAGAAGGCCCTGCCGCTATATCAGGTGATGAAGAAAACGGATGCTTTCGTCTGGAGTGACGCTGCTGACGCTGCCTTTGAGGATTTGAAGAGACAGTTATCTGAGCCGCCGGTCCTTGCGGCTCCCATTGATAGAGAGCCATTGCTGTTATATGTGGCTGCTAACGCCCGAGCCGTCAGTGTGGCCATTGTGGTGGAGCGCAAGGAGGCTGGCAAGGAGCATCCGGTTCAAAGGTCGGTTTACTACATCAGTGAGGTGCTCATTGAGTCCAAGCAAAGGTATCCACATTGGCAGAAACTTGTTTATGGGGTGTTTATGGCAAGCCGGAAGCTGAAGCAGTATTTCCAAGGTCATCCTATAACTGTGGTAAGCTCTGCCCCCTTGGGAGACATCATCTAGAACAGGGAAGCCACAGGGCGAGTCGCCAAGTGGGCCATTGAGCTTGGGCCTAATGGTTTGAAGTACATGCCACGTACTGCTATTAAGTCTCAAGCCTTGGTGGACTTTATCAATGATTGGACAGAATTACAGGCACCTGAGGAGAAGCCAGATAACACATATTGGTCTATTCACTTTGATGGGTCCAGGCAGTTGGAGGGCTCGGGGGCTGGAGTTGTTTTAACTTCCCCCCGAGGTGAAAAATTTTGTTATGTGCTCCGGCTTATGTTTCCCTGTACTAACAGTGCAGCTGAGTATGAGGCTTTACTCCATGGTCTCCGGATGGCTAAAGAGATGAATTTGAGTCGGGTAAGGTGCTTAGGCGACTCAGACCTTGTTGCTCAACAGGTGTCAGGCACGTGGGACTCCAAGGATCCTCTGATGGCGGTTTATCATCGTGAAGTTGATGCAGTGGCTGGACACTTCAAAGGTTATCAAGTGGATCACATTGATCGGAGGAAGAATGAGGCAGCTGATGCTTTAAGCCGGCTGGGGTCTCAGCGTAAGCCGGTGCCGCCTAATACTTTTCTTGATGTTTTGCGTAACCCTTCTGTCAAAGTGCCTACAGAGGAAGAACTAGCGGTGCCAGACCCGGAGGCACAGCTGGTGGCAGCTCTCCACGCTATCCCAGATTGGACAGTCCCATATTTGGCCTATATGATCCGGGGAGAGTTGCCTGAGGATGAGACCTTGGCGAGACAAATCATCAGGCGGTCCAAATCTATGACAATTGTTCATGGAGAATTGCATCACCGCAGCGTTACTGGGGCGTTTCAACGTTGTGTGTCGCCTGGGGAGGGTCAGGAGATACTTCGTGAGATCCATGAAGGAGATTGTGGTCATCATGTCGGCTCAAAATCTCTGGTGGCCAAGGCTTTCCGTCATGGTTTCTACTGGCTAACGGCTCATGTTGATGCGGAGGATCTGGTCAGCAGATGTGACGGATGTCAAAAATTCTCACGACGAGCTCATGTGCCGGCTCAAGAATTGAGGATGATTCCAATTACTTGGCCGTTTGCAGTCTGGGGGCTTGACATGGTTGGACCTTTCAAAAGGTCTAAGGATAAGAAGACACACCTTTTGGTGGCAGTGGATAAATTCACCAAGTGGGTTGAGGCAGAGCCGGTCAGTAAGTGTGATGCAGCCACGGCGGTTCAGTTCATGAAAAAGGTGATTTTTTGTTTTGTCTTTCCACATAGCATCATAACTGATAATGGTACTAATCTCTCCAAGGGTGCCATGGAAGAGTTCTGTCAACGAGAACATATCCGGGTTGATGTTTCGGCTGTTGCTCATCCTCAATCTAACGGCCAAGCAGAGAGAGCTAATCAAGAGATCTTGAAGGGTATCAAACCCCTTGGTCCCCTTAGAGCGAACTCCGGGTTGTTGGGTGGAGGAGCTACCCTCTGTGCTATGGAGTATCAACACAACGCCTAACAGATCTACAGGTTATACACCTTTCTTCATGGTGTACGGAGTAGAGGCAGTTCTGCCAAGTGACATCCGGCACGACTCGCCCCGAGTGGCGGCTTACGTTGAGGCCGATAATGAAAAGGCTCGTCAGGATGCACTAGACTTGTTAGATGAGGAGCGAGACTTAGCAATAGCCCGCTCGGCGATATACCAGCAAGACCTGCGCCGCTATCACAGCCGCCAGGTTAGAAGCAGAGCCTTTCAGGAAGGCGACTTAGTGCTCCGGCTCATTCAGGATCAATCTGATATGCACAAGCTATCCCCTCCTTGGGAAGGACCCTTTGTGGTCAGTAAAAATCTGAACAACGGGTCATACTACCTCATCAACGTTCGAGAGCACAAAGACTCATGTAAGTCGGAGGAAGAGACCCGCCGGCCGTGGAACATAGCTCATCTCCGGCCTTACTATACTTGAGCCACCGACTCTCAAGATATATATATTTTTTCTTTCTTTTTAGGCAATGTATATATTATATAAAGCAATAAAGCAGGACCTCTTTTCTTTTCACCCTCAAAGGTTTATATATTTTCTTTACCAGGTGGTGGAAACAACCAACAGGGAGCATATCATATATTAATCCGGCTTTCCCTTTGGTCCGGCTTATGATCATATCTGAATCTAGCCGTGGTCACTTGGGGGCTTCCTGTTCAAACATAGGTCGTATTCAAACCAAAGAGAACATAGCTGTCGGTACCCAATTGATCGGCATACTGCCAAACCCACTTGGGGGCTTCTTGATCATATTTGGATCATAACTTAAACCCTTTGGGTCTGACGTGGGTCGTATTTGAATCAGCGTCATTAAACAACTCTCATGGTCACTTGGGGGCTTCCTGTTCAAACATAGGTCGTATTCGAACCAAAGAGAACATAGCTGTCGATACCCACTTGATCAGCATCGCCAAAGCCACTGGGGGCTATATGATCACATCCGAATCTTAGCTTAACCCCTTTGGAACGGTTCACTGATCGTCGAATCAGAGGCCTTTGAAGTTAGGTTTACTATTCATTATACTCTGTAAGTATAAATGTTATTAAGGGCCAGGTAAACGTTATATGTGCCAATTGTCAGGAGTTAAATTAACTCTATGGTTTGGGTCAAGCCGGCGAGTATACATCAAATAAAGATCGCAGGTATGCTATTGTGATCATAATCCTAAACCGGCCTTTATATGATGTTTTGGTTCGTACTCCGGGTTATCAATACTTTATGTGACCCGGATGCGATAAGTTGCCAAGGGAATTCTATTTTGTTTTATACACAGGATAAAGCAAGAAGAATTTTGACATCAAGGAAAGATCAACATAAGCTGGAAGCATATAACGATGGCGGCTTACGAAAGTATTAAGTGCCACAAACATGCGCGAAGGCATGACAAATTAAGAGGTTTTTCGACCTATTACAAGACTCCCCGAGTCTGAATAATGAAGCATCGCTTTCTACAAGTTCATAACGCCTGCCGGTTCACGCCTTTGGTGGGCTTGATGGTTCCGGGTTATCCTTCTCCGCCTATCCGTTGGTTGCTTTGTCCTGGAAGGTTGATGAGGCCCAGTCAATGCCACTCAAGGCTTCAAACTCAGCTCCATCATCTATTAAACCGGCTGGGTCCACTTCAGGGGCAAAAGTATGCTTACGAGTTGGAGGGATCAGGCTGACTTGATCATATGGAGTGATTGGAATTCTCCGGTTCTCGCTGTCATAGCCTGGAGTGTATTTGGAGAGGTCAGTATCGTTCCCAATAAGGGTAGCCACGAGACGTATGACTTTGACGCAGGCGGTGAAATCATGATCATCAAATCTGGTACCATCCTCCTTCAGACTCGGGTATCCAAGAGCAAGGTCGGTCGGGTCTAGTTCTGGAATCCATGCTTTTGCTCGGCTCAAGGCGGCTACGGCTCCGGCTCTTGAAGATGCCCGCCTTAAATCCTGGATCCGCTGAGGTAGCACAACGAGACACTTCAACACGTCTTGCAGAAGGTGAGGAGTGGTATTTGATAAGGCTACAACAGCCAAAGCACGTTGTGACCCGGTGTACAACTACTCCACCAGAGTGTAAATCGCCTTAAGTTTGATCAGCATGTTCTGCTTGAGGTTGGTGCTCCTGGGGCCTGTGTGTTCACAAACATAAAAGTGAGCCGGAGTTAACGATAAACGGAAATAATCAAGGGAAGGATTGCAATGTTTGGAGTTATGAACAATAGCTTACCGAAGATGGCTGAGACCATTTGAGATATATGACGCTTTAAGTCAGACAGCTCGGTTGTTGCTTCTGCAAGTGAAGCCTTTGCCGACTCAGGAAAACAAACCGCTTGAGCTGTAACCGAAACAGAAAGGTTTGATGAGCCGCAGGTCATCAGTGAAGCCTTCTCATCAGCCCAGATTTTCTTCTCTGACTCAAAATTCTTCTTCAACTTCTCTTGTTCAGAGATGCTGAATTCAAATTTGGAGTTGGCCTTTTGAGTTTCAAGCTCTTGAGTTGTCAGACGGCTCTTCAGGTCAGCAATTTCCGATTCAAATTGACTTATGGTAACCTACATTGATACTGAGTTATGGTAAGAATCATGGTAAGATATATTAAGTCCCAAGCACTTTACAAGTAAAGATACTTGACACTTGGGGGCTAATGTATGTTGAAGAATTTTTAGTCTACCATGCCGGGTTATGCACATTAAGTCTCAAGCACTTTACAAGTAAAGATACTTGACACTTGGGGGCTAATGTGTATCGCAAGTTCAAAATTATCATGCTATAACCGGGTTAAATATATTCTCTTTAAACCGGAGATATCAGCACTAAACAGATTTCTAAGTCTACATCATATTTATTCATAAGCAGTAGACTTGGGGGCTGCTACGGTAAGTAAGATTCAGAAAAACAGTATAAGTTATACCTCAGATTTGTGCTGTATTTGTTTCACCATGTCAATTTCCAGGTCACGGCTATTATGCACTTGATTCAGATAGCCTGAGACTATATCACCAATGCTTAGGTGAGTATAATCAGTAATGTCCTGCTTGGCCTTTCGGTGTTCGACAAGTTCTTCCTTGGCAGCACATTTGGCAAGGACAGTAGGCCGCCCCGGTTCAATAAACCGGCTTTTCAAAACTTCAACTTCCGGGTCCGTTGTTTTGACCGGGCTAGGAGCCTCCGGGTTATCAGAGCTATTGATAGTATCTTCGACAGGCCAGTCAGAGGTTGGCACCGGAGTGTCAGAAGCCGGTTCAGGCGGCTGATGGGTGGAGCTGGCTGGAGCAGACATATCGGGTGCCGGTTCAGCTACAATCGGGTCTTGAGACGGCTTGTTCTTCTTTGCTCTCTTGCTGGGTTTCACTTGCATACTGTCAATAAAGGTAGAAGGATGAATACCAAAGCATGAGTAAGGTAAAAGCCTAAAGTAACTAAAGTTCTGATGCCGTGAGCAGTTTTGAAAGCCGGCATGTTTGATTGCATGGACTCGCCGGAGGAAGGAGAGGTATCTGATAATTGGAGTCGGATGAATTGAGAGGTTGGCGAATTAAACCCGCCAAAGGAAAAATAGAAGCATAAATCGGAGATAACCTCGGTCCGGCGCTTCCTAGTTCGTCGGAGTAAGCGGAGGAGAGTTACGCATCCTTGCTGGTCAGATGCGCCTCGGCTTTCAAACTGTTGTTGTTTCAAAATAAATTGAGGATCTTGATAAGCGAGAGGATGTGAAAATCTTACTTTCCGGGCCACCTTTCAGATTTTTTGCTTGGGCAAAGGATCCGAGTCAGAGGAAATTATAGTTACCTCTTCGCCAACCGCTTGGCTGTGCCCCGTATCCTCCTGAAAGGATGAAATGTCAATAAAGTAATGATAAAGGAGTTAAGAGAATCAGGTTTTACCTCTTCATCATCCGAAGAAGAGTCATCCAATTTGAGTAAATCAGAAGCGCTGGGTCTCTTCTTCTTTGAAGTCCTTGTTTTGGCAGCTTTCCTTTCGGTCTTCTTGGCTGTCTTGGCTTGTTTAGCAGCCTCATGGTCATACGGGACCTTCCAAAAATTGTCATCGGCCTGTGAAAAAAGATAAGAAATTATGAGTACAAGTAAGGTGTGACAAGGTTAGGAGTATTTATTAAGGTTGATGACTTACTGCAGGGGCCGGGTTCTTCTTATAGAAGGGAAGTAAGCCGAAGGCGTTGCTAGTTACTGTGCCCTCCTTCAGCAGTGACTGGGTTGTAGCTTCCACCACATCATCTGGTAAGTCATCAGGGCTATGACGCAGGGATCGTCCTTTTCGCCTGAATATGTACACATTAAGCCAGGACGGCGGCTTAACAGAAGTACTCGCCAAGCGACCCAAACTCGGACCAGATCAATGCCATTCAGGCCATTTCCCAAAAGAGCTTTGATCCTTTTAATGGTGGGATTAAGAGGCAGACGCTCAATAGCAGTTAGCTTGTCTTCCAGCGGATGGTTGGACTCAAGGCGCAGAGCACGGAAGCCGGGCAGAGGGCTTTCATTAGCCGGGGAAGTGTCCTGGCAATAGAACCACGTCTGGTTCCAATCTTTCGGATGACTCGGCAGTTCAGCATAAGGGAAAAGGCAGTCTCTCCGCCGCTGAATTGAGATACCGCCAAGTTCAAGATTGGGACCATTGACACGTTCATTCTGCCGGTTCAAGTAGAAAAGCTCTCTGAACAAAAGCAGATTTGGCTCCTCTCCCAGGTACACCTCGCAGAAGACTTGAAAATTGCAGATATTTGACACGGAATTGGGTCCAATGTCTTGAGGCCTAAGGTCAAAGAAGTTCAAAACCTCTCTGAAGAATTTTGAGCCGGGAGGGGCAAATCCCCGGCTCATGTGATCCGTAAAAATTACTACTTCCCCTTCTTTGGGTTGAGGCCTTTCTTCAGACGGGTCAGGGGCACGATAAGACATGACCTCCTTCTTAGGCAGATGGCCATACTTCACAAATTCAGCCAGTTTGCTCCTCGTGACTGTGGATGGGACCCAATTACAGGTCACAGGAGCCTTGGCCGCTTTAGGTGCCATGACAAAATTGAGGCCTATGACAAAAATAAAGGGGATCCGGCTCAAGTTTAACCCGGAGGAAAATATATAAAACTACTCATGATGGCGGCTTAAGGAGGGGCCTAATGATATATGGATGACTATGTGATAAATATTAAGCCGCTACAGGTATCAATGAGCGGTTAAACATATTCGACAGAGGCAGTTCTTTCACTTCCGGGTGAAACAAACAAGTTTCACAAGTTGCTGTTGTTATTTTGGATCAAACAGACATTCAAACAAGTTTCACAAGTTGCTGATCATGTGCCTACGAGTTTTCCATATACTGGTTTACGCTTATTTAATTTTCCGTTGCTACTGTTACAATCACTACAAAATACCAAAAACATTACTTTTGCTGTCTTTACTTTTGTTACCGTTACCACCACTATCATATTACTTTGCTACTAAACACTTTGCTGCAGATACTAAGTTTCCAGGTGTGGTTTAATTGACAACTCAGCTGCTAATACTTGAGAATATTCTTTGGCTCCCCTTGTGTCGAATCAACAAATTTGGGTGTAATACTCTACCCTCGAAAACTGTTGCGATCCCCTATACTTGTGGGTTATCAACACCCCGGATACAACTTTCCATATTCGTAACTCCAACTCTTGCCATTTCCGGCTATGTGATATATTATTTCCTTCGTGGTTGGATTTTGTCTTTTGTTCTGCTTTTTGTTCATGTCATGCATTTCATCTCATAGCATCATCCGCATTGCATCTACATGTTTCATAAAACTTGCATCCGCTCGTAGTTGCCGCTCCTCGCTTCTCTCCGTTGCATTCGTTGACCGTTCCGAGACCAATCGTGTTTTTCGTTTCCCTCTTGTAAAACCACTTAACCTATCTGCACAACCACCCACCCCCTCTTGCGCGTGTCCGAAACTTGCTCCGAACCCGAACTGCTCAGTCATCACCGTTGCATTCAGATCATCTCCTAACATCTATAAAACATCTCCGTTTTCTCTTTTGGACTCCCTAACCCATTTATTCCGGACCGCCCGATCGCGATCGGAGGATCTAAATCATTATATATATATATATATATATATATATATATATATATATATATATATATATATATACACATAGCCCCTAGTCCATTTCTAGACCAAACCCTAAATCCTAGGACATTTGTCCCTCCTAACCGCCGCCACCTATAGCCTTCCCCCTCCTCGGATCTGCCGCCACCACCCACTCACCAAATCCCCCTCGGGATCCATCCACCCAACCAGACCGCTGCAGCATCCACCTGCCCAAATCCTCTTGCATCATGCCTCCTCTTCCCTCCTCTGCTCGATCCCGAGTGGATCGTGAGCACCAGCGCCTCCCCGCCGCCTGCGCGTCCTCGCCGCCGGCGACAACAGCAACAACAGGTCATGCTGCCGGCCTCGTCCCGCTCCTTTTCTTCCCTGCCTTCTCTTCATTTGCTCCCCGTGCTCCTCTCTCTCTCAACCCCTCTAATCTCTCTCGCCTCTCCCTTCTCTAGCAGGGACCCGACGCCATGGACGCTCGCGTCCACGATCTTGCAGCGCCGCCGCCTAGAGCTTCTTCGCCGGAGGCCTTCGCCTCGTCCGCCTCGCCAGCGTCCATCCATTCCTGAACCTCGTGCCCGAGGAGCCCCATGACGAGCTCCTCCTCCCTGCCTTCGCCTCGGCCTCGTCCAAGAGACAAGCGAACACATCAGTCCCGCCGTTGACCGAGCCACTCGTCCGCGCGAGGCCTCCTCTGCTCCCGCAAGCGAGCCGCTGCTGGATCCCTTCCTCCTCGACTCCAGCAAGCCTCGCCAGAGTCCAAGCCATCACCATGCCCGCGACCATCTGCTTCGTCTGTTCCTGCGTCCTCTTGCTTTGCATCGAGCCGCTGGCATCGAGAGGAGATGCCCCTGCACCGAGCCATCCCCGACCTCCATCTCGTCGCCCACGTCGCCACCTTGCTCCGCCCTCGCCGTCGTCCCGCAGGCGAGCAGCATCAGCAGGTCGCCGCCCCCGCTCCTCCTCCTTCCTGTGTTTTCTCCTTTCCCTGCTGCTCCTCTCTGAATTTCCCCCGCCATGGCCGCCTCTTTGCAGTTCACCGACGCGCCCGACGGGATCAAGCTACCGGAGATCCTGCACCAGCCCTGTCGTTGCCTTCTTCCCCGTTGTTCCAAACCCCGCCGACTCGCGCCTCCGTTCTGCGCCACGCCCGTGCGCCGGCGTCCTCTGCATCGAAGCCCTGCTTCAGTTGCAGGGTACGAGCGCCTCCCTTCGATCTTGACCGGCTGGGCCACCCGCTTCGCTCGTTGACCGCGGCCCAGCAGCCTTCTCCACCGACCGGGCCATGGCCCATGGTGAGAAACCCCCAGCCCCTCTTGTGCTCTGTTGGCCCAGCAGTTTAGGCCTAATGCCTGTTTTTTTCCTCTGTTGCGATTTAGCTATTATCTGGGATTTACTGTTTTACGGAAAAACCCTCATGCTTCGTACTTTTAATAACTCACAAACTGTGCATCTTATGTAAATAATTTATACATGAAAAATGCTTAGATTTTCATCTAGTTTCATAATATGCAGTTTTCATCCATGTTTGGAATGTTTAAAATTCTGTTTGTTTAAATTTGCTTAAATGCCATGCTGAAATGATTTATTTCATAACTAAATAACCGTAGCTCCGTTTTAAATAAACTTTATATGTAAATGGGGTGGAAAAATGCCTAGTTTAACATGGTGCACTTTATTTTGCTGTTTAAAAACATTAAAATTGTGTTTAGGACAGAACAGTACCAAATCCAAACATATGCACATGAGGATTTTCCGGAATTGTTGTTTGTTGTTCCGGCCTCATTTAAACTTGCCTAGATAGGTAGTTTACTTATGCTTCACCCCTTGCCATGATTGATAACATTTAATATTGTTGGGTACAAAACCGAGAGAGAACTAAATAATTGATGTGGTGTTTCGTCAATATGCAACTCGTTGCATATTGAGCTCCACTTAACTTGTAGTATTGTTTGTTGCACTTTACCATGCCATGCCTCTTTAAACCGGACATGCATCATACTTGATTGTGCATCATGCCATGATTATGCTGGTGTGTTTACCATGTTGTTTCCTTCTTTCCGGTTTGCTTCTCTCGTTAGCTTCGGTTTCGTTCCGGAGTTGTGAGGATTCGTTCGACTACGTCCGGTTGTCTTCTTCATGGACTCGTTCTTCTTCCTAGCGGGATTTCAGGCAAGATGACCGTCACCTTGGATCTCATTACTATCATTGCTATGCTAGTTGCTTCGTTCTTTTCGCTATGCCGTTACCTACCACTTGCTTATCAAGCCTCCCAAATTGCATGATAGCCCTAACCGTTGTCACCCTTCCTAGCAAATCGTTGTTTGGCTATATTATCGCTTTTGCTCAGCCCTCTTATAGCGTTGCTAGTTCTTTGGTGAAGATGAAGATTGCTCCATGTTGTATTATGTTTATGTTGGGATATCACAATATCTCTTATATTATTAATGCATCTATATACTTGGTAAAGTGTGGAAGGCTCGGCCTTATGCCTGGTGTTTTGTTCCACTCTTGCCGCCCTAGTTTCCGTCATATTGGTATTATGTTCCAGGATTTTGCGTCCCTAACGCGGTTGGGTGATTTATGGGACCCCCTTGACAGTTCGCCTTGAATAAAACTCCTCCAGCAAGGCCCAACCTTGGTTTTACCATTTGCCTCACCACCACCTATACCTTTCCCTTGGGTCGGCCAACCCAAGGGTCATTTTTATTTTAGCCCCCCCGGTCCAGTGCTTCTCTAAGTGCTGGTCCAAACCGAGCGATGTCCGGCGCCCCCTGGGCAATCAGGGTCTATGCCAACCCAACGTCTTGCTCATCCGGTGTGCCCTGAGAACGAGATATGTGCAGCTCCTATCGGGATTTGTCGGCACATCCGGGCGGCTTTGCTGGTCTTGTTTTACCATGGTCGAAATGTCTTGTAACCGGGATTCCGAGACTGATCGGGTCTTCCCGGGAGAAGGAATATCCTTCGTTGATCGCGAGAGCTTATCATGGACTAAGTTGGGACACCCCTGCAGGGTTTGTACTTTCGAAAGTCGTGCCCGCGGTTATGTGGCAGATGGGAATTTGTTAATATCCGGTTGTAGTAAACTCTTCTAAAAATACACCAACCGTGTGCGTAACCGTGAGTGTCTCTTTTCGGGGTCGATCGAGAAGAGAACACAGTTTCTGGGTTATGTCTGACGTAAGTAGGAGTTCAGGATCACTTCTTGATCATTACTAGTTGACGACCGCTTTCTTTGCTTCTCTTCTCGCTCTTATTTGCGTAAGTTAGCCACCATACATTTCTTAGCCGCTGCAACCTCACCACTTTACCCCTTCCTTTCCCTTTAAGCTTTGCTAGTCTTGATACCCATGGTAATGGGATTGCTGAGTCCTCGTGACTCACAGATTACTACAACAACAGTTGCAGGTACAGGTTATGCGATGATCATGACGCGAGAGCGATGTTTGCTTGTTTTGGAGTTCTCATACGCTTCCTCTTGATCAGGGATAGGTTCCGTGTCGGCAGCCCTGGGCTAGCGAGTGGATATTATTTGAGTTTCTTTTATGATTCATCCATAGTCGGATGTTGATCTTGTATGTTGTATTGTTGTTTTCATGTGACATTGTATGTATTGGATGTATCCCCACTATTATGTAATGTTAATGTAATGATATCCACCTTGCAAAAGCGTCTTCAAGATGCGCTTCTATCCTTGGTGGGACCTTCGAGTTCCTTTAGGATAGGGTCGCATCTTGGGCGTGACATTCCCGCTTGACGCCCTCGTCATCGCTGTCGCTGTCCTCCTCGTCACTCCCGTTTGAGGAGGAGTCTTCATCATCAGAGGAGCTCTCCAGCAACACCTTAGGCGAGTTCCCAAGTGCCCAGAGACCTTGAAGGAGAGCAGGCCGTTCTCCATTAATTTGAAGTGGAGAACGAGCCCCTCCGACAGGCTGTGGGTATGAGTGAAGGTCTTCCATCCACGACGAAGATACATAACATGAGGGGCGGGGAAGTCGACGTCGATCCGCATGCTGCCATTCCCACAGCCCCTCATATGCAGCCTCAAAGCCTGTGGTGGGTCCAGCTCCATCACCCGAGCGAACGGAGTAGGGAGACGAAGACGACGGTGCACTAGCTGGTGCAGCCTGATGACGAACTCGTGGGGCTGGTCTCCGACGTGGACCTCCATTGGGGGAGGGGCCACTGGCGGAGGCGAGGCCGGTGCGCCGCCCCATCCTCCTCTTCCCCAAGCGCCACGACGGCCTTGGCCTCGCCCCCTCCCCCTTCCTCTCACGGCCGGCTCCGCCTCCAGGAGCTCTTGGGAAGGAGGGGCGCGCTGCCGAGCAGAGACCCTTGTCGCCGCCATCGGAGTGCTGGGGTGCCCTGTTGCCATAGCAGAAGGAAGGAAGGAGCCAAGGTGGAAGGAGATGAATGATGAAAGATTGAGGGGTGCCATCCCCCTCCCCTTCTTATAAAGGGGCGGGGCCGGGGCTCGGCCGCCTCACTTAACCAATCCAGTCGCAAGGGGCACAAGGAATCAAGACCGACCCGCTGCTCCAACCAGCGACGACCCGGTTTCTCGCCTTGTCATTTAAGGCCCGTGCCCCCCGCGTCCACCGCATACCATGTTCGAGGCATGGGGGACACGTGGCGAGCAAGCCGAAATCGACGAGACAAGTGAGGCGACTGTTTTCCACCCCATGATTGTGGGGCACGGGCGCCTTGAAGGCCACGACTCGAGTCCACTTAGTAAATGAGCCGCACCCCTGCGTTTTCCTCTTTTTATGGGGAAGGCGCGAGCCGCCTCTTTACCATGATGATGCATGCGTGCAGCGACCGCCCCACGCATGACCCCCACGTCACGCATGAACCCCAGGTCGCGCATTCAATGCGGGTCGTGGGGAAGTGCAACTGGCAAGGGAGTTATTGCAGTAAAACTCGGCCCCGCATGCCCGCGCACCGTTTTGGGCCTAGCCCAACAACGCGTCGCGCTTATGTGGGGCCCAGGCCCGGGGGCTCCTGTCGGTGCACAAAAGGAGGTGTCCTATTTTGTACCCCTTTACTTGTGCGCGGGCAGTTGGAGCCGCGCCTGCAGCCACACTTAGTAGGGCAGAGGAAGGAAGCAAAACCACAAGATAATCAGAGAAACACCAAGCCAGAAATACGAAGATTAGAACGGCGAGGTGAACTCCCCCGGCAAGGCCCTTGCCGGGGCAGCCTCCACAGCCCTCACAAGAACCTTGCCGGGGCAACTTGACCAACACCAGCAGAGCCACCACCCTTGAGCCCAAGAGTTCCAACTCCATCAACCACATTGGAACCAAGGCTCGGGAGGCACCTCCGTGGTGGCATGCAGATCTTTGTGTGAAGACCAGAAGCATACAAGACTAGATGATAACCAGAAGACGAAGATCCTCGGCAAGATCCTTGCCGAGGATACCCACGAGACCCCCAGCAAGACACTTGCCGGGGACGACCACGATGGCACGACAAGACCCTTAACGGGGCCCCGTCAAGACTCTTGCCGAAGACATCCGTGGGACCGCAGCCCGGCCCATACCTGCCAAAACTCCACCGCCGTTCCCACACAGCTGACAGCCCACCAACTAGGCGAGCACCTGGGTGGCGACGTGCGACCTCCAGGCCAACTCAGCAAGCACCTGCGTGGTGGCATGCAGATCTTCGTGAAGACTCTGCCACCGCACCAACTCAGCAGCCAGCCAGCCAGCGTGGCACTACGCGCCTCATCAGTTCAGACGCGCGTCGAAGCCAGGCGAGGCGGCAAAAGGTGGGACAAGCTTCCTTGCCATCCCCGATAGAGAAAGAAGGGCACGTCGGCAGCGCAGTAAATGCGATGTCCTACGGTGCCAGGAGATAGACTCGACTACTGTACAACTTTCCACCTCATGTGTGCCACTGTGGCAGCCCCTTTTTACTATAAAAGGAGCCCCGCGGTGTACTGAGGAAGGATTTGGATTTTTTGGACCCTGCAAGCTTTGTAGCTAGTCCAAGAACACCAGATAAACATAAACCAGCAGGAGTAGGGTATTACACATCACTTGCGGGCCGAACCTGGATAATCCCCCATGCGTTGATCTCTCAATCCCGCTCTTTCCACAACCCCGCGCCCGCCAACCGTAGGGAAAGGGATTCCTCGTGATCCCGTAGGTGTCGTTCCCCCGATAGAGATCGCCTACTTCATGAATATCTACCCTGAGTGAGGTAAGTCCTTCATGGACGATGGCCATGGTGGGATAGACAAGGTTGCTTCTTCATGTAGCCTTCGTGGGTGGAGCCCTCTGTGGACTCGCGCAGCCGTTACCCTTTGTGGGTTTAAGTCTCCATCAACATGGACGTACGATAGCACCACCTATCAGAACCACGTCAAAAATCACCATGTCCCCATTTTGTCTGCCTTCTCCAAACCCCTCCTTTACATACATGTGCAATGTTTTATTTTTTGTTGATATACTCTTAGAATTGTATATGTAGGGTGTTGCTTGACTTGTCATAATTGCTAAAATCTGAATACGACTAAAATTGGGAAAAGGTTGGGCTTTATTTGGTCAAGTAGTCCAATCACCCCCCTCTAGACATACTTTCGATCCTACAGAATGGTGAGTACTGCAGATCAAGACGTGCTGCCTCGACACCGTTGAACGGAGCAACGATGGACATCCTCCCTTTCCGCCAGCGGACGGGATCTGGCCAGATCAGTGACCAACAGTGAGAGAGAGAGAGAGGCCACCACCATATTGTGTGAGAGAGTGTCAAGATAGACCAACCCCAGCAGGCAAGCTCCATTGTATATTGTGGAGCTGATTACTTTTTTATCGGTAATAGTTGATTTATATTCTGTTGGTGCCACTGAGGAATATAACTTCATTTAGAAATAACGCGTCAACGCATCAAGTCAAACTTTTTTTGCATGCTTGGTACATGACCCTCCTTCAAGTAAACAATGGCTACACGCATCAAATTATCACGTGGGCTTCCTTTTCGTATAGAAAATGAGCCGTGTACCCGCGCGGGTGTGGTTGGGAATGAGACGTGAGTGTGTGCGTCATGCGTGCATCGCTCGTGCACCTCTTCTCTTCATGCACGTACCCTACCTACGTGTGTGTGTGTGTGTGAGAGAGAGAGAGAGAGAGAGAGAGAGAGAGATACAAACCTAGATATAGATGGTGTGTGCGTTCATGAGTGCTTCTTTGGGGGCGTGAGAGATAGACAGGGATTATGTGTCGATGATATCTCATACAAAAAATGTAACATATGCAATGTGTGTGAAACAAAGGCCTAGATATATCGTATATAGAGGGGGCGATCCACGAGAAGAGAGTGGAGGAATCATCGACGTGGGATATCGATAGTATCGAAGAGAGGGATGAAGTGTATGCGTGCATGATCGATAAAGATAGCCAGCGAAATTATATGTGTGCACGTCAAAGATATAGGGTGGCTGGCCTGCTGGAACGTGAGAGGGGAGAGGTGCAGTTTGTTTGTGGCACGAATACCTAACTACAACGTTTGACTATCGGTGTGTGGGAGGGGAGGGGGGGGGGCAGAGACCTAATTTGAGAGGTAGATCGACTGGTATAGGTGTGGAGAAGGAGAGACCTACCTATGTAGTGAGGGAGATCGATCAACATCCATACATATGTGTACGAGAGGAATAAGGTTGGGAGAGAGAGAGCGACAGAGCTAGAGTGCTGGAGGGTTGGTGGAGTTGCTTCTTAGAGATGGTGGGAGAGGCCTACTATACAAACGAAGGGTACAACTACAATATCAATAAGAGAGGGGATACGTGTCTATGTCTGCACGTGCGTGTGAGAGACGGGTCGGGAGGCATGTATGGATGATGAGGGGGGAGATATGTTTGTGGTAAGAAGACCTAACTAGATAGGTTGATGAATCATCGTGTGTCAGAGAAGGGGAGAGACATAACTAGTGAGGTACATGATCGGTGCCTGGGGAAAAAGAGTTATAGTTGACCTAGCTATATGTAGCGAGATTGATCAGCATACATGCATGTGTTAGAGGCAAATAAGGCTTGGAGAGACGGATAGAGAGAGGGATCCGGCTAGGAGGTGGTATGAGAGGCCTACTATATCGAGAGGGGGAGGAGTGTGCGAGTGTGCTACTTGTGAGCTACGTTGGGATCTCCCCGAAGAGGAGAGGATGATGCAGTATAGTAGAGATAAGTATTTCCCTCAGTTAAGAACCATGGTTATCAATCCAGTAGGAGAACCAAGCAACACCACATTAGCAGCATCTACACAAAAATAACAAATACTTGCACCCAACGCAAACAAGGGGTTGTCAATCGCTTGGCGGTTAATTGCAAGGATCAAATCTCGTAGTGATAAATGGATAGATAAAACACAAAATAAAGTAAAATAAATAAAATTACAGCAAAATATTTTTGGGATTTTAATATATGATAAAAAGTAGGCCCGGCGGCCATAGTTTTCACTAGAGGCTTCTCTCTTGAAAACAGCATACAGTGGGTAGACAAATTACTGTTGAGCAATTGATAGAAAAGCTAATAATCATGATGATATCCAAGGCAATGATCATGTATATAGGCATCACATCCGAGACAAGTAGACCGACTCCTGCCTGCATCTACTACTATTACTCTACACATCGACAGCTATCCAGCATGCATTTAGAGTATTAAGTTCATAAAGAACGGAGTAACACCTTAAGCAAGATGACATGATGTAGACAAAGTAAACTCACACATGAATAAACTCGTTGAAAGGATCGAGAAGAGGTGTCAAGAGGGGGGTGATTAGACCCTCAACAAGCAAAAGTAGCAGTTTTTAAATTCTTCAAGTTGAGGTGGAGTTTTAGCACAAGTTTAAACATTCAAAATACATATCAAGCAAGGATGGCAAGAGTGTATGAGCAGCGAAATCAAGTTGCAAGAAAGTAAAGGGATGGGATTGGAGTGTGCAAACGCAATTGGAGACACGGAGATTTTTGGCGTGGTTCTGATAGGTGGTGCTATCGTACATCCATGTTGGTGGAGACTTCAACCCACAAAGGGTAACGGTTGCACGAGTCCACGGAGGGCTCCACCCACGAAGGGTCCACGAAGAAGCAACCTTGTCTATCCCACCATGGCCATCACCCATGAAGGACTTGCCTCACTTGGTAGATCTTCATGAAGTAGGCGATCTCCTTGCCCTTACGAACTCCTTGGTTCAACTCCACAACCTTGACGGAGGCTCCCAAGTGACACCTAACCAATCTAGGAGACACCACTCTCCAAAAGGTAATAGATGGTGTGTTGATGATGAACTCCTTGCTCTTGTGCTTCAAATGATAGTCTCCCCAACACTAAAATCTCTCTAAAAAATTTGGCTATGGTGGAAAGATGATTTGAGTGGAAAACAACTTGGGGAAGGCTAGAGATCAAGATTCTTGTGGTTGGATTGGAATGTCTTGGTCTCAACACATGAGTAGGTGGTTCTCTCTCAGAAAATGAGTAGTGGAAGTGTAGGCACGTTCTGATGGCTCTCTCATAAATGGAAAGGAGGGTGGAGGGGTATATATAGCCTCCAAACAAAATCTAACCATTACACACCTTTGAGCTAACTCGGTCATACCGAATATATGAACTCGGTGAGACCGATTCAGTTAAAAATGTGAACACTAGGCTTTTCGGTGGGACCGACATGATCAACTCGGTGGGACCGATGTGCTAGGGTTAGGGTAGAACCTCATCTCAGTTTGACCGATTACACAAACTCGGTGAGACCGATTTTTGTAATAAGCAAACAGAGAGTTGGTCGAGCAAACTCGGTGGGGCCGACTGTCTATTTCGGTGAGACCAAAATAGTTGCAATAGGCAATAGAGAGTTAGCAAGACCATCTCGGTGAGACCGAGATCCCATCGGTGAGGCCGAACTGATTAGGTTTTTTGGTAGTGGCTATGCCAAGTGAACCCGGTGGCGCCGGATGAATCAAATTGGTGGGGCCGAGTTTGACTTTAGGTCTTGGACATATTTGGAGTTGAGAAAGTGGGTGAGGGCTTTGGAGCATATCACTAAGCACTTTGAGCAAGTAGACCATTAGGCAACACCTCATCCACTCTTAATAGTATTGGCTTTCCTATGGACTCAATGTGATCTTGGATCACTGAAATAGAAACGAAGAGTCTTGAGCTTTTGCCAATCTTCTGTCCGTAGCATCTTGAAGGGGTTCCTCATCCTCTTGTCCATGCCACGCCTTTGCCGAACTTTCTGAAATATACTAGATGAAAATATTGGTCCAACAAGAGTATGTTGACATTAATTACCAAATCACCCAGGGAGCACTTGTGCTTTCAATCTCCCCCTTTTTGCTAATTGATGACAACATACATCAAAGCCTTAGATAAAGATATTTAGAATAACAAGTAAAGCTTTGGAAAGACATGTAACAAGCATAGGCTCCCCCTACATGTATGCAATCATGTAAAGATGGTATGTAAGAGCATGTGAATGCATAAGCATGTCAGAGCAAGCAATGAGTTACATGTATCTTGGCTATATGTATCAGAGAAAATGATGTAAATACAGGAAATGTACCTTCACGTTCATGAGTCCTTCTTGCAAACAATATGTACATCAGCAAGAGATCATCATGCACATGAGTGTGATGCATATACTTACCTTTTGGTCTTGAGTTGGCTTTGGAGGAGGTGAATCTTGAGAAAACAGGGTTAAATAACACAAGAACACCTACTAAATAGAGCAATTTGAGAAAACCACAAGAGTACCAAGACTGGGATGACATGTAGTGAGTGAGTACTTAGTACTCTATTTGGATATAGACATGTCCCCAAGGAATAAACATATGCAATGAATTCCAAAGATTTTCTTCCCTTAGATATGAACTCTTTCTCCCCTTGAATCTCATATTGGATAATGGGAGAATATAGGGTAAAAGAAAATCAGAACAAAGCAACATATGCTAACATGTCTTTCCCCACTTAAAGACATGTGACTTCTCTCCTTTATGGCTAATAAGCATCTGAAGAAGCTAAGATGTGCTTTCTCTCTTATGTGATAAGCTTTGATGTGCTCTCTCTCCCCCTTTGACATCAATTTCCAAGAAGGGATCTTCTGGAGCATGAGTCAAGTAGGTTTGGTCCTTAAGTCACATTACAAAGCAGCATGTAATTTAAGATGCTAGTTGAGGATAAGAATCATTGAGTGGAGCTGGAAGGAAATGATAATGGTAATGGCAAAATGTTTTCTCAGTAGTGAAATTGGTAACGCCGATTAGTTTTCATCGGTGACACCGAGTTGGTAGTGTCATTGATGATGCATATCGGTCAGACCGGGTTTGTCCATGTCGGTTGTACTGACGAACAAACAACAAGGTACATTGTAGTTCGGTCTAGCCGATAGGCCGAAATCGGTGAGGCCGAGTTCAATACAAGGAATTTTTTGTCATCTCAGCTCACTAGGCAAATAAGATCTCACAAGGATTTTGAAGGAATTAACTGAAAGATTTGCAATGAATTAGATGCAGGGAAGGCAGAAAATAACAGAAAATAGAAATGAAATCTAGATGAAGTTGTTTGTTTTGAAAGGGGAACAAACAAGCAAGAGACAAATGCAAGAACACAAAGAAATACTAGAGAACTTCATCTAGAAAGGTTGGCGACAAAGTCACCTATGTTAGAATATTGACCGAGGAATCAAGTGACAGCACTTGATCGTAGGTCATACTCATCGTTTAAGCTCAAAATGGGGTTACCATTTTTTTGTTTAAGCATTTTGATGTATTCACATCTTGTTGAGATGCTTTGACCCATGACTTGGCGTAAAGCTCCTCTAAGATGGAATAACATACCTTGGGTGGTGGTGTTGATCTTGATCATGTAGTCGAACTTGTGTTCGATGCTCAAGGTTGATGTAGCTCATCAAGAGTTGGGAGCACCACTTGTCATTTGAGTTCATCTACCTAGATGGGTTAGTTTTGCAAGGAACATCACTTGTGTGTCCAAAATGACAATCATGAAATGTGATACCAATTGAAATATGATATATATTGAAATTGTCAAAGGATATGTTGAAAGGATTCATGCTTCCTTGTCTTCAACCACCATATTGTAGAGACTTGGTGATGTAGAGATTGCTCAAGATGTGAGTGAGTTGCAATCTCATTGATTTGGATTCATCCAAGTACCTACAAGGGTTAGATGACATGCAAGGTTCATTACTGCAGGATGTTGCTAACGCGACACTACAATCAGAGACCCTTTGAGAAACTATGTGTGATGCAATGATCGCAAACGGTGCTGTAGGAAAACCGTCAGAAATTTATAAAACGTTTGTGATGACGGATGCATCAAACACGGTTCAGGTTTTAGTTGCGTGTGCGATGAAGGGCATACAGTTGATCTGTACGAACTATTTGCAATGAGACAGAACAACAGAAACGGGCAGCCAGATCAAGGTGTGTGCGATATACAGCATACTGTTCACTCTGATGAACCGTTTGCGATGAGTGAGGTGAACACAAATGATTCGGCATAACAAGATGTGTGTGACACCCGACAAACATGTCGGTAATCAGAATTGTGTGCGATCATTATAAACCGCCCATACGGTCGTTTTTTGTGAATTGTGTGCTCGTCAGGGCACACGGTTCAACAAAGAAACTTGTTGGCGATAATGTAGAAGATCTCTGTCGAATACATATTACTAACCATCTGCGATGAGATTGACAGTATAAACAGAGATATATACAGTCTGCTTAATTTAGTCCTTCTTCTTCTTATTGCTCTTGTTGGATGGCCCCACGACATCATCTTGGCGAGGACGCTTCTTGCCACTGACCATTGGCTTTTCATCGCCGCCGCCGTCGTCATCATCGTTGTTGTCGTTGTCGTCCTCCTCCTTGTTCGACCATTCCTCCTCCTCATCATCGTCGTCCTCTTCTTCGTCTACATGCGAATTAAGATGTAAGACTAGTCTTTATGCCTACCCTTCAACTTAATTCGTTCAATTTAGAACTGTCGCATGTACTGAATTTGTGAGTTATGCCCGGTTTTCTGTTGATGTAAGAACCGTTAATATGTTGACCTTGATATGCTGTCAGCTCAGGCAATGAATAGGAACTGTTTTGTTGTTGTTGTTGTTGTTGTTGTTGTTATTGTTGTTGTTGTTGTTGTTGTTATTATTATTATTATTATTATTATTATTATTATTATTATTATTATTATTATTATATCACAGAGGTAGCACACTCAATCGACCTCACTATAGTATGTATCAACAAAAATACGCAATCTGGTTTGCGAATAGCACATGGTTCGTTGATGAAAGCCGTGTGCCGACCAAACCCCGCCACCACCCCGCCCGCGATCTGAGTCGTGCTTTCTGATTGGCCAGAATCCAAACCCCACGGATCGTACGTCTGTACCGTTGGATGCTCCCAAATCGAACGGTGATCCTCATCCCTTTCGACAGCACATGCAGTTCTGGTTGTTATTTTATTTTTATGCACAAATGCACGTTAATATCAAAAAATGTCTTAAATATAGCTAACGATACCTGAAATGCTCCAGAAAATCAAGCCCGTGGTATAATGGTGATTTCGTACCGTGGAAATTTTTATGAGGCTAAAAGATGAAGTCACCGGCCACAGGAGTTTGAATTGACACGTCTCCTTTTCGAAAACCATGATCCTTCATGTGAGATGCTCCAGATTGGAAGGAGCAGCCATCAAAACTTGTGCCAAACTTTACCAATTTTTTCCACGGGGTCGTGAGAGCACACCACATGTACACATCAATTTTGATGATGTCCGAACTCCATCTGAATTTTCTGTAATTAAAATACCAACTAGGCCTATGCGAGTGGCCGCACCTCGCGGCCGAAATGTTTGAAACTTCTCCCCGCTTCTCGAACAAACGGATGAAAACTCACAAAGTGACACACAAATGATCTGTACACCTTTGCTAGGCTGATAGTAATGGGGTATCATAGGTAGTATATATCATGCATGCCAACTAGGCAATTTTGATGAGCTATCGTAGAATTAATTAAATGAAGAAAGAGAGGGTTAAGTATCATATCATGAAACCGTATCATAATAAATGTTATGCTACTATGTGTCATGCATGACAATATAAATAAAGTATTACATATGATACTAGCTACTCTATGATACTATGCATTATTAGAGCAAGTAATTACACAATAGAGTGACATAAGACTAGCCACAATGGGTAGTAACATAGAATGTTACTAGTCTATGTTACTACCTCTATAGTGGGGAGTAACATATGTGTAGTAACATGCAACACTTCATTTATTAGGCCATAGACTCATCTTGCCTTGAGATGTGTGATGTTACTCAGACTAGCCACAATGGGTAGTAACATAGACTAGTAACATGCCCATGTGTTACACTAGTCTGTGTTACTACCTGGAGTAACATATATGTGTGCTAATATGCAACACTTCATTTATTAGGCTACAGACACATCTTGCCTTGATATGTACATGTGATGTTACTCATACTACTAGTAACTAGCTATGTTACTACATTCCTCTCTTTCTTAATTTATTGCTTGCCACATCATCTACTTTATCTAGATATGTGTGATGTTACTACCTATCTTACTCCCATTGTGGGTAGTCTCATACTATAGTAAGACTATACCCACAGTTGGAGTAACATAGGTAGTAACATCACACATATCCACTTGCATCCATTTCTTCATTTATTGCTTGCCACATCATGTATTTTATCTAGATATGTGTGATGTTACTACCTATGTTACTCCCACTGTGGGTAGTCTGGCTATAAGGAATAGAATAATATATATGTGCTTATTAGTTCGAGGAAAGAGAAGAGAAGCGGGCTCTTGGTTAGTATAACCAGCTGCAACAGGAGACCCAAGACACTTTGTGAGGATGTAAGGTGGGCTAACTATTGATAAACTAGTATGTATATAAAACTTATTATTGTACATACCCGCTAAGAGGTTGGCTGTATATGACATGTCAACTTCTTATAGCTGACCCTTGGCTGTATTATTAACCATACTCTTAGTGAGGTAGCTAGTTTATCATAGACGACTAGCTAGTATCATTCTAGCCACAGTGGGATTAACTTCATCAGTAACACCGACTCTAACTCAGCAAACTTGCTTATGTGGCAATAAGTTAATGAGGAGAGAGATAGTTTCAGTAACTTAGATAGTTATTGTAGCATCACACATGTCCCAATGCAATATGAGTCTGTAACCTAAGAAATGAAGCTTTGCATGACACTACATTTATGTTACTACCCACTATGAAGGTAGTAACATATATAGTCTAGGTATATGTGTATGTTACCGTGTACTACTCTCCATTGTGGCTAGCTAGTCTCATACTCCCTCCTTTCCTGTTTATCATAAGCGGTATCATGCATGCCAACTAGACTTTCTGGATGATGCTATACTACTTTGTGTCATGCATGGCCATAAATATGGTTATCTATGATATATACTCCCTCCGTAAACTAATATAACAGCGTTTAGGTCACTATTTAGTAATCTAAACGCTCTTATATATATATATTAGTTTACAGAGGGAGCTAGTACTACTCTATGATACTATATATGCACTATGAAGGTACGTACGTAGTATCGTACATAAGTATCATATGCATGATACTATATATATATATATATATATATATATATATATATATATATATATATATATATATATATATATATATATATATAGTACTATATGATACTCCTATATAAGGCTGGCCATAGTGGTGGTATCATAGCCGGCGATGTCATGCACTCGAAATAGCAAGTATATATGCTGATGTGGCAAAAATTAAATATATATAAAGAGGGTTAGAGTAACATATAGTAGGTAGATACCGTATCATGTTAAATCACGATGCTAATTTTGGGCCATGCATGGAAATAAATATGATATATATATGATATACTATACTCTATGTATTATAGTATGCGCTATAATTAATTAATTAAAGGTAGTATCATAGGTACTGTATATTGATGATACTAGTATATGATACTCCACTATACTAATGATTTCTTACCGTGGAAAAAAATTGGAGGCGAAACGATGAACTCATGTTTTCATTCGAACAAAAATACGATGTTAGGTAATGTAAATGTTTTCAAAGAGCACACAGTTCACTCACGAAAGCTATTTGTCCACTAAACCGTGGCCGATGCACCCCCGCCCCTCTTCCACGCGTGCGATCTGAGTCGTGTGTTCTGATTGGCCAGAACCCAAACCCCACGGATCGTACGTCTGCGCTGTTGGATTCTCCTTGATCGGACGGCGATCCTCATCCCTTTAGACAAGACATGTACATGTTTTCAAATAGCACATGGTTCACACACGAAAGCCGTGTGCCTACCAAACCGTGGCCGATGCCCCCCCCTCACTGCGCGTGCGATCCGAGTCGTGCGTTTTGATTGGCTAGAACCCAAACCCCACGGATCGTACGTCTACACCGTTGGATGCTCCAAGATCGAACGGCAATCCTCATCCCTTTCGACAGGAAATGCAGGCCGGCTAGGAATTTATTTATATGCAAACATGCACGGTAAATGCCAAAAAATGTCTTACATATAGCACATCTAGACCTAAAATGCGCCAGCAAATCAAACCTGTGGTAAAATTGTGATTGGTTTACGTGCGAAAATTTTAGATGAGAAACGATGAACTCACGTCTTCATTTCAAAATTAGTACCTATTCATTTCAAACGAAATTATTCTGTTTGTGCACACGAGCGCTTAGAGGCAACCGTTTGCATAGGCCTTTCATGGCTGCCACCGGGATATTTTCACCCTTTTCACCTAGGCCATAACACCCCCCACCGTCTGCCCGCGTTTCACTCAACTAGTCCACCCAATCTCCTTCGCCAGCTCCCCCCTCCCCCGAATCCACAACAGAACCCTCTCCGGCGCCGCCGTGCTCACCTCGGCCATGTGCCGGCTCTTCGCTGTCAAGCCTACCTCCACTGCCATTCCCAACACGCGGCGGCCCATACCTCGCCATCTTCGTTTTCTCGCCATCCACCCTCGAGAATATTGATGCAGTAACCCTCGCCTCTCCTGTGATCCGGCCGGGTTTGCATTAAGAAGCCTGTTAGTTACTGCTCTCCAGCGCGGTGAGGCATATTTCCTCGCAATCCCTCTTCCAATTTCGTTCCGTATGTTCCCAAATTGGCTATAAAATAACGGAGAGTGTATATATGTTCATTATCTACCTTCCTTACTAGATATAAGATGTATTTGTTCCAATAAGTTACTGCCTATTTACAGATCGTGGGCGCCCGAGTCACGGAAACTTAACAAATTAGCCGTAAATTTTCTAAATTATTGCATGGCATGTTTAGAAAGCTTGATACCAAGTTGTTAGTTTTATGCTTATCCTCCTTTCCTGAGTTTTGCATGTGTTCTCTGTAGATGCCGAGTAGCAGCGAAAACACTCATTCAGGCCATGTATCTTCATCTGATTCGGACAACCCTATGTCTTCAGCAGATTATGAGGGATCTTGTAGTCTTGAACGGGATAGAGCTGCAGCAATTACCCTTCCGGTCAGGACATGGAAGAACCCTCCAAGGAAGCCCACACACCAGCCTAAAGGTGTATATGAAGTAACCGAGATTGATTTAAAGTCCTTGGCTCCAACTAAACCAGATAAAGCATGCATGAGGTTCAGGAGTGCGTGTGTATTTGTTGGCAGGGCAAGGCTCAAAATTAATTTGTCGGGGTTTCAGAAGGTTGACACAAAAACACGGCGAAGGATAGTCCGGGAGATCAGGGATCACTTCAACGTTCTGGAGCAGTGGAGAATGCAGGTGGAACACGCTGCACTGAAGAAGGCTAGGGATGCTTGGAGAAACTGGAAGCACGTGCTGTACAAGAAGTACTTGAGTGAAGGCAAGGACCCAATCCTCGCATACCCCAAATTACAAAGGCGGTGGGCAGAATTCAAAGGGTCAGGAAACTCCAGAGTTCCCTGCGAAGAGTTTCAAGAAATCAGAACTTCAGAAGAAGAACATACACCCCCACCGTATGGGTGTGGCAGGATACTACGACATGAAACTGATATGGGAACAGGAGGACAAAGAAGCAGTAGCAGCGGGTGGGAGTCTGGCTTTTAGTGAAATCAAGGGCGAACACGCCAGAGACTACTTGCGGGCACGTGCAAAGAGGCGTGATGATGGAACTTGTTACTTTGAAAACACATGTGATGCCAAACTGTATGAAGTGATGGTAGAGGCTTCCAAGATCCCTGGAAGGTTCTACAGGAACTCTGGGCCATGTGACATTCTGAACATTGCTCTGGACACAAAAGAGCCCCCTGACCGTGCAAGGGGTATAGGCGTTAATGTCTCACACAAGAGGGCTTTCACACTCAGCAAATAAGAGAGGCTCAGCATGAAAAAAGCGGGGAGTGAAATGAAGCAGAATTTATTGTTTGAAAAGTTGAAGAAGGAGATTTATCCGTCTATTCGAAAGGATGTTGAGGATTCAATGATGATGATGCAGAAGACTCTAACACTGACAGATAGCCATCAGATGGGAAGGGAGGCGGGCATGGATGATGCTGCTTATTGTGCAACAACACTGCACAAGAGTAGTTGTGCATCAGCTGAGCCCAGCGACACTGAGACTGCAGTTGCTCGTGATGATGCTGTATCTGCTCTATCTGGAATGAAAGACAGACTGAAGGGCGTGCTTACACATTATGAAGGTACATTAAGATGTGCAACAGCCTGGGTTTTCCCACCCTTCATGGAAGATGGCCTCTTCTTGGACAATGTGCCATTGAATTCGGGCTGTGTGAAGTGCTACGTGACTGAAGTAAAGCCTGGATTCAATGAATTTTCCCTGAAGAATGTCCTAGGAGACTTCGATGAGCAAAGGACCTTGGGAGAAACACTGTTACATCACACCCAGTGGCCACGAAAGGAAATAGAGTTCATCGATGAGATTCCTGAAGCCCCTCCAAGAGCAACCACTGTCGCCCCTCAATCGGTGACGCTCTCCTTGCCAGAGCATCTCTCGGGCTGATGCATCAACTTGTGATCAGCCGCACCGACTTTGTGGCGTCTGAGCCATGTCATCCTCGCCCCAAAGCAGCGGTGGCAAGGCCTACAACTGCGATGGCGCACCACCAGTTCGATTGCCGGCCGCTGAAGCGGCGTGGGGAGACCCAGCTGCAGCACATGCTCGGCAGACCAACCTAGTGGAGCAGGCGCTAAGCGATCGATGCTTGAACCGCCTTCTAAGAAGTGCAGAGGTCCGAACCGATCGCTCATCATCCGTCGGTCCACAAGCGTGATCAGCACACCAATGCGTCGGCAGACTTCCCGCTCAGCAAACCAACGCGTTGGCACGGCCTCCTCGACACACTGGCAAGTTGGCACCACCTGCGCAGAATCCCGACATAGCTTCAACGCATGGTCAGCAGTCCGATGCCTCTGCTCCTACAACCCAGCAGTCCGTCACTGCAGCACCGCCAGCTCAGCGGTCCGGCATAGATAAACAGTCTGCTAAGAAGTCCGTCCAAGCTTCACCGCGCTCGGCGATCTACCGCGAGCAACGGACGTTCTGCCAGAAATTCTTCAAGCACCAAGAACAAAGTGGCCAAAAAGGCTACACCCATGACCACGAGGAAGCGCAGCGGGAAAGTGAAGAGGAAAGAGAACGATCACCTCTTACTTAAAGCACTTATCGCCCAGAACCAAATAACAACAGCTTGTTCGAATATGGGAGTAATATTATTTCTGACGCCATGGATGATGAACAAGTAGAATTGTTGCTTGCTAAAACAAAAGTAGACATACTTGAAGCACGCAATTACGTCCATGGTCAGCCATTTCTTGTTGGCGAATACTTTGGTGAGTGCAGCTCCAGTTGCCGCAAGTCACATGAATATTGCATGGATCAAATGTCAGAAGGTCATCACCATTTGCTAGTCCACTACAATAGAGATCATTTCCGACACGATGTTGGTTTCATCATTGTGAGTTTCGAGGACTTACATCTCTTCTTCAACTTCAACATGCTCGATGCCACTCTTGTTAGATGCATGATTTTATAAGTACTTAACAAACTCTGATCAACTTCTCCATACAAGGCTGTAAATGATAAACAGCTAACTACATTTTATTCCTCTCAGGGGATTGAACGCGCAGAGAAGACAAAGTGAGAGTGTGTATTTCATAGATCCTGCATTAGCCAATGGCACAGCATTACATGAAAAGGACCGACGGGACTGGGCTGTTAACACGGTCGTCCATATCTTCGAAAACACGTCCCATGCTGAATCATTTCTCTGGCCATATCATGAAGGGTAAGTAAAGTAAACAACCACGCATACACTGATTGTCTTTCAGATTTTGACATCATTCGCAAGTTCGTGGCTTTCTTAATATGTAGCAATCACTAGATATTGGTATTCATTGTTCCAAACAAGAATACACTTTACTACATCAATTCTCTCAGGGAGTCAAGAAACGCTCAGGATCTAACACATCTTCAGCAATTCTTGGATAGGTATTGAATTCTATGATGTTGAAATTAATTTGCATTCATATCTGGTTCAATAATTGATGTTGTCAAAATTCATCATCATATGCAGTGTGCTTGCATTGTGGGAAACTAAAACAGGGAACCTGTTCAAGAGGAAACTACCTCTGCAGCACGAGATCGTTTCTCTGGTAACACACCGAAATCCATTATTTTTGGAAAATTTATCCAGCAGTCTGCAAATACCTTTCCTTACACTAGTCAAATGTTCAAGCTTCTAAATAAACCTCTTTCTATTTTGTCCAAAGAAAAGATAATACATCTAACACCGGTTAGGTTGTTCCTAACATGACAAATACATGACTAATTTTGTACAAAAAAATTCAGTGTCCTCAGCAAGAAGCAGGGACCAACCTTTGTGGATACTATGTTTGCAGACACATGATCCCCATTTGCAAATCTACTGATAGTTGTGACGACCCTCGCGAATTAATACCAGTAAGTCTATCTTAATTAATATCTTCTACTCCACTCATATGGCACATTCTGATCTTAAAAATACTGCAGCTCATTTTAAAACCGAGGACCCCTGAACCGCTCCCGGCTGGTGAATTGTTGATGGTTCGGAGATTTATCAGCGATTTCTTCCTGGATCACTACATCAATCCCACTGGTGATGATGAAGATTTAAGCATGGTTTCTCCTAAAACATTGAGTAAGAGTTAGCCGCTAAACATATAACGCATGGATCCATTATTTTCCATCTAATGAGGTCTTCGTATTTTGTACACTATGATTAATTATGTAATGCATATATGTGTGGACAAATCATTGGAATTTATCTACCATATGTTCAATTGCAATTGTTGCGAAATCTGATGAATGTTCTTCCTATGGACACTATTGTTCAATTGAATATTGTGGCGAATTTGTTTTTGCATGCCGATCCAAAATGGGATATTTTTGTTTATTTGTTCAATTGAATATTGTGGCGAATTTGCTTTTTGCATGCAGATTCCATATGGGATATTCTTGTTTTAACCTGGCAATTGCTCCGCACACGGTTCAAATAAAAGAGTGTGTGCGATCCACATCGGAAAGCATACGTCAATCGTATTGGAACCGTCGGTGATACACAGCAGATCGCAAATGATTCGCAGCGCTACTACGTGTGCGTAGGTTCTCCGGCACCGTTTGTGATATCGCTTTATCGCACACGAGAACTGGAAGTAAACCGTGCCCAATGCAAAATACAATCCCAGTCGTATTTTTTTCAGGAAACGTGTGGCATCCCAAACGAAAAGCACATGTCACTCTTGTGGCAACCGTAGGTGATACATAACAAATAACAAACGGTCTGCATCACTTGTATGTGTGCGATGGCGCTCCTGAACCGTTTGTGATAGAACATTATCGCAGACGGTAATTGTTGGAAAATGTGTGCTATGGAGTCTAGCATGGCAGACGGGTTACGCGGAAAACTCGTGTGCGATAGGGCACAAATCACACACAGTTCATATGTTGGCCCATGTGCCTTACATATTGTTTCCCAAACGGTTCGTGTTCACTGCGTCATTAGAAATGCTTAATCACCGATACCACACGTGCGAAAGAATTTAATGTGTGCTGCATCACACATGATTACATTTTGGAAGGCCTCTGGATCACTGTTCCATATCCCCGATGGTTTTTGGGTCGTGTGGGAAGGACCCCCTATCGCACACACTCACTTGGCAACGGTTCCGAAGGCCGTCGCGGAAAGGGGTAAAAAACTGTTTCTTTAGGACCGACGCGTACCAATGGTTACAAGTATAGATCCGAGACATATGATCATCATCATAAGAGGAATATCAAGGATTATTCAAAGGCGCATGCCTTGCATGTATCCAAATGGAGATTATACTCCAAGTTTGAGGCATCAATGATGTTCAATTCACCTCTCAAACGGCAAAATACTTTCTCATCAAGCGGTTTGGTGAATATATCCGCCAATTGCTTATCGGTACGAACATGCTTAAGATCGATGTCTCCTTTAGCAACATGATCTCGAATGAAATGATGACGAACTTCAATATGCTTAGTTCGAGAGTGTTGCACGGTCAGGGAGTCCTGGATTAAGGGGTCCTCGGGTATCTGGCCTGTTGGACATGGGCCAGACTGATGGGCCATGAAGATACAAGACATAAGACTCTCACTGGTGTCCGGATGGGACTCTCCTTGGTGTGGATGGCGAGCTTGGTGTTCGGATATGAAGATTCCTTTCCCTGTAACCGACTTTGTACAACCCTAGTCCCCTCCGGTGTCTATATAAACTGGAGGGTTTAGTGCGTAGAGGCAATCATAATCATACATGTTAGGCTTCTAGTGTTTTAGCCATTACGATCTTGTGGTAGATCAACTCTTGTAATACCCATATCCATCAAGATCAATCAAGTAGGAAGTAGGGTATTACCTCCATAGAGAGGGCCCGAACTTGGGTAAACATCGTGTCCCTTGTCTCCTGTTACCATCGACCTTAGACGCACAGTTCGGGACCCCCTACCCGAGATCCGCCAGTTTTGACACCGACATTGGTGCTTTCATTGAGAGTTCCGCTGCGTCGTCGCCAAGAGGATCGATGGCTCCATCAATCATCTACAACAATGCTATCCTGGGGGAAGTTTTCCTCCCTGCCGAGATCTTAGCGTTGGTGACAAGACTCTGGGCCAACTCGCAGCCATCTAGAACAGATCGGCAGCTCGCCCAGTCACAGATTAGTTTTAGAAACCTAGACTGTGTCGCTGATGTCTGGGGAGACTTGATCTTCCAAGGATTCGCGACCCCAACTTCCACTCTGGCTTTAGATCCGGAGCGCGTCGCCATGCCCGAAGACGGACTTCTTGAGCCCGCCGGACTATCTGCGGCCACTGAACCCAGTATGGGAGAACCGGATGAAGTAGCATCGCTGGCAGTCATCATGAAGCCAAACCCTTCTCTGGATACTGGCTCCGAACCCTCGGAGTCAGCATCGTGTGAGTTCGGCCAGGGAGTCTCCCTCCCGCAGTACTCCGCGGACTCTCTTCTCTCTGGACAAACCTCGCCTTTAAGCGAGGCTCTAGAGTTAATGCGATCCCTTGTCATTACAGAGGAGAAAAGTCCGAACTTTGCCCAACCCGGGCTAGGGGCTGAGAACAGGGAATTTTTCCACCCACCCACCACCCACTTCATAGCCACTGTCGAGGACTTAACCGACATGCTCAATTACGGCTCCGAAGACATCGAAGGTATGGACGACGATGCCGGAGAGGAGCAGGCCCAAAGCCTACCGCATACCGGATGTTGGGCGGCCACCTCCACGTACGATATATATATATGGTGGATACATCCAAAGACGATGGCGAGGACAGCAGTAGGGATCTGGTTAAGGACAATAACGCTGATAAAGCACCAAAGCGGCGGCATCAGCGGCGCCGTTCAAAATCACGTCGTGACAAAGAAAGCAATACGGGCACCAGAGAAAATAATACTCCGGAGAACGCCGAAGACCCAGACGCCCTCATCTAACTAGCTTTTGAACAGGAAGATAGGAGGAAGGGCAGAGTAACCCCGACGAGCCAGTTGGGAACGACGACTCGGATGACAGCAGCTATATGCCACCCTCCCAAGACGAAATAAGCCTCGGCAATGAAGACTTCATCGTGCTAGAAGAACCCCTCGAGCAAGAACGCTTTAAGCAACATCTCATCGCAACCGCGAGGAGCCCGAAAAGGAAGCAGCAACGACTTCAAGCTGAACATGATACACTCAATGACAGATTGACTCAGGTCCTAGCAGCCGAGGAGTACGGCCTTGAGCGCCCCATAAAACTACCCGAAGCGCAAACTGCTACCTCAATTCGACATCGAGGCGCGCGAGCCTATAGTACCAGCGCAAAATACAGCTGATAAACCAGACCGGCCACCCCATGACCGCAACAAAACGGCTACAAAAGCCAAATACCAGCCCACATTACCCTGCCATAAAGGAGGGGAGACAGCTGCCCAGAATTACACCTATGACCTATGGCAGGACCTGGACGCTAGGGCAGGCCTGGCCAGAACAATTTATGGGTCAAAGGGACGTGCCCTAACACAAGAGGATGGCTATCAGGCCCGGTGCAACCAACACAACCTCCCTCGGGGTAAAAACCATTTAGGGACGTTCGCCGAACTCCGTCGAGACATCGCCCGCTACAAAGGCGCCGCTCTCCCTTTATGCTTCACCGATGAGGTAATGGAGCACGAATTCCCAGAAGGGTTTAAACCCATGGATATCAAATCATATGATGGAACAACAGATCCCGCAGTATGGATTGAAGATTTTCTTCTCCATATCCACATGGCCCACGGTGATGACCTCCACGCCATCAAATTCCTCCCACTAAAACTAAAGGGACTAGCGCGGCATTGGCTAAACAGCCTTCCAGAGAACTCCATTGGCAGCTGGGAGGACCTGAAAGACGCCTTCCGCGATAACTTTCAAGGTACATATGTCCGGCCACCAGACGCCGATGACCTAAGTCACATCATCCAGCAGCCCGGAGAGTCAGCCAGGAAGCTCTGGACAAGGTTCTTAATTAAAAAGAACCAAATTGTCGATTGTCCGGACGCCGAAGCCCTCGCGGCCTTCAAACACAGTGTCCGGGATGAGTGACTCGCCCGCCACCTCGGTCAAGAAAAACAAAATCCATGGCAGCCCTTACCGCTCTGATGACCCGCTTTTGCACGGGAGAAGACAGCTGGCTCACTCGTGGAAGCAACAGTGCCAGTGATCCGGGTACTTTCGAATTTCAAGACGGCTACTGCAAGCCACGACGCAATAAAAACAAGCGTTGAAATAATAATGAAGGAACGCAAGACACGGTGATCAACGCCGGATTCAGCGGCTCCAAACCCGGTCGATGGAAAAAGCCATTCAAGGCAAACAGAGACGGACCATCCAATTTGGACAAGATACTGGATCGGCCCTGCCAGATTCATGGCACCCCCGATAATACCAGCCAATCATACCAACAGAAGCTGTTGGGTCTTTAAACAAGCCGGCAAGCTTAATACCGAACACAAGGGGAAGGGGCCGCCCAGTGACAGCGATGACGAAGAGACTCGCCAACCGAACACCAGGGGACAGAAGCAATTTCCCCCGAAGTAAAAACAGTAAACATGGCATACGTGACGCACATCCCTACAGGGGAGCGCAAGTGCGCACTATGGAACGCCTACGCCATAGAGCCGGTCGCCCCAAAATTTAACCAATGGACGGCCTGCCCGATCACTTTTGATCGCATAGACCACCCAGCCAGTATCCGTCATGAAGGTACGACAGCTCTGGTCCTCGACCCAATTATCTATGCGTTCCATCTCACGAAAGTCCTTATGGACGGCGGCAGTAGCCTTAATCTACTCTACCAAGACACTGTCCGCAAAATGGGCATTTATCCTCCAAGAATCAAGCCCACCACAACTACCTTAAAGGGAGCAGTACCCGGTGTAGAAGCTCACTACACGGGCTCAATCACATTGGAAGTCATTTTCGGTTCACCGAACAACTTTCGAAGCGAAGGCTTGACCTTCGATATTGTCTCGTTCCGCAATAGCTATGATGCACTGCACGGGCGTACTGCTTTTGCTCGTTTTAATGCAGTCCCACACTACGCCTATGTAAAGCTTAAAATGCCCGGTCCACGCGGCGTCATCACGATAAACGGAAGTACGGAACGCTCTCTCCGTACAGATGAGCATACTACGACTACTGCATCCAAAGTACAAAGCGGCCCCATCAAGCCGCACATCTCATCGGCCATCAAGCCCCCTGTCTCTATTAAACAGGACCGATCAATCTCAGAGCTCGATTAGCAGTTCGGCCTTCGTCATTCTCCTCATATACCCGTGAAGTTTGTACCGTGCATACATAATTATGCACTTAAAATACCGTGGCCATCGGCGGAGGCACAATACGGACAAGCCTACAATACGGTTCGCACTCCCATAGCATTTTTCCCTTTTCTAACTATTTTTTATCTTTTACCACAGGTGACTCAAAGGCTGGACATCTTCCGGACTCTTTCAGAGTTCTTCTTCGTATACTTATCCAAAGGCTATTCCTGTTAAGGAGTCTTTTCGCCGAGGCAAGGTGGCGCAAACGTGTGACAGGAGGTCCAAACAATTTTTTGTAGACCGCACTTTTTATTTCGAGCCTGTAAAGTGCCTTTTCCCTCACCCTTCGAGCCCCGGCATGTCAAATAGCCCGGGTAGGGGCGTTATAATCTGTAAGATTGCGTTTAACGTATCAATCAGATTCCAGTGAACATAATCCGTATTCAGTATTCACTTTTTCTAAAAGCTGAATTTTGCTTCTTTGGTTGTTTCACGCACGCACCTCGACACAAATTGTCAGGGGCTCGATATGGGAACAAATGAGTTGCCGACAAGTCCGAACAGATTTATAGCACACCTCGGAGTCACGAGTTTGGCCTTATATGCATCAGCTCTGAATCATGTCTTTGGTCAATAGTTGGGTTGCCCGGCTCATGTGCTTACTACCTTACGTTCCGTCCTATCGGCTAGGGTAGTAAAGGGAGAACTACTGCGATTGTGTTTCCGGTTCATCTGGTCAAGCGCCTCAGTAGAGAAAGCCGAAAACTAATTGTCATGATGCGGCGAGAGCTGGTCAACAACTCAATGACTTATCATAATCTTTCGCGATTCCTTCCGTATTACACGAAGGACCGTTCTTCTGGTCACCTATGTAATGCACCGTATTTGGATAACCGCGTACATACCAAGGGCTGTATCGTAGACCCGCCGTCAAACTCGTATGGCTAAGTGAAAGCGTTAAAGCCCTATAGTCCGATTGCCTAGTTCCCGCATTGACAACTCCTTCACGGACCAAGATGGGTCAAGAGTGATCAAGTGCTTTTCCGAACACACGCGTATTATATGCGAGGGGGCCGAAGCCGACGACTGGTAAACTTTCACATTATACAAAAAACGGCTGCACGGGAGGAACTAAAACTTTTGGGCAAAAGTATAAAAAACATAGCCTTAATATACCATAATATTGTTTTTACAATTTCGGTACATTCACTCGAATATCATAATCTTCGAGAACTGACCCTCTATCAAGCAGGCGCCCTCTAGGACATCCTCAAAATAATGCTCCGTCGTGTGATGGTCCTCCCCCCTGGGTGGACTCTTTGCTGCGATGTCGGTGGCCTTCATCTTTGCCCAGTACGTCTTGACACGGGAAAAGGCCATCCGTGCACCTTCAATGCACGTTGACTGCTTAATGGCGCCGATACGCGGCACCGCATCAACAAGTCGCTGCACCAAATCGAAATAACTATTCGGAATTGTCTCGATCAGCCACAGCCGGACCACGACGTCCTTCATGGCAGATCTGAATATCTTGTGGAGCTCAGCCCACTGGGCCATCTATTCGTTCAGCAACAGCGGACGCTTTGGCATGCTGAATTGCGACCAGAAAAGCTTCTCCGTTGCATGCTCTTCTTGTGCTTGGAAAAACTGTGCCGCATCGGAGAAACTGTTCGACAAGTCCAAGGATGCGTCTGGAGAACTCCACATTAGATTAAGCGGGGCATACTTCGGATCGCCGAATTTAGTCTGTAATAGAAAGGGCTTACCGGCCGCTATCTCCCCAGCTTGCCGGATCTCCTCCCGAGCCGCTCTAGACTCGGACCCTGCTTCTCTCACCTCTTGTAAGGCCTTGTCGAGTTCGGCTACTTTGGCCTTGTTATCCTCCTCGAGTGTTTGGCATTTGCCAGCGACATCCTTTAGATCTCGCTCTATGGAAGATATTCTCTCCTAGCACTGGCGCCGAGCAGCCTGTTCGGCCTTTGCCTTCTGGGCAGCCACATTACTCATCCTAGCTTGCTCCTTAGCTCGAGCAAGCTCAGCCTGAAGGGTCTCAACCGCGGCAGCACTATCTGCAGTTATGCATGTCTCGGTATATAATTCTCAGCTTCGTGCTCATGTTATTATACATACATATAGTGACCGCCCCAAAACATACCTTGCGCCTCATCGAGCCGCCTGTTAATAAGCGTGACGTCGTCATCCGCCACGTCAAGTTTCTGCTTCAGACCTGCAACCTCTGTTGTAGCGACCCGACCTCAGACGGTCAAGCCTGCGTGTTCTTGTGCCATCCACGGATCAGTATCTTTGGCACACAGTACATCAATGTATATATCAAAGTGCAATCACATGTATAAATAATGTAAAATGATATATACCTCATAATACTCAGCGGAAACAATCAAGCGGGTGTGGAGTCCCATCAACGCCATCGGCGGGTTGAGTGTAGACCGTAACCTGTATCGTAACTCTTACTCGTCGAGGAAATATCGCAACATGATACGTTGCAGCCGTGTAGGTCAGTACATTGAATGTACCGGCAAGATCACAACATGAATAAACAGATGGTAAAACTATACTATATGCAATTTGGCTTTGTGGCTCTGTATCTGAGTTTTGTTTGCGTAAAAGCTGATTTATTTTCCCTACATCAAAGGAATAAATGAAGTCTGTACTATGGAGTTTTCTATCATGACATGGTTCCGCCAACCGATGTCTCATAGCCCAAATTCATCATAAGTTGCCCACAATTAAGTTATCAATCCGGTGTTGAGAGTTCGAGATAGATCCAAGTCCGGATGCTCAAATTGTCCGTAACGGGGACACGGCTAATCGATTAGGTTTTAACCTCTCGCAGAGGTTTGTACACTTTACCCGCAAGATTCGATCCCTCTCTTTACGTTCTCACACTTGAGAATGTTTGAGAACAAGATGACCGAAACATGGTCTTCCAAAGAGTTCCTCGACCACTTGTCCGGTACTCAACCCATCCTACCGTAGTTCTACATCTGCTAGTACCGTCCCAGCGAGTCACAACTAAGGTCAACCAAGCGAGCCCATAATGACTTGTGGTTGCAGGTAAGCTTCGGGCATGAAGTATTCTTCCGTCTCTTTGAGTCTGGGTGAAGCTTTCCATAAGATGTCATGGCGCTTCTCCATGCATCCCGGCCAACCACTGGGTTCTCCAGGTGCCCGTCAACCGTCCTTCACCCGATGGTGTGTATTGAAATCCTGTCTCGAGTCTTGAAGTCTTGAGGTCTTGAAGATGCAGTCCTTGCAGATTCCATCATGGAGTTATCGTCATTGGCGTAGAATCCTCCATTCTCACACCACTCCGAGCACTCATACCAAACCCGTCTACTATAGCGTAGCATTAAAATAAAATATCGTCCGGGCTTGGTAACAGGGGAAGGGTTCCTACCTCATGCATACTACTCAACTACAAGGATTCAATAACACTCTTGAGGGGTGGTTGCAAAGATGTCACTAAATGCAATAAAACATAGGTATGAAAGCATGGTCAAAGTGAACTTGCACGGTGATGTTGACGAAGAAGAATTATCGTTCTCAAGAAATAACTTGATAGACTACTCGTCACTCTCGATGAAATCTATATAACAAACATATCATTCACATAAGCACTCACACTAACAATCAAAACAAAAGAGAGAGCGAATAAGAATCGAAGGAACTTCAAATAAAACTAGGAGTCTTCTTCTACAACATTCACAAAAATAGTTTTGTCTAACGGAAAATAAAACACTAAAATAACAGAGAATAAAATATAAATTTAGTTAAGACAAAGAAAAAAATAAAAAATTTTTTCATAAAGCTATTTTGAAAGTATTTTCAATTGGGAGTTAAAACAGTAGAGAAATCCATTGCAAGTTATTAGCGAACTTGAATTGATTTCACGATAACAAAATAAAAATAAATATAAAAACTTGTTGAACACCTACTGTTTAACTAATAGAAACCAAACATAAACTTTCTGAAATATAAAATAAAATAATTTAAAAACAACTATAGAAAAAAGTAGCTATAATTGAATAGAACTAAAACAGAATTTGTTTTACATGAAAAAATAAGCTAAAATACTCAAACAATTTTGAAGTTTTTACCACTGGTAAATATGATCACTAGTGATCAGTAGAAAAAGAATCAAATAAAAATCTATTTTAAACTCCCGGAATAAGCAAAACAAGCTTTAATTCAAATCTGATCTAACTCAATTTTATAAATCCAAACATAGACAAATTATATATTTTGGAAACTACAAGAAAATTGTGATCTAACATAAAAAGAATCAGCATCATTCGACTTCTAGATCAAAAGTTATAAGCTAAACAAGAACGGAACTAAATCTGTTACGGAAATAAATCTGAAAACGAAAGCGGAGTTACCTGTCGTGAGGCAGAGATGGCAGGAAGGAGGCGGCGATGTGGAGGCTGCTCGGCGAGTCGCCGGCGAGGTGGGGGGTGGCGGAGGAGGGTCGGCGCTTGGGAGGTGGCGCTGGGCAATGGGAGGTTCAGGAGAGCTCTGGTGGCGTTCTAGGCAGGAAAAGGAGGGCGGTGGCGAGAAGGCTACGGGCAGGGAGGCGTGGTGATGGGAAAAATGGAATGAGGAGAGGAGGGGTTTTATAGTCGGTCTCGGGAGGCGCTTGGATGGAAAGAGCGAGGGAGATCGGGAAGGTGGAGTTCCTGCCTCCATGGATATGGAAAGCTTCTGTAACGTGAGAGGAAACAGAGGAAGGAGATGATCTCTTGTTGGGCTAGAATAGGAAAGTGCTTAATGGGCCAGCAGGTTTTCCTAATAAAAGCGATTCCATTCCTATTTTTAAAATTAGGAAACTAAAACAATAAAAAGGAAATCAAATCAATTGAATAAAGAGTTTTATATACTAAAATTATCAGAAAAATAAAATGTAGATGATGAGCATTATTCCACGGCCAAAATAAAAACTTAAAAAAAATGTTTTTCAGAAAATCCCTAAAGGCTTTATTTCTTTTTGCAAATAATTTTTAAATAAAAACTTTGGTTTTTTTCTTGGCTCAAATATTTTCAAAAATGCCCCTGATTTTGGAGGGTCATTTTCCTCCGCTCTTTCTTGCTTGCAAGAATTTATTTTTCGGGGTATTTCTCGGGGAAGAAAAATAGAGAAACAAGTGCAAATATTTGAAAGAATTAAATTGCAAAACTCCGTTCAAATTCTTCATAGTTGAAGAAGTCATGTCATCTTCTCTCATTGATTTTAATAGGATGAATTTGAATTTACCGGAGAAGGGGAAAGTCATTTTATTCCCTCTCTTTCAAAAGTTTTTGAAAAGGTTCAAATTTCACTCAAGTTTAATTCACTCAAGCAAACAAACAAACAATTCAATTAATTATATTAACATTCCAAAATTTGGGATGTTACAAACCTACCACACTTAAAATGAATCTAGTCCTCGAGATTGAAGAAACTAACAAGAAAAGGTTAGGGGTTGGGGTCTTCTAGCAAATGTCTTGGTCAGAAAGGTCAGGGGTGCTACCACACTTAAAAACAAGGTCATGGTTCCAATAAACTCAGATATTTCCTCTGGAGGGCTGACAATGTATGTCTCTTCACATATCTTACAATAGCTCCTTCATTAAAGCTCTTACATCGGAAGCATAGAGTTTTCCTCAAAAGCTTGGGTCGGTTCGTCAAAGTTGAAGTTAAATCCAGAGACTGGATCTTCTTAGCTGATGGGTCTGTGTCCATTCTAAACAACTATCGAAACACTCATGGTGGTCTACAATTTATGGTTTTCTCCTGCAGAAAGCAGGTGCAGGTTGAACCTCACCGTATAACCTCGTTTGTAGCGGTTGCTGTAATGGGGTTCCATCGTCCTACCATTTTATGGTTTTATGGCTTATCGCGTCGACACTCTTCTAAGTTTTCAAGGCTCTCTGATTTTCCATCAACATATGATAGTTCATGATAGAAGTCTCCGGTATGGGGGCCAATCCATCCCGTACTTGAACCATTACCACATACGTAAATATCGAATCACATATTCTAACACTTGGGCATTCTCACAAGCATTGCAGAATTTCTCCTGTATTGAACAGGGATCGGGTAAATCCTTTGGTTCTGCAAGCATCTATCGTTACTTCACCACTCTCGGGTTTTGCATAACCTCCTACGAAACGTATGCTGATTGAATCACCGATTCTTCCAAATTTCTTCCATCATGAAGGTTACATCTGTTCCTTTTCAAAATCCTGGGCCTGTGGGTTATGGCCCACTTCAACACTAGTGCAGCTTTAACTCATCCTTGGAGTAACTCTCTTGTTCCATATTACACCTCCTTTAAATCCAGTAGTACTCTGTTTCTTCATACCATCATATCAAAAGCAAAACTCCAACTTTTTTTCCTTCGAACTACAGTCCGTGGAATATATATTTTCTTATCCATTAGTCTAGTCTTCTTCACAGGGTACTACCACCCTAAAAATGAAATTCACAAATCCATCCATAGACCATATTTCTCATATCCTCGAAAATGGTCAAAATCCGTGTTCATAGAGTAACCACTCATACAATTAAACATATGAAAACATGTCACCTTAACTTTATTGATTTCATGAATTCATTACAATATTCGAGACTTTCATTACATAAATTCAACTCCATATCCTTATGGAAACAATTGCTTCCTACTACACTTATTACCAATATCAAAATTCCAACTACTCAGCTCCAGCTTTCATCTTGTCGGAACATTTAGTAGCATAATGTCCTGCTTCCTTGCAGCGAAAACAAATGACTTTCGATAAGTCTTTGGGCTTCTTGGACATGGTGCCTGCTCCTTGAGTTCCTTGTTTCCTTCGAGACAATGATTGGCATAATGCCCGGCGTCCTTACATTCAAAGCAGGTAATATGACTCTTGTCCCTATTTGCAGAAATTGGGTTGTTACGAGGGTGTCTTTGTTTTCTCTTCACAGGTTTCTTCGTTCGATCAAACCTTCTATTCCCTGTGGATCAAACTCTATTGCTTCCGTCGGGAAGTATCCGGATACTCTTTTCTTTCCTTGGTGCAATCTTGTGAAAATGTCCTTCTTCTCCACATGAATAGCAGGCATTGGAGTAAAATCTGTTGAGGCCTTCTCCATCAAGGTCTTCAACACATTCCTTCATAACTTCTCGGAGGGCTTCTTTCATTCCTTCTTCCTGCTCCAGAATAGTTTGTTGCACCATGGGGTAAATGTAACCTTTGAGTCGGGTAGTGGGTGGTTCCTTCACACAAGAAACAAGTCACCTTACTAGTTGGGCATTTCTCATTTGGGTGTTTCTCCTCACAATGAGGGCATCCATCCTTGTGTTCCTCCAGGTGTGTCCTATTTCTCCATAAATCTTGCAGGCACAAGGTTTCTTCTTGGTTATCGTAGTGCTTCTGGATAAGACAAGATCTTGTCAGAGTCTTCTTGAATTCTTCCCAAGTCTTTGCTCCATTCCATCCCTGTATAGCTTGATGCATCTGCCACCATGTTGTAGCACTTCCTTCAAAGTACTGAAGAGCGTAAGATACTTCATTCTTCCTTGAAACCAAATTGTTCCCGAAGTGATTTCTCCATGTTCTGAATCCATAGCTCTGCCTCCGGCTGAGTCTTCGGTCCAGAGAATATCAGTCCAACTTCATTCATCATCTATGGGGTCCAAAAGTTTTGGGATGAGATGTGAGAGAGGTGGGGAGGGATATACACCACAATAGTCTTTGAAGAAACAAGTTTTACTTTGTGGCTGTCGGAAAACATCAAACAAATGACAGCTCACAAATCGTCGCATCTAACGTAAGTATGTAACAGGGGTTTGGTCTTCTAAAGGTCAAATAATTCTTCAGATTCTTCAAATTCTTCTAGTCTTCGGAGTCTTCAATAGTTGCAGCTTCAACTCTTCTAATGCATGGTCAAATCCTCTTTACTCTGAAGAGGCCATCAGTTATCCGATATCTTGTCCTTCTTGGAGCGGCTTCAGTTGATTCTTCATGTGATCAAAAGGGGAAAAGGGGTATAATCTAACTATTTGAGGTGAGAGGGACTACTTGATAAAATCAGAAAAGGTGAGAAGTAAGGGTATTTTTGAAAATAAAGTTTTTTGTGAGACATCCTGTCCTAGGGGCTTTCCGATTTCTAGGGTCACGTCCTCAGTCAACATGTGCTCGATACCATTTACATAGCGACCCGACCTCGAGACAGTCAAGCCTTTGTGTTCTTTGTGCCATCCACGGATCGGTATCTTTGGCACACAGTACATCAATGTATATATCAAAGTGCAATCACATGTATAAATAATGTAAAATGATATATACCTCATAATACTCAGCGGAAACAATCAAACGGGTGTGGAGTCCCATCAACGCCATCGGCAGGTTGAGTGTAGACCGTAACCCTGTATCGTAACTCTTACTCGTCGAGGAAATATCTGCAACATGATACGTTGCAGCCGTGTAAGTCGATTACATTGAATGTACGGCAAGATCACAACATGAATAAACAGATGGTAAAACTATACTATATGCAATTTGGCTTTGTGGCTCTGTATCTGAGTTTTGTTTGCGTAAAAGCTGATTTATTTTCCCTACATCAAAGGAATAAATGAAGTCTGTACTATGGAGTTTTCTATCATGACATGGTTCCGCCAACCGATGTCTCATAGCCCAAATTCATCATAAGTTGCCCAAAATTAAGTTATCAGTCCGGTGTTGAGAGTTCCGAGATAGATCCAAGTCCAGATGCTCAAATTGTCCGTAACCGGGGACACGGCTAATCGATTAGGTTTTAACCCTCTGCAGAGGTTTGTACACTTTACCCGCAAGATTCGATCCCTCTCTTTACGTTCTCGCACTTCAGAATGTTTGAGAACAAGATGACCGAAACATGGTCTTCCAAAGAGTTCCTATGACAACTGTCCGGTACTCAACCCATCCTACCGTAGTTCTACATCTGCTAGTACCGTCCCAGCCAGAGTCACAACTAAGGTCAACCAAGCTAGAGCCCATAATGACTTGCGGTTGCACAGGTAAGCTTCCGGGCATGAAGTATTCTTCCGTCTCTTTGAGTCTGGGTGAAGCTTTCCGCAAGATGTCATGGCGCTTCTCCATGCATCCCGGCCAAACACTGGGTTCTCCGGTGTGCCGTCAACAAATCCTTCACCCATGAGTGTGTATTGAAATCCTGTCTCGAGTCTTGAAGTCTTGAGGTCTTGAAGATGCAGTCCTTGCAGATTCCATCATGGAGTTATCGTCATTGGCGTAGAATCCTCCATTCTCACACCACTCCGAGCACTCATACCAAACCCGTCTACTATAGCGTAGCATTAAAATAAAATATCGTCCGGGCTTGGTAACAGGGGAAGGGTTCCTACCTCATGCATACTACTCAACTACAAGGATTCAATAACACTCTTGAGGGGTGGTTGCAAAGATGTCACTAAATGCAATAAAACATGGGTATGAAAGCATGGTCAAAGTGAACTTGCACGGTGATGTTGACGAAGAAGAATTATCGTTCTCAAGAAATAACTTGATAGACTACTCGTCACTCTCGATGAAATCTATATAACAAACATATCATTCACATAAGCACTCACACTAACAATCAAAACAAAAGAGAGAGCGAATAAGAATCGAAGGAACTTCAAATAAAACTAGGAGTCTTCTTCTACAACATTCACAAAAATAGTTTTGTCTAACGGAAAATAAAACACTAAAATAACAGAGAATAAAATATAAATTTAGTTAAGACAAAGAAAAAAATAAAGTATTTTTTCATAAAGCTATTTTGAAAGTATTTTCAATTGGGAGTTAAAACAGTAGAAATCCATTGCAAGTTATTAGCGAACTTGAATTGATTTCACGATAACAAAATAAAAATAAATATAAAAACTTGTTGAACACCTACTGTTTAACTAATAGAAACCAAACATAAACTTTCTGAAATATAAAATAAAATAATTTAAAAACAACTATAGAAAAAAGTAGCTATAATTGAATAGAACTAAAACAGAATTTGTTTTACATAAAAATAAGCTAAAATACTCAAACAATTTTGAAGTTTTTACCACTGATAAATATGATCACTAGTGATCAGTAGAAAAAGAATCAAATAAAATCTATTTTTAAACTCCCGGAATAAGCAAAACAAGCTTTAATTCAAATCTGATCTAACTCAATTTTATAAATTCAAACATAGACAAATTATATATTTTTGGAAACTACAAGAAAATTGTGATCTAAGCAAAAAGAATCAGCATCATTGGACTTCTAGATCAAAAGTTATAAGCTAAACAAGAACGGAACTAAATCTGTTACGGAAATAAATCTGAAAACAGCGGAGTTACCTGTACGTGAGGCAGAGATGGCAGGAAGGAGGCAGCGATGTGGAGGCTGCTCGGCGAGGGCGAGGCGCCGGCGAGGTGGGGGTGGCGGAGGAGGGGTCGGCGCTTGGGAGGTGGCGCTGGGCGATGGGGAGGTTCTGGGAGAGCTCTGGTGGCGTTCTAGGCAGGAAAAGGAGGACGGTGGCGAGAAGGCTACGGGCAGGGAGGCGTGGTGATGGGAAAAATGGAACGAGGAGAGGGAAGGGGTTTTATAGGCGGTCTCGGGAGGCGCTTGGATGGAAAGACGAGGGAGATCGGGAAGGTGGAGTTTCCTGCCTCCATGGATATGGAAAGCTTCTGTAACGTGAGAGGAAACAGAGGAAGGAGATGATCTCTTGTTGGGCTAGAATAGGAAAGTGCTTAATGGGCCAGCAGGTTTTCCTAATAAAACGATTCCATTCCTATTTTTAAAATTAGGAAACTAAAACAAAAAAAGGAAATCAAATCAATTGAATAAAGAGTTTTATATACTAAAATTATCAGAAAAATAAAATGTAGATGATGAGCATTATTCCATGGCCAAAATAAAAACTTAAAAAAATGTTTTCAGAAAATCCTAAAGGCTTTATTTCTTTTTGCAAATAATTTTTAAATAAAAACTTTGGTTTTTCTTGGCTCAAATATTTTCAAAAATGCCCCTGATTTTGGAGGTCATTTTCCTCCGCTCTTTCTTGCTTGCAAGAATTTATTTTTCGGGTATTTCTCGGGAAGAAAAATAGAGAAACAAGTGCAAATATTTGAAAGAATTAAATTGCAAAACTCCGTTCAAATTCTTCATAGTTGAAGAAGTCATGTCATCTTCTCTCATTGATTTTAATAGGATGAATTTGAATTTACGGAGAAGGGAAAGTCATTTTATTCCCTCTCTTTCAAAAGTTTTTGAAAAGGTTCAAATTTCACTCAAGTTTAATTCACTCAAGCAAACAAACAAACAATTCAATTAATTATATTAACATTCCAAAATTTGGGATGTTACATCTGTAGAGTGGGTAGTCGCCATGGATGTAACAGCCTGTGTTCTGATTAATTAGATTATTTCCTGGGCATATCTTTTTCGATCCTCTGATTGCCTCCCTTTGGACGCCAACCAGAGTCTCAGGGGCTACTATCTATACACAGGTGCATTTTGCACGTAGAGTGCAATTAAAGATATTTCATTACATACCTCAAAGCCTCTTAGCAGGCCCGTGAAGGCTTCATTTAATCCGCTTCTCGCGGACAGAATCCTCTCAACTACCATACCCATTAAGGTACGATGTTCCTCTGAGACAGACGCATGTTGCAGCATGTCCATCAATGTATCCGGCGCCTCCAGATTCGTGGAAGCGGCTGCGGGAGTACGGACTCCCTTTGAAGGGATATGTTTATTTGACCCGAGAGTCGTCTCCGGCTGTAAACCGGATAGTCCAAGGCCTTTATTGTTGGTCCCCGTAGGGGCCGCATACCCCGAACCCTGGGCGACCGAAGTTTCAGCTTCGGGCGTTGTCTTCATTGTCCCCCGCACCACTTGTTGATCGGGAGAGGTCCTCCAGGACGACACCTCAAAGTCGTCCGCCCTATTGGGCGAGGAGGCCTGTGGAGGCGTCTTGCTTTCCATCATCTCCGGAAGCAGATCCCCTGAGGAGGAGGACTGTTGAGGAAGACTGCACACCGGACTGCAAATGTATATTAGATGTTACTCTTGTAACATGAAAGGAGTGGGATATGTTTAGGACACCCATGTTCACTTACGATTCGGCTAAAGGCTTGTCCTTACGGAGGAACTGCGCAACAACATCGTCTTCCGAACCTGAACCGCCTGAAAGGGACATCTTCCCTCGCTTGGGAGCCTTTACCTCAAAATCTTCGGAGGCGCTTCTTTTCTTCCCATGTGGAGAAGGGATGTATGCCTCTCCTTCTCTCTCGTCTTCGGAAGAGGGAGTCCTAATCTCCCCGGACATAGTGCCTGGTGTACCTTCAGAATAAAGGCCGCCATTTGTTTTCTTGCTCTCCTCCTTGTCCTCTTTCGCCGGCACTTGGTATGGTGCCGGAGCCAGCATCCTTGTTAGCATATGATCAAGATAGTCTTCGGGATGAGGGGCCGAACACCTAATTCGTTCCGCCTTATTTATCCATCCCAGGAAGAAGATGGTTTTCTCAGTATCTTATTACGGGATATTTAACTAACCTGTGTTCGGGAGTCAAGTGCTTACCGAGGTATCCGGATGGTTGCAGTCGAGGCCGATGTCCTCGGTAGTATCCGGCCACCGTTTTTGTGTCCCAAAAAATTAACTTCCACATTCCTCTGTGTGTCGTGCCGAAGAAGTGCTGAAGGGTTCGTGGTCCTTCCGAATTGAACTCCCACATGCGGAGGGGCCGTCGCTGGCATGACAGGACCCGGCGGACTAGCATTACTTGGATCATGTTGATGAGACCGGTGTCCTTCCCAAGGAGATTCCGGATGCAGCTTTGTAGAGTCTGCACTTCTTCAATTGATCCCAAGTCCACCCCCTTATTGATCCATGATGCGAGCCGTACTGGAGGGCCAGGTCGGAACGCAGGTGTAGCTGCCAACTTGGTACCACGGGGTTCAGTGATGTAAAACCACTCCTGCTACCATAAGTTGGAGGATTCTGTGAAAGAGCCTTTTGGCCAGAGAGTATTTGTAAGCTTTCTCACCGTGGCGCCACCACACTTCGCTTTCTTCCCGTCGATCACCTTCGCCTTCACATTAAGGGTCTTGAGCCATAAGCCGAAGTGTGGGGGAATACAGAGAAAGGCCTCGCACATGACGATGCACGCTGAGATGTGAAGAAATGAGTCTGGGGCTAGATCATGAAAATCTAGCCCATAATAGAACATGAGTCCGCGGACGAAGGGGTGGAGAGCGAACCCTAGCCCCGGAGGAAGTGGGAGATGAATATGACCCTCTCGCCGGGTCTGGGAGTAGGAATAACCTGCCCTTTAGCAGGGAGCCTGTGTTGGATTTCTGCGGTCAAGTATCTTGCCGCCCGGAGCTTCGCAATATCCTCCTATGTGATAGAAGAGGCCACTCACCGGCCCTGAGGGCTAGGTCCGGACATGACTGGGAGGCTCAGAGCAATTAAGTTGAAACCTGGGTGCCGGAACTCGAGGTTGAAAAGGTTGAGGAAGAGGTAGGCGTAGAAGAGAAAGATGGGTATGTGCCCCTTTATAAAGGCGAGGAATATCAAACGCCTCCTCATGGGCCTTAAAACTTGCCTATTCCCAAGGAATCATGCCAATGGGACGGTTTGGTTACCCACGCCCGTATTGATGAGAAGACGTGCCATTGAAACCGCGTCTCAAAACATGGAGCGGTAGGCTAAAACGGTATGAAACAATGACTGGACTGGTACGTGATGTCACGCTACAAAAGTTTTCAGCTGATTGGACTCGTGAAATATTATACTCTCTGCGGTCGTGTGTAGTACTTGTTTTGCAGAGCCGGACACGTTCTTTGTGTTCGAAGGCTGTTTTGGAGTATTCGGAGAAGGAACCCGCCTTGCAATGCCAAAGACAATCTGCGCACCGAACACCTCGTCATTGAAGCCTGGTTCAGGGGCTACTGAGGGAGTCCTGGATTAAGGGGTCCTCGGGCGTCCGGCCTGTTGGACATGGGCCTGACTGATGGGCCATGAAGATACAAGATAGAAGACTCTCTCCCATGTCCGGATGGGACTCTCCTTGGCGTGGATGGCAAGCTTGGCATTCAGATATGAAGATTCCTTTCCCTGTAACCGACTTTGTACAACCCTAGTCCCCTCCGCTGTCTATATAAACTGGAGGGTTTAGTCCGTAGAGGCAATCATAATCATACAGGCTAGACTTCTATGGTTTTAGCCATTATGATCTTGTGGTAGATCAACTCTTGTAATACCAATATCCATCAAGATCAATCAAGCAGGAAGTAGGGTATTACCTCCATAGAGAGGGCCCGAACCTGGCTAAACATCTAGTCCCTTGTCTCCTATTACCATCGACCTTAGACGCACAGTTCGGGACCCCCTACCCGAGATCCGCCGGTTTTGACACCGACACACGGGATTGTGATCAGTCTTAAAAGAACTTTCATTAACACAAACAATGGAACATGTTTCACATATATCCCATAATCTTTAAGAGTTTGGGTCATCCAAAGTAAATGAGCACAACATGAACCGCCGGCAATGTATTCTGCTTCGACGGTGGATAAGTATACCGAGGTTTGTTTCTTGGAGGACCAAGACACAAGAGATCTACCAAGAAATTGACAAGTACCCGAAGTGGACTTTCTATCAACCTTGTCACCGGCATAGTCCGAATCAGAGTAGCCAACAAGATCAAAAGAAGACCTCTTAGGATACCAAATGCCAAAGTTTGGTGTATGAATTAAGTATGTCAATATCCTTTTCACAGCCTTAAGATGACATTCCTTAGGGGCCGCTTGATATCGTGCACACATGCACACACTTAGCATAATATTGAGATGAGAGGCACATATATATAACAATGAACCAATCATAGAGCGATAAACCTTTTGGTCAACCGGTTTGCCATCCTTTGTCAAATCAAGATGTCCACTAGTAGGCATGGGTGTTTTCATACCTTTGCTTTCTTGCATGTTGAACTTCTTGAATAAGTCCTTGGTATACTTTGTTTGGGAAACAAAGGTACCCTCCTTAGTTTGCTTGATTTGCAAACCAAGAAAGAACTTGAGTTCACTCATCATAGACATCTCAAACTTCTCCGAGATTAGCTTTCCAAACTTTTCACTAAAATGAGGGTTAGTCGAACCAAATATGATATCATCCACATAACTTTGGCACACAAATAATTCACCATTAACCCTTTTAGTGAAAAGTGTAGAATCAATTTATCCAATCTCAAAGCCTTTTTCAATAAGAAACTTAGTCAACCATTTATACCACACTCTAGGAGCTTGTTTAAGACCATAGAGAGCTTTGTGAAGTTTGTAGACATGATCGAGTTTCTTAGGATTAACAAAGCCGGGAGGTTGTTTAAAATAAACTTCCTCCTCTATTACACAATTTAGAAAAGCACTTTTAATGTCCATTTGATACAAAGTAATGTCATGGTGATAAGCATAAGCAAGTAAGATGCATATGGACTCAAGTCTAGCAACAGGGGCATATGTCTCACAATAGTCCATAAATTTGATTTGAGTGTAGCCTTGGGCGACGAGATGGGACGTTGCGTACAACTTGTCCATCTTCATCTTGCTTATTCTGAAATACCCATTTGGCTCCAATGACATTTTGGTTGCTGTCCGGCTTTTCTACCAATGTCCACACTTGGTTCGTCTCGAAATTGTGTAATTCTTCGTGCATGGCGTTCACCCAATCCGGATCCTCAAGCGCTTCTTCAACCTTCACAGCTTCAATACTATAGGTGAATGAGTAATGTTCACAGAAATTAGCCAAAGGAGTTTTAGAGCGAGTAATTCTCCCCGTTTGGATATCATCCAAAATTTGTTCGACGGGAAGATCTCCTGAAACACTTGCTCTAACTCGCGAGAGCTTTTGTTTAGGTCGGGGTGGAACATCCTCTTCATCATCTTGTTCTTCCTCTTGACCTTCTTCATTGTTGGTGTTGTTGTTCTCTTGTGGAGGTATAGAAGGAGGTTGATGAGGTTCATCTTGGTGTACTTCCTCGTTTCCCTCATCTTGGCATGTCCCACTTGTGGATTCCTCCGAGTCAACTCGTGGTTCACCTTGTCATGAGGTAGAGGCTTCCACTTGAACAGACGAGGTACTCTCCTTCACCTCCGTTGGGCAAATCTTGCCAATAGACAAGTCTTGGATTGCTTCCGAAGGGTCTTTATCTCCTACATCAATTGGCAATTGCTCTACTTGCGAGCCGTTAGGTTCATCAAACCTCACATCTGCTGTCTCTTCAACATTTCAGGTCAAATTGTTGTAGACATGGTAAGTGTGAGAGATTGAGCCATAACTGAGTAGGAAACCTTCATGAGATCTAGGAGCAAATTTCGAAGGACGATGCTTATCAAGAATATAGCACTTTGAGCCGAATACTCGAAAGTATCCAACTCGGGGTTTGTTACCGGTGGGAAGCTCGTATGCCATCTTGTCGAGTAGCTTGTGAAGATATAAACGATTTGTTGCATGACACGCTGTCTGAACCGCTTCCGTCCAAAAGTGTTTTGTTGTCTTGTACTCATCAAGCATCATTCTCACCATCTCAATAAGAGTCCGGTTCTTCCTATCAACAACTCCATTTTGTTGAGGTGTGTACGTAGCCGAGAACACATGTGAAATCCCTTCTTCGTCAAGAAAGATGTCCACATTTGCGTTCTTGAACTCCGTTCCGTTGTCACTGCGAACCTTCTTGATCTTCACTTCAAATTGATTTTGGGCCTTCCTAGCGAAGGTTTTGAAGATCTTTTGGACCTGCGATTTATCGTCAAGAAGGAACACCCACATAAATCTTGAGAAGTCGTCGACAATGACTAAACCGAACAAATTACCACCGAGACTTTTATAGGCGTTTGGACCAAAAACATCCATGTGAAGCAGCTCGAGCGGTCTTCTCATGGTCATGATGTTTTTCATGGGGTGGCTTCCTCCAACCTATTTTCCTGCTTGGCAAGCACTGCAAAGTCTATCCTTGTCAAATATAACGTCTTTAACTCCAAGGATATGATCACATTTCATAAGAATATCAAGATTTTGCATGTCCACATGGCCTAACCTCCTATGCCACAACCAACCTTTAGATGATTTAGCAATTAAGCCAGTTCTAGGTTGAGCCTTTTTAGTGAAATCAACAATATATAGATCACCTCTACGTATACCGGTAAAGACCATATTATTATTATCTCTTCAAAACACTTGGTAATATACTTTAGTAAATAGGACATTGAAACCGAAATCGGCTAGTCTAGATACGAAAAGTAAATTATAGCCAAGAGATTCAACGAGCATAACATTTTGGATGGAGCTATCATGTGAGATGGCCACCTTACCTAGGCAAACCACCTTACCCTTTGAGTTATCACCAAAAGTGGCATACTTTCGAGGGTCGTTGTTTTCAGCAAGCTCACGAAACATATCCATGTCTCCGGTCATGTGATCGGTACATCCACTATCAAGAACCCATTCCTTTCGTCCAGCCATGTAGCCGCAAAGGTTAGCCATAAGACCAAAGTTTATCGTAGACTCATCGAGATCTAAGTCACTATCATCATCCTCGTCATAGTATCCATGTTAGGCATCGTCTTGTGATTCATCATCACCTAGAGAGAGTGATTCATTACATGTATGACCATGGCAATGTGCATCTTTATGAATTCTAATGACTTGAGAGATAATGCTACTAATGACTCCAACATCTCCTTTGGCACGCATAAGGTCACAAAGCTCAAATAGACAATCATCAAATTTAGGATCACTAGACTTTTGAAGAATCACATCTAAACTTTTCAAGGAATAGTTTGGAAACCGTTCCAGAAGAAATCTCCATATGGTGTAAGCAAATTCAATAGTAGGCAAGCATACAATAAAATTTCTAGGCAATCCTCTAATGATAAGATTGATAGTTCTAAGATTGGGGATCATATTAAGAGACTCATCAGGGGTAGGACGCAAGGGGTCAACAAGGGGCGCACAAGGGCTACTAATGTACTTGTTCAAGTGATATTCATTGAAAATCTCACGCATCTCCAAGTATTAAAGAACTCTCCATCAAGCATAGGCACTCTATGTCTAAAACTCCCCATCGTAGACTCATCCATCTTCCTCCAATGGTGATTAAACGAAAGCAATGGAGACCAATGCTCTGATACCGATTGAAAGGATCAAGAAGAGGTGTCAAGAGGGGGGTGATTAGACCCTCAACAACTAAAAGTAGCAGTTTTTAAATTCTTCAAGTTGAGGTGGAGTTTGAGCACAAGTTTAAGCATTCACAATACATTTCAAGCAAGCATGACAAGAGTGTATGAGCAGCGGGAAGTAAAGCATGCAAGTTGCAAGAAAGTAAAGGGATGGGATTGGAGTGTGCAAACGCAATTGGAAACACGGAGATTTTTGGCGCGGTTCCGATAGGTGGTGCTATCGTACATCCACGTTAGTGGAGACTTCAACCCATGAATGGTAATGATTGCGCGAGTCCACGGATGGCTCCACCCACGAAGGGTCCACGAAGAAGCAACCTTGTCTATCCCACCATGGCCATCGCCCACGAAGGACTTGCCTCACTTGGGTAGATCTTCACGAAGTAGGCGATCTCCTTGCCCTTACAAACTCCTTGGTTCAACTCCACAATCTTGATGGAGGCTCCCAAGTGACACCTAACCAATCTAGGAGACACCACTCTCCAAAATGTAATAGATGGTGTGTTGATGATGAAATCCTTGCTCTTGTGCTTCAAATGATAATCTCCCGAACACTCAACTCTCTCTCACAGATTTGGCTATGGTGGAAAGATGATTTGAGTGGAAAGCAACCTTCGGAAGGCTAGATATCAAGATTCTTGTGGTTGGGTTGGAATGTCCTGGTCTCAACACATGAGTAGGTGGTTCTCTCTTAGAAAATGAGTATTGGAAGTGTAGGCACGTTATGATGGCTCTCTCACAAATGGAGAGGAGGGTGGAGGGGTATATATAGCCTCCACACAAAATCTAACCGTTACACACATTTGAGCCAACTCGGTCAAACCGAACATATGAACTTGGTGAGACCGATTTAGTTCAAACAGTGAATGTTAGGCTTTTCGGTGGGACCGACATGATCAACTTGGTGGGACCGATGTGCTAGGGTTAGGGTAAAACCTCACCTCTGTTTGACCGATTACACAAACTCGGTGAGACCGATTTTAGTAATAAGCAAACAGAGAGTTGGTCGAGCAAACTCGGTGGGGCCGACTGCCTATTATGCTGAGACCGAAATAGTTGCAACAGGCAACAGAGAGTTTGCAAGCCCATCTCGGTGAGAACGAGATCCCATCGGTGAGACCGAACTGGTTAGCATTTCTAGCAGTGGCTATGTCAACTGAACTCGGTGGCACCGGATGAACCAAATCGGTGGGGCTGAGTTTGACTTTAGGTTTTGGACATATTTGGAATTGAGAAAGTGGTTGAGGGCTTTGGAGCATATCACTAAGCACTTTGAGCAAGTAGACCATTAGGCAACACCTCATCCCCTCTTAATAGTATTGGCTTTCCTATGGCCTCAATGTGATCTTGGATCACTGAAATAGAAATGACGAGTATTGAGATTTTGCCAATCTTCTGTCCTTAGCATCTTGAAGGGGTTCCTCATCCTCTTGTCCATGCCACACCTTTGCTGAACTGTTTGAAATATAGTAAATGAAAATATTAGTCCAACACGAGATATGTTGACATTAATTACCAAAATCACCCAGGGAGCACTTGTGCTTTCACCCGTCCTTTTATCCTTAATGGAAACTTTATAAATATGTGTCTTGTCCCTTTCTGTCACGGGGATATAGATCACCGCAAGATTGAACCCATTACAAAGCACCTCTCCCGTTGCAAGAAAAACCAATCTGGTTGGCCAAACGAAATCAATAGATCGGAGAGAAATACAAAGCTATAATAATCATGCATAAAAGAGTTCATATAAGACTCAAATAATATTCATGCAAAATCTGATCATAAACTCACAATTCATCGGATCCCAAGAAACACACTGCAAAAAGTTATTACATCGAATAGAACTCCAAGAACATCGAGGAGAACATTGTACTGAAGATCAAAGAGAGAGAAGAAGCCATCTAACTATTAGCTATGGACCTATAGGTTTGTGGTAAACTACTCACACATCATCGGAAGGGCGGCAAGGTTGATGTTGAGCCCCTCCGTGGTCGGTTCCCCCTCTGGCAGAGTACCGGAAAAGGCCTCCAGATGGGATCTCACGAGAACAGAAACTTGCGGCGACGGAAAAAGTATTTTGGGTGGCTCTTTGTTGGTTTCCTGATTTTAGAGAATTTATAGAGGCGAGATTAGGTCAAACGGACGCTTGTGGGCTCCACAATCCACCAGGGCGCGCCATGGTGCCTCATGGGCCACTCCTTCATCTTTTCGCCCTCTCCCGAAGTTTCCAGGGTCTCTTATGTCTAGAAAAAAATATCCAAAATGTTTCGTGGCATTTGGACTTCGTTTGGTACTAATATTGTGGAAAACCAAAAACAAGCAAAAAATAACAACTGGTACTTGGCACTAAGTTAATATGTTAGTCCAAAAATGATATATAATGACATATAAATGCATATGAAACATCCAAGATTGATACTGTAATAGCATGGAACAATACAAAATTATAGATACATTGCAGACGTATCAAGCATCCCCAAGCTTAATTCCTGCTCATCCTCGAGTAGGTAAATGATAAAAACTGAATTTTTGAAGTGGAATGCTACCTAACATGTTCATCACGTAATCTATCTTATGTGGCATGAGCATTAAGATCCCAATGATTCAAAGCAATAGTCTATAGTTTGACGTAAAAACAATAATAATAAGGCATACCAATAAACAATCATGTGTTTCAAAATATAAATGCTAAAGTAAATTATCCCTACAAAATCATATAGCCTTGTCATGCTCCATCTTCTTCACACAAACTATTTATCATGCACAACCCTGATGACAAGCCAAGCAATTGATTCATACTTTTTAACGTGCTTTAGCTTTTTCAACTCTCCCGCAATACATGATCGCAAGCCATGGATACAACACTATGGGTGGAATAGAGTATGGTGATGGAGATAATATAGAGAGGACAAAAAAGGAGAAAGTCCCACATCGACGAGGCTAATCAATGGGCTATGGAGATGCCCATGCAACGGATGCACTAAGAGCTATAAGTGCATGAAACCTCAAAAATAAAACTATGTGGGTGTGCATCCAACTTTCTTGATCATGAAGACATCGGGCATTTGAGGAAGCCCATCATTGGAATATACAAGCCAAGTTTTATAATGAAAAATTCCCACTCTTTATATGAGAATGAAAGCATAGGAGACTCTCTATATGGAAAACATGGTGCTACTTTGAAGCACAAGTGTGGAAAGGATAGTAACATTGCCCCTTCTCTCTTTTTCTCTTATTTTCTTCTTTTTTTTGTTGGGCTCCTTTTGGCCTCTCTTTTTTGTGGGCTCTTTTTGGCCTCTTCTTTTATTTGCTCACTTGGGACAATGCTCTAATTATGAATATGATGATCATCACACTTCTATTTACTTACAACTCGAAAAATTACAACTCGATACTAGAACAAAATATGACTCTATGAATGCCTCCGGCGGTGTACCGGGATGTGCAATGATCTAGCGTAACATTTATAAAAAATATGAACGGTGGCTGAGCCACAAATACTATGTCAGCTATATGATCGTGCAAAGCAATATGACATTGATGATGTGTGTCATAATAAAACGGACCGGTGGAAGTTGCATGGCAATATATCTCAGAATGGCTATGGAAATGCCATAATAGGTAGGTATGGTGGTTGTTTTGAGGAAGATATAAGGAGGCTTATGTGTGATAGAGAGTATCATATCACGGGGTTTGGATGCACCGGTGAACTTTGGGCCACATCTCAAGGTGAGAAAGGGCAATACACGGTACTGAAGAGGCTAACGAATTGTGGAAAGATGAGAGTGTGTATAATCCATGGACTCACATTAGTCATAAAGAACTCATATACATATTGCAAAAGTTTATTAGCCACCAAAGCAAAGTACTACCACACATGCCCCTAGGGGGATAGATTGGTAGGAAAAGACCATCGCTCGTCCCCTACCGCCACCCATAAGGAAGACAATAAATAATAAACCATTCTCAACTTCTTAGCATAATGAGAGACTATACGTGCATGCTTCAGGAATCCGAAACCTTAACACCAATATTCTTACTAAACCACAATTACTCACTAGCACAACCAACATATTACCACCTTTAAATCGTAAAACTGTTGCAAGGAATCAAACTTATCATATTCAGTGGTCTACATGAAAGTTTTTATTATCTCCCTCTTGAATGCCTATCATAGTGGGGCCAAATTCATAACTTGTATGAATTTCCATTACTATTATCAACTCTCAAAAATATATAATTGAAGCATGAGAGTGCAACTATTTCTTTAAAATATAACCACCATGCTACTTCTTGAGCTTGCGTTGGTTTTTCCCTTGAAGAGAAAAGGGTGATGCAGCAAAGTAGAGATAAGATTGAGAACCAAGGTATCAATCTAGTAGGAGACCACGCACAAATCACCAAATACCTGCACAAAAAATCAAAGAACTTGCACCCAACGCGATAAAGGGGCTATCAATCCCTTCACAGTTACTTGCAAAAGTGAGATTTGATAGAGATAGATAAACGATAAAGTAAATAATTTTGGTATTTTTGGTTTATAGATCGAAAATTAAAAGATTGCAAAATAGTATATCAAAAACTTATATGATGGAAAATAGACCCGGGGGCCATAGGTTTCACTAGAGGCTTCTCTCAAGATAGAAAATAATACGGTGGGTGAACAAATTACTGCCAAGCAGTTGATAGAAAAGCACAAACTTATGACGATATCTAAGGCAATGATCATGAATATAGGCATTAGATTCTTGTCCAGTAGACCGAAACGATTCTGCATCTACTACTATTACTCCACACATCGTCCGCTATCCAGCATGCATCTAGAGTATTAAGTTCATAAAGAACGAAGTAACACATTAAGCAAGATGACATGATGTACAAGAATTAACTCAAGCAATATGATGAAAACCCCATCTTTTTATCCTTGATGGCAACAATAAAATGCGTGCCTTGCTGCCCGTACTGTCACAGGGAAAGTGCACCGCAGGATTGAACCGAAAGCTAAGCACTTCTCCCATTGCAAGAAAAACCAATCTAGTTGGCCAAACCAACCCGATAGTTCGAAGAGAATTACAAAGATATCAAGTCATGCATATAAGAATTCAGAGAAGATTCTAATAATATTCGTAGATAACCTGATCAGAAATCCACAATTCACCGGATCTCGGCAAACACACCGCAAAAAAGTATTATATCGAATAGATCTCCAAGCCATCGAAGAGAACATGGTATTGAGAATCAAAGAGAGAGAAGAAACCATCTAGCTACTAGCTATGGACCCGTAGGTCTGTGGTAAAGTACTCACGCTTCATCACAAGGGCAATACAGTTGATGTAGCAGCCCTCCGTGATCGAATTCCCATCCGGCAGGATGCCGAAAAGGGCCCCTAGATGGGATCTCAAGGGTACAAAAGGTTGCGGCGGTGGAAAAGTATTTTCGTGGATGCCACTGGTGGTTTGGGGATATATGGGAATATATAGGCAAAAGAATTATGTCAGGAGGTGCACGAGGGGCCCACAAGGATGGGGGCGCTCCCTCCGTCCTTGTGGCCACCTCGTGGCTCCTCCGACTTCATCTCCAAGTCTCCTGGTTGTCTTCTGGTTCAAGAAAAATCATCGCGAAGGTTTTATTCTGTTTGGACTCCGTTTGGTATTCCTTTTCTATGAAACCCAAAAACAGGGGAAAACCGGAACTCGCACTGGGCTCTAGGTTAATAGGTTAGTCCCAAAAATAATATAAAATAGCATATTAGTGCATATAAAACATCCAAAACAGGTAATATAATAGCACGCAACAATAAAAAATTATAGATACGTTGGAGACGTATCAAGCATCCCCAAGTTTAATTCCTACTCGTCCTCAAGTAGGTAAATGCCAAAAACAGAATTTTTGTTGTGGAATGCTCCCTAAAATATTAATCCATGTAATTTTCTTTATTGTGGCATGAATGTTCAGATCCGTAAGATTCAAAACAAAAGTTTAATATGGACATAAAAACAATAATACTTCAACCATACTAACAAGGCAATTATGTCTTCTCAAAATAACATGGCCAAAGAAAGCTTATCCCTACAAAATCATATAGTCTGGTTATGCTCCATCTTCATCACACAAAATATTCAAATCATGCACAACCCCGATGACAAGCCAAGCAATTGTTTCATACTTTTGATTTTCTCAAACTTTTTCAACTTTCACGCAATACATGAGCGTGAGCCATGGACAAAGCACTATAGGTGGAATAGAAGGTAGTTGTGGAGAAGACAAAAAGACGGAGATAGTCTCACATCGACTAGGCGTATCAATGGGCTATGGATATGCCCATCAATAGATATCAATGTGAGTGAGTAGGGATTTCCATGCAACGGATGCACTAGAGCTATAAATTTATGAAAGCTCAAAAAGAAAACTAAGTGGGTGTGCATACAACTTGCTTGCTCATGAAGACCTAAGGCAATTTGAGGAAGCCCATCGTTGGAATATACATGCCAAGTTCTATAATGAAAATTTCCCACTAGTATATGAAAGTGACAATATAGGAGACTCCCTATCATGAAGATCAAGGTGCTACTTTGAAGCACAAGTGTGGTAAAAGGATAGTAACATTGCCTCTTCTCTCTTTTTCTCTCCCTTTATTTCCATTTTTTGGGTCTTCTCTTTTTTATTTGGCCTTTTCGCTCTTTTTATTTATTTCCTCACATGGGACAATGCTCTAATAATGAAGATCATCACACTTTTATTTACTAACAACTCAAAAATTACAACTTGACAGTAGAACAAAATTTGACTCTATATGAATGCCTCCGACGGTGTACCGGGATGTGCAATGAATCAAGAGTGACATGTATGAAAGAATTATGAGCGGTGGCTTTGCCAAAAATACGATGTCAACTACATGATCATGCAAAGCAATATGACAATGATGATGTGTGTCGTAATAAACGGAACAGTGGAAAGTTGCATGGCAATATATCTCGAAATGGCTATGGAAATGACATAATAGGTAGGTATGGTGGCTTTTTTGAGGAAGGTATATGGTGGGTTTATGGTACCGGCGAAAGTTGTGCGGTACTAGAGATGCTAGCAATGATGGAAGGGTGAGAGTGCGTATAATCCATGGACCCAACATTAGTCATAATGAACTCACATACTTTTTGCAAAAATCTATTAGTCATTGAAACAAAGTACTACGTGCATGCTCCTATGCGGATAGATTGGTAGGAAAAGACCATCGCTTGTCCCCGACCGCCACTCATAAGGAGGAAAATCTAAAAATATCTCATGCTCCAACTTTGTTACATAACGGTTCACCATACGTGCATGCTACGGGACTCACAAACCTTAACACATGTATTTCTCAAATTCACAATTACTCACTAGCATGACTCTAATATCACCATCTTCAGATCTCAAAACAATCATAAGGAATCAAACTTCTCATAGTATTCAATGCACTTTATATGGAAGTTTTTATTATATCCCTCTTGGATGCCTATCATATTAGGACTAAATTTATAACCAAAGCAAATTACCATGATGTTTAAAGACTCTCAAAATAATATAAGTGAACCATGAGAGTTCATCAATTTCTATAAAATAAAACCACTGTCGTGCTCTAAAAAGATATAAGTGAAGCACTAGAGCAAAATTGCCTAGCTCAAAAGATATAAGTGAAGCACATAGAGTATTCTAAGAAATTACGATTCATGCGTGTCCCTATAAAAAGGTGTGTACAACAAGGATTATTTTGGCAAACTAAAAAAATCAAATACTCAAATCATACAAGACGCTCCAAGCAAAACACATATCATGTGGTGAATAAAAATATAGCCTCAAGTAAAGTTACTGATAGACGAAGACGAAAGAGGGGATGCCTTCCGGGGCATCCCCAAGCTTAGGCTCTTGGTTATCCTTCAATATTAAATTGGGGTGCCTTGGTCATCCCCAAGCTTAGGCTCTTGCCACTCCTTATTCCATAGTCCATCAAATCCTTACCCAAAACTTGAAAACTTCACAACACAAAACTCAACAGAAAGTCTCATAAGCTCCGTTAGTATAAGAAAATAAATCACCACTTTTGGTACTGTTGTGAACTCATTCTTTATTTATATTGGTGTAATATCTACTGTATTACAACTTCTCCATGGTTCATACCCTTGATACTACCCATAGAATCATCAAAATAAGCAAACAACACAAAGAAAACAGAATCTGTCAAAAACAGAACAGTCTGTAGTAATCTGGATAGTTCGAATACTTCTGTAACTCCAAAAAATCTGAAAAATTAGGACAACAGGAGCAATTTGTATATAAATCTTTTTTAAAAAAGTTCATAATTTTATCACGCTTCTGTGATTTTTAAAAATTCTTGTACTGAGCGCAAAAGTTTTTGTTTTTCAGCAAGATCAAATCAACTATCACCGTAAACTATCCCATAGGTCTTACTTGGCACAAACACTAATTAAAACACAAAACCACATCTAAATAGAGTTTAGATGAATTATTTATTGCAAAACATAACCTAAAAATCAAAAACAAAAATAAAATTGGGTTGCCTCCCAACAAGCGCTATTGTTTAACGCCCTTAGCTAGGCATAAAAACACGAATATATCTAGTTATTGTCATCTTTGGTATGCAATCCATAAGTGGCTCTCATAATAGATTCATAAGGAAATTCAATTTTCTTTCTTGGAAATTGTTCCATGCCCTTCCTTAATGGAAATTGAAATCTAATGTTTCCTTCTTTCATATCAATAATTGCACCAATTGTTCTAAGGAAAGGTCTACCAAGAATAATAGGGCATGTAGGATTGCAATCTATATCAAGAACAATGAAATCTACCGGCACATAATTCCTATTTGCAACAATAAGAACATCATTAATCCTTCCCATAGGTTTCTTAATAGCGGAATCCGCAAGATGTAAATTTAAAGAGCAATCATCAAATTCACGGAAACCTAATACAACACATAAAGTTTTTGGAATCATGGAAACACTAGCACCCAGATCACACAAAGCATGGAACTCATAATCTTTAATTTTAATCTTAATAGTAGGTTCCCACTCATCATAAAGTTTTCTAGAGATAGAAACTTCTAATTCAAGCTTTTCTTCAAAAGATTGCATCATAGCATCATCGATATGTTTAGTAAAAGCTTTGTTTTGGTTATAAGCATGAGGATAATTCAACATGGATTGCAACAAGTAAACACAATCTATTAAATAACAATTATCATAATTAAATTCCTTGAAATCCAAAAGGTGGGTTCATTGCTACTTAAAGATTTGGCCTCTCCAATCCCACTTTTATCAACTTTTGCATCAAGATCTAAAAACTCTGAATCATTGGGATGCATTTTAACTAAAGTTGACTCATCTCTAGTCCCCTCTTTATCAAGATTTATATTGGAAAACAAAGATTCAATAGGAGTCACATCAATCAATTTAAGATCTTCATCATTATTTTCACGGAAACTAGAAGAACACGTTTTTACAAACCAATCTCGCTTAGCACGTATCTTAGCGGTTCTTTCTTTGCACTCATCAATGGAAATTCTCATAGCTTTGAGAGACTCATTGATATCATGCTTGGGTGGAATAGGTATAAGTTTCAAAGCATCAACATCAAGAGAAATTCTATCCACGTTCCTAGCCAAATCATCAATCTTAAGCAATTTTTCTTCAATCAAAGCATTAAAATTCTTTTGTGAACTCATAAATTCTTTAACGCTATTCTCAAAATCAGAAGGCATCTTATTATAATTTCCATAAGAATTGTTGTAGGAATTACCATAATTATTAGAGGAATTACTAGGAAATGGCCTAGGATTAAAATTACCTCTATACGCGTTATTACCAAAATTGTTCCTACCAACAAAATTCACGTCCATAGATGTAACACCCCGGACACACCCGTCGGTGGTTGTTACTCCTGGCGGGATCAAGACTGGCCCCATAGATCAATACTAGTCCTTTCTGCACACTTTTTCCTCACTCGTGCGCACCCGGGAGCAACTTCCCGGTCGGTCACCCATCCTAAAACTACCCCAAACTGAGCATGCTTAACTTTGGAGTTCTTTCCGAATGGGTTCCCAGAAAAGAAGGAATTCCTTATAGATATGAGTAGTCTATCATCCGTAATAAGCGGGCTATCACATACACCCCCACTCAGAGGAACCAACATCCTCGTCGGGCCACAGGAACGTTTCCTCTTGGCACATACGTCTGTGCATCCAGTCTGGTACATGTGCCATGCCATGTGCCATGACGGTTCACAAACGTCATGAACAACGTGACCACACACCTATTCGCAAACATCCGTGTAACCGCGAGGGTCGGCTCTGATACCAACTTGTAACGCCCCGGACACACCCGCCGGTGGTCTTTACTCCTCAGGGGATCTAGACTGGCCCCACACATAAATACTAGTCTTTTCTGCGCACTTTGTCCTCACTCATGCGCACCCGGGAGAAACTTCCCGGTCGGTCACCCATCCAGAAACTACTCCAAGCTGAGCACGCTTAAATTTGGAGTTCTTTTCGAATGGCCTCCCGGAAAAGAAGGAATTCCTTATTGATATGAGTAATCTATCATCCCTAATAAGCCAGGCTATCACGTAGCATCCGAGTAGAAAACAAAACCTGCAAGACCTCCCGGTGTGCCGATGCACTGATAGTAGCCGCGCGTATGTTGTGTCAGGCCATGACCGGATGAGCACAACGTACAATAATTTAGACCCGAGTTGCCCTGGGGGAAGCCACACACGACTCTGTTTTGGACCAGCACTCATGAGGATCACTGGCCCGGAGGTTGATTAAGTCCTCAGGGTCCGGAAAGTCCCTATGCAAGTTTTAGTTGTTATTAGGCAAATGGTAAAGCCTATCTTGGGCCTTGTTGGAAGAGTTTCCTTAAAAGAAAATTGTCAAGAGGGGCCCATAAACCCTCATCGTGTTAGGGACGCAAAATCAAGGAACATAACACTGGTATGACGAAAACTAAGGCGGCAAGAGTGGAAGAAAACACCAGGCTAAAGGATGAGCCTTCCACCCTTTACCAAGTATATAGATGCATTAATTAAATAAGAGATATTGTGATATCCCATGATATCCATGTCCCAACATGGAACAACCTGCAACTGCACCTGCAACTAGCAACGCTATAAGAGGGGCTGAGCAAAGCGGTAACATAGCCAAACAACGGTTTGCTAGATGGTGAAAAAGGTTAGAGGCTGTTTCATGGCATATTGGGAGGCTTGATAAACAAGTGGTAGGTAGCGCGACATAGCGATAGCATCGAGACAACTAGCATAGCAAAGATAGTAGTGAGATCCAAGTTGACAGTTATCTTGCCCGAAATCCCGCTAGGAAGAAGATCGAGTCCATGAATTAGACGAAGCCACATAGTCGAATAGATCCTCACAATCGCAACGCAATGGAAACTATCGAGAGGAACCTCAACCGGAATTAATCAAACAACATGGTAAACACACAACACAACACAAACATGACATGATGCTCAACCAAGTATGATGCATGACAAGGCTACATGATGCTACTCATGTCAAGAGATGGTGCATACAACAACTCCACATCAAAGCAAGTTTAAATGAGGCCGGAATCAACATACAACAATTCCGGAAACTCCCCATATGCAAATTTCGAAATTGTTCTAGATCTGAATAACATGTTATGTTGAATTTGTTAAACAGCAAGTTAATATGCACCATGATGATATACACATTATTCTAGTCAAGTTAATATAAAGTTCATTTAATTCGGAGCTACGGCCTAGAAGATATGAGCAAAACAAGTTAAACATGGCATTGATGCAAAAGCAAGTAAAACACAACCACCAACACTCCAAAACATGGATCCAACATGACATAATTAAACTACACACAATACCAAGCAAGTTTCATGTAGAACATGATGAAAATGGGGCAACGGTTCAACACATACACTCAAAACAAGATATAACCACAATCTTCCCAAAACAGCAACTAGGCACTTTGCAATCATCAGAAAAAATGCTACATAAACTATATGAGCACAATCTTGATAGTCACTTAAACTACAGATGGAATAATTCAAATCTTATTAAGGTTCAGGTTCATAGGCATCAAGATTAAACCAATATGATCAATGCAAGAAGCAACTTTATAACACATATTAGTACTTAGTGAAAAACTGGGCATACAAGTGAGCAGAAATAACATGTTGACATGTTGGAGGCAAGAAACAATGATGCTACAGTGCAAGATTGTATCAAGCAATAGAATATAATTAAAAGAAAGGTTAAATATGGAAAATCATGATTACTAAGTGTCTCCGTATAACCTCTAGATCAATGGCATCCATGAAGAAAAGATTGCAAGTTATAAAACATTCAGAGACTTGGTGGAATTTACTGGACATGGCAGAAACAACATTAAGTAGGCAAGTTTACAAGCTTATGTAACTCATCTCAAAGCATATCATGGAATTTGAATACAACCAACAGCAAGAAGGCATATTGTTTCAGCTACTCATATCAAGAACATGGTCATAGGATGTATAGATCACAAGCTATTTACATGGCAAAAATGAAATTGCTGATAACAGGCTGACAGAAATATTATTTAGCAATTTGAGAGCAAGAAAAGAACAACCTACAGCAGGCTATAATTTCAAACAAGGGAATGGATGGATGTACCATAACATTAGCTTCAAAACATGATCAATGAAAATCTCCATATTATGCATATAATTTAAGGTAGCATCAAGTTAACATGGCAACATAATGTAGCAGATTCAGACAGCAGAAATCGTCAAGTGGCTGAAAACAGAAACATCATGTACCCCACTTTCCAAGCTTTTTCTAGTCACCACAGGGCATACCAAAATAGTTGTATTGCACTACTGCAAATATGACATGATTATGCTCCTAGAACATGTTGGCATGATGCTCAAAAGAAAATCGCACAAAATGCTATGAAAAAGACAAATAGGCAAGTTACAACAGTTTCTAGTAGATTATATCATTTAGCACTTTTGGAACGAGGATTAAAGCATCAATACGTATAGTAAAATGCATGAAAATTACACCGTCACGTAGAGCATTCAGAGGTGAACATTTTTACATATCATACTCTCCAAACAAACAAATATGCACAAAGGTACAGGCTTCACACTAATGCAATATGATGTTAAAATCCCAGGACTTCGTCGATTTTCACCTCGCAGAAAATGGGACAGAGGTACTGGGACGAGGAGGACCCTGGACGGAGCGGTGCAGCGGGCCGTTTGGTTCGGTGGTTGAGGCAGATCCGGGAAGGGGCCGTCCAGGCGGCGGCTGGCAGAGGATGCCATGGCACAGGGCCAGCGTGGCGGAGCTCTGGTACCGGCGAGCGGCGGAGGAGGCCCGAGCAGGGCGGCACTGCGCAGATCCGGCCGGTTGGTCGCCGGATCCGGGCACGGTGGGGAAACACACAGGACGACGAGCTTTGGGCGGGGCAGCTAGGAGGAGTCCGACTCACTGGATCTGGCAACTCTGGCCAGATCGGGGCGCGGCATGGGGCGAAGGCGGCGGGTTCCGGTGACGGGGAAATGCATAGGACGGCGGAGGTGTTGGGGAACGTAGTAATTTCAAAAAATTTCCTACGCACACTCAAGACCATGGTGATGGCATAGCAACGAGAGGGGAGAGTGTATGTCCACATACCCTCGTAGACCGTAAGCGGAAGCATTATAACAACGCGGTTGATGTAGTCGTACGTCTTCACGATCCGACCGATCCAAGTACCGAATGTACGGCACCTCCGAGTTCTGCACACGTTCAGCTCGATGACGATCCCCGGGCTCCGATCCAGCAAAGCGTCGGGGATGAGTTCCGTCAGCACGACGGCGTGGTGACGATGGTGATGCTCCACTAACGCAGGGCTTCGCCTAAGCTCCGCGACGATATGACCGAGGTGTAATATGGTGGAGGGGGGCACCGCACATGGCTAAGGAACGATCACGTAGATCAACTTGTGTGTTATGGGGTGCCCTCCTGCCCGTATATAAAGGAGCAAGGGGGGGTCGGCCGCCCTAGGGAGGCGCTGGAGGAGTCCTACTCCCACAGGAGTAGGACTCCCCCTTCCTAGTTGGATTAGGTTTGGGGAGGGGAAGAGGGGGGCGCGCCCCCTCTCCTTGTCCTATTCGGACTAGAGGGGAGGGGCACGCGCCTGCCCCTGGCCGCCCTCCTCTTCTCCCCTTATGGCCCATCAAGGCCCATTGACCCCGGAGGTTCCGTAACCCCGGTGTTCGGTAAAATCCTGTTTTCATCCGAACCTTTCCAAGTCCAAACATAGGCTTACAATATATCAATCTTTATGTCTAGACCATTTCGAGACTCCTCGTCATGTCCGTGATCACATCCGGACTCGAACAACCTTGGTACATCAAAACTTATAAACTCATAATAAACTGTCATCGAAGCGTTAAGCGTGCGGACCCTACGGGTTCGAGAACTATGTAGACATGACCTAGAACTATTCTCGGTCAATAACCAATAGCGGAACCTGGATGCCCATATTGGTTCCTACATATTCTACGAAGATCTTTATCGGTCAAACCGCATAACAACATCGTCGTTCCTTTGTCATCGGTATGTTACTTACCCGAGATTCGATCGTCGGTATCCAATACCTAGTTCAATCTCGTTACCGCAAGTCTCTTTACTCGTTCCGTAATACATCATCTCACAACTAACTTATTAGTTGCAATGCTTGCAAGGCTTATGTGATGTGTATTACCGAGAAGGCCTAGAGATACCTCTCCGACAATCGGAGTGACAAAACCTAATCTCGAAATCGCCAACCCAACATGTACCTTTGGAGACACCTGTAGTACTCCTTTATAATCACCCGATTCGTTGTGACGTTTGGTAGTACCAAAGTGTTCCTTCGATGGCGGAGTTGCATAATCTCATAGTTACAGGAACATGTATAGGTCATGAAGAAAGCAATAGCAATATACTAAACGATCAAGTGCTAAGCTAACGGAATGGGTCATGTCAATCACATCATTCTCCTAATGATGTGATCCCATTAATCAAATGACAACTCATGTCTATGGTTAGGAAACATAACCATCTTTGATTAATGAGCTAGTCTAGTAGAGGCATACTAGTGACTTATATGTTTGTCTATGTATTCACACATGTATTATGTTTCCGGTTAATACAATTCTAGCATGAATAATAAACATTTATCATGTTATAAGGAAATAAATAATAACTTTATTATTGCCTCTAGGGAATATTTCCTTCATTCTCCCACTTGCACTAGAGTCAATAATCTAGATTACACAGTAATGATTCTATCACCCATGGAGTCTTGGTGTTGATCATGTTTTGCTCATGGAAGAGGCTTAGTCAACGGGTCTGCAACATTCAGATCCGTATGTATTTTGCAAATCTCTATGTCTCCCACTTGGACCTGGTCCCGAATGGAATTGAAGCGTCTCTTGATATGCTTGGTCCTCTTGTGAAATCTGGATTCCTTTGCCTAGGCAATTGCACCGATATTGTCACGAAGATCTTCATTGGTCCCGATGCACTAGGTATGACACCTAGATCGGAAATGAACTCTTTCATCCAGACTCCTTCATTTGCTGCTTCCGAAGCAGCTATGTACTCCGCTTCACATGTAGATCCCGCCACGACGCTTTGTTTAGAACTGCACCAACTGACAGCTCCACCGTTTAATAAAAACACGTATCCGGTTTGCGATTTAGAATCGTCCGGATCAGTGTCAAAGCTTGCATCGACGTAACCATTTACGACTAGCTCTTTGTCACCTCCATATCGAGAAACATATCCTTAGTCCTTTTAGGTATTTCAGGATGTTCTTGACCGCTGTCCGATGATCCACTCTGGATTACTTTGGTACCTTCCTGCCAAGCTTATTTCTAAGCATCGTCGGTCTGGTACACAGCATTGCATACATGATAGAGCCTATGGCTGAAGCATAGGAACATCTTTCATTTTCTCTCTATCTTCTCATTGTGGTCGGGCATTGAGTCGACTCAATCTCACACCTTGTAATACTGGTAAAAACCTTTCTTTGCTCGATCCATTTTGAACTTTTTCAAAACTTTATCAAGGTATGTGCTTTGTGAAAGTCCAATTAAGCGTCTTGATCTATCTCTATAGATCTTGATGCCCAATATGTAAGCAGCTTCACCGAGGTCTTTCATTGAAAACTTTTATTCAAGTATCCTTTTATGCTATCCAGAAATTCTATATCATTTCCAATCAATAATATGTCGTCCACATATAATATCGAAATGCTCTGAGCTCCCACTCACTTTCTTGTAAATACAAAGCTTCTCCAAAAGTCTCAGATAAAACCATATGCTTTGATCACACTATCAAAGCGTTTATTCCAACTCCGAGAGGCTTGCACGGACCATAAATTGATCATTGGAGCTTGCACACTTTGTTAGCACCCTTTGGATCAACAAAACCTTCTGGTTGCATCATATACAACTCTTCTTCTAGAAATCCATTCAAGAATGCAGTTTTACATCCATTTGCCAAATTTCATAATCATAAAATGCGCAATTGCTAACATGATTCGGACAGACTTAAGCATCGCCACGGTGAGAAAGTCTCATCGTAGTCAACCCCTTGAACTTGTCGAAAACCTTTCGCAACAAGTCGAGCTTTATAGACGATTACATTACCATCAGCGTCGGTCTTCTTCTTAAAGATCCATTTATTCTCAATGGCTTGCCGATCATCGGCAAGTCAACCAAAGTCCATACTTTGTTCTCATACATGGATCCCATCTCAGATTTCATGGCTTCCAGCCATTTTATGGAATCTGGGCTCACCATCGCTTCTTCATAGTTTGTAGGTTCGCCATGGTCAAGTAACATGACTTCGAATAGGATTACCGTACCACTCAGTGCGTATTTTACTCTGGTTGACCTCACGAGTTCAGTAGTAACTTGATCTGAAGTTTCATGATCAATATCATTAGTTTCCTCACTAATTGGTGTAGTTGTCACAGGAACCGTTTCTTGTGATGAACTACTTTCCAATAAGGGAGCAGATACAATTATCTCATCAAGTTCTACTTTCCTCCCACTCACTTCTTTCGAGAGAAACTCCTTCTCTAGAAAGGATCCGAATTTAGCAACGAAAATCTTGCCTTCAGATTTGTGATAGAAGGTGTACCCAACAGTCTCCTTTGGGTATCCTATGAAGACACATTTTTCTGACTTGGGTTCGAGCTTATCTGGTTGAAGTTTCTTCACATAAGCCTCGCAGCCCCAAGCTTTAAGAAACGACAACTTTGGTTTCTTGCCAAACCACAGTTCATAAGGTGTCGTCTCAACGGACTTTGATGGTGCCCTATTTAACGTGAATGCGGCCGTCTCTAAAGCATATCCCCAAAACGATAGCGGTAAATCAGAAGAGACATCATAGATCGCACCATATCAAGTAAAATACGATTCGACGTTCGGACACACCATTTCTCCGTGGTGTTCCGGTGGCGTGAGTTCTTGAAACTATTCCGCATTGTTTCAAATGTGAACCAAACTCATAACTCAAATATTCTCCTCCACGATCAGATCGTAGAAATTTTATTTTCTTGTTACGATGATTTTCCACTTCACTCTGAAATTCTTTGAACTTTTCAAATGTTTCAGATTTGTGTTTCATTAAGTAGATATACCCATATCTGCTCAAATCATCTGTGAAGGTGAGAAAATAACGATACCGCCATGCGTGCCTCAACATTCATTGGACCACAAACATCAAGTATGTATGATTTCCAACAAATCAGTTGCTCGCTCCATAGTTCCGAGAACGGCGTTTTAGTCATCTTGCCCATGAGGCACGGTTCACAAGTACCAAGTGATTCATAATCAAGTGATTCCAAAAGTCCATCAAGATGGAGTTTCTTCATCGTTTTACACCGATATGACCCAAACGGCAAGTGCCACAAATAAGTTGCATTATCATTATCAACTCTGCATCTTTTGGTTTCAACACTATGAATGTGTGTATTACTACTATCGAGATTCAATAAAAATAGACCACTCTTCAAGGGTGCATGACCATAAAAGATATTATTCATATAAATAGAACAACCATTATTCTCTGTTTTAAATGAATAACCGTCTCGCATTAAACAAGATCCAGATATAATGTTCATGCTTAACGCTGGCACCAAATAACAATTATTTAGGTCTAAAACTAATCCCGATGGTAGATGTAGAGGTAGCGTGCCGACCGCGATCACATCGACTTTGGAACCATTTCCCACGCGCATCGTCACCTCGTCCTTAGCCAATCTTCGCTTAATCCGTAGTTCCTGTTTCGACTTGCAAATATTAGCAACAGAACCAGTATCAAATACCCAGGTCCAGACTTGGGTTTCTTCTCTTGAGCAGCAACTTTCTTGTTGTTCTTGAAGTTCCCCTTCTTCTTTCCTTTGCCCTTTTTCTTGAAACTAGTGGTCTTGTTGACCATCAACACTTGATGTTCTTTCTTGATTTCTACCTCCGCGGCTTTTAGCATTGCGAAGAGCTCGGGAATTGTTTTGGTCATCCCTTGCATATTATAGTTCATCACGAAGCTCTTGTAGCTTGGTGGCAGTGATTGGAGAATTCTGTCAATGACACTATCATCCGGAAGAGTAACTCCCAGTTGAATCAAGTGATTATTATACCCAGACATTTTGAGTATATGTTCACCGATGTAACTATTCTCCTCCATCTTGCAGCTATAGAACTTATTGGAGACTTCATATCTCTCAATCCGGGCATTTGCTTGAAATATTAACTTCAACTCCTGGAACATCTCATATGCTCCATGACGTTCAAAACGTCGTTGAAGACCCGGTTCTAAGCCGTAAAGCATGGCACACTGAACTATAGAGTAGTCATCGACTTTGCTCGCCAGACGTTCACAACTTCGGCGTTGCTCTGCAAAGAGGCACTGGCACCCAGCGGTGCTTCCAGGATGTAATTCTTACGTGCAGCAATGAGGATAATCCTCGTTACGGACCCAGTCCGTAATTGCTACCATCATCTTTCAACTTTGCTTTCTCAAGGAACGCATTAAAATTCAACGGAACAACAAAGACGAGCCATCTATCTACGAAGAAACATAGACAAGCAAAAATACTATCGGTACTAAGTTCATGATAAATTTAAGTTTAATTAATCATATTAAAACTCCCACTTAGACAGACATCTCTCTAGTCATCTAAGTGATTACGTGATCCAAATCAACTAAACCATGTCCGATCATCACGTGAGATGGAGTAGTTTCAATGGTGAACATCACTATGTTGATCATATCTACTATATGATTCACGTTCGACCTTTCGGTCTCCGTGTTCCGAGGCCATATCTGTTATATGCTAGGCTCGTCAAGTTTAACCTGAGTATTCGCGTGTGCAACTGTATTGCACCGTTGTATTTGAACGTAGAGCCTATCACACCCGATCATCACGTGGTGTCTCAAGACGAAGAACTTTCATAACGGTGCATACTCGTGGAGAACACTTCTTGATAATTTTAGTGAGAGATCATCTTATAATGCTACCGCCAATCAAAGCAAGATAAGATGCATAAAGGATAAACATCACATGCAATCAATATAAGTGATATGATATGGTCATCATCATCTTGTGCTTGTGATCTCCATCGCCAAGCACCGTCATGATCACCATAGTCACCGCGCGACACCTTGATCTCCATCGTAGCATCGTTGTCGCCTCGCCAACTATTGCTTCTACGACTATCGCTACTGCTTAGTGATAAAGTAAAGCAATTACATGGCGTTGCATTTCATACAATAAAGCGACAACCATATGGCTCCTGCCATTGCCGATAACTCGGTTACAAAACATGATCATCTCATACAATAAAATATAGCATCACGTCTTGACCACATCACATGACAACATGCCCTGCAAAAACAAGTTAGACGTCCTCTACTTTGTTGTTGCAAGTTTTACGTGGCTGCTACGGGCTGAGCAAGAACCGTTCTTACCTATGCATCAAAACCACAACGATAGTTTGTCAAGTTGGTGTTGTTTTAACCTTCGCAAGGACCGGGCGTAGCACACGCAGTTCAACTAAAGTGAGAAAGCAGACACCCGCCGGTCACCTTTAAGCAACTAGTGCTCAAGCGGTGAAACCAGTCTCGCGTAAGCGTGACGCTGTAATGTCGGTCCGGGCCGCTTCATCTCACAATACCGCCGAACCAAAGTATGACATGATGGTAAGCAGTATGACTTATATCACCCACAACTCACTTGTATTCTACTCGTGCATATGACATCAACGCATAAAACCTGGCTCGGATGCCACTGTTGGGGAACGTAGTAATTTCAAAAAAAATCCTACGCACACTCAAGACCATGGTGATGGCATAGCAACGAGAGGGAGAGTGTATGTCCACGCACTCGTGAGACCGTGAAGCGGAAGCGTTATAACAACGCTGTTGATGTAGTCGACGTATTCACGATCCGACCGATCCAAGTACCGAACGTATGGCACCTCCGAGTTTTGCACACGTTCAGCTCGATGACGATCCCCGGGCTTCGATCCAGCAAAGCGTCCGGGATGAGTTCCATCAGCACGACGGCGTGGTGGCGATGATGATGCTCCATCGACGCAGGGCTTCGCCTAAGCTCATGACGATATGACCGAGGTGTAATATGGTGGAGGGGGCACCGCACACGGCTAAGGAACGATCACGTAGATCAACTTGTGTGTTATGGGGTGCCCCTGCCCCGTATATAAAGGAGCAAGGGAAGTGCGGCCGGCCCTAGGAGGAGGCGCTGGAGGAGTCCTACTCCCACAGGGAGTAGGACTCCCCCTTCCTAGTTGGATTAGGTTTGGGGAGGGAAGAGGGAAGGGGCGCCCCCTCTCCTTGTCCTATTCGGACTAGAGGGAGGGCGCTGCCTGCCCTGGCCGCCCTCCTCTTCTCCCCTTATGGCCCATCAAGGCCCATTGACCCCGGGGTTCCGTAACCCCGGTGTTCCGTAAAATCCTGTTTTCATCGGAACCTTTCCAAGTCAAACATAGGCTTCCAATATATCAATCTTTATGTCTCGATCATTTGAGACTCCTCGTCATGTCCGTGATCACATCCGGACTCGAACAACCTTCGTTATATCAAAACTTATAAACTCATAATAAACTGTCATCGAAGCGTTAGCGTGCGGACCCTACGGGTTCGAGAACTATGTAGACATGACCTAGAACTATTCTCGGTCAATAACCAATAGCGGAACCTGGATGCCCATATTGGTTCCTACATATTCTACGAAGATCTTTATCGGTCAAACCGCATAACAACATACGTCGTTCCCTTTGTCATCGGTATGTTACTTACCCGAGATTCGATCGTCGGTATCCAATACCTAGTTCAATCTCGTTACCGGCAAGTCTCTTTACTCGTTCCGTAATACATCATCTCACAACTAACTTATTAGTTGCAATGCTTGCAAGGCTTATGTGATGTGTATTACCGAGAAGGCCTAGAGATACCTCTCCGACAATCGGAGTGACAAAACCTAATCTCAAATACGCCAACCCAACATGTACCTTTGGAGACACCTGTAGTACTCCTTTATAATCACCCGATTCGTTGTGACGTTTGGTAGTACCAAAGTGTTCCTCCGTAAACGGAGTTGCATAATCTCATAGTTACAGGAACATGTATAGGTCATGAAGAAAGCAATAGCAATATACTAAACGATCAAGTGCTAAGCTAACGGAATGGGTCATGTCAATCACATCATTCTCCTAATGATGTGATCCCATTAATCAAATGACAACTCATGTCTATGGTTGGGAAACATAACCATCTTTGATTAATGAGCTAGTCTAGTAGAGGCATACTAGTGACTTATATGTTTGTCTATGTATTCACACATGTATTATGTTTCCGGTTAATACAATTCTAGCATGAATAATAAACATTTATCATGATATAAGGAAATAAATAATAACTTTATTATTGCCTCTAGGGCATATTTCCTTCAGGAGGCGCTCGCGCGACGGCTCAGGGTCGGGCGCAGGGAGCCTTGGGATTAGGCGGCGGGCGGCTTGGCGCTTCTTGAGGGGCCTGATCGGGCCCAAAGGGACTGGCAAAAGGGGAGAGAGAGGAGGGCAACGTGGCGCCTCCTGAGTGGCTGCACGCGGCAGTGAGGGGTGACGTGGCGGTGGGCTGTTGGTTGGAGCAGCGGCGCGGGGTGGTGGCTGGCTGCAGGGGCGGTGCCAAGTGGCGAGTAGGGGCTGGGTAGGCACGAAAATTGAGGAAGAGAGATTCTCGAGGTAGGGGAAGGCTAGGTTAGTCCAATTTTAGGAAGGAGGGGATGATTATATAGGGTATGTGCTAGGTGTCGGTGTCAAAACCGGCAGATCTCGGGTAGGGGGTCCCGAACTGTGCGTCTTAGGATCAAAGGTAACAGGAAACAGGGACACGATGTTTACCCAGGTTCGGGCCCTCTTTATGGAAGTAACACCCTACTTCCTGCTTGATTGACTTTGATGAGTATAGGGGTTACAAGAGTTGATCTACCTCGAGATCGTAATGGCTAAAGCCTAGATGTCTAGCCTATATGATTATGATTGCCCCTACAGACTAAACCCTCCGGTTTATATAGACACCGGAGGGGGCTAGGGTTGTACAGAGTCGGTTTACAGAGAAAGGAATCTTCATATCCGAACGCCAAGGAGAGTCCCATACGGACACGGGGGGAAGCCTTCTATCTTGTACCTTCTTGGCCCACCAGTCCGGCCCACGTTACATAGTCGGGATTGCCCGAGGACCCCCTAATCTAGGACCCCCTCAGTAGCCCCCTGAACCAGGCTTCAATGACGATGTGACCGACACGCAGATTGTCTACGGCATTGCAAGGCGGGTTCCTCCTCCGAACACTTCAAAGCTGTTGATTAACAAGAACTATATCCGGCTCTGTTTAGCAGTTTCAACCCACCAAAGTGAGGGTATAATACTAAATCAAAGAACACAATATGTCTTTACTAACAGCTTTACTGGCGAGACATTATGTCTGGCCACTTCATTATTTTGAATCGTTTTTGACCCCCCCGTTCGCGTTTCGAGACGCAGCCTCCGATGACACATATTGTCAAAGAAGAGATCGTGTCCCCTTATTACGGGATTCTCATCAATATGGGCTTGGGAAACCCAACCGTGTCGTTCGCATGACCCCTTGGGAATAGGTGAGCTTTAAGGCTCGTGGGGGGACACATGATATTCACTGCCTTTTTAAGGAGTTAAGGATCCACCTTTTTACCCCATGCCTTCTTCCTCCTCAGCCTATCCACCCTCGAGCTCCAACGCCCAAGTCTTAATCTTTTTCGTCCCCCGCAAACATTCCAGCCATGTCCGGATCTGGAGCGTAGGGCAAATGGATGGCCTCCTCCGTCACGGAGGGGAACATCCAGGAGCTCCGGGAAGCGAGGTACCTAGCCAAGGAAATCACCCACCGGCTTCCTGCCAAAAAGCAGATTGTCCCCACTCTGGAGCCCAATGAGAGGGTAGTATTCATACCCCATTTCCTTCACGGACTAGGATTTCCCCTTCATCCTTTCGTCCACAGTCTCATGTTTTACTAAAGGCTAGATTTCCATGATCTAGCCCCAAATTCCTTCCTCAACATTTCGGCATTCATCGTCGTATGCGAGGCATTCCTCCGCATTCCCCCCCCCCCCACTTCGGCCTATGGCTCAAGGTCTTCAACGTGAAGTCGAAAGTGGTGGATGGCCAACACGCGGAGTGCGGTGGAGCCATGGCGAGCAAGCTTCCCAACGTCACCTGGCCCAAGGGCACCTTCGTGGAGACTGTGAAGGGATGGCAGCAGGAGTGGTTCTATGTCACGGAACCCCGTGAATCCACATGGGACGCTCCTCGCGAGTTCAAGCCCGGGCCTCCAATGCGGCTAACATCTTGGCTCAACAAGCGCCTAGACTGGGCGTCGTCCGACGAGGTGATGATGTTGTAGAAGCACGTCAAGAGTATGGTAGACGAGAATACCAGCCTTGCCAGCGTGATCCAGGTGATGCTCTTTCGCCGGATTCTCCCCTGCCAACGACGGACTCAGTATATGTAGGAGTTCGACCCAGCTGGTCCCCGGACCCTGCAACGGTTCTTCGGCACGAAGCATGAAGACATGTGGAAGCTGCTTTTCAAGACCCAAAAGACGTGGCCGAAAACGACCGAAGGCCTCGGCCATGACTGTACTCATGCAGCGACTCCGGTAAGTTTTGTGATAACCTTATTTTGTAAGTCCAAGGAGCATACTAAGCTCTCCATTCCTCCCACAGGGCTGGAAGAAGAAGGCGGAGTGGATTCAATGTCTGGCTCCGCTACCCGAGGACCCAACCATTCCTCTATTGACGAGGATGCTGGTCCCGACACCATATCAGGCACCGGAAAGAAGGCCAAGAATAAGAGCAAGGAGGACAAGGGTGGCTCTGCTATAAAGGCACTTCAAACATAGTGTCCGAAGACACTGAAACTATCTCTTCTCATGACGAAGATGAAGAGGAGGAGGAAGAGAGCAATTCCCCCCTTAAGGGGGGAAAGAAGAAGAGAGCGGCCTCCGTGGATCTAGATGCGGAGGCATCCATGAAAGGGCGAATCTCCCTTACGGATGATTCTGAGACTGAAGCCGACGACATCCACTAGTGGTGCTCCACGCCTAAGCCCCTGGCCGGATCGTAAATATTCAAAGGTATTGTATATATATCTGGTTTTTCGCCTTGTGGTTTTAACACGTTGACTTGCGTGCTGCAGCCTAGCTTGTGACCTCCCCCAATGATCCTCATCTTCTGGGAATTCGCTGGGTCCGAACATGATGGAGAGCGAGTCACCTCCGCCAGCTTTCGGGACAGGGAGAGGTGCGGGAGGCCGCCAAGACGGCGCCACAGGGTGATACCCCTGGTGTCGAGAACATAGGGGAACCGACCCCCATGGAGACTGGAGACGGGGGCCGTGTCAAATTTGGCCCCCAACCAAATGTCATTCCAGAGACCCACAAAGTCTCCAGAGGCAGATGAGCAGCCTCCTTGAAAAGAAGGGGCGAGCCCATTCCACCAGCGACCTCTGTCAATCCGGAGGCACCGGACACTCTAGTGGGAGAGCTTCAAAGCGCCACCATTGTGGAAGAACATCGTACCCTTATGAGTACGGTGGTTGAAAAGGTTCGGTGTGCTAAAAGCAGATTGAACAAGGCCTACACTAGCCTTCTGAGAGGCTTTGAGATATGTGATACAACGCCTTTTAGCTATATAAGAGGAATACCTGTGTATATATAGTATAGCCCCTGAGAGTCTGATCGGTGTTCGCAAAGAAAGGTAGAACAAAGAATCTAGTAACTCGCGTAGGAGATTAACATACATATCTATTTGAAAAAATAGGCTGTGATGCAGGCGTCAGCTTCCCATGCCGCCGAAGCGTCTGAGCTGAGCTGGAAGTTAGAGGAAAAGCAAGGTATGTGATACCGAAACATGTTTGAAATAATGTCAGCTCTGATTTGTTATCTGAATGAGTTTTATAATTATGCTCATAGCTGATGCGTCTGAGGTCGAGACCCTCAAGAGTGCGCTGGCCGAAGCCAAGAAGAAGGCGGAGGAGGAACGAGCAGCTCGCCTGAAACATGAATTAAGGATGGAGGAAGTCCAGCAAGAGCTCAAGGATGCTATAAGCAAGTGTGAGTCCTTAGAGCGCAAGATTTAGGATCAAAATTCCGAACTTGCAAAAGCCCTCCAAAGTGCATAGGAAGCCCGGGCCGAAGCCCAAAGCGCCTGCCGGGAGATCCAAGAGGCAAAGCTGATTGAAGTGGGTAAGGCCTTTAACATTCAGAGCAAATTTGTGGGAAGAAAAGTATATCTTACTGACCCGGATTTGGAGTTCTCCATGAGCGTTTGCAGACCTGCCCCGGAGTATTGCTGACGCTGCAGAGTTCTTCCGAGCCGAAGAGGGGAGCTCGACAGAAAAGCTGTTTTGGTCGCAGTACCTTGCGCCAGAGCATCCCGTGCCCCTCAGCGTTCAGTTGTAGCAGTTGACCGAACTGCATAGGGTGGCCAGATTGGCCATGAGGGATTTTATAATCCGTCTTTGGCCCGCCGAACCCATACCCAGCAGCTACTTCGGGCTCGTGAAGCGGCTCGTCAGTGCCTGCCCCCGGCTTGATGCCGTGAAGTGGTCAATCTGCATCAAAGGTGCACGGATGGCCTTCGCCCGTGTCAAGGTGCAGTAGGCGAAGATGAACACCGTCAAGCTTGCAACCGAGGGACTGCCCGCAGGCAAAGAGCATCGCACGTCAGAGCAGTATTTCGACGACGTCCTCGAAGGAGCCCGCATTGTAGAGGGCCAGTGCTCGAAGGACATTATTTTTGAATGAAGGTATTCTTGTTGTTCTGAACTTTGTATTATGAAACAAGGTTGATGTATAATATGTTGCTTATTTTACCTCAAATTCTTTTCCTCTTGTGCGGTCGTTTATGGTATCTTGAGAGTTGGCCAGTCGTCGGCTTCAGCCCCGACGTAGGTAGTACGGGGGTGTTCGGAATAGAAACTGAACACACTTGTCCCATTAATTTGGTCCTTGAAGGAGGTGTTAGTGCGGCGAACCAGGCAATCAGACTATGTGGCTTTATCGCTCTAACTTAGCCATAGGAGTTTGACAATGAGATTGTAGGCGCAACCCCTGGTATTATTCGATTGGGTGATGTGGACGCCTGACCAGGTGAAGACCGGTCCCTCGCGTAATGCGGAAAAAATCACAAGAGATTTGTAATTGGTCCCTGAATAGCTGACCAGCTCCTGCCGCACCATGACAGTCCGTTTTCGGCTTTCTCTACTGAGGTGTTTATTTGGATGAACCGGAAACACAATCACATTAGTTATCCCTTTACTGCCTTAGCTGAATGAGCAGAACGTAAGGTAGTAACCACAGGAGCCGAGCAACCCAACTATTGACCAAAGACATGATTCGGAGCTGATGCATATAGTGCTATATTCGTGACGCTGAATTGTACTATAAATGTGTTCGGACTTGTTTTATTTTTAAGAAATGTACGTGGCCGGATAGAGCCCCTGGCGATTTAATTCGTACCGAGGTGTACATGGCAATCAGACGAAGAAAGGGGGAATACGAACTAGGAAATAAACCGGTAACGAATATGTTGGGCAAAAGTATGTTTCCATTATAGTCTGATTGATACGTCAAGACGTATTTTTATAAATAGTGCGGTAAGCATCGAGGCTATTTTACATGCCAAGTACAAGGGAAAGTTGTGTACGGTTTGTAGAAGGGAAGAGGTGATCTTTAAGGATCCTTTAGATAATCTGCCACACGTCCACGCTGCTTTTCTCCTTGGTGTATTATCCTTCGAAAGGATCAACGATTGGGTTTTCATGAGGGGCCTAAAAAAGGGTTCTTGGTACCGTCGAAAGGTGGTGTGGCTTGTAAGGAACCTGGAAAGAGAAAAAAAGAAATATGAGGGTCCAGATAGGTTTGAGCCGTATGGTGGACTTTATCTTCACTATTCCTCCGTCTTTGCCCATGGTATCTTTAGTGCGTAGTTATGTACGCGTGGTACATGTGGCGCAATTCGGCTAGGGCTGGGACGGAGGCAAAATTGCTAATCGAGCTCCTGACAAGCTGGACTGTCATGCTACGGGGTAGTCCGGACTCGTTTGATAGTGTCCGGGGGCTTTACTGCCGATGTAGTATTTGGTATTATAAGGACGCCTTGTGTCTCTCCTGCAAGGGCCGCGGTGTGCTCTTCGGTGCGGAGGGAGCGCTCCATGTTTCCATTGACTGTTATAACACCCCGTGGTCTGGGCATCTTGACTTTGAGGTAGGCATAGTGTGGGACCGCATTGAAGCGAGCGAACGCGGTCCGTCCGAGCAGCGCATGGTAGCCACTATGGAAAGGGACGATGTCGAAGATCAAATCTTCACTTCGGGAGTTGTCCGGCGAACCGAAGACAACCTCCAGTGTGATTGAGCTCATGCAGTGGGCCTCTACACCAGGTATTACTCCCTTGAAGGTGGTTCTAGTGGGCTTGATTCTTGAAGTATCAATACCCATCTTGCGGACTGTGTCCTGATAGAGCAGTTTAAGGCTACTGCCGCCGTCCATGAGGACTCGCGTGAGGTGGAATCTATCAATAATTGGGTTGAGCACTAGCGCGGCCGAGCCGACTGGCTCGATCGCGTAGACGTCTCGTAAGGCGCGCTTGCGCTCCTACTTGGGGATTGGAGTAACCTATATCATATTCACCGTTTTGACCTCAGGGGGAAATTTCTTCTGTCCCCCTGTGTTCGACGGGCGAGGCTCCTCATCGTCGTCCTCGCTGGGCGACCCTTTCTCCTTGTGTTCGGTATTTAACTTACCGGCCTGTTTGAAGACCCAACAACTTATGTTAGTATGGTTGGCAGGCTTGTCAGGAGTGCCGTGGATCTGGCAAGGTCGATCAAGTAGTCGGTCCAGGCTTGATGAATTATCTCTATTTCTTTTGAATGGCTTCTTCCGATGGCCGGATTTGGATCCACTGAATCCGGTGTTGACCGCCGTATCCTCGGTATTGTCATTGTTGCTTCGACGCTTATGTTTGTTGCGTCGGGTCCTACCATTGTCGTTTCTAGCTTCGGAAGTGCCGGGGTCGCTGGTACTGTTGCTGCTACGGGCTAGCCAGCTATCTTCGCCTGTGCAAAAGCGGGTCATTAGTGCTGTAAGGGCTGCCATGGACTTCGGCTTTTCTTGGCCGAGGTGTTGGGCGAGCCATTCGTCGCGGATGCTGCGTTTAAAGGCCGCCAGGGCTTCGGCGTCCGGACAGTCGACAATCTAGTTCTTTTTAATTAGGAACCTGGTCCAGAATTTCCTAGCCGACTCTCCGGGCTGCTGGACTATATGACTAAGGTCATCGACGTCCGGGGGCCGGATATACATGCCTTGGAAGTTGTCTCTAAAGGCGTATTCCAAGTCTTTCTAGCTTCCAATAGAGTTTTCTGGGAGGCTATTTAACCAGTGTCGAGTTGGTCCCTTAAGTTTTATGGGGAGGTATTTGATGGCATGTAGATCATCACTGCGAGCCATGTGGATGTGGAGAAGAAAATCCTTGATCCATACTACGGGGTCTGTTGTGTCGTCGTATGATTCGATGTTCACGGGTTTAAACTCTTCCGTGAACTGGTGTTCCATTACCTCATCGGTGAAGCATAGGGGGCGCACGGTGCCCCTGTATCGGGCGATATCACGGTGTAGTTCGAATGAAGGCCGTATACGGTTTTCGGCTCGTGCAAGGTTGTGTCTGTCCCGCCAGGTCTGATGGCCATCCCCATATGTTGGGGCATGCCCCCTCGATCCATAGATTGATCTTGTCAGACCGACTCTATTGTCCAGGTCCTTGCGTAAGTCGGAGGTATAGCCCGGGCGTTACCTCCCTGCCTCTACGGCGGGATGGCGCGGGCTGGTGTTCAACATGATTAGCGGGTCTGTCCCGTCCACGTGGCGGTCGGTCAGGCTCGTCGACAGTTTTATGCTTTGGTGGTATGGGATCAAGGGCCTCATCATCGAATTCAGGTAGTAGCTTGCGTTTCAGGTAACTCTTAGTTGGGCATTCGAGGCCGTATTCCTCGGCAGCCAGGACATTGGTCCATCTGTCATTGAGTAGATCATGATCAGCTCGAAGTTGCTGCTGCTTTTTTTTTCAGGCTTCTTGCAGTGGCGATTAGCTGGCGTTTGAAGCGCTCTTGTTCGAGAAATTCCTCCGGCACGATAAAATCTTCGCTGCCGAGGCTCACTTCCTCTTAGGAGATCGATAGGTAATTACTGTCCTCCGAGCCCTAGTTCTTGACAGATCGTCGGGTTTTACTTGCCCATCCTCCCAATCATCCTGTTCGGATGTTGGTTCTACAGGGGCTTTGGGGTCTTTGGCATTCTCTGGAGTGTTATCGTCTCTGGTGCCGGTATTGCTGTCTTTGTCGCGGCGCGATTTTGAGCGGCACCGTTGACGTCGACGCCTCGGAGGGGCTTCGGCAGGCTTGTCCTTAACCGGATCCTTCTTGCCGTCGTCGTCCTCCTTGGGTGTGTCCACCCTGTACACGTCGTATGTGGAAGTGGCCGTCCAGTGTCTGGTAAATGGAGGGTTTTGGCCTTGTTCGTCTCCAGCATCGTCGTCCATACTGTCGATGTCTTCAGAGGCATAGTCCAACATGTCAGTTAGATCTTCAATAGTGGCTATGAAGTGGGTGGTGGGTGGGATGTAAAATTCCCCGCTCTTAGCCCCTAGTCCGGGCTGGGCGTAATTTGGAAATGATTCCTCTGTAATGGCGAGGGATTGCATCTAGTCCAGAGCCTCGTTTAGGAGCGAGTTCTGGATAGAGAAGCGAGAGCCCGCCGGGCTAGCCGGGGTGGGGACCGCCTGGCCGTGCCCATTCAACGTGGACCTCGAGAGTTCGGACTCAGTGTCCGGCCGACTGTCCGGTGCTTCACTGACAAGGGGGGTTCGGTTCGTCTTCTGGCTAGCCATTGATGTCGTCCCCTTCAGATCTTTGGTAGCAAGTTCCATAATCGCAGAGAGTCCGACGGGCTCTAGACTACTTCCCTCGGACCTGATAGCCTGCACTGGAAGTAAGGCCAAAGCGGCGATCGGTGCCGCAAACCCTTCAAAGATCAAATCTCATTGGATATCGGTGACATAGTTTAGGTTCCCAAAACTGATCCGATGACCAGGGGCGTAGCTGTCGATCTGCTCAAGGTGGCCAATCAAGTTGGCTCGCAGTGCGAAGCCGCCGAATAGAAAATTTGGCCAGGGAGAAAAGTCTCCTCCATGGCGGCCTTGTCGTAGATAATCGATGGAGCCATCAAGCCTTCTATCGACATCACAGGGGAACTCTCAATGAAACCACCAATGTTGGTGTCAAAACCGGCAGATCTCGGGTAGGGGGTCCCGAACTGTGCATCTTAGGATTGAAGGTAACAGGAAACAAGGACACGATGTTTACCCAGGTTCGGGCCCTCTTTATGGAGGTAACACCCTACTTCCTGCTTGATTGACTTTGATGAGTATAGGGGTTAGAAGAGTTGATCTACCTCGAGATCGTAGTGGCTAAACCCTAGATGTCTAGCATATATGATTATGATTGCCCCTACGGACTAAACCCTCCAGTTTATATAGACATCGGAGGGGGCTAGGGTTGTACAGAGTCGGTTTACAGAGAAAGGAATCTTCATATCCGAACGCCAAGCTTGCCTTCCACGCCAAGGAGAGTCCCATCCGGACACGGGGGGAAGCCTTCTATCTTGTACCTTCTTGGCCCGCTAGTCTGGCCCACGTTACATTGCCCGGATGCCCCGGGACCCCCTAATCTAGGACTCCCTCACTAGGGTTGGGAGGGTTTGAGGCCGTTTCGGAGCCCTCCGATCGAGATCTGATGGTTCCAGTCAGAGGGGGGATAGGTTGGGCCAGGTGGGCTGTGTTAGAGGGGTTGGGCTGAGATGAGAGGGAAGGAGTGCAGCCCGGCAACAGTTTCCGGAGACCAAAAATGTCCGATGAATTAACTGGCAACAGTGCTGCTACGGATGACGGTTGTGCTGTCAAACGGACTCCAAATGCGATGCAATTTGGCAGGCGGTCAACCTATGCTATAAAAACACCGCATGCCAACTTTCATCCCATTCTGAGAACATTTTATGCCACTTATAAAATAATATTTCGGAGGTGCCAAGGGCGCGCGCGAGTGTGGTTGGACTCAGAACGGACAACGGAGAGAACTAGGAGACCCAAACGGATGCAAGTTTTGAAAAACAGGCAAATGAAATGCACATGATGATATGGCAAAATGCAACACGCAAGTGAATGACATGGCAACGATGGCGAATAACTGGAAGACATCTGGCGCATCAGTCTCGGGGCGTTACAATAGATTCGTTATTGTTTTGAATCAAAGTAGACATAGGCATATCATTAGGATCAACAGAAGCACTCTTGCTAGCAAATAATTTCATAAGCTCATCCGTCGTTCCACTCAAAACATTAATCTCTTCAATCGCATGCAATTTTTTACTAGTGGATGATCTTTCAGTATGCCATAATATTATCTAGGAGTTTAGTAGCTTATCCTAAATTTATTTCCATAAAAGTACCTCCCGCGGCCGAATCTAAAAGATTTCTAGAAGCAAAATTCAATCCGGCATAATTTTTTTGTATAATCATCCACAAATTAAAACCATGAGTAGGGCAATTTCATATCATAAATTTCATCCTCTCCCAAGATTGTGCAACATGTTCATGATCAAGTTGCTTAAAATTCATAATATCGTTCCTAAGGGAGATGAACTTAGCGGGACGAAAATACTTGGAAATAAAAGCTTCGTTACACTTATTCCATGAATCAATACTATCTTTAGGCAAAGATGAAAACCAAGTTTTAGCATGATCTCGAAGCGAGAACGGAAATAGCTTAAATTTAACAATATCATTATCCACATATTTTTTTTGCATATCACACAAATCAACGAAATTGTTTAGATGGGAAGCGGCATCTTCACTAGGAAGGCCGGAAAATTGAACTTTCATAACAATATTCAGCAAAGCGGCATTAATTTCACAAGATTCTGCATTAGTAGCGGGAGCAATCGGAGTACTAATAAAATCATTATTATTGGTGTTGGAAAAGTCACACAATTTGGTATTCTCTTGAGTCATCGTGACAAAGCAAGCAATCAAACACATGAGCACACTAATAGCAAACGAAGAAGACGAACGGAAGAGGGGCGAAGAAAATGCAAATTGTCGGTGTCAAAACCGGCAGATCTCGGGTAGGGGGTCCCAAACTGGGCGTCTAGGCGGATGGTAAAAGGAGACAAGGGACACGATGTTTTTACCCAGGTTCGGGCCCTCTCGATGGAGGTAATACCCTACTCCTGCTTGATTAATATTGATGATATGGGTAGTACAAGAGTATATCTACCACGAGATCAAGGAGGCTAAACCCTAGAAGCTAGCCTATGGTATGATTGTTGTTCGTCCTACGGACTAAAACCCTCCGGTTTATATAGACACCGGATAGGGTTAGGGTTACAGAGTTGGTTACAATGGTAGGAGATCTACATATCCAGACGCCAAGCTTGCCTTCCACGCCAAGGAAAGTCCCATCCGGACACGGACGAAGTCTTCAATTTTGTATCTTCATAGTCTTGGAGTCCGCCGTGATTTATAGTCCGCTATCCGGATACCCCTAGTCCGGACTCCTCAAGAGCTCTCGAACCAGGCTTCCATGACGATGAGTCCGGCGCATTGATTGTCTTCGCATTGCGAGGCGGGTTCTCCTCCGAATACTTCATAGAAGGTTTTGAACACAAGGATAGTGTCCGCTCGCAAAACAAGTTCCACATAACACCGAGAGAGAATAATTTTGCACAGATCTGCTGACGTATTCCGGCGTGACATCACACCACAGCAAGGCTTTTATATGAATCGTTTTTTACTGTTCCCACCTCAGCGTGTTTAGCGAGGCAGTTTCCTTGGCACGTCTTATCAAAGCATAGATCGTGCCCCCTTATTCCGGGATTCTCATCAATACGGACGTGGGTAACCCATCCGCGCCATTGATTACGGCGCTTGGGAAATAAGCGAGTTTTACCAGGCTGGTGGGGGACGCATAGCTTCGTCCGTCTATATAAGGGGATAAGGATCCACCTTTTCACCTACGCCTTCTTCCTCCTTTGCTTATCCATTTCCGCGCACTCGAGCTCCAGCGCCCAAGTCCGCACATCCCACCTCAACCTTTCTCCAATCATGTCAGGAGCGGGAGGCAGGTGGATGGCCTCCTCCGTCACGGAGGGGCACATCGCAAGACTGCGGGAGGCCGGATACTTGTCAGGCAACATCGCGCACAGGCTTCGCGACGAGGGGCAGCTCATTTCGACCCCTGGGCCCCGTGAGAGGGTGGTGTTTCTCCCCCACTTCCTCCGCGGACTAGGTTTTCCTCTTCACCCATTTGTCCAGTGGCTCATGTTCTATTACGGCCTGGACTTCCACGACCTGGCCCCGAATTTCATCCTCAACATCTCGGCGTTGATCGTCGTGTGCGAGGCTTTCCTCTGCATCCAGCCTCACTTCGGCTAATGGCTGAAGATCTTCAACGTCCGGCCGAAGGTAGTGGGCGGCCGTCAAGTGGAGTGCGGAGGCGGCATGGTTGGCAAGATGGCCAAAGTCCCATGGCTCGAAGGCGCCTTCGTGGAGACAATAAAGGGGTGCCAATCGGGGTGGTTCTACATCACCGAGCCCCGCAACACCAAATGGGTGGCGGCCCCCGGATTCAGATCTGGCTTCCCCACACGGCTCTCGTCATGGAAAGAGACGGGCCTGATGTGGGGGAATTCGGACGAGACATCTGGACTTCAAACATGCGTCCGAAACCTGGTGGCCAAGAATCTTAGGCTTGTCGATGTAATCCAGGTGATGCTCATCCGCCGGATTCTCCCATGCCAACAACGGGCTTTTAACTTGTGGGAGTTCGATCCGGCACATCACCAAACCTTGAGCCGGCTCTTAGACACTACATACGAAGACGCCTGGATGGTGCTGTTCAAGGGCGCCGAAGCCCCAGCATCCGCTACCAAAGATCGCGGATACAGCTCGCAGCGACCAGCCGGCAAGGTAAGTTATTTTACCCTTTACGGGGCTCTTTTTTCATAGATTGACTCTACGTGGGATCTAAAACTCCCTAATCATTGACAGGACTAGTTGAAGACGCGCCGGACAGATTAACCGTCTGCCTTTGCCGAAGACTCCAGCGGACGCCTGATTGACGGAAAGCTCTGCGGCTCCGCACCGCATATGGTGCCGGAGAAGAAGGCTAAGAAGGAGGCCACGGAACTCAAGGAGCTCCCGATGCAGTGCTGTCGATTCAAGCGGAATCTTCTCCCAAGACGAGGAGGAAGAAGAAGAAGCTCCTCCCCATGGGAGGAGAAGAAAAGGAAGGCCGCCTAACCGGGAGGCCGGAGGGTCCAAGAAGGAAGAACCCTTCCTCCGGATTCTTCCACCAACGCCGATTTACGGCGACGAGGATTGGCCCTACAGGCCAAGCCCTCGCAGATCGTAAGTGTTCGGATACCCATGGTTTTTCTTATTGCAGAGTGTTCTCTAATGTTGAACAATCAGGCAGCCCGCCTAAGGGCGAAGTTTGCCGATTCATCGAAAGCGGGTCCCTGGGCTCATCGGAAATGGAGAGTACTTGCTTCCGACCGCCTTCTCGCCTCGCCATGGACGACGCCATGGGTGGGGCCCCAAGGGGGCTTGGTCAAGAGGAGGTAGCGCAGAGGTGCCACGAGGCGACCTCCCGGACTCAGCGCTGGGGCAAGACCCCGGGGCTTTAAGCCCGACCCTCGTCCGGACTCCATGCCGGAACCATCAGCGGTTCCGGAGTCCGGACAGCGGATCCTTCGCAAGAAGGGTAAGACGCCGGTGTCCTCCGCCTAACCGAGGCACCGGATAGCTTCGAGGCGCTTAACAGCTCTTTCCATCGAGGAGGAACACCGACCGCCATGAGTGCGGTGATCCCGACATTCAGTCCGCCAAGAGCGAGCTAACTGGCATGTACCAGCCTTCTAACAGGCTTTGAGGTAAGTTTTAGAATATGTAAAAATATAACCGCATAGACAGAGTTCTCGATGCTTAGTTCGTGTTCGGAAAGAAAAGCCGACTAAGGATCTAAAAAGATATATGCAGGAGTCTAACATAAGTATGTCAATATGGGAATGCAGGCTGCGTTGCTGACCTCTGCCGCACTGACTGCGGAGGTCAATGCATTGAAGCAGAACCTCGAGCGGTCCGAGAATGAGCTCGGACAAGCCAAGAAGGAGCTTGAGGACAAGGAAGGTAAGTAATACCTTATTAAAGAAATACCTTATAGAAAAGGCTTTGGTTGCAAAAAATAACAGGAATAACTTGGGTACTGCAGGGGCCACGAACGAGGTGGCGACCCTGAAGGAAGCGGTGTCCGTGGCCGAAAACAAAGCGGCTGCGAACGCACTAAGCGAGAGAAGGGGAGGCGCAGCTGGCCAAGACGGCAAGAGCTCCAAGCTCTCGTGTAAAAACACGAGTGTTTGAGCGTGACTCAAGACTCGAGTCCGAGCTCACTCGGGTCTTGAGAGTGCCAAAGCTGCTAAGGCCGAGGCCCAAAAGCCTCCAAGAAATTGAGTCTTTAAAGAAGATAGCGGCGGTAAGGCATTCTTTATGCAAAGCAAGCATGTGAAAGTGAATTACCTATTACTTACCCGGATTCGAGCTCTCCAGAGCATTCGCAGATTTGCCCAGTGGTGCCCGACGCTGCCGCATTCTACCACACCTGTGGAGGGAGCTCCACGGAGAAGGTGTTCGGTCTCAAGATGCCGACGCCGACCATCCGGTGCCTGAGCGACCAGTGAAGCAGCTGGTCGAGCTCCATAAGGTCGCCGAACAGGCCATGAAGGGCCTTATAGCGCGGCTGTGGCCATTGGAGGCCATGCCCAGAGCTACTTCGGCTTGGTGCAGCTGGGCCGGTGGATGCCTCGTCCGCTGCTTGAAGTCATCAAGCGCCCGCCTGCATTGAAGGTGTCCGTCGGGCCCTTGCCCGTGCTAAAGTGCACCGGGCAAGCTGGATGCGGAGAGGCTTGTGACGGACGGGCCACCAAGGGCCATGAGCATCGTGACGCCTGAAATGTACTATGAGGGCCTCTGAAGGGTGCCCGCCGAATAGCGGATGAGTGCTCCGAGATGTAATTTTGAATAAACTCGCATTTGTTATCCTGTACCACTGAAAACTTGTTCATATGCGCTAAGCAACGCTATTAATTTAAAATATTACCTTCGTGCGGCCGCTTATCAAATTTGAGAGATGGCAAGTCGTTGGCTTCAACCCCATGCCACGAAAGTGCTGGGGTGTTCGGGATAAACTTGAGCACTCTTGTTCCCATTCTTGGGTCCATCTAGGAGGCGCCAACACAACGAACAAGGCAACCGGACTTATAATGCTTGAACACTCTCACTTAGCCATAGAATTCTATAATTTTAAATTTCGCGAAGCCCCTAGTATTCGAAGACCGAGTTCGGGCGCTATCCACGCCTTTGGCCGGACAATTCGGTTCCTCGCTCTAAGCGGCATAAGTCTTTAGGGACCCAAAAACCTCTCGAACAGCGATCGCTCTCGCCCTATCATGACGGCCAGTTTTAGCTTTCTCCATCGAGGTGCTCGACCCAAGATAAGCTGGGGCACAATCGCATGGTTCTCCCGTGCTACCTTAGCCGATATAGCGGAACGAAGGTACCAAAACACGGAGCCGGGCAAACCCAACTATTGACCCAAGACATGATTCGAGCCAATTCATATAATGCTATAAGTTCGGGTGCCGACTTGTGTAAGTGTTCGACTTATCACACCATAATTTTGGGATACTTGAGCCCGTAGGTATTGGCCGTACCAAAGTGTACGGTTGCAACATGTCATGAAATGAACACATCTATATATAAAGGAAATAGAGCAATAATAAGCAAAAGCTGTGTATTGCTTATTCAAAAAGGTACTGCAATGGAAGCAGAACGATACAAATAGTGCGGTAAGCAAGGGATGGGACTATCTAACATGTCCCCCTCCAGGGGTAAGCTGTTGGATGATATGTAAAACAGGTATAATGCTCGTAATAGAGACCACCTGAATGCTCGACGTGGCTTTCCGCTTCCCTGGCTGTTGCATCGTGAGTTCGGCGATTCGAGTGCCGGACAGGACTTCTCAAAGACGGAGTCCTGGAAGTAAAAAAAGGAAGAAAAAGAAAGAAACAAAAGAAAAAAGAAGTGACACAAACGGGAGCCCCTAGTGCGGTCGAGCCGCATTCTTGGCGTGTCGTTGTCTTGCCCCTCCCCATGTGCCCATGGTATCTCCAGAGCGTAATTATGTACGCGTAATACTACCTTCGCAATTTCGCGAGGGCTGGGGTTGGGGCCGGATTGCTACTCGTGCTTGAATCGTGCCAGGTGGTCTTGTTGCAGGTTACTTCGGGCGCGCTTGGCGGTGTCCGGACGCTTAGTGGCCGGACTCGAGAATTGCCGTGAGAGGCTATTCTGCACCTCCGCCGCAAGGGCCGCCGTATGCTCCTCCGTTCGGAGAGAGCGTTCGGTGTTTCCATTGACCGTGATTACTCCTCGAGGGCCTGGCATCTTGAGCTTGAGGTATGCGTAGTGCGGCACCGCATTGAACTTTGCAAATGCGGTTCGTCCGAGCAGTGCATGATAGCCGCTGCGGAATGGGACGATGTCGAAGATTAACTCTTTGCTTCGGAAGTTATCCGGAGATCCGAAGACCACTTCGAGTGTGACTGAGCCTGTACAATTGGCCTCTACACCCGGTATGACGCCTTTAATGGTCGCTTTGTAGGTTTAACTTGAGGGGTCTATGCCCATTTTTTGCATCAGATCCCGATAAAGCAGGTTCACGCTGCTACCGCCGGCCCATCGACTCGGTGAGGTGAAATCCGTCAATAATTGGGTCAAGAACCAATGCGGCGAAGCCACCGTGGACGGATGCTAGTGGGTGGTCCTTCGATCAAGGTGATCGGGCAGAAGACCATGGGTTGAACTTTGGGGCGACTAGCTCCATCGCATATCGTCCGTGAGTGCACGCCCCGCTCCCTTTTGGGTATGTGGGTTGCGATATCATGTTCACCGTCCGCACTTGTGTGGGAAAACCTTTCGTCCTCTATTGTTCGCAGCCGGGCTCTTCCTCGCCATCGCTATGCAGCCCCTTGTCATTGAGTTCGGCACTTAACTTGCCTGCTTGCTTGAACACCCAACAATCCCTGTTGGTGTGATTGGCTGGTTTTTCGGGGGTGCCATGTATTTGGCACAAGCGATCGAGTATGCGGTCCAAGTTGGACAGGCCCTGGGTGTTTCTTTTGAATGGCTTCTTCCGCTGACCGGGTTTAGAGCCATGAATCCGGCATTGACGGCCGTATCTTCGATGATATTGCTGTTAACGCGGCGCTTGTTCTTGTTATGACGACGACCGCCATTGCTGTCCTTGGTATCCGGACTATCAGGATGTTTGGCCAAGTTGTTGCTTCGAGCTAGCCAGCTGTCCTCTCCCGCACAAAAGCGAGTCATGAGGGTTGTGAGGGCTGCCATAGATTTCGGCTTTTCCTGTCCCAGGTGCCGGGCAAGCCACTTGTCGCGGATGTTATGTTTGAAGGCTGCAAGGGCCTCTGCATCCGGACAGTCAACGATTTGATTTTTCTTTGTTAGGAACCGAGTCCAGAATTGTCTGGCCGATTCTTCTTGCTGCTGAATTATGTGGCTAAGGTCATCGGTGTCTGGTGGTCGCACATATGTGCCCCGGAAGTTATCAAGGAATGTGGCTTCCGTGTCCTCCCAACAACCAATTGATTCTCTGGTAAGCTATTGAGCCGATGTCGGGCTGGTCCTTTAAGCTTGAGTGGGAGGTATTTGATGGCATGTAGATCATCACCATGGGCCATGTGGATATGGAGGAGATAATCCTCAATCCGGACCGCAGGATCTGTGGTACCATCGTATGATTCGATGTTTACGGCTTGAAGCCCTCGGGGATTTGATGATCCATTACTTCATCTGTGAAGCATAGTGGGTGTCTTGGCGCCTCAGATTGGGCTATATCACGACTTAGCTCATATGAGCTTTGTTCATCGTGTTCGCCCGCCGGTTTCTTTGTCTCCGCGCGACGGTAATCATCCCGCATTGCTGGGCGCCCACGCAATCCGTAGATCGATCTTGTATGTTTTGCCTTATCCTCCAATATATCTCGCAAGTCCGGCGTGTTTTCCCGTGCCATGGTACTTTTTGAGCGGCGTCGGGGTGTGGCTTGAGCGGAGGGCCGACAGGCTTCTCTGTCACGGCCACGAGGTGGCCGGTCTGCCATGTCGTGTGCCGGTGACTTGGGTGCTTCCTCCTATAATCGAGGCAACGGCCTGTGTTTGGGGTTGCTTTTGGAGGGGCATTCGAGTTCATACTCTTCGGCTGCAAGGACTTCAGTCCATCTGTCAGCTAGCAGGTCTTGATCAGCTATAAGTTGTTGCTGCTTTTTCTTGAGGCTGCTTGCCGTGGCTATAAGCCTGCGTTTGAAACGCTCCTGTTCGGCGGGATCCTCAGGCACGACAAACTCGTCGTCGTCGAGGCTTGCCTCATCTTCGGAGGGAGGCGCATAATTATCGTCCTCAATCTCTTTTTCTGTCGCACTGTCGTGCGGGCTTGCTTCTCCCTCCTCCTGTGCTGAGTCCTGCTGGAGGGGGTTCTCTTCGGCACTGTCCGGGGTGTTATTATCTCCCGTGCCGGAATCATCGTTTTTATTGTGGCGGGATTTAGAGCGGCGCCGCTGACGTCGGTGCTTCGGCTGTTTCTTGGAGGGGTCAGCCTCCGTTGTTCCATCGCCGTTCCCATCTTTTGGGATGTCCACCATATATATGTCATATGACGAGGTGGCCTTCCAGTGCCCTGTAGGCGTTGGGTCTTGGTCGTCTCCGGCATCGTCGTCCATACCGTTGATGTTTTCGGAGTCGTAGTCTAGCATGTCGGTTAAATCATCGACAATGGCTACAAAGTGGGTGGTGGGTGGGCGTTGAATTTCTTCATCGTCCGCATCCCAACCTTCCCGTCCGTAGTCCGGATAAAGAGAGAGACTTTAGTGAATTCAGGATGTCGCCAAGGGGCGAGTGCTGAAAGATGTCCGCGGCAGTGAACTCCATGATCGCGGCAATCGGATTCGATTGGCGGGGAGCGGAGGTTCGAGTCCGGAGAGGAGTCCGGCACCCTGAGTCGAGGTCTTCGCAGCGACAGGATGGAGTTCGCTCAATCGCCGAGAGATTGTAGCCCCGAGGCGGTGTCCAACCACTCGCCCTCGATCGGGAATCCGGCCCGGATTAAGAGTCGGAGCGGATCTTGGTGTGGCCTCTGTGGCACCGCTCGCTCGCAGAGCTAGATCATGCCCATCGAGACAAAGGCGCGGCTTGGCTGCGGCTCGAATCCGTCGAAGATCAAGTCTCCGCGGATATCGGTCAGATAGTTTAAACTTCCAAATCTGACTTGATGGCCGGGCGTAGCTTTTGATCTGCTCCAGATGGCTGCTTAATTGGCCCGCAGCATTGCAAAGCCGCCAACACGTAAGATCTGTCCGGGAGAAAAGTCTCAACCTGGACCGCGTCGTTGTTGATGATCGAAGGAGCCATCGGGCCTATCGGTGACGACACAGAGGAAATCTCAATAAAAGCACCAATGTCGGTGTCAAAACCGGCGGATCTCGGGTAGGGGGTCCCGAAATATGCGTCTAGGCGGATGGTAACAGGAGACAAGGGACACGATGTTTTTACTCAGGTTCGGGCCCTCTCGATGGAGGTAATACCCTACTCCTGCTTGATTAATATTGATGATATGGGTAGTACAAGAGTAGATCTACCACGAGATCAAGGAGGCTAAACCCTAGAAGCTAGCCTATGGTATGATTGTTGTTCGATCCTCGAACTAAAACCCTCCGGTTTATATAGACACGGATAGGTTAGGGTTACAAGTCGATTACAATGGTAGGAGATCTACATATCCGTACGCCAAGCTTTCCTTCCATGCCAAGGAAAGTCCCATCCGGACACAGGACGAAGTCTTCAATCTTGTATCTTCATAGTCTTGGAGTCCGGCCGTGACGATAGTCCGGCTATCCGGACACCCCCTAGTCCGGGACTCCCTCACAAATATTTTCCAAAATCGTGTTAGAAGTGGGGGAGAGGAAAATGAGAGGCGAATGGCGAATAATGTAATGCAAGAGATGAGAGTTTATGATGGGTACTTGGTATGTCTTTACTTGGCGTAGATCTCCCCGGCAACGGCGCCAGAAATTCTTCCTGCTACTTCTTGAGCTTGCGTTGGTTTTTCCCTTGAAGAGGAAAGGGCAACGCAGCAAAGCAGAGATAAGTATTTCCCTCAGTTTGAAAACCAAGGTATCAATCCAATAGGAGACAACGCACAAATCACTGAATACCTGCACAAACAATCAAACAACTTGCACCCAACACGATAAAGGGGCTGTCAATCCCCTCACGGTTACTTGCAAAAGTGAGATTTGATAGAGATATATAAACGATAAAGTAAATATTTTTGGTATTTTTTGTTTATATATCGGAAAGTAAAAGATTGCAAAACAGCATATCGGAAACTTATATGATGGAAAATAGACCCGGGGGCCATAGGTTTCACTAGAGGCTTCTCTCAAGATAGAAAATAATACGGTGGGTGAACAAATTACTGCCAAGCAATTGATAGAAAAGCTCAAAGTTATGATGATATCTAAGGCAATGATCATAAATATAGGCATAACGTCCTTGTCAAGTAGACCAAAACGATTCTGCATCTACTACTATTACTCCACATATCGTCCCCTATCCAGCATGCATCTAGAGTATTAAGTTCATAAAGAACGAAGTAGCGAATTAAGCAAGATGACATGATGTAGAGGAATTAACTCAAGCAATATGATGAAAACCCCATCTTTTTATCCTCGATGGCAACAATATAGTACATGCCTTGCTGCCCCTATTGTCACAGGGAAAGTACACCACAAGATTGAACCCAAAGCTAAGCACTTCACCTATTGCAAGAAAAACCAATCTAGTTGGCCAAACTAACCCCATAGTTCGAAGAGAATTGCAAAGATATCAAGTCATGCATATAAGAATCCAGAGAAGATTCAAATAATATTCATAGATAAGCTGATCATAAATCGGCAATTCATCGGATCTCAAAAAACAAACCGCCAAAAAGAATTACATCGAATAGATCTCCAAGAACATCGAGGAGAATATGGTATTGAAAATCAAAGAGAGAGAAAAATCCCTCTAGCTACTAGCTATGGACCCATAGGTCTGTGGTAAACTACTCACGCTTCATCGGAAGGGCAGTAGAGTTGATGTAGAAGCCCTCCATGATCGAATCCCCCTCCGGCAGGAGCCGGAAAGGCCCCTAGATGGGATATCAAGGGTACAGAAGGTTGGGGCGGTGGAAAAGAGTTTTGTGGATGCCTCTGGTGGTTTGGGGATATATGGGCGAAAGAATTAGGTCAGGAGGTGCACGAGGGGCCCACAAGGGTGGGGGCATGCCCTCCGTCCTTGTGGCCGCCTCGTGGCTCCTCCGACTTCATCCCCAAGTGTCCTGGTTGTCTTTTGGTCCAAGAAAAATCAGCGCGCAGGTTTTATTCCGTTTGGACTCCGTTTGGTATTCCTTTTCTGCGAAACTCAAAAACAGGGAAAAACAGGAACTCGCACTGGGCTCTAGGTTAATAGGTTAGTCCCAAAAATAATATAAAATAGCATATGAATGCAAAAACATCCAAAATAGATAATATAATAGCATGGAAAAATAAAAAATTATAGATACGTTGGAGACGTATCACACCGTCGTGCTCTAAAAGATATAAGTGAAGTACTAGAGCAACTGCCTAGCTCAACAGATATTAGTGAAGCACATAGAGTATTCTAACAAATCATGAATAATGTGTGTCCCTCTGAAAAAGGTCTGTCCAGCAAAGATGATTGTGACAAACTAAAAAGAAAACAAAGCAAAGACTCATATAATACACGACGCTCCAAGCAAAACTCATATCATGTGATCCATAAAAATATTGCTCCAAGTAAAATTACCGATAGTTGGTAGAAGGAAGATGGGATGCCTTCCGTGGCATCCCCAAGCTTAGTTTTTTGGAAGTCCTTGAATATTACCTTGAGGTGCCTCGGGCATCCCCAAGTTATTCTCTTGCCACTCCTTATTCCTTCATCCATCATGATCTCACCCACAACTTGAAAACTTCAGCACACAAAACTCAACAAAAACCATCGTGAGATCCTTAGTATAATAAAGGAAATCAGCACTTTAGCTACTGTTGTAAACCCATTCATATTTTATTATTGCATTATACCTACTGTATCCTAGCTGCACCATGGCTGATACCCCCCCCCCCCCCCACTGATACAGTCCATAGATTCAACAAAACAAGCAAACAACACAACGAAAATAGAATCTGTCAAAAACAGAACAGTCTATAATAATTTTAAAAAACGACAATACTTTTGTAACTCAAAAAATTCTAAAAAATAGGAAAATGTGGGCAATTCATATATAAATCATGTGCAAGAAATTTAGAATTTTATCACGTTCTAGAAAATTTTAACAATTCTGCTACTTGACGCAAAAGTTTCTCTTTTTGCACAGAATCAAAGAAACTATTATCCAAATCATCCCAAAGGCTTACTTGGCACAAACACTAATTTAAAGCAAAAAAACACAAGCATACACTTTCAGAGGATGCTGCTAACGCCTTAATCTTGATCGTGAGACCCTTCGATTTAAACGTCGTAGCGATGCAATAATTGCAAATGGTGGTGTAAAAGAACCGTCAAAAAAGGTGCAAAACATTTGCGATGGCAGAGCCATCAAACACGCTTCAGATTTTAGTTACGTGTGCGATGAGGGCCTACGGTTCAGTTCAATCAACTATTTGCGATGAGGCAAAACAAATGAAACGGTCAGCCAGATGAAGGCGTGTGCGATATACAGCATACGGTTCACTCGGATGAACTGTGTGTGATGAGGAGGAATGTAACATCCCAAATTTTCAATTTGGAATGTTTTACAATTATTAGCTAAGCATCTCTGCATTTTGTTTGAATTGAGTGGCATTTGGAAATTTCAGAGGCATTTGAGTTTCGTTTGCATTTGAATTTGAATTAGCAATTGAAATTTATTTAAAAAATACCTGACAAATACTTGTGCAAAAGTATGAGAGGAGCAAACATGACACTCCAAAAAAATGTCAGAAGAAAATATTACCAAAAGGTTTGAATTCAAATTTGAATTTTATATGGAATTTGCAGAAAATGTTTTTTTAGTTTCTGTTTTGCCTCTGAAAAATGTTCACATTGTAGGATTTATTTTTTCTGATTTCATTGATATATACATATATATATCCTATAAAAATGATATATATTTGTCTATATTTTATTTTTGCCTCTCCGCCTTAATTCAAAAAAAGGAAAAGCCCCCCGAGCTGGCCAGGTCGACAGCCCAGCCAGCGAGGCCGCAGCCAGCTAGCACCAAGCTGCAAGCCCAACGTAGCCCCCCGCACCCGATCTCCTCTCCCTCGGTCGCCCGACCCATCTCACCTCTCCCTCTCTCACTGACCCGCGGGGTGTCGGTGTGGAACAACACCTATGGGATCACAAGAATCCCTACTACGGTTGCCGCGGCGCAGGGTTGCAAGGAGAGTAGGGCTAGTAGATAGCACAAGGATCGTTTACCCAGGTTCAGGCCGCGAGGATGCGTAAAAACCTAGACCTGCTTTGGTCGGTGTATTTCTGAGAGTTCTTTAGCTCTCGAACTAGGCGTAGGTCGGTCGTGGTTGAAAGAGCGAATCCTTCTCGGTATGCCATGGGCCTCCTTTTATAGTTGGAAGGGCTGCCACGGTGACACACGGGAGAGTGAATGGGTCATGATGGCTGAGCTTATCGCTCGTATTACAGGACAAGGCGCATTTGATGCGTAGTGTAGAGTGTCCCTTGCTTTATTAGGGGCGAGGCGAGGCATGTCCGTCCGTCGCCGCTTCTCCTCAACGACCGCGCCCGGCGGTGAGGCGTGGTGCCATGTGGGCAGCCCGAGCAGGTGAGGTGGTAGCGGTGGTGGAGCCTTCACGAAGATCTACATGCCGCCCGCGAGCGCTCGATGAGTTGTCTGGGAGATGCATGTTGCCGCATGGTGCCCGCCCGACTGGTTGGGTTGCAGCTGCATGTAACAGTGGAAGCTTGGTTGGCGCGGCTGGCGGTTGCCCAGCTGGCGTCCTTGGCGAGGGCCTTCTTGGTGGCCCGACAAGGGTCTTCCAGTAACGCGATATTGTCCACGGCAAGGATCTTGCCGGGGGTCTGGTGGCCTTCCTCAGCAAGGATCTTGCCGAGGATCATCGTCTTCTAATCCTCGTCTGGTATTGAATATGTCTTCAAAAAGATCCGGATGCCACCACAGAGTGCCTTCCCGAGCCCCCATGTTGATGACGGTGTTGGGGGCCGTGGGCTCAAGGGTGGCTCGCTCTATTGGTGTGGGGCGAGCTGTCCCGGCAAGGGTCTTGCCGGGGCCGCTGAGGCCGCCCGGCAAGGGTCTTTCCTGGGGAACCTGCGCCGTCCCTCTGCTCTTTGTGGTCTTGGCCTTGGCGTTGCTTTGATTGTCTTGAGCCGGTCTTACCTTGGCTCACCTCCTGCTCTGCGCGTGTAGTGCGTCGTGGTAGCGGCTCCGACTTCCAGTTCATAGGTAAAGGGGTACAAAAGTGTGCCCCCTATTTTGTACTGCAAGCAGGGAGCCCGACACTGGGCCACACATAAGCGCGACCACGTTGTTGGGCCAGGCCCAAAGCGATCTTGTGAGCAGGTGGGCGGTTTTACCATGGTAAGACTCTTCGCCGCGTCGCTTCCCACGACCCGCGCGTGCGGTGCGGCGTGGAGGGTTGTGCATGACGTGGGCGGCATGCGTGGGGCGGTTTTCACACGCATGCATCACATTGCAGTAAAGAGGTGGCTCACGCCTTCCCCATAGAAAGTGAGAGGCATGGAGGCACGGCTCATTTACTGAACGGGGCCAGGGCGCGGTCTTCAAGGCGTCCACTCCCCATGATCATGGGGTGGGGAGAGGTTGCTTCGCCCGTCCCTCGGTTACTTACGCCTTGCAACGTCCCCGATACGCCAGGGTATGGCGGCGGGGCGGGAAGCCGGGCCGTCGCTGGTTGGGGCAGCGGGTCGGTCTCGATTCCGCACGCCTCTGGTGGCTGGATTGGCCGAATGGGCGGCCGAGCCCCGACCCCGCTCCTTTATAAGGAGGGGGAAGGGGGAATGGCGTCTCGCACTCTTCTGTCATCTATATCCTCTTGCTTCTGCTTCTTCCTTTCACTCGCCATGGAGAAAGGGAATCCTGGTCATTCGACGGTGGCAGCGAGTGTCGCCGCTCGACAACGCGTTCCACCTCCTGCTGAGCCCGCGGTGGTGGAGCTGGCCGCGAGGGGAAGGGGGAGGGGGCGAGGCTGTGGGCGAGGCTAAGGCAGAGGCCGTAGCGCTCGGGGAAGAGGAGGAAGGGGCGGCGCGCCGGCCTTTCCCCCGCCAATGATGCCTTTCCCGATGGAGGGCCACGTTGAAGACCAGCCTTCCGAGTTCTTCATCAGGTTGTGCCGGCCTCCGCGTCATCGTCTTCGTCTCCCTGCCCCGTTTGCTCGGGTGATGGAGCGTGACCCGCCCCAGACCCTCATGTTGCACATGAGGGGCTGTGGGACAAGGGGAACGCTGCAGTCGGCGATCAACTTCCCGGCTCCTGGGTCATGTACCTCCGCCGTGGATGGAAGGCGTTCGCTTTGCATCCATAGCTTTGGCCGGCGGGCTCGTCCTCTACTTCAAATTAATGGAGGACGACCTGCTCTCCGTCAAGGTCTTCGGAGACTTTGGAACTCGCTTGAAATGCTGCGTGGAGAGCCTCTGATGGTGATTCCGACGATAGAAGTTCTTCCTCGAGCGGAAGTGATGAGGAGGACAGCGGGGACGAGTCCGACTAGGTGTCGGACGCCCCGCCTCGTCTTCCAGCTCCTTTCCCGGCACCGTCATCACCGGCCCTTTGTGGGTAGCCACCGAGTGTTCTCTTGGTGCTACTGCTGCTTCGTGCCTAAGCGCGCCTTTGCCCTCTAGCCTCCTTGACCTACCTCCTGAGGAGAGGGACAAGAAAGGGATCACGGGCACCTTATCTTTTTTTTAATCTGTAAGCCCTCACGGGCCTTTGTTAATTTAAAACTTGTAATCCCATTGCTCATGTTTTTCATCTAGCATACAGTGTGCATGTATGGGATGTTTTAATGAAAAAAGGGATGTTTGCCGGAGTTTTTAAATGCGTGGGTAAATCCCGCGACAAGGCGAATCCTTGTTATTGTTTAACATAAACATTTTACGCCTGCAAAAGGCCCCCCCCCGCCTCTAATCGACCCGTTCAAGTGGCTCTTGGCGGAGGCAGGGATGAGGTGGGCTTTAGGCTCCTCGTTTACCTCCTTGTCGCTTGGCTACAACCAAATCGGACCCTAGAAATAATCCTTAGGTATAGGAAAAAGGGACACGACAGCCTAGAGATAAGCGAGGTTTCACATACCCGGTCGCTCCGAAATGCATGAGAGGATAAAAGACTTATCTGGATCTGCAGCCCCAAACAATCTCATCTCGCAGCGGTTGGATCCTTGTGCTTTCAGCCCCGGCAACTCTGGTTTGCCATCGTCGGGACCTTGCGGTCCGTTTCTTTCTTCAAGTAGCTCAAAGGAGTGCTCATGTGCCTGCGAACCAAAAGAGACGAGAAGAGAAACAAATAGAAGCGCCTCAACCTCTAAGCTAGGGTTGATCATTTGCTGAAACTATCAACCCTAACCATGGAAGAGACTTGACCTAGCAAGCATGCTATGACTTAGAGTATGCCTTCATTTATTTATGCTCAGTCTGCGCCTGGCTTCTGTACAAAGGTCACATGCCTTGCCGGCAAAGCTTGCACAAGGTGGCTTGCGGGATGCCCAGCAAGCAGCGCCTCTGAGTAAAACTTGCGAAGATGCTCAATGTTCAGGAGTTGCTCCTTTGGGGCGACATCCTCGTCTCGAGGCCGGGCTGCGCCGGGCACAGTGACTCGTATTACCCGATAAGGCCTTCCCACTTGGCGTCAAATTGTTGGAATTCTTGGCGAATGAGCAGCCGAACAAAGGTCGCCTTCCTCAAAGCTTAGGGCATGAACCTTGCGGCTATGGTAGCGGCGCAAAGGCTAGGCATGGCGTGTTGCTCTCACAGACACCGAAGCGATCTTCCTCAAGGAGTGTCGCGTCATCTTAGCGCCAGCGGCTCTGCTCAAGCTCATCATAAACAAGCACTTTCGGTGACCCATATATGAGTTCCATGGGAGAGCTGCTTCTACCATGTATACAGGCCAAAAAGGTGTACGGCGGTGGCTCGATTTAGCATCGTCTGATCGACCAAGAACTCGACAACTCATCAATCCAGCGCCTTCCACTCTTGTGCAGCTTGTCAAGGTCTTCGTTCTCGGGCCTGCATAACACTTCAGCATTTGCCCTCTCGGCTTGGTGGTTGCTCCGTGGATGTTCCACGGAAGCAAAACAGAACCTTCTTTGCGAGGTCTGGATGTCTTGCATGAAGGTGTGGCTTGTGAACTGCGTCTGCCGTTGTCATTGATGACTTCTGTTTGGCACACCAAAATGGGAGACCAGTCCTTTGAAGAACTTGAGCGCTGGCTGGCGGTCACCTTCCTCCTTTGCTTCCACCTCGGCCACTTTGTGAACTTTATCGATTACAGCATACAAGTACTCAAAGCCAGCGACAGCGATGGGGAAAGGGCCCGATATCTCGAGGAGCCCCGGACCGAGAATGGCCAGGAGAGGGATTATTTGAAGGGCAGAGCTAGTTGATGAAGCTTATTTGAATGGGCGGCATGCTTCACACTTGGTTACTAGTGCCGTCGCATCTTGGAGGCGGTGGGCGGAAAAACCTTGCTGGCAGCCTTCGGCAAGGCCCTCGCCCTATGTAGAACCACATATGCCTCCATGTATCTCCGTAACAGCTCAGTCCTTCCTCCGGGGGATGCATGAGTTTCACCGTTCGGCCTTCTCTCGATGCAGGCGTCATCGGCCGACGGACTAGTGCAGAAGCGAGACCGACAGGCTACTTCCCTTCTTCACTGCTCCTCGAGGAAGCTCCCTGTTGGAGAATTGGGCGGTATGTTGTACCCATGTAGCCGGACACTGGGCTCGTGGCAGCAGACAAAGGCATCTCTTCCACCATGGGGCGTACTCTCTCTGCGAGGGGGCTTGATGCCCCGGGAGCAGTTGCTCTTAGGCGAGCTAAGCGTCATGCAACGCTGACACCATTCTTGCGGCAGCCCGAGGGGCTCGGTAGGAAAAGTACTAGCTTTGAGACCCTGATTTCCTCCTTGTTACCCTTGCCCGCTGATGGTTCGACGGATGGTTGAGTTAGCAGGGCAAAAAGGTACCTGGTTCCGCCTGGTAGCGAATCGACGCAGCTTTGACAGTGTGTCGGCAATGTCGTTCTCCGCTCGGGGGCGTGCTCCCTTTGGATACGAAATCAAAGCATTCCTCAACTTCCTCACCTCATCTCGTAAGCTTCCATCAATGGGCTCTGATAATCCTTGTTGACCTGCGACAGCGAGCTACCGATCACCCACGGCGATGAGTTTCTTAACCCGAGTGCTGTAGTGATCACGAGACGGCAAGCAATCCCTCGTACTCAGCGATGTTGTTGGTGGACATCTCACAGGGAAGTGCATCTGGATCACGTGCTTGAGGTGTTCTCCGGTGGGTCTTTGACGACAGCACGACACAGCGCCTTGCAGCGAAAAGCCCCATCAAAGTACATGATCGATCATGATGCACTTCCTTGCGGGGAGAGTGGTCTCCTGGATTTCTTCGTCAGGCGTCGAGGTCCATTCTGCGATGAACTCCGCCAAGACTCTGCTCTGAATTGTCGAGGTACTTTCAAACCTTAAACTGAAGCTTGACAGCTCCATGGCCCATTCCACAATCCTTCCGGTTGCGTCTGGGTTGTGCAGTATCCGTTGCAATGGGAGGTGGGTGACGACAGTGATCTCGTGGGCTTGGAAGTAGTGACGCGACTTCCTCGAGGCCATAAGGAGGCGAAGAGCAATTTTACTCGCTTGAATACCTCGACCTAGCCCCTGCAAGAGAGCTGACAAAGTAAACGGGTGCTGCATCATCTTCTTCTTGACACCACCTCACTCTCATTGTGGTACTGCCTTGGTGGCATCGAGGCTCTGCCCGGGGCGCGCCTCATCGACACCAGACCTGCCGTGATCTTTGGCTTGCCATCCGCTGGATTACGCCGCCATTGCTGCCTCTCGTCGACCTCCCTACTGTGCCACCGGTCTGGCGCTGACCCTTGATTAAATCACCGCGGATACAGCAACACAGCTGCAGTGGTTTAAGGCGCCTTGATATTGGCGTGGAGGAGAGGTATTTCTTCAGATCCTGTAGTGCTGCCTCAGATTCTGGGGTCCACTCTGTTGGGCCTGCCTTCTTCAAGATTTTGAAGAAGGGAAGGGCGCGCTCGGCGGACTTGGAGATGAATCGGCTCATGGCGGCAACACAGCCGGTGAGCCGACGCACATCCTTGATCCGCTTGGGTGCCTCGATCTGCTCAATAGCCTTGATCTTGTCTGGGTTTGCCTCGATCCCGCGCTGTGACACAAAGAACCGGAGAAGCTTGCTGGACGGAACGCCGAAGACACACTTCTCAAGGTTCAGCTTGAGGTTGATCTTGTGCAGGTTAGGAAATGTCTCTTCCAGATCTTGCACAAGAGTTGGCCGATCCTTGGTTTGACCACTATGTCATCCATGTAGGCCTCCATATTTCTATGGAGCTGAGGTTCAAAACCAATTTGGACTGCTCTTGCAAACGTTGAGCCAGCACTCTTCAACCCGAAAGGCATCCGTAAAAAGCAATACATACCACATGGGATGATGAATGTTGTCTTCTCTTCATCCTATTTCGTCATGAAGATCTAATGGTAGCCTGAGTAGGCGTCGAGGAATGATAGCAGATCGCACCCGGCCGTGGAGTCAACAATCTGGTCGATGCGTGGCAACAGGAAGGGGTCCTTAGGGCAAGCCTTATTGATATCTGTGTAATCAATACATAGTCTCCACTTCCCATTCGCCTTGCGCACCACTACCGGATTGGCCAATCACGTCGGGTGGAGTACTCCTCTCACCAAACCTCCCGCTACCAACTTCCTAATCTCCTCTGTGATGAACTCCTGCCTCTCCAGAGCCTGCTTTCTGACCTTCTGCTTGATGGGCTGCGCGTGAGGGCAGACTGCTAGGTGGTGCTCAATCACCTCCCTGGGAACACCGCGGATGTCGGACGCTTGCCATGCAAACACGTCGACATTCGCCCATAGGAGGGTGACGAGCGCGCCTTCCTATTTGCTGTCGAGGGTGGAGCCTATGGTGAAGGCCCCTCCCGTGCCATCGTCCTTGACGGGCACCTTCTTGGTCTGCGGTGGCTCGGCCCTGGGTCTCTTGCTCTTGTCGGTAGAGCTCTCTGGCACGTCCTCGATGGTAGCACAACACTCCGAGGAGGTGCACTTGCTGGAGTGGGTGCGAGAGGTCTTGCCGGGCTTCTTCTTCCTCCGGGCTTTCAGCCGGCGAGGCGGAGTGCCTTGACGGCGGCCGCTGCAACTACTTCTCGATGAGATCTGGTGGGCGGTCAAGTGCGTCCTTGTTGTCGGAGGGGCGGAGATGATGGTCGACAGCCCGAGGCATCTTTAGCATGTTGTAGGCGTAGTGTGGCCCGCCATGAACTTGGCTAGTCTTTGGCGGCCGAGGATCCGTTGTAGGGCAAGGGGATCTCGGCTACGTCGAAAACGATCCTCTCAAATCTGTGGTCAACTCTCCTCCAAAGCGTCACGGCGCAGTGTGACCTTTCCCTTTGGCTGGCTCCTCCCAGATTGACCCCTTGAAGCGTGCCCGTTTCCTCGAGGTCTCCATCGAGATTTGCAAGATTTGATCATTGACAGTGAGATCGAGGTTAAGGCCGCCCGCCGTGAACCAACATCTCGTTCACTCTGAGGTTGCGTATTGTTGGTGATACCAACAATGGCAAACACCCGACCACGGTAGTGCGGTCAGGGTGGTCCTCGGCTTCAAAGATGAGGGGCGTGCTGGACCACTTCATGCTGACTACGGCGTCGAGCGATGGCTCGCTGCTGTAATCTCACATGCCCACTTGCTTGAGTTTGGCGATGAGAGGTATGCAGCGAGCGCCGCCATCGGCGCACATGGCCTCCGTAGCCTTCGGAACCCTTGCTCACCGGACTCGTCGTCCTCGTCGTGATCATCATCTTCTTGTTTCTTATCGCCGCGCCCAGGCGACCTCTCTCTCTGCTGGTTGTCCTTGCGGGGTGGCCTCCTTGGCCGCCACACTTCTTCCGGACCCCTCCGCACTTTGCCGTCAGGGTCCTCCTCCTTGTCCGCCTCTCGTACTCAGCCTTTTGCTTCTCAAAGCCAGCAGCTCGACTTGCCGGCAGTTACGGAGGTCATGGCCCTTAGTGCGGTGGATCTTGCAGTATTGCTTGCTGGAGCTTCCTTGCTTGTCGGTAGCCGCCAAGGCCCGGCAGGCGGCGCACCCGGCAATCTCCTTCCGAGGGCGTCTGCCTTGACCTTCTTGCCGGCACCGGTGTCGTCAGATCCCTCAACGGCAAGCACGGCCTTGCCTTGGCGTTTCATGTTGCAACGCCGGCCCTTCTTCGTCGGGGTAGCGGCTTCTTCATCGGTGGGGTCAGTTTCCATGCCGGCGTCTTCGCCGGGGTACTTCCTTCCCTCTTCAGCCCGGGCGCACCTATCGGCCAGAACGTAGAGCTCGGCCACATCCTTAACTTTGGTCATCGCCCGGCTCTTGGCGCATCTTGCGATTGCGCGTATTACGGTGGAGCGCGCTAATCACGGCGGCGGGATGAGCGTCGGGGATGTTGTATCGCACCGGCTGAATCTCTGGATGTACTTGCGAGGTCTCCCCTTCCTTCTAGGGAATGATATGCATATCATTGGCACGGCCATGAGCTTGGTGGCCTCCGTGAAGGTGCCAACAAACTCGAGCACGAATCCGACCGAGGAAGAAATGGAATCCATGGCAAGTGCATCAACCAAGACATCACATTGTGCTTGCGCCCAGTGGAAATAGTTGGCAAGCACCTTGTCGCCATGAGCTCCAGAGCTCGCATCGCGATGGTGTAGATGCTGAGGAACTTGGACGGATGGGTCTTGCCGGTGTACTTCTCGCCGACGTCGGGTTTGAACGTGCGGTGGGACAGCCACTGGAACTGCCGCAGCTCACCGGTAAAGGCCGGGCAGCCCACCTTGTAAGGTAGGCCTCTGGACCCCCCCGGTGTCGGGCGGTCCATAGCGGGTCCCGCCCGCTTGTCCGACTGGCAGCGCGTTTTGCGCCACCGCTCGGCGGTGGTTCGAGCGTCTTCGTGAGCTTGTTCCTGAAGGACCTAGCGCTGGTCGCAGAGGGTCCGCGGGTCGGACGACGCTATGGAGATGTTATCGCAAGCATCGTCACGACGGGCCTACGCTTGCATGGCGGCCGGGCGAGGAGGAGGAGAGCACCGTGGCGCAGCTCCCCGGCCTCCCAAGCGCAAAGATGTGGTGGCTCGTGGGAGCCGACCGAGGGCCCTGCCGGTCGCGGATCGTCTTTGTTTGGGACGGCGACGAGGCTTCGGATGGTGGCCCTCCACTCGTCAAGCTTCTCCGCAGCAGGAGGGAAGTCGAGGATAGCGGCTGGCACGCATCGCTACCGGGCGTGGGCGGCGGTAAAAGCTGCATGGACCGCGGCGCGCTTCGACTTCTAACTACGTTAGAAGGAGCTCCATTATGACCCAGTGGCCGCGTGCCATTTTCGCCAGCGCTTCGGCGAGCGTGCTGAATCCCTTCATCTTGCGGATGACGCACATGGCTCTTCTCACGGCGGAGCCCAGGGTGACCGACGTGGTGACGCTGCTCGGCGCGCACACCATGGGAAGAGCGCGCGTTGGTCGCCGGTGTGGGCATCCTGGAGGTCGCTGCGCCGCCCGTGGGTGGCACAGCAACACTCCTGGAGGGCCCCGCGCCGCCTGCAGGGGGGGGCTAGCTCCGTCTTTGGATCCGGCGACGTGTAGCTGGTCGTCTGGTGCGCGAACGATGCCGCTCACCGGGCTCCAACTGCAGGCGATCTTTGGTGCTTTCGCGGGCTGCGTCTGGTCCTTTCTGCGACCAGTCCATCGCGTTCGTCACATTTGGCGCGGGCCGTTCGGCTCCCAACGAGCCGATCGCCGTGGCCGTCTTCTTCTTAGGAGCCATGTCAATGAAGAACTGCTTGGCTAACTACCAGACCAGATTCTCACAATTGCGCCCCCTACCTGGCGCGCCAAAGATGTCGGTGTGGAACGACACCTATGGGATCACAAGAATCCCTACTACGGTTGTCGGGGCACAGGGTTGCAAGGAGAGCAAGGCTAGTAGACAGCACAAGGATCATTTTCCCAGGTTCGGGCCGTGAGGATGCGTAAAACCCTAGTCCTGCTTTGGTGGGTGTATTTCTGAGACTTCTTGAGCTCGCGAACTAGCTGTGGTCAGTGCGTGGTTCGAAAGAGACGAATCCTTCTCAAGTATGCCATGGGCCTCCTTTTATAGTTGGAAGGGCTGCCACAAGTGATACGGGGAGGTGGAAAGGCGTACAATGCTCACGAGCTTATCACTTTCGTACATAGGACAAGGCGCATTTAATGCGTAGTGTAGGTGTCCTTGCTTTATTGGGGAATGGGCGAGGCCCGTCCCATCCGTTGCCGCTCCTCCTGCATGCGACATGCGCCAGCTGGTGAGGTGCATGGTGCCATGTAGGCAGCGGGCAGCCGATGTGGCCCGTGGTGGAGCCTTCACGAAGATCTGCATGCCGCCACGCAGCTTCGATGAGTTGGCACAGGAGCCGCATGTTGCCGCGCAGTACACGCTTGACTGGTTGGGTGGCAGCTGCACATGTGAGCGGTGGAAGCTTTGTTGCCGCGGGCTTGGCGGTGGCCCCGCTTGCGTCCTTGGCGAGGGCCTTGCCGGGTGGCCCCGCAAGGGTCTTGCCGTGGCGCGTTGTCGTCCCCGGCAAGGATCTTGCCGGGGTATGGTGGCCTTCCTTGGCAAGGATCTTGCCGAGGATCGTCATCTTCTAATCCTCGTCTGATCTTGAATATGTCTTCACAAAGATCTGCATGCCACCACAGAGGTGCCTTCCGAGCCTGGCCCCATGTTGATGGCGTTGGTGGTCGTGGGCTCAAGGGTGGCTCGCTGTTGGTGTGGAAATGAGCTGTCCCGGCAAGGGTCTTCTTAGGGGGGGCTGAACCGCCCGACAAGGGTCTTGCCGGGGGAACCTACTTCGTCCTCTGCTCTTTGTGGTCTTGGCCTTGGTGTTGCTTTGATTGTCTTGGGCTTCGGTCTTACCTTGGCTCACCTCCCCTGCTCTGCGTGGTGCGGTCGCGGGCGCGGCTCTGACTGCCCGTGCATAGGTAAAGGGGTACAAAAGCGTGCCCCTATTTTTGTACACCGACACGGGGCCACGCCATCCCCAACCTCCCGATCCTCCCGCGCCAGGATCTCTCTCGCGCCCGACGCCCTCGACATCCGCGCTCTCCCAAAACCCTACCCCGAGCCTTCCCCTCGCGCAAGAAACCTGCCCTATAAAACCCCCTCGCTCTCCTCTTCCAAACCCCCCAAAAACCCTAGCTAAAGTCCCACCATAGCCGACGCTCACCCCGAACCGATCTCGCTCCTGCCGCCGCGTTTGTCGCCGCCACCGCCGCCGGTGAGCCACCCCCTGCCCCCACGCTCCTCCAACCGAACCCCCTCAACCCCACGCACCCCTTTGACATCTTTTCGCCACCCAAGAACCACCAACACTGCCGCCCCGATCATCACCGCCCTTCGTCGGAGCCGAGGAGTACCCGAGCTTCGTCGTCATCTCCCCGGTCACCTCCGACGTCCCCGGGCTCCAGCGACTCCACCACCGTCTCCGCCTCGCCCCGCCGCATCACCCCGACGACACCGCCGTCGCCCCGGACCACCGGAACACCTCCGCCCGAGCCAACTTTGCCGTCGACCGCCGTTGTAAGCCGCCGGCCGCCCCTGCACCGTTAGATATCGAATCTAGGGCCTAGATTAGATCACGCGAAGAGTTTGGTTTTTCTTTAGTAGATCGGTTTAGTTTCGGTTTATTCCCGGTTAGATCTGTTTACTTTAAGTTGCAGTTTAGTTAGACCGGCCTAGCGGTTTATTCTGTTTAGCTCGTAGAATTTTAGCCTATAAGACGCCCGAGCGCTATTTAGTTCCAGTTCGCACACCTTTCAGCCCGGTAGCACCCGTCTGTATTTTTAGTTTTTTTTCATTTATTTTTTTAATAGGATAGTTTCAGTTTTGCAAAATCTATATCTCTTAGGTTATTTAATATTTTTAGTTGATTCTTCTTTTGTTAGTTTACAAATTTCCTATAGTTTCTGAAGAAAATAGTTTCGGCCACGTTTTCGTCGTTAAAAAATGTTTATGCTAGTTTTAGTCAGATTAGTATTTCTGCTATAAATTGAGCTAGAGTTAATATTTTTAGGAGATTTCTTTTTCCACTGCTTTGTTTTGACTTTGCCTAGCAGTAGAATTAATTTAGGTATTTATAGGTTTTATTAAAAATAATTTTACTCGAAAACAAGCTTTTCTAGTTTTGTTAGCTTGCTGTGGTTTTCTGTTGTTCTAGTTATTTTAAAATTTTATTTTACCTCTGTTGTATTTTATTTCAGATTCATTTCTGTAGTTTTAGAACGTGAACTTTTACTTACAGAAAACCAAAATTTTTATTTTATTTTTCTTTCTAGTTGTTGGCTTGGAGTTCTTCGAGTTCTCTTTGGTTTTGGTTTGATTGTTTATGTGTGATTTATGTTAGCTTGCGTTATGTTAATATAGTTGTATGCTTATGTGGTTATTGTTTGCTTCGAATAGAATTCCCGGAGTGCGAAGTCTGCTATTATGAGTCGCTAGCTTTCGAAGACCGTCAGCCAGGCAAGTCATTTGATCATGTTTTACACTACCTATGATTCGTTGCATTAGAACTATTCCTCCCCACCATGCATGCAGAAGGAGAATTTTTAAGTTATGTTCTTGAGTAGTATCATGTGGTAGGTTGAACCCAACTCCCCTTGTTACCATTGCCCGGGACGATGTAGTTTATTTTGCTATGCTCGTAGACGGGGTTGTTTTAGCGATTCCTAAGGGAGATGTGAGAGTCAAGATGGTGATAACCCCATGACTTCAAGCTCAATATGGACTTCAAATTCACTACTGGGGCAGGACCGTTGACGGGCACCCTGGAGCAACCAACGGATGGTCGGGATTCATTGGGAAGCACCATGACATCTTGCGGAAAGCTTCACCCAGCCGCGAAGAGACGGATGGATAACCCTTGACCGGAAGCTTACCTGTGCAGCCGCAAGCCATTATGGGCTCTGGCTTGGTCGAACCTAGGCGTGACTCTGGCCGGACGGTGCTACGAGATGTAGAAGAACGGTAGGATTGGATGGGCACCGGCAGTGGCCCAGAGGAACTCTACGGAAGACCCTGTTTTGTTCGTCCCATCTTCAAACACTAGGCAGTGTGAGGACATAAAGGAGGGAATGATTCTTGCGGGTAAAGTGCACAAGACTCTGCAGAGTAGCAACCTAAACGATTAGCCGTGTCCCCGGTTACGGATAAATGAGCCTCTGGAATTGGAGTATTTCGGAAATCTCAACACTGAACATAATTAATTAATTGATGGGTTATTAATAATTTCAGGTAGGGAAAAAATTGCAAGCAAGTCCTTTGTTGTAGGGAAAAAATGGCTTTTTCGCAAAAACATAAAACATAGAGCCCCACAGCCAAACTGCATATAGTGTTAGCCTTCTTATTGTTGTTCTCTCTATGACTTGCAGGCATATTAAAAATGCTGACCTACACGGCTGCAACGTCTCATGTTGCAGAGGAGTTTTCCGAACAGGGGTGAGGCTACGATCTACGCTCGGTGATTATCCTATGGATTCGGATGGACTCGCTTTATCGTCTACGCTTCCGCAGCTTTATTTAGTTTATTTCTCATGAGCTGGCCTACGTCCGAATTTATTATGATGTAATAAAGACTCGATATGAGAATCGTGTAATAAATTCAGGTGTGATTGAACTTTGAATCTTTTCATCGATGTACTGTGTGTGCCAGCATGATCTCGGGATGGTACAGCTACATAGAGACTTGACCGATTTTGGGTCGGGTCGCTACAAGGAACAATAGAAATGGGCAGCTAGATAAAGGTGTGTGCGATTGAGGGCATACGCTTCAGAAGGATTAACTGTTTGCGATTGAGGGCATACGCTTCAGAAGGGCATACTCTCCTCATTGTACCTAATTCCCTGCATATGATTACTAGAAGCAAACGATGAGATCTTAGGGTTGTTGCTCCTATATGACATATTCGTGTTTTCAGGCCACCCATGTGAGTAATTGTTTTGCTATGAGCTATGCTCTTGAGCGAAGCTCATGCCAAAACAATCTGGAGGGTGAGAGTAGCCAAGCTAACATTCAGCGGGTGAATGGCCTGAAATCCACAAATATGGCATGTAGGAGCAACATAAGGATGGCCTCTAGAATAAGGATCATAAGAGCTAGTCCTATCCTCAAAAACTACTTCTCGCTGCCGAGCTAAATCATCTAATCGATGGGAAATCTTACTTATCAGGTCTTGAATACTTTCTGTGCTGTTTGTAGTGTTGCTCGCATAAGCATGATGATCTGAATAATAAGCCATATCTGAGAAGATGATTCAACCTACAAAATGAACAAGTAAAGAAAGAGAAGATAACTAGAACAGTGGTTAGGGGTAAGAGATATATCACAAATATATGGCACTAGATAGAAACAGAAGCAAAACCTAGTCTATAGCCTAACACGGTTGGATGACGCTAGTCCCCGGCAACGGCGCCAAAATGATCGATTGTAAGTACAGTAGGGTAGTTCGCCCGAACTGCGAGTGTTGTGTTCCCCACAGGGACTAGGCGACGACGACTATTCTTGGCTAAATCTAAGTAACACAATTTTAAGAGACGGATGCAGAAAATAAATCCTAAACTAACAAGGTCGTTCCCAAAGATCGTCGCCAAAGAAAATGCAAAATAAGCAAAGGGGAATTTCAGATTGTCTATGTTGTCTTTTTGGTGTTTTCCAATAACTTGAGAAACTAAAATGCTAACACAAAAGGAAACAGCAGGACATGAACACATATACTTATCTAACAAGCATATGATGAGAGGAAGAAACAAGATAATGGATGGGATGGAAATGCTTCATGTCACAACATATATTACAGGTCTGAGCTAATACATAGACTGAAAATTGAATGATCACTGGCTGGCTACCAAAGAGAGTAATTTCAATACAAAATAAAATCACAAATAGTAACATGAATTTGTTACAGTGAGCTAGCCGACATGGTTTACATCACAAAATAAAGGCAAGACGGCAGCCTAGGAAGCGGCAGACGGGTTTGGAGGGCCGGAGGAGACGGCGGTGTCAGGCGCCGGGCGGCCCTGGGCGATCTCGCTTGATCATCTCCGGCGGCGGCCCGGGGCCGGCTTCGTTCTTTGGAGGCGGTCGAGCTGAGGCTGGTCGCCCGCTCCGTCTTCTGGCGCCTCCGTCTCACCTCCGTCCTCCGCCTTGCCTTCCTCCTCGGCGCTGGAGCCGATCACCTCCGCCGAGTCCTCGTCATAATCTGGGTTCATCCCGAACCACTCCGGCGGCGCCTCCCCGCCGTCCTCAGCCCGCTCAGGGACGAAGACGCTGGTGTCCGTGTAGTCGGCGATCGCCGCCGCAGGCTCGACGAGAGCGTCTTCCGCAGCCAGCAGCTCCGCCTGGGCCTCTGACCGGAACGCAGCCAACCGATCCAGATCCATCCATGGATACCACACCTTGACGAATTCCAAGGCCCGGCGCGCTCGGCCGGGCGAGGAACTCTCCGAGCCTCAAGGCGGCCAGCTGCGACCTCGGCCATCGGCTGTCCGGTGGAAGTCGCAGAACCGGCATGTCGGCCATAAAGGCAGCGATCGCGGGCGCCGACACGTTGAAGCCCGGCGCGGCATCGATGGGCGCCGCAGGCGAGCCTCGATGCTCGAAGCTGCTTTCGTCAAGGGTCCGGGCGTTAGCGGCAATCTCCGCACATTTGCCCTCCGCGCCGCGATCAGCCTCGATGGCGATTGGCCGCTGCGTGTGGCGGGAAGAAAGTCTGCCAAGGCGAAAAAGAAGCAAGTCAAAAACCAGGAGTCAGCCGACCTATAGTCTGCGACTCAAAGAAGGAAAGTAAAGAAACTCACCGTCGGCGATGTCCTTGATTTCATGGAAGCGGAGGTCAGTTTGTGCCTCCTTGTCGGTCCGGGAGGGCGCTTCGCTTTCGAACTTCGCCCGGAGAGCAGCCTCTTTCTTCTCCGCCTTGTCCTGCGCCTTCTTAAGCAGCTCCCTTTGCTCCTCCAGCTGCGTAGCCAGCAGGTCGCGCTCTGCGGCGAGCTTGCTGCACTCCTCCCCCTTGGCCCGCAAGGCGGTGTCGGCTGCACCCAGCTACCATCGGAGAGTGGCGTTGGCCTCTGAAGAATAAAAAGAAAAAGGACGTTAAAGTCGTCAACTAAGAAGGTCGCCAGGAAGATCCGGCCCGACTGCTCAGCAGTCGGCCCGAATCTCGGGGACTACAGCCCGCGGGTGCGCCAGCACACCCCCCGCGAAGAAGAAAGAAGACTCACCTCGGCTCCTCGACAAGTCGGCGGTCCGCTTGCCCAGCTCTTCAACATTGCGGTTGAAGGTAGTGACGTGGAGGTTGTGATACTCCTGTGATAAGCATTTCAGATAAAGGTTAATATTTGGAATTAGCGGATAGAGTTCGAGCCGCTTTCGGCGGCCGGCCCGAAACTCGGGACTACACCCAGTGGGTGCGCTGGCGCGCCCCCACAGAGAAGAACAAGAAAAAACTCAAAGAAGAAAACATACCCGAACGGCGGTTCGCGACGCCAGGTGCGCCTTGGTGCGGATGGCGTCGCCCTCGCTCGGCCGCTGAAGCGTCGAAGCGCTGGTTCAGCCGGCTGCCGCCTCCTTGCACCCACCCAACGCGCGGCAGCAGCGCCTCGGCGTCTGGGATGGCCGAAGGCGGCGCCCGGTCTCAAGGCGTGGTGCCGAAGTCGCCTTCTCAAGACGGCGGCACGCTGGCGAGGCGACTTGAAGAAGCATCTTCGCCACGGCCTCGTCTTCAGTCGGCGGCACCGACGGGTCCGCCTGCTGTTTACCTCGCGCGCTCCCAGACGGCGGCGGAGGTGGCGGTGGCGGCACGGCCGTGCCCGACATGGAGGCCTCGCCGCCTTCCCTCTCCATGACGGGGAACTCGCTGCCGGCTCCCTCCGTCTGCCCCGTGAACTCCGGCGGCGGGGCGCGGAGCTCAGCGGGGTGACGAGCAACGCCGATTCAAGGCGCGCGGCCTCCTCGGCCCGCCGCTTAGCCGCGACGGCGGCTTCGGCCTCCTCTAGCTTCCTCTGGGCGGAAGCCGCCGCCTTCTTGGCCTCCGCCTTCTCCAGACGGGCGGCTTCTTCCTCGTCGCGCTTCTCCTGCGCGTTCCGCTCTGTCGCCTCCCGGAGGTCGGCGGCGGGGTCAATCCGCCGAGTATTGGCGGACGTCTCTGCCGACCCCATGACGGAGGCGGCGGCGACCCTCTCTAAAGTAAGAGGAGCCCTGATGCGAAGAAGACGTGTAAAAGATTTGGACAAGGTTCACCAGAAGAAAACAAGACAAAAGCAGAAGCACTTACACGGAGACCAGTGGTGGCCTTTTCACTTCCTTGCGGAAGCGGTTAGCCTTTGCGACCGCCTCTTCCCGCCTGGTCGCGGCGGCCATCCCCTTAAACTTCTTAGACCGGCCGCCAAGCAAGCTCGGCCCGGCTCGGCGCTTTTTCGCGCCACCTCGACCACCCAAGCCGGCGGAGGAACTCGCGCCCGGCTGGCCGACCTTCGGTTGGCGGCGTGGGACGACTTCCCCCTCACCGTCATCTTCAGGCCAGTCGGCGAAGGTAGCCGAGGGCCTGAAGTCGTCAGCCCCTCCTCCTCCTCCTTCGGCATCGGCCTCCATCGCTGCCGCCCCCCAAGTCAGGGTCGTCGATCGCTCTCCGCCCGGTCGGGGACGAATTCACGGGCTGGCCCCGTGGTGCCGGCTGAGGGCTGCATGAGGGGTTCTAACGAAAAAACCAAAAAGATCAGAGGTCGGATTCGGCTGAAAAAGAAAACAGAAGAGGAAGAGGCGACTTACCACAGAGCGGGGGTTGGCGGCAGTACGGCTCCTTGCGAACTGCCAATCCGCCGTGAGATTGCAGTTCGCCATGAAGTTCACCGTGTCCGCCACCTCCGCGTGGGGCATGTCCTTGAGCACTGACCGATTGGGGTCGGTGGCCGCTTGTCGGCAGATCGGATGAGGTCGACCTTGGAAGCGGAAGGACTCGGGCGCCACGGCGGCGGCGGCAGGTCGGCCCGGTCAAGCCCTCCGATCGCATCAGCACTTTCGGAGTCGCGATGATGGCGGCGCCAGCAGAGTCGGCGTCTGGCCGGTGGGACCAGCTGGGAGCCTCCCGCCTTGATCGCCCGGCCGTGGCGGCAGATTGACCCCGCATATACGGGCGGCGTTCTTCACATAAGTAGGATCGCTGCCACATCTTCACCGACTTGATCAGCGGAATGGCGGGAAGCGGGTTGTCGACCACCGGCCTCCGCATCGCGATGAAGGTGCCGCCTGAGGCGGCACGCCCGGCGACGCGTCGTGCTGAGCTTGATGGAAGAATTCCCCACAGCTCGATGGTGGGGAGAAACGCCGAGAAGCCTTCGCACAAGGTGGCTAAGGCAGCCAGCAGCACCACCGTATTCGGAGTGAGGTGGTGCGGTGGAGCCCGTGGAACTCAGAAGGCGCGAAGAAGCCGCCGCCCGGCAGCCCTAAACGCGCATGAGGTGCGAGTGGAACACGACCGCTTCGCCCTCCTCCGCGCCGCATTATTTCTGCGCTTGGCCTTGGCGCGAGTCCGCACTAGGCTCTTGCGGGGATGCGCGCGTCTGGCGGAGAATCGATGTGGTCGTCGTCCACCTCGGAGCCGTCCCTGCGCCGGAGCGTCGGCAGGAGTTGCAGTGGTGGAGGAAGAACTCATTGCCGCGGCGTGGCGTGGTTCGGCGCGGCGGCGGCAGAGGAAGAATAAGCAAGAGGAAGAGGGAGCAAGAGGAAGCGGGGGAAGCGGGGAGATGGGTGCGCGTGCTTCGCCGTCCCCCTCCTCCCGCCTACTTATAGGCTCATGGGCTGAGAAGCCGATGGGGCGGACGTGGGATGCTTGCTCCGGGACCCCACGCCCCACGATTTAACCCATGAAATTCTGCAGCGCGATAACGGCGGGAAACAACCGCTGCTGCGGCCGCAAGCGGATCCGTTCACATGCGAGGCGCGGTAGTGGCGAGTCCCGCGACGGCTGTCTCGTCGCAGCGTGCGTGAAGCCGGCGACCGCCGCGTGGCGTCACGCGACGGGCCCGCAGCTGGCTGCTGCCAGGAAGCTTATCAGGCACGCTGCCTAGTTCCCGCTACGACCTTCAAACTCTCCAAGGGGCAAGACGGCCTTCTGCGGGTCCGGCTCCAGCTAGTCGGCCTGGAGGAAGACGGCGAGCAAGGCCCAGATTCCACCATCAGAAGGATGAAACTGTTGAGGCTCCTCGACCTGTCGCCCTTGACGCCTCACCAGCTTTGGGGACTACTGTCGAAGTAATGGGCCACGGGTAGGCAAACCCGAGCCCCCGGACCTTTCAAAACATCGGGGCAGGCTGTGCCCCTCCAGACCCCAAGACGAAGAGCCGCTTTACGAGTGGTGGCGGAGCCGCCGACCGCCTCACGGCCGAGACCCGAGGCGGTTTGAGATAAGCCGACTCCCAAGCTGGCGGCTTCGGAGAAGCCGGCTATGGAAATCGGCCCGACTCCACCACCTCTTGCCTACGCAACCACTGGACGGATGGGGTGCGGCCGCCTCGCGCCCATCCCTGCCCGTTCACGAAGAAGCGAGCATAGCCACGATCTCGCCCGTCCGGCGGAGATCTCCATCGGCGCAGCCTTTGTTGCCGCCCCGGCCGCAACGTCAACCCATGGCGGCGTCTGAGCCCACGACGGCTGTCTGTATGATCCGAGGCGGCGGGACTACCGCTGTCGGCGAAGTGCGAAAACGGCGAGCGTCACAAGACGGACCCGTTGGAGTCGGCCCCGAGTCGGCGGCCTCCACGGGCCCCGCACGCCATTAACCAAGACAAAGGCGAGGAATGGCAGCGATGATCGCCCGTCGGCGGCGGCGACCATTGCCATGACCATGAACAAGCAGCGTCATTAGAGGCGCTCTGAAGAATCCGCAGCCGGGCAAGACCTGCCGCGGCGGACAAAACTGTCGGCCCCATCTCGGAGCCCGTTAGCGGGGCCCACTAGACGGCGGGCCCGGCAGTCGGCGGAGAAGGCGGCGACACGAGAGACAGAGCGGTGGGACCGCGCCCGGCCAGATTACCATTGTACCCCTGGGTAGGCCTATCTAAACCCCGGGGCACCCATGGGAGGTTGGAACCTAATAGCTTTAGACACACAGAGGGAAGGGAAGAGCTAGCCGTGCCCTTCTCCTTCCTCACCCGAACAACTCAAGGAGCAACCTTGTACCCACTTGACCATAGTGATCATGCGGAGACCCAGAGAAGCGTGAGAGGGGTATTATCTCCACGGAGAGCCACGAAGCTGGGTAAGATCCATGGCGTGCATGCCTTGGCCTCATCCCATTTCGGGCACTGGCGACGTTCTACTCGCCCCCACCATGATAAGCCATCCTTTGGCATATGTCGCACCAACCCCGGCATTTGTTGAGCCGAAGCTCATGCCAAAAAATCTGGAGGTGAGAGTAGCCTGTGACATTCAAGCGGTGAATGGCCAGAAATCCACAAATATGGCATGTAGGAGAAACATAAGGATGGCCTCTAGAATAAGGATCATAAGAGCTAGGCCTATCCTCAAAAACTACTTCTCGCTACCGAGCTAAATTGTAACGCCCTCGATGCGGCTATATCTCTCACGTGTCGAAGCACGACTTAGAGGCATAACCGCATTGAAAGCAATGCCGCAAGTGAAGTAATCTTCACACAACCCATGTAATACATAAGGGAAAGAAATACATAGTTGGCTTACAGTCGCCACTTCACACAATACATAAATAAACATCCATCATCCAGATTACACTCAAGGTCCGACTACGGAACCAAAATAAAAGAAGACTACCCCAAATGCTACAGATCCCGATCGTCCCAACTGGCTCCACTCTCGATCATCGGGAAAAGACACATAGTAACGACCACGTTCCTCGTCGAACTCCCACTTGAGCTCGGTTCGTCACCTGACCGCATCGTCGGCACTGCAACTGTTTTGGTAGAATCTGTGAGTCACGGGGACTCAGCAATCTCACACCCGCGAGATCAAGACTATTTAAGCTTATAGGAAGGACAGAGTTGTGAGGTGGAGCTGCGACAGCGACTAGCATATATGGTGGCTACATTCGCAAAAGAGAGCGAGAAGAGAAGCAAAGCGCGGTCGTGAAGCTAGTAGCGATCAAGAAGTGATCTGAACTACTTACGTCAAACATAACTCCAACGCCGTGTTCACTTCCCGACTCCGCCGAGAAGAGACCATCACGGTTACACACGCGGTTGATGTGTTTTAATCAAGGTCAACCGGGTTTTCTACAACGGACATTAACAAATTCCCATCGCCTCATAACCGCGGGCACGGCTTTGAAAGATAATACCCTGCAGGGGTGTCCCAACTTAGCCCATTATAAGCTCTCACAGTCAACGAAGGATATTCCTTCTACCGGGAAGACCCGATCAGTGTCGGAATCTCGGACTACAAGACATTTCGACAGCAATAAAACAAGACCAGCAAAGCCGCCCGTATGTGCCGACAAATCCCGATAGGAGCTGCACATATCTCGTTCTCAGGGCACACCGGATGAACAGTCCGTACAACTAAAACCAGACCTCAAGTTTCCTTGAGGGGGCGCTGCAAAGCGCTCTAGTTTGGGCCAACACTCAGAGGAGCATTGGCCCGGGGGCGTAAATAAAGATGACCCTCGGGCTCGCGAAAACCCGGGGGGAAAAGGCTTAGGTGGCAAATGGTAAAACCAATGTTGGGCCTTGCTGGAGGAGTCTTATTCAAAGCGAACTGTCAAGGGGTCCCATAAATCACCCAACCGTGTAAGGGACGCGAAATCAAGGAACATAACACGGTATGACGGAAACTAGGGTGGCAAGAGTGGAACAAAACACTGGGCATAAGGCCGAGCCTTCCACCCTTTACCAAGTATATAGATGCATTAATTAAACAATAGATATTGTGATATCCCCAACAAGTAAACATGTTCCAACAAGGAAAAACATCTCCATGTTCAACAAGGAACAAACTTCATCTTCACCGCAACTAGCAGCGTTATAAGAGGGCTGAGTAAAGCGGTAACATAGCCAATCAGCGATTTGCTAGGAAAGGATGGTTAGAGGTTTGACATGGCAATATGGGAGGCATGATAAGCAAGTGATAGGCATCGTAGCATAGGCATAGCAAAAGAGCGAGCATCTAGCAAGCAAAGATAGAAGTGATTTCGAGGGTATGGTCATCTTGCCTGCAAGGTTCTCAGAGTTGTCGAAAGCTTGATCCTCGTAAGCGTTCTCAACAGGTTCCTCGTTCACGTACTCGTCTCCTGGCTCTACCCAAAGCAAGAACACAAACAATGGAACCACAATAAATCACGGTGCAATGCACAAGCAACATGATGCAATACATGGCATGATATGCGAGATGTGATATGCAATGCGGATGCGTGCTCCGGAAGGAAAATGATGAACCAGGCATCAACTTGGCAAACCAAGTATGCCGCTGGAAAAATGAGATGATTTGGTTGAAATCGATATAAAGATCACGGAATCGGATGCACGGTTTGCAAATGACAAGCAAAACAAGAATGGCACAAATCGCCACAAACAGCATGATGCCACATAGCAAGCAACAAGAGATTAAGCTACTGCACCCAAGCGTACCAACAAAGCATATGGCGTGATCTACTCAAGATGCTTGACAAAAGATGAACAACGAGCTACGGCTAAATCACACCATAACAGGTCCAAACAAGCATGGCAAAAGTGCAAAACATATCGACTTCATAGACGGTGAAAATACTGAACATGGCAGAATCAGCATCAGGAAGCAATGTTCAGAGCAAGCAAACAACATGCTACAGGAACTTATAATAGCAAAACAAGGCATGGCATAAATCTAATCAAAGCATAGAACAAAAGTCCCTTACTGACCATGAGCCAAAAGGGATCATAAAATGTAATAGCACCCATGTCAATATAGCAAGTTTCATTAACAGATTCAGCAACAGGGCATGACAAAAACAGATAACAAGTAGGCATGTTTAAAAGCTCGATGCACTCACTACAGAGCATTACATGATAAACTAAGCATACATACATCAAGAAGACATGGCATAGAAGCTCTATTGACTCAAGCTATGGCACTCCATAATTGCAAACAAGGGCATGGATGGATAGAGCATAACCATATGTTCCAAACATCCTTACTGAAGTATCTCAAAATATGCATGGATCTCTCTGTAGCATCATGTTAACATGGCATAAAAATATCAGCAAAACAGGGGCTGAAATCAGCAACATCATGAAGCCTAGTTTGCATGCTTGTGCTAGTCACCACAGAGATCACAAAAATACATGGCATACACCCCTGTAAAGATGGCATGGCATATTACAAAACACATGTAGGACTCAAGATCATAGGATGCACACATCAATCATGGCAAAAATGACAAAAGTGCATGTTCTGATAAGAATCTGAAACTAACATCACATAGCCCTCTTCTGACAGAATTTCGGGCATGAAGATGAGCTCAAATGAAAATGATGCAATGAGATGAAATGATCTACTCATCGAGGCGAACATTTTGGTATGCTACACGCCCAAAACGGAGCCACGGGTGCAAAGTTATTGCATGATGAAAATGCAACAAAATATCTGCAGAAATATGACTTGGAGGATTTCGGGGGAGGGGAAAGTCAACCTTCGATTTGGATCTCAGATCCGATCGGATCCGTCGCCGGAGCGGGAGCTCGGGCCGGAGGGAGGAGAGGCAGGCGCGCTACTCCGGCAGGCGCTTCCGCCGAGCGGGCAGGACGAGGAGGAGGCGGCGGCGTCTGGCGGCGGGCAAGCGTCGGGAAAACGGCGGCAGCGGCGGGCGAGGAGGCGGCGGCCGAGGCAGCCGGCGACGGGCGGCGGCAGCCGGCCGGTCATGGCGGCGATGGCGCAGCGCGGGCGCGGCGGCGTGGCGGCGTCGGGGCATGAGGCCCTGCAGGCCTCATGACGGCAGTGGCGGCGCTGGGCGCGCGGAGGCCACGTGGCGTGTTGCGGTTGGACGGGCGGCGGCAGACAGACGCGTCTTGACTCCGTCGGGACGTGTCCGACGGCGCGGAGAGGAGCGGGGCTAGGGTTAGGGGTGGAATTGATCCGGGATTTCGGGGGAGGAGGTGTTTTTATATGTAGAAGGAGCTAGGAAGCTCCAAATGAGGTGCGGTTTTCGCCCACACGATCGTGATCCGACGACGATGGACATGGAAGTGACTTAGATGGGTTATTGGGCTATTTTGAAGGGGTGTTGGGCTGCAACTTAAAAGAGGCCTTTGCGAGAGTGCGGTTAACCGTTGGAGTACCAAACGAGCTCGAATGACCGAAACTTAACAGGTGGTCTACGGTGGTGTACCAAGGCCACTTGACAAACCTTGGTCCATTCCGAGAAAGTTTAGTACCGCTCATGGAAAAATGTAAAGGGGACGCCGGGGACATAGGAGTGCGGATTGCAAAATGGACAACGGGAAAATGCTGGAATCATGAGGCGAACACGTATGCGAATCGATGCACATGATGACATGATATGAAATGCATGACATGGACAAAATGCAAAATGAAGAAAAACCCAACCACGGAGGAATATCATATCACAATGCGAAAATGGTAAGAGTTGGAGTTACAAATATGGAAAGTTACATCCGGGTGTTACAACACTCCACCACTATAAGAGGATCTCGTCCGAGATCTAGGACTGAAAGAACTCCGGATATTCGGAACGGAGGTGATCCTCGTGCTCCCGGTGGCTTCTCGATCGGAATGGTGTGACCACTTCACTTTCAGGAATTTGATTGACTTGTTGCGAGTCTTGCGCTCGGTTTCTTCAAGAATAGCAGCGGGTGCTCATGATAAGAGATCTTCTTGGAGGTCAATTTCTTTGAAGTTGATAGTGCGCTCAGAGTCTTGAAGCACTTGCGAAGCTGTGACACATGAAAGACATCGTGCACGTTCGCGAAGTTGGACGGAAGCTCAAGTTGATAGGCGAGATCGCCTCTTTTTCCAATGATCTTGAAAGGACCAACGTATCTAGGGCAAGCTTCCCTTTGATACCGAAGCGGCGAGTGCCTTTCATTGAGAGGCGCGAGGTAGACATGGTCTCCGATTTCAAAAGCCACATCACGGTGCTTGTCATCATAATAGCTCTTACAGGCGCGATTGCGCGGCTTTGAGATTCTCACGAATGACTTTGCACATTTCTTGACTTCGTGATCAAGTCGTTGCCAAGAAGTTGGTGTTCACCTGTCTCGGACCAATTGAGAGAGTCGACACTTTACGCCATAGAGAATTTGAATGGGGCCTTGCCGAACTCGCTTGGAAGCTGTTGTTGTAGGAGAACTTCGGCATATGGAAGACAATCTTCCCATTTCATACCGAAGGAAATGACACAAGCCACGAGCATATCTTCAAGGATTTGATTGACTCGCTCGACTTGGCCACTTGTTTGAGGATGGAAAGCTGTCTTTGAAAGCGAATGTTGGTGCCCATGGCCTTACGAAAAGAATCCCAAAACTTGGAGGTGAAGATGCTGCCACGGTGCAGAAGAGATCAATTGTGGAATGCCGTGCAAGGAGACAATCTGGAGGTGTATAGCTCGCCAACCGAGCTGCTGTGATGGATTCTTTGATAGGAAGAAAATGAGCCACTTTAGTAAGCTTGTAAATGACAATGAAGATAGCATCATTTACACGCTTGGACTTAGGAAATCCAGTCACGAAGTCCATTTCGATATGATCGAACTTCCATTCTGGAATAGCAAGAGGTTGGAGGAGACCAGCTGGTCGTTGGTGTTCTGCTTTCACTCTTCTGCAGACATCACACTCATTCACTAATTGAGCAATTTCTCGCTTCATTCGAGTCCACCAATATGACTGCTTGACGTCATGGTACATCTTTGTACTTCCAGGATGAATGGATAGAAGGGAATTGTGTGCCTCGTTCATAATGACTTTACGTAGATCACCCTTTGGAACCACAATCCAGTCCTCGAAGAAAAGAGTATCTTTGTCATCAATGTGGAAGCACTTGTACTTGGAAATGCCCTTGTCGATACCACGTTTCACCTTTTTCACCATGGTATCCAGGAGTTGAGCCTCACGAATCTGATCTTCCAAAGTAGGAGAGACTATGAGGTTGGCAAGAAAGCCTTGAGGAACAACTTGAAGATTCAGCTTGCGGAAAGCTTCACAGAGATCCGGTTGGAAGGGCTTGAGGATTAAGCATTGCGATAAGCCTTCTGCTCAAAGCCTCTGCAATCACATTGGCCTTGCCGGAGTATATTCAATACTTGGGTTGTACTCTTGAATCATTTCGACCCATCGAGTTTGCCTGAGGTTGAGGTTGGGTTGAGTGAAGATATACTTGAGACTCTTGTGATCGGTGAAAATGTCCACTTTCCTTCCCAACAAGAGATGTCTCCATGTTATCAATGCATGGACAACTGCCGCCAACTCAAGATCGTGAGTGGGGTAGTTCTTTTCGTTGAGCTTCGGTGACGAGAGGTATAGGCCACAACTCTCTTCTCTTGCATTAACACAGCACCGAGACCTTGAAAGAAGCATCACGAAAACTTGAATGGCTTGGATTCATCGGGAGGAGTCAAGGCAGGAGCTGTGACGAGTTTCTCTTTGAGGGTATTGAAAGCAACATCACACTCGGGAGACCGGACATACTTCACATGCTTACGGAGGAGGTTGGAAAGAGGCTTTGAAATCTTAGAGAAGTTCTCAACGAATCTTGACAATAGCTTGCAAGACCAAGAAAATCTGCGAAGCTGCTTGACATTCGAGGAGGTTCCCAATTCACAACGGACACCTTCTCGGGGTTAACAGCGATGCCCTTGGCGGAGATGATGTGACCAAGATAAAGCACTTCATCAAGCCAAAATTCATATTTGGAAAACTTCGCATAGAATTGATGCTCTCTGAGCTTGTCGAGCACCAATCGCAAATGTTTGGCATGATCCTTCTTATTCTTGGAGAAGACCAAAATATCATCGAGATAGACCAAGAAGAATTCATTGGTGTAGGGGTTGAAGATGAAGTTCATCATTCGAGAGAATGTTGGAGGAGCATTGACAAGGCCGAAAGACATGACAGTATATTCATAAGAACCAAAGCTTGTGCTGTCTTGGGAATATCTTGTTCACGAATGTGAATTTGATGATAACCCATACGAAGGTCAAGCTTGGAGAACACTTTAGCACCTTTGAGTTGCTCGAAAAGCTCATTGATGTTGGGAAGTGGATACTTGTTCTTGATTGTCTTCTTATTCAATGGACGATGTCGGCGCAAAGTCGGTCCGTGCCATCCTTCTTCGGACAAAAGAACACCACAACCCCAAGGAGATGAACTCGGTCGATCAAACCCAGACGTTCTTGTTCATCGAGCTGCTTCTTCAATTCCTTCAGCTCATTAGGTCCAAGCTTGTATGGGCGCTTGCAAGCGGGTTCGATGCGGGCTCAAGATCGATAATGAACTCAAGCGGCGGTGAGGAGGCATTCTGGAAGCTCTTACGGAAAGACATCTTGGTACTCACAAGCATTTGGAATCGAGAGATAGCATCAATTCGCCCTTCTCATTGAGAGAAAACAACCGAATGGTTTCATCACGGCGGCATAAATGATCACATCATTAGAAGAGTGAGTCAATTGAATTTCCACGGCAGCACAATCAAGCTGAGCTTTGTGCTAAGAAAGCCGATCCATCCGAGAATAAGATCAATATCCAGTCACCAAGAACAATTGGTTTAGCCAGAAATCTATAGTCGCCCATCTTGATAGAAACATCCGGACGCAAATATTAGATGTCATTTGCTTACCGGGGACACAATCTTCAACGGAATAGGAATCTTTCCGTCACAAACTCATGCTTGGCAACAAAAGGTCTCGAAATGAAAGAAAGCGATGCACGGTATCAAATAAGACTTTTGCGGGAATATCATTAGCGAGAGATTACCCATTATCACATTAGTAGATTCCTCGCTTGAGCTGCATTCATCATATTCACCTTGGCATGCTTTGGATTATGCTTGACCTTTGCATTGCTGGAAGATCTCACGGAGGAGGAGGCGGAAGGCGCCTTTGGTTGAAGCACTTGTTCACATAGTGACCTTCTGCGACATTTGTTGCAAGTCACCTCGAGGCGGACGGTGATAAGGAGCATTTGACCTTGGAGCTTGAGAATTAGAATTGTTACGATAGCTTTGGGTTGGGTGGGTGGGAAGATCCACGACCACCTGAGTTCTTCTGCTAGTAAGGCCGATTGAAGCGGAGGAGGAGGAAGGTAGAACTTCTCTGCTTAGCTGCCACTTGAGAGGAAGAAGAAGACTGAATTGCATCCCTGATTCTCTTCTTAGAAGCCTCACATTTGAGCTGGGCAGCTTCTTGCTTCAGTGCCATGTTGTAGAATTCATCATACTTTTTTGGCTCAAAAAGCACGAGAGCTAATTGCAGATCTTCTCTGAGTCCACCTCTGAATTGATAGATCATACTCTTTTCATCAGGGACGTCTTGCTTAGCAAAGCGAGCGAGTTTCTGGAACTGGATATTGTATTGATACACAGACATGTTGCCTTGCTTGAGATTGCGGAACTCCTCACGCTTGCTCTCAACAACACTTTCCGGAATGTGGTGAGCTTTGAAGTCTCGGCGGAACTCATCCTGTAATGACCGACCTCCTCTGGAATCTTTGTATTGTTGATACCACTCGGCAGCTTGGTCCTTGAGTTGAAACGAAGCAAACTTGACAAAGTCCTCAGGTCTGACATTGCTACATTCAAAATGTTTGCAGATGTCCACAAGCCAATCGTCGGCGTATGTGGCCTCGACACAGAAACTGAAAGACTTTGGCTGATTAGCAAGGAAATGATTGAGGGTAGCAAAGTGCGGCTGGTTGTTGCCTTGGCCTTGATTTCCTTGATTGTCTTGCCCTTGGGTACGCTCTTGCAAGAGTTGCAAAATCATCTGAGCATTGGCATTGGTGGCTGCCATGATAGCTTGCCATGCCTCCGGAGGCGGAGGTGGAGGTGGAGGGTTCGACTGACTCCCATCATTGCATTCCGGATTCAGACGCGTTGGCGGAGCCATCCTGAAGAGGGTGACATCCGTTAGCACTTTGATAGACAGATAGACAAGTTGAATCAACGGATAGAAATTGCAACATATAGTCTTCACAATAAACATTCGAACAAGGATGAACGAATGAATTCCAAAGTTAACATCACACGTCCATTAAGGTGAGAAGCCACTTGATTAAGGGTTGATGAAAAAAATAACAAGGTACGACTGGAACAAATAAGTGGTAAGGATTACCCAATCACAAACCAAATATCTGCGGGAAGAAATGCTAGGAGCTACTTGAATCCCACCTATAAACTCCCGAAACTTTATGGTTATGCAATCTGGTGTTGGGGATCTGAGGGGACACAAAATATATCACCCAAACTAACAATACCTAGATCATTTGTATCCATCCGTCAACACATAACCAAGAAACCTTCGAAATCGTGTACCTCGACCTTGAAAAGCATCCGTTATCTGAGTCATGGCAATACTCGAGCTCGCTTGATCTTTGGGTTATCGGGTTATCTCACCAACAAGCTGTACAAAAGAGATTTTCGATGTCGGCAAAACTCAGGTATTCGAACTGCAGCGATAAAATTGTGGCGACAACACCTCGGAGCTCAACTCCCGGGACACCGCCACAACCCCTAAATGTCGGGAGGCACCAAGAACAATGTTCTCGTCACAAAACCATCGGAACGATTCCAAGATACCAGCGTGATCCTAAATTTTTTGGTGAAATTTGAGGAGAGGAGAGTCAAAACTTCTCGTTAGGAGACCTCACGAGGCGACGAAGGACTGGGGAGTAAAAGAATCCTACTCTCCGATATATATAATCCTAAGACTCAAAACATTTTGTTCTAGACTCAACAACGCCATGACAAACAATCAGCGAGGGCACCTAAGTCGGGATGGCTCGATTACCAACTTATAGCGCCTCGATGCGGCTATATCTCCCACGTGTCGAAGCACGACTTAGAGGCATAACCGCATTGAAAGCAATGCCGCAAGTGAGGTAATCTTCACACAACCCATGTAATACATAAGGAAAGAGATACATAGTTGGCTTACGATCGCCACTTCACACAATACATAAATAAACATCCATCATCCAGATTACACTCAAGGTCCGACTACGGAACCAAAATAAAAGAAGACTACCCCAAATGCTACAGATCCCGATCGTCCCAACTGGCTCCACTCTCGATCATCGGGAAAAGACACATAGTAACGACCACGTTCCTCGTCGAACTCCCACTTGAGCTCGGTTGCGTCACCCTGACCGCATCGTCGGCACCTGCAACTGTTTTGGTAGAATCTGTGAGTCACGGGGACTCAGCAATCTCACACCGCGAGATCAAGACTATTTAAGCTTATAGGAAGGACAGAGTTGTGAGGTGGAGCTGCAGCAAGCGACTAGCATATATGGTGGCTACATTCGCAAAAGAGAGCGAGAAGAGAAGCAAAGCGCGGTCGTGAAGCTAGTAGCGATCAAGAAGTGATCTGAACTACTTCGTCAAACATAACTCCAACACCGTGTTCACTTCCGGACTCGCCGAGAAGAGACCATCACGAGTTACACACGCGTTGATGTGTTTTAATCAAGGTCAACCGGGTTTTCTACAACCGGACATTAACAAATTCCCATCTGCCTCATAACCGCGGGCACGGCTTTGAAAGATAATACCTGCAGGGTCTCCCAACAGCCCATTATAAGCTCTCACGGTCAGCGAAGGATATTCCTTCTACCGAGAAGACCCGATCAGTCTCGGAATCCCGGACTACAAGACATTTCGACAGCAATAAAACAAGACCAGCAAAGCCGCCCGAATGTGCCGACAAATCCCGATAGGAGCTGCACATATCTCGTTATCAGGGCACACCGGATGAGCAGTCCGTACAACTAAAACTAGACCTCAAGTTTCCTTGAGGGGGCGCTGCAAAGCGCTCTAGTTTGGGCCAACACTCAGAGGAGCATTGGCCCGGGGGGGGGGGGGTAAATAAAGATGACCCTCGGGCTCGCGAAAACCCGGGGGAAAAAGGCTTAGGTGGCAAATGGTAAACCAATGTTGGGCCTTTCTGGAGGAGTCTTATTCAAAGCGAACTGTCAAGGGGTCCCATAAATCACCCAACCGTAAGGGACGCGAAATCAAGGAACATAACACGGTATGGCGGAAACTAGGGTGGCAAAGTGGAACAAAACAGCAGGCATAAGGCCGAGCCTTCCACCCTTTACCAAGTATATAGATGCATTAATTAAACAATAGATATTGTGATATCCCCAACAAGTAAACATGTTCCAACAAGGAACAACAACTCCATGTTCAACAAGGAACAAACTTCATCTTCACCGCAACTAGCGCTATAAGAGGGCTGAGCAAAGCGGTAACATAGCCAATCAACGGTTTGCTAGGAAAGGATGGTTAGAGGTTTGACATGGCAATATGGGAGGCATGATAAGCAAGTGATAGGCATCGTAGCATAGGCATAGCAAAAGAGCGAGCATCTAGCAAGCAAAGATAGAAGTGATTTCGAGGGTATGGTCATCTTGCACAAGGTTCTCGAGTTGTCGAAAGCTTGATCCTCGTAAGCGTTCTCAACAGGTTCCTCGTTCACGTTCTCGTCTCCCGGCTCTACCTAAAGCAAGAACACAAACAATGGAACCACAATAAATCACGGTGCAATGCACAAGCAACATGATGCAATACATGGCATGATATGCGAGATGTGATATGCAATGCGGATGCGTGCTCCGGAAGGAAAATGATGAACCAGGCATCAACTTGGCAAACCAAGTATGCCGCCGGAAAGGTGAGATGATTTCGGTTGAAATCGATATAAAGATCACCGGAATCGGATGCACAGTTTGCAAATGACAAGCAAAACAAGAATGGCACAAATCTGCCACAAACAGCATGATGCCACATAGCAAGCGACAAGAAATTAAGCTACTGCACCCAAACGTACCAACAAAGCATATGGGCGTGATCTACTCAAGATGCTTGACAAAACATGAACACTGAGCTACGGCTAAATCACACAATAACAGGTCCAAACAAGCATGGCAAAAGTGCAAAACATATCAGCTTCACCGACTTAGTGAAAATACTGAACATGGCAGAATCAGCATCAGGAAGCAATGTTCAGAGCAAGCAAACAACATGCTACAGGAACTTATAATAGCAAAACAAGGCATGGCATTAATCTAATCAAAGCACAGAACAAAAGTCCCTTACTGACCATGAGCCAAAAGGGATCAGAAAATGTAATAGCACCCATATCAATATAGCAAGTTACGTTAACAGATTCAGCAACAGGGCATGACAAAAACAGATAACAAGTAGGCATGTTTAAAAGCTCGATGCACTCACTACAGAGCTTTACATGATAAACTAAGCATACATACATCAAGAAGACATGGCATAGAAGCTATACATGGCAAGAACAACATCATAGCATACACGGATCAACTACAACAACCTTGGCAAAATTGAATAACATGTAAACAATCTGCCAGGAAACATTTTATAGCAAAACTAGAGCTTGATTGACTCAAGCTATGGCACTCCATAATTGCAAAAAAGGGCATGGATGGATAGAGCATAACCATATGTTCCAAACATCCTTACTGAAGTATCTCAAAATATGCATGGATCTCTCTGTAGCATCAAGTTAACATGGCATAAAAATATCAGCAAAACAGGGGCTGAAATCAGCAACATCATGAAGCCTAGTTTGCATGCTTGTTCTAGTCACCACATAGATCACAAAAATACATGGCATACACCCCTGTAAAGATGGCATGGCATATTACAAAACACATGTATGACTCAAGATCATAGGATGCACACATCAATCATGGCAAAAATGACAAAAGTGCATGTTCTTATAAGAATCTGAAACTAACATCACATAGCCCTCTTCTAACAGCATTTCGGGCATCAAGATGAGCTCAAATGAAAATGATGCAATGAGATGAAATGATCTACTCATCGAGGCGAACATTTTTTTTATGCTACACGCCCAAAACGGAGCCACAGGTGCAAAGTTATGGCATGATGAAAATGCAACAAAATATCTGCAAAAATATGACTTGGAGGATTTGGGGAGGGAAAGTCAACCTTCGATTTGGATCTCAGATCCGATCGGATCGTCGCCGGAGCGGGAGCTCGGGCGGAGGGAGGAAGGCAGGCGGCTGCTCCGGCAGGGCCTTCGCCGGAGCGGGCAGGACGAGGAGGTGGTGGCGGCGTCTGGCGGCGGCCGGGCGATGGGGAGACGGCGGCAGCCCAGCGGCAAGGCGGAGGCGGCGGCGGGAGGCGGCGCGAGGCAGCTGGCGACGGGCGGCCGTGGCTGGCAATGACGGCGGGCGGCGGGCGGGGTCATGGCGGTGTGTGCATGGAAGCGAAGCTTGAAGCAGCGGCGGCGTCTGGGCGCATGGGGCCCTGACAGACCTCATGGTCGGCGGCGCGAGGGCGCTTGCGGAGGCAAGTGTGTGGCCTTGTGTTGGGCGGCGGCGGCGGACGCTAGGGTTAGGGGTGGAATTGATCCGGGATTTCGGGGGAGGAGGTGTTTTTATAGGTAGAAGGAGCTAGGAAGCTCCAAATGAGGTGCGGTTTTCGCCCACACGATCGTGATCCGACGACGATGGACATGGAAGTGACTTAGATGGGTTATTGGGCTATTTTGAAGGGGTGTTGGGCTGCAACTTAAAAGAGGCCTTTGCGAGAGTGCGGTTAACCGTTGGAGTACCAAACGAGCTCCAAATTACCCAAAACTTGACAGGTGGTCTACCGGTGTACCAAGGCCACTTGACAAACGTCGGTCCATTCCGAGAAAGTTTAGTACCCGCTCACGGAAAAATGTAAAAGGGGACGCCGGGGGACATAAGAATGCCGGATTGTAAAAGCGGACAACGGGAAAATGCTCGGAATCATGAGGCGAACACGTATGCGAATCGATGCACATGATGACATGATATGAAATGCATGGCGTGGACAAAATGCAAAAATGAAGAAAAACGCAACCACGGAGGGAATATCATATCACAATGCCGAAAATGGCAAGAGTTGGAGTTACAAATATGGAAAGTTACATCCGGGGTGTTACATAAATCATGTAATCGATGGGAAATCTTACTTATCAGGTCTTGAATATTTTCCGTGCTGTTTGTAGTGTTGCTCGCATAAGCATGATGATCTGAATAGTAAGCCATATTTGAGAAGATGATTCAACCTACTAAAATTAACAAGTAAAGAAAGAGAAGATAACTAGAATAGTGGTTAGGGGTAAGAGATATGTCACAAATATATGGCACTAGATAGAAACAGAAGCAAAACCTAGTCTATAGCCTAACACGGTGGCACGACGCTAGTCCCCGGCAACGGCGCCAAAATGATCGATTGTAAGTACAGTAGGGTATTTCGCCCGAACTGCGAGTGCCATGTTCCCCACAGGGACTAGGCGATGACGACTATTCTTGGCTAAATCTAAGTAACACAATTTTAAGAGATGAATGCAGAAAATAAATCCTAAACTAACAAGGTCGTTCCCAAAGATCGTCGCCAAAGAAAATGCAAAATAAGCAAAGGGGAAGTTCAGATTGTCTATGTTGTCTTTTTGGTGTTTTCCTATTACTTGAGAAACTGAAATGCTAACACAAAGGGAAACAACAGGACATGAACACATATATTTATCTAACAAGCATATGACAGAGGGAAGAAACAACAAAATGGACAGGGATGGAAATGCTTCATGTCACAACATATATTACAGGTACAGAGCTAATACATAGACTGAAAATTGAATGATCACACAACTGGCTACCACAGAGAGTAATTTCAATACAAAATAAAATCACAAATAGTAACATGAATTTGTTACAGTGAGCTAGCTGACATGGTTTACATCACAAAATACACATGTATTTTTATAGCACATGTACTGGAGCTAACACATGGACAACTGAATAAATTTCTGCAGTAAGGAACAAACACATAAAGGATCTCACACATACAGTAGCAGAATACTAATTTACACATGACAAGTAGGAACGGAACATATAGCAGATTACATGCACTTATAGAATCTGAATATTACAAAGCTTCTTACTTCTCAAATTACAGAATATTCAGAGAGAGAGAGAGATGGCAGCAGCAAAAGGTGTAGGAGAAGAGAGGCAGCAGCAGAGGCATGGGCAAGAAGGGAGCAGCATCAGTTTTGTGGAGAAGAAGAAGGAGCAGCAACAGCGTGGAGGGTTCAGAAGGGGCAGCAGCAAAGATGTGGGAGAGGGAGAGAGAGGTCGCAGCAGGTGAAGAAAGAAGGAGAAGCAGCAGGCAGGAAGTGAAGGAGAAGAAAGGAAGCAGAGGCGTGGGGGAAGCAGCAGCAAGATTGAAGAAAGAGGAGCAGCAAGGACGTGAGGATGGGGAGCAGCAGCAGTTTTGGGGATAGAAGAAGAGAAGCTGCAGGAGATTGAAGAAGGAGCAGCAGAGATCGGGCGCAAGCAGAGCAGCATCTGTTAAACTCGGTCATTGCATGTATGTAGACTCTGTATATTGTTGTAACTACTTCCTAGCTTTGAGGATCACAACCACTCTCCACGTTGGGCCTGCGTGCCGTGTATCTTTGGAGACGTTGGTGGCCTCGGCTATTTGTACCATTGTAACAGTTGCCATAATCAATACGACAGAATCGTGAGCACTCTCTCCCTCTAGCTTGGTATCAGTCGCCATGGCCTTCGAGGATATCTTCGGCGAGCCGCCCTCTCCGGCCATCACCCCGTCCTCTCCGGGGACCTCTCCTTCCCTTTCCCACAGCACCACCGCTGCCCTCTCCTCCGATCTCGCCCCAGCCCCGTCTGCCCCCGCTCCCCCTGTCGTACCACTGGCCGACACCCTCCTCATCTCCTTCCACAATGATAATATCTCCAACCACATAAAATTCAAACTCGATCTGGCCGAGAACAACTACATCAAGTGGCGAACTTTCTTCTACTGTGTTCTCATGCAGTATCGCGTGCAAGATCATGTGGATCGCCCGCCTCCTCCCAACCCCGATGCGGCCTGGCTCGCGGTCGATCATCGCGTCACCCTTTGGCTCTACTTCACCCTCGCCGACTCCATTCTCGAGCTCGTCATGGGCGGGCGCCGTCAACGCGTTCACCGCGTGGCGTCGCATCCGGGACTACTTCCTGGCCAACGAAGGCGCCCAGTACCTCCATCTGACGCGCCAATTTCGGAACCTGAAGCAAGGAGACCTCTCCGTCTCTGACTATGCTCGCTGCCTCAAGGCCCTCGCGGACGGCCTCGCGGACACCGGTCACGCGGTTGAGGATCACGACCTCACCATGCAGCTCCTTCATGGCCTGGATGCCCGCTTCGACACCATCCGCACCATCCTCGGTGATACGGTCCCCCTGCAGTCGTTCCACGTCGCTCGCTCCCTCCTGGATCTCGCCGAGTACAACATCAACCTCCGGGCGGCGAAGGCCGGCTCGGCTGCTCTCACCATCTCTGGCGGTCTCAACTCCAACAATGACCGCAGTGACCGCGGTGATCGCGGCGATCGCGCCGACCGCACCGATCGCGCCCCCCCATCGGGTCGCGGCTCTGGCGATAACGATGGGCCTTGGCTGGCGGCGGTGACGCTGGCGTGGCCGTGGCATGATGGCGGTCGTGGGCGCGGCCGGTCTGCGTCGGGTGGTCGCGGGTCCGCCCCACCTCAGCCGTCCCCTTGGAACGGGTACTTCGCTCCGTACGGCATGGCCCTCCCCGCCCCTCGCTCCGGGTGGGTTGCGCCTAATGCTGCAGGTGCGCTCGGACCTCGTCCTGGTGTGCACTCTCAGGCGTATCCACTGATACTGTCTGGGACGTCGCCGCCGCCTCTGTCTACACCACCGTACCAGGCCGGCCCGCCTTCATGGGATCCCGCTGCCCTGTTCCAGCACACCTACAGCCAGCAGGGCCTTCCTCACCACAAAGCTGACTGGATCCTTGACTCCGGAGCGGCCACACACGTCATCGGCAATCCTGGTAACCTCTCTAAGTTTCGTTCTTTTCCAAAGCATAATTCCTCTAGCATTATCGTCGGTAGTGGTGATCGTCTTCCTATCATTGGCGTAGGTTCTACCACCCCTCCTCCTTCTAATCTTTCCCTCAACGATGTTCTTGTCTGCCCAAATATTGTCAAAGATCTTATCTCTGTTCGCAAATTATCTACTGACAATAATGTTTCTGTTGAATTTAATCCTTCTGGTTTCTCTGTGAAGGCACTTCAAACCCGGACTCCTCTTCTGACGTCGAGTAGCGCCGGTCCCCTCTACCCGTTCTATGGAAATAACTCTGTCGATGGCGTTGCTTTCTTCAGCACTCCAGGCGACTTGTGGCACCAGCGCCTCGGCCATCCGGGCAAAACTACACTTGCCTCCATCTCCAAGGATTTTCTTCCAGATTGCAATAACATTGCCCGCTCTCCATGTACGTCATGTCAATTAGGACGGCAGCCCCGTTTAGCTTTTTCATCTTCCCAAAATTGTACTAGTGCACCTTTTCAACTTATTCATTGTGATTTGTGGACCTCCCCGATTGTAAGTTTCTCTGGTTATCAATACTATCTCGTAATTCTCGATGATTACTCCCATTACTCCTGGTCCTTCCCCTTGCGCCATAAGTCCGACACCTCTTCTACCTTACAACGCTTCTTCACCTATATCCTCACCCAATTTCACACTCTCATCAAGTGTATGCAGTGTGATAATGGCGGGGAGTTCATAAACACTTCTCTTCGCGACTTTTTCTCGACCAACGGCATCGTATACCATCTCTCTTGTCCTCACACATCTCCATAAAGCAGCAAGGCTGGCGCATGCTTCGCACCTGCTTGACATCATCCGTACCCTTCTCATTCCGCCAACTTACCCTTTGTTGATTATCTGAGAGACATTCAGCCCGGTTGTCAAACCGGCCACTGTTCGAGTTGTCCTCAGCATCGCCACTGCGCATTCTTGGCCCATTCATCAACTTGATGTCAAGAACACGTTCCTCCATGGCGATCTTGGTGAGACCGTCTATTGTCAACAACTGTCGGGCTTTGTCGACTCTTCCTTTCCTGACCATGTCTATCTTCTCAAGAAATCTCTCTATGGGTTAAAACAGGCCCCCCGGACTTGGTTTTTGCGCTTTCAAGCCTTCATCTTGTCCTTGGGTTTCGTGGCTTCTAAGTGTGACTCTTCCCTCTTTATCTACCACCATGGCTCCTCCGTTGCCTATCTCCTACTTTATGTAGATGATATCATACTCACTTCCAATACCACTCATACACTTCACTCCATTATCACTTCCCTCAAGATGGAGTTTGCCATGTCGGACTTAGGACATATTAACCATTTTCTTGGAGTAAATGTCTGCGCAACCACTCTGGCCTCTTTCTTTCCCAACAACAATATGTGCTTGAGATATTAGACCGTGCCAACATGCTGAATTGCAATCCCATCTCCACACCCGTAGAGACCAAAGCCAAACTCTCCCTCCATGATGGCGACCTTATCTCCAATCCTACCCTGTACCGCAGTCTCGCTGGAGCCCTTCAGTACTTAACCCTCACCCGCCCAGATATATCCTACGCTGTGCAACATGCGTGCCTATTCATGCACGCTCCCCGCACCACCCACTACCAACTGGTTAAGCGCATCTTGCGTTATCTTAAGGGCACTTCCCACTACGGTCTGCAATTCTATAAGTCGCCATCTCATGACCTCATTGCTTATTCTGACGCCGACTGGGCCGGTTGACCGGATACGCGCAAATCTACATTTGGCTTTTGTGTCTTCCTCGGTGCAAACCTTGTCTCCTGGTCATCTAAACGGCAGCACATGGTGTCTGATCCAGCGCTGAAGCTGAATATCGGGCTGTTGCCAACTGTGTCGCTGAAACTACCTGGCTACGCCAGCTTCTCCAGGAGCTCCGGTGCCCTCCCACTCGCGTCGCGCTTGTGTATTGTGACAACATCAGCGCCACGTATCTGTCGACGAACCCAATTTAGCACCAACGCACGAAGCATGTCGAAATTGACCTTCACTTTGTGCGTGACCATGTCTCCTTGGGCGAAGCACGAGTTCTGCATGTTCCCTCAGCATCCCAGTATGCCGACGTCTTCACCAAGGGGCTCCCGAGCGCGGTCTTCACCGACTTTAGGTCCAGTCTGAACATCCACCCCGGCGGCGTTTCGACTGCGGGGGGGGGGGGGTGTTAAACTCGGTCATTGCATGTATGTAGACTCTGTATATTGTTGTGCTTTGAGATCACAACCACTCTCCACGTTGGGCCTGCGTGTCGTGTATCTTGGGAGACGTTGGGTGGCCTCGGCTATTTGTACCACTATAACAGTTGCCATAATCAATACGACAGAATCTTGAGCACTCTCTCCCTCTAGCTGCATCAGGGACGTGGGAAGAGCAGCGGCGGCGTGGGGATGGTCGCGCGGGCACCGGCACCTCGTCAGTCGGCCTTGGCGTGGGGTGGGCGCGGTGGTGATCACGGTGGCTCTGGTGGCTGGATGGATGGGTGGTGTGTCTTTGGCGGCGTGGTGATGGATTGGTCTGGTGGATCTTTGGTGATGGCGCGGTTGTGCGCCGCCATGCCGGCCAGCCCGCGGGCGGCCGATGGTGGAGAAGGTGGGGTGAGGAGATGGAGATATGCCAGGCCGATTGGATCCCTCCAGCACCTAGGGATTTTGTTCCCCTCCTCTCATCTGCACTTTGTGATTTGGCCCTCTTACTTCTATTCTTTCTTCACAAGAAGATCCTCCCACTTCTTTAGCTTGCCCCAGGTAACTTCTTTTCTTCTCGCTCAGGTCCTTGACTCCATCACTTGATCTTTTGTAGTAGAAGGATTTTGTGCCTTGTCGCACTTTTCTGCACAATAAACAAGTGACTAGTCAACAATCCTTTTATATGAGTTTCATTCAATTACTCTACATTTAAAACAAGAATTGGTGATCAGAACTCAACAAATGGTATTTTTGTATGCCAAAATTATGTATATGAAATGTGCTTATAAAGTTCCCCCACACTTAAATCTTTGCTTGTCCTCAAGCAAAGGAATATGACAAGAGGCAGGATAGTGAATAGTAAGCTGACTAGAGAATGTCCAAGTGAAGTAGATCTCTAAACAATGCATGCTTTGGACTTAGCTAGTGAAAATTAATGGTTAGAGTGCTACAAAGCAGTAGGATACTAGTAGACTTGACCATTTTAAACTTTTACAATGATAAAGAAGATTAGCAAGGTCGAATGGTGATTGTGCCAAAAGTTTCCTAAAGAGCATGATCCCAAGAATAAAGGGAAGTTGTGAACCACTTATTGAATTTGCAAGAAACACACATATTATTTTATTAGTCTCACGGAAGGAACATACCACCGATCCGAGAACATGGTATACACAGCTCAACCAATTATTATTAAATTTTTGTTTGTCTCCCCAAAGGAACATACCACCGATCCGAGAGAACATGGTATACACTGGTTCGACAATTACATATTATTTATTAATTACTGCCCAAGCTAACCCGATTTCACATGCCACCGATCCAGGGAACATGACATACTCTTGTAGGTAGTCGGACTTATTTATTCATTATTAATTATTAAACAAAGGAATTACAATGGCGTGAAACATAAGAAAGGAAACAAGAATCATCATCCATCCATATACGGTTCACATGCTACCGATCCAGAGAACATAGCATGCTAATCCATAGTGGTTAAGTGATTGCTCTGAATGGGAACACACTTGGCACAAAATCAGCATCTAACACTTAATGATCTAGGTGTATCAAAGTAAATGCAGAAAATGATGGAGTTTTCTAGTGTACAAGGGATTTGAGCACTCAAAACTAATAACTTTCACTAATTTCAGCAAAGCAAGCAGTATGTAGATCACTAGTTTACAAGGCATTCACGATTTAGTTCACATATTCACATCAAGTATCATATGTCAAAGGTAAAATTCAGTGGGACGACATTTAAGAAATGGCTCGAGCAACCCAAATATCAAATGATTTCAGCATGTATCAATGGATGATATATTAAGATTCGGGTCATGAAACAGCTCATCGGGCTTTGATGTAGCACTCGCTCGACACTCTCTAAACTGCAGCTCTTCTCCTTTTGCTTCCACAAGCACGCTCCAGTTTCTCTCTTCCATATGTGTGCTCCTTGCTTCTCCTCGTCTCCGTGCTCAGGATCCACCGGGGTCCCAAGGAATGTCACCTCGAACCTAGTCAGCATGTAGTGATTCGTGCACAAGGAAGAACCTGAAAGAGCACTCAACGAAAGAGACAATGCAAGTGGTAGGGATAATACCCTCCAAGTCATCAATTGAATATCCAATTACATAAGCATAGTTATAAAGCACATGTTTAGGATGGTAGAAATCAGCAAGGTCAACACTAACATGAGGATGATATTTATCATTAAGCTCAAGACTAGCATGGGAATGATATGTTTCATTAAGCATAGAACTAGCACGAGGAAAGTAACTATGATCATCAGGAATGAGAGCAATGACACCAACAGTGTATGTATCATCATATCCAAGCAAATGAGTTTTCAAATCAATCTTAAGTGATGGCATCATGTAATGCAAGGTAGAAGCAAATAAATCATAAGGTGATGAGGACATCAATACCATTGTTACACCCGCAGCCCCTACTGCTACATATACTGGACCAATTACTAGAGCTCGCGCACGCCAATTAAATTATCAGGTACTTTCGTTTCTTGGTAATGATTCTAATGTTCATGAGAATATGATACTGCCTAAATTGGATACATTTGTTTTGCTTACAAATGAAGGGCCTAGCTTGGAGAAGGATGGACATTGGAGCAAGAACAAGCATGGAGATGATGCCATGCGCAGAGGAACAAACGAGTTACAAGTGATGATTTCAGGACTTTGAAGCCACCATAATGGGTGCATGAAGCCTTGGACGAAATATACAAGATGCTACTTCGTAAATTTTGTCCGAGGCTATTCTAGGTCTTCGTCACCTTATTATTGGGCCAGGCCCTTGTAATTTCGAAATACACAAGTATAGGCTATTTTTAGAGTGCGTATGTGTGGGAAACAAGAGATAGGGTTGATTTGGACCCCTCCACCAAGGGCCACGAAATCCCCCCCTCTTCCTCCATATATACAGCCCTTAGGGCATCGTTTAGACTTTGGGTTTTGTTTAGATTAAAGTTCGCCATAGTTGCAACTTGGCGTGCCGTTTGTGTTCAACGACCGGACAAAGCGTCACAGAACCCGACCTTGATCAATAAAGCTTTCATCTTATATTCGCAATATCCAGATTGCAATCTCAGTTTCTTGCTTGTTCTTCGTTTGCTCGCAGGAAGCAGACCCTCGTGGTCAGGTTGATCGTGCTTTCTGGCGTGGTCAATAACCTCTCGGAGTTGGTTTAGCGATTGCTAAGCGCGGCGTCCTCGCAAGACGTTCGTAGTCGGATCGTCAAAGTCGACTTCCTCCAAAGCGAAAACCAACATCTCATCGAAAGGCGGGACACCTTTGCCTCTATCAAGTGGTATCGAGCCAGGTTGCTCGGTGAGAGTTCTGAGTTTTAAGTAGTTTAGATCGAGTCTATTCTTCATACCTATAGTCCACGAAAAAGCCACGAAAAAAATTAGGGTTAGTTCATCATATCCGAACCAATCGAGCCTTTGCATAATCTTTTTAGGGTTTTGCTTTGTTGAATTTGTGGTTGCATCGTCGTGTCTAGTTCTTTGGTCTTAGCGTCTAGTATTTTAGAGTTTGAGTTACGGTCATAAGTTGTCACGCCGCCACCGCACCATCATCATCGCCCTGCCACCTACCACCACCGCTCGAATCCGTATCCATATACCACCACCAATCCGTGTCCATATAACACCACCGATCCATATCCATATACTACCACCGCTACCACCACCGCTGCCATATACCACCACCATATATCCACCACCAATCCGAGTTCCTTGCATATTAGGTTTGTTTTCGAGATCCATCTAGTTTCGATTTGTGTTTCCTTGCCGGAGTAGGTTTCAGAAAAAAAAAAGTCAGGAAACCACCCTCCGTTTAGGCCCAAAATTTTCGAAAATGCACTTGTCGAAAAAATTTCGGCTATCCTATTTTAGGTGTTTCTAGGCGTATTGAGGCGATCGCCGTTATAGAAAGTTTTTGACCCGTTTCGAGTTTTTGGGTCGGGCGTCGAAAAAAAAATTTGGTCAAAAAATTCGTGCCCATCCTGTCGGTTTGACACAGGAAGAGTTTTGAGACACTCGCCATTATAGTGATTTTTCGCAAAAAAAAAAAAAGCAGCATAAAAAAAACAAGCGCAAAAAAAAAGCGAAAAAAAATTCAGTGTGCTTTTCCCTTGTTTACGTGCAGCGCCGTGATTTTGTTAGTGTTCTAGGCTCGCGTCTCTAGCACGGTCTAGCCTAGGACCAGCACAATCTTGTCGTTGGCGTTTATTCAACTTTGCATCTCTGAATTGATTATTCTTGACCCTTTTTGCTACCATATTATAAGCCTTCCCAGCTCCACATACATCTACATCGTCGTTTGACTCTCCACAGTAATCGCTCTATCAAGCTTTGAGAGTTTTGACTACATCGGTTGCGGATCACCTTTCTCTGTTGGGTAAGAACTAGTAAGAATTTGAGATTTGCTTGACGGTTTGTATTTGTCCACCACACCACCACCACCACTTCCTAGTAGTCTGTCGAATCATATTCTTGTGTGTTTCTATTGCTGCTAACCATGGCAGGATCACAAGCCGCGAGACTTTGGGAGAACATGACAAACAAAGCACTACATGATAAGTTTCAACAAATGATGAGTGGGCGGTGGAAGATGTGCTAAATAGATTTGAAGAGGCCATGGAGAAGATAGATGGCATTGAGAAGGCGTTCGAAACAAAGCTCGATAACAAGTTTAATGAATTGCTCGCGCGTCTACCACCACCACCACCGGCTGCACCTAACGCACCTCTACAACAACAACAACGACTACCTCCACATCACGAAACAGCCCTCCGCCGAGTGAGCCGTGTCCCTCTTGACTGGCCAAGCTGCTGGTGCTGCTTTGTTGATATACGTGGCTCCTGCTGCTGATGTGGGGAGGATGATTATGTGGGAGATTACGAGGATGAGGTTGATCAACATCGAACTACGTGCAACCACCAGCACCACAACCACCGGTCGTCCACATGCAAATAATGGCAATGTTAGGGCTCCCCCTCAGTGCGAGATCATGACCATCTCCCTAAACTGAAGTTGAATATTCCACCATTTGAGGGTAGATATGTTCTGATATATATCTTACTTGGGAGTTAGAAACTGAACAACGATTTACATGTTTACAATATCACGAGGAGAGGCGTGTTCCCTTCTTGTTTGTGCTTTCACTAGTTTTGCATGTGTTTGGTGGTCTGAACATTGTAGATTATATCCTGTTCCAGCTACTTGGGCTGCTTTGAAAACTGCTATGCGTGCTCGTTGGGTTCCACCATATTATCAACGTGAATTACTTCAAAAATTGCAGCGCTTAAGACAAGGAAAAATTCGGTGAAGAATATTATCGGGAATTACAAACTGGCTTGATTAGATGTGGTATTGTTGAGGAGAATGAAGCTATGCTTGCACGTTTTCGGGTGGATTAAATAGAGATATTCAGACCATTCTAGACTACAAAGATTATACTAATATCACTCGATTATTCCATCTTGCTTGTAAAGCTGAGCGTGAAGTGCAGGATCGGCGAGCGTTGGCGCGGACTAACTTTTCTGCAGGTCGACCTTCATCATGGACACCACGTGCATCATCTACTTCCACGTTCTACTACACGGCACCTCCGTCGGCTGCCACCTCAAGCTGTGATACAAGAAAGCAGGCACAACCACCACTATCGCCAAGAGCACACTGTTGGGCCTACATAGCTCTTCTTCTTCCATGGCGTCAGCAGGGCACACAAGTGATATTATTTGTCATCGTTGTAAGGGAAGAGGACATTTTGCGAGAGAATGCCAATCTCGGTGTGTGATGATTGCTCACGAGGATGGTGGGTATGAGTCCGCTAGTGACTATGATGAAGAGACTTTGGCTCTTATTACACATGAAGAACACGGTGGAGATGATTACGATCATGAGGCGCAATACATGGCTCTTTGAAGATCTTGTGGTATGAATGTTTAGTTGCTCAACGTGTTTTGAGTGTGCAGGTTACACAAGCTGAGCAAAATCAGAGGCATAACTTGTTCCATACAAAGGGAGTTGTGAAGGAGCGTTCTATTAGCGTCATCATAGATGGAGGAGCTGCAACAACTTGGCTAGCATGGATATGGTGGAGAAGCTTTCTCTCACCACAAGGCCACATCCACATCCTTACTACATCCAATGGTTCAACAACAGCGGCAAGGTTAAGGTAACACGTCTTTGTTAGTGTGTATTTTAGTATCTCTACATATGCTGATTATATTGATTGTGATGTGGTACCTATGCAAGCATGTTCCTTATTACTTGGTAGACCATGGCAATTTGATAAAAATTCTGTACACCATGGTAGAAACAATCAGTATACTCTTGTTCACAAGGATAAAATATTACTTTGCTTCCTATGACTCTGATTCCATTTTGAAAGATGATATTAATAGAGCTAATAAAGCAAAACAGGAGAAAAATAAGAGTGAAAATCAGATTGTGGCAAAAGAATTTGAGTAACAAATGAAGCCTAATAATAAACCATCTAATGTTGCTTCTGAAATTAAACTGAAAAGTGCATGTTTACTTGCCACCAAATCTGATATTGATGAGCTAGATTCTAGCAAATCTGTTTGCTATGCTTTTGTGTGCAAAGAGGCATTATTTTCATTCGAGGACGTGCCTTCCTCTTTGCCCCCTGCTGTCACTAACATTTTGCAGGAGTTCGCTGACGTCTTCCCACAAGACATGCCACCGGGATTACCACCCATGTTCATCCCAGTCACTTAGTAAAAACTGAATACTCCATATTATGTAGCCCCCAAGTGCCGGGTCATTATGCAATAATGAGCTGGGACTTGATATATACTTCAATGATGCGGGTTGTCATGCTTGCAGCAACACGGGACTTATAATTGTCTTATACTCATAAAACTTCCACGATGTAGCCCCCAAGGGCGGGTCATTATGCAATAATGAGCAGGGACTTTGTAGGTGTAATCATGTAGATTGGAGCAATGATGTGTAGCCCCCAAGGGCGGCTCGATGGGATAATATTGAGCTGGGACTTAATATATACTTCAATAAAAATAACATCATATGATGTAACCCCCATCATGGGACTTGAATCCACGTCCACAAGGTTAAGAGCCTTGTGCTTTACCAACTGAGCAGTGGACCCTTTAATATAATGAATAAAAAGCTTTGTACCTTCAACTGTTGACAGGAGCAATTGGTAGCCCCCAAGGGCCGACTCATTATAATATGATGAGTCGGGTCTTCAATAATATGAGCAAAAAATTACTTTGCATTAGCCCCCAAGTGTCATGGTGCATGCTTGCAGCGACATGAGACTTGCATATTTGATATAATCTCAACTTAAATAATGTAGCCCCCAAGTGCCGGGTCGTAAGCCTGCAGCAACTCGGGACTATTCCCTCCATTGTAGAATAAATCATACCCATTGATGAAATAATATCCATTGCGCTGAAGTGACTTTGAAAACCTCAATCATAATATTGGTTATTGATAACCATAATAAAAATCTAGCCATGTTGGCTATTCAAGATAATATAATCTGGTATGAAAAACCTTATTCATTTAATATCATAATGAAAATTCAGCCAAGTTTGGCTAGTTGAATAATATAACCCAATGATTTATAAGCGCATGATTCCAATGGCGCAATCCAAATATGTCTTGGCGACTTACGGTCCAAAACCAGGTCGGGTTAACAAACACGGATAATTTCTCATCATATCTTGGCGACTTATCGTCTTAAAGCCGGGCCGGTTTAATAAACACGGATAATTTATCATCATGCTTTATTCAACCTGTCTCTGCATACAACAAGTTTAAAGTGTCTGGCTGTTTACCACGGGACGGGTCATAATGCCCAACATATAACCCGGGTTTATAACCAAGGCTGCACTTTAAGAATAATCAATGAAATATATCATACCGTGACATTGAATCACATCATTGGTTTACCAATTTTTGTAGTAAGGGTGATGACCCAAATCTTGAGTAATGATAACTCCTTTCATCTTGTGTCGGTTTATGATAAAACCGTGCGGGTTATGATAAACACCGGTTTAACCATATATATCTTGGCGACTCGTAGTCAAACCAGACCCGGGCGGATAGTCTCCGGATTATGATTTGATCATGTCTTGACAATTTGTAATTGAAAGTCAAGCCGGGCTAATGAACACGGTTTACTCCATAATAAGATGGTAACATCAAACCCGGCAGATAGTCTCGGATTAGGATTTGACCGTGTTCCGCCAATTTGTAATTGACAGTTTGAACCGGATTAACAATGTCGGTTTAAAAACACACAAGTAAAAGTTCTTTAGCAAAAAGAACAGAATTCAAGCAAAGGCAAAATAAAACCATTGCAAATGAGGCTTTCTTGAGCCGATCGGATGGTGTTACCATGGTCGGACACGACGAGCTCCCAATAAGGTGTAGCCATGGTTCAAGTCAGCAAGGTCCCCAAGCTGAAACCGTGGCATTATGCCGATCAAGTGGCGTGGCAATGGTTGGGTTCGACCAAGCCCCAAGTGACTCTCGGCCTTAGGCCGATCAAGAAGCGTGTTGGTTCAGACTTGACCATGTCCCCAAGTGATCTGGTGGCTTTCGCCTATCAAAAGGTGTTGCATTGGTTCGGACACGACCAAGCCCCCAAGTGATGTTGTGGCACTAGGCCAATCAAGAGGCGTGGCTATGGTTCGGATACGACCAAGCCCCCAAGTGATCAATAATATGATAAGCCAATAAGGCATGATACCCATGTTTGAACCGCGCATCATGGCAGCAGGTCCTCTTTGGCACCTTTTAAGTTATTGTAAGAGAAAAATCCTTCTTGAATCGGGATTTTGAACCGGATATCGAGAGCTTCAAAGCTTTGTGGGAGACATATTTCCCTTGAACCGGATTTTAAACCGGAATCTTCATTTTCAGCCGGAAATTTTCTGACGGCCTTTAAACTTGAACTTGTGAGAAGCTAATTCCTTTTTGAACCGGAAATTCTTAAACCGGAATTGAGAGCCTTCAGAGCTTTGTGGGATACAGATTTCCCTTGAATCGGATTATAAACCGGATATTTGAGAGCTTCAGTGAGGTGACTTCCCTTGAGCGGACTTTAAGCGAATTCTTTCGATGACCTTCAAATTTTCATCAATATGGGGTTCTTGACTACTTTGAAAATCGGTAACATTTCTTTGAGTCATATCGTTGTAGCCCCGAGTCTCAAGGTGACTCGAGGAGTTGGCGAGATTCGTCATATTTGACCGTGATATAAACCGGCATAACTTGTATATCATTGGTGTTGATAGCACGATGCGAATCCACGAAGGTTGAGGTATTGCGGCGGGTTATCAGCGACCCGTATGAGCCGTGTCGACCTTTCGGCTAATGGTTCCTTCAGCTGGCTACATGAAGTTAACCAAAGCGTAGTGGTGGCAACTTGCGTGCCTGCCCATTAAGCCATCTGTGCGGAAGGCGGTTGATGATAATCTGCCTCAATTTGAAAAAACCGGGCTACCCAGCGGTGACTTGCTCATACTCAATAACCAGCTCATGCGGACAAGTGCGGCCCGGTATGTTGATGTAGACCAGGCGCAAGAGGCGGATAGCAAAGACGACCGCAGCATCGAGGCAGCTTCGGACAGATGAGTCGGCAGCGGCATTTAAGCTGGTGCGGACGGGAAAAACGGCACGGTGTCGTAAACCGCACGCAGACGGCGAGTTAATCGCGGGCGCGGTCGGCGAGCTGATGTAAACCGGACCGTAAGGCGGCGTCTTGCACGCGTCCATTCTCCGTGTAATGTGACGCGGACGAACACCGGCGGGGCGTTGCGGTAGCGTGCTCCATACCCATGGTATAAACCACGTTTATAAAGGATAATTGTCCTGCATATCAAAATATATGGCCCAAGGTAATTGTTCTTTTGACAAAAACAATGTGTCAAAATAGACTTAGATAGATATCACGATATGTTAAGCGAATTTATCCGCCGTGGAGTTGATGGTCACCACGGTGAAGCTAAAATCAACTACGGATGAGTCGGTGCGGGAGCGAACAGATGAACCGACGCGGCGTTTGCGAGCGGTCGCGAGCGAGGAGAGTCGGTAGCGGTGTTGTAAACCGGTGCGGACGGGCAAGTCGGCTAATGTGGCGGCGGATGGGCGACTTATCTTTGTAAGGAATATTGATCTGATTTTTGATGTGACGGTTTGTCCCTTGTGAGAGCTTTCTTGGAGGTCTTCTTTGGCGATATACTCTCAAGCTGGGATCTTCGTCGTACCACCGTCGTAGCACTTGTTTCTTCGATTTAGCGATCTCCACATCAAGAAAAGGTAGCAGCGGTGAATACGGCCGTCGGTAGCGGCTCGGTATTGTTGTGAGTCTCGTCGGTCTCGAACCAAGATTTAGCAGAGTGGTGGATTTTATCTCCCTTGAAGGATAATTAATTTGTACCTATTGTAGGAACAATATTTCCAAAAAGCTGTATACTAATGGACGCGGAGATCTTTGAAGGCGCCGGCCTCCATCTTTCTCAATTTTTGCCGCCTTTGCATTTGTTAATATATCTGAGGAGAGCAGGGAGCGATATACTAACATTTTACTCATTAGAGCTAGCACGAAGGACTTGATGAAGCCTGCATGTATGTTGACTTGGCACTCTTATGTTTGACCGATTGTACAAGCTCCGTTATCGCATGATCATGGGGTCATTACGTACATACCAAAGGCGCTTGGGTTGCATCTTGGCACATTGGTATATAGGTGTATGAGGAGGGCGAGGCCTCGGCAAAATAGCGACATGATTGCGGCAGCGATGAAGACTTCATGGTCCATAGTTGTCCACCACAGAGGATCCAAGAAGATCGAGACGAGCAGCCATGACTCGAGCGAAACCATCTCGCCGCGGAGGCTTGACAATGGCGGCTTGGTGAAGCTGCAACTGCTGAGAGCAAGTTGCGCGGTTCATCATGGTCACAGTCCGATGTTTGATTTGATCGGCCATGGGCCACGGTGAAAGGTGGAAGCGGTAAGCAGCTCTGTAGTAGTGGGCGAAGCGACAACGGCAAAAGCGAGTCGGCTGCGAGCGTCTTGGCGGAGGCCGGGGACTCAATCGACCGGAACAAGGTGACAGCGGCTGTTCGGCAACTTCGGACGGGCCAGCTCAAAGGCTGAAGCGGCAGGCTGGATGGCAGCCGCGGCAAATGGCGACAAGCGATGGCGGTTTGGAAGTGACGATGCACAGCAGCGGCCTCGACCTGTGATGGCGAACACGGCGGATTCGAGGCGGCGCTGACTCGAAGGCAACATGAGTCGCGGCTACCTCCAAACCCCTCCGAGTCATGGTTGGTTTGACCGGCGTGGTTAATGGTGAAGCTCAAAAAGTCGATCTGTACCACGTGAGACAAAAGATCTATTCCTCCAAACTAGCCTTGACCACCATGTGAGAAGTACTACTACTTTTTCAATTGATGATAACTCGGCGGGAAAATAGCAGCAGCGAAACCTTGTCATATCACGGGAGCGATAGCTGTCTTTGGTTGATTGAAACTTCGGCGTAATCACTGGTGGCCCCTTGGGACTTGTAGCTTGGGATCTCTCGTGTAGGTTGGGATTTACGGGACTTGTAGCTTGGGATTTCTCTCGTGTAGCAGCAATATTCCGGCTGATTGGACTACTTCTTGTCGATAGAGTATCAATCGGACCCGACCATTGACCTGCGGCGAAGCTAGCGATAGCGGTTGACTGCCGTAGTAGTTTGGCTTCGGCGGAAAAAAAAATCTTCTCTCGATCTCGGCGAGTTATGGTAGTTGCATTGATGCAACCCTAATTTCCTCTGGGTCTTAAATATTGAACACACCGTTTTGACTAATTGGCAGGTCTTGGCGGATCGGTCTGCTGCCTCCGATTAGACCACAAGTCGTATGTCGGATATGATCTGCGGTGGAGAAACTCCTTCGCCTCGAGAACATACTCCAAAATTTGATCTCAGTGGCGGATCGTCGGATTACAAGCACCGCCCGTCTCGCGCCATGCAACCCTAACTTCGATGTAAATCTTTTTCAAACCGGCTCTTCTTCATTGGAAAAATTGCGAACTTCTCGATCCACGAGAAAGATCCTTCAAGAACTCGACACCACCGCGGCGCAGGCCCCACGGTGGGCGCCACTGTCGTAGTTTTGTCACGGCAGATGTCTGAGTGTTAGGACTTAGTCGCGAGGCCAGCGCATCTATGTGGTAGCTTGAGAGGGTTGAATGGGATGAGAGGCGCAGGCGGATCAACACACAAGACAAGGGTTTAGACAGCTTGGGCCCCGGAAACATCATCGGTAATAACCCTACATGTTGTTTGAGGCTAGATCTCATTATGCTCATGGGGAGTCGCCAGTAAACCGGCTCTCCTAATTGTGTCTAGCCCTAGAGATTATTGCTTGTCGCTTGTCCCTCTTAGAGCCCTGCCCTCCTTATATAAGTTAGAGGCGGGTTACATGTGGAGTCCTATTAGGATTAGGACTAGTCTACCTTCTAATACAAACCGGATACAAGTCCTGGTCTTAACTCCTTGTAAGGTAAATATTCCTCATGCCTTTTCTCTTAAATCGGCCCACAATAGTTGAACCGGCCTTCATGAACCGCCGGACGGGCCACCGGGTCTTGTCGCTCCTCGCACCCGCCTACCGGATTACCAATGAGTCGTGAACTGCCAGGTCTAAACGGGTCGCCGGTGAACCGCCAAGTGTCAGCGGGGTCTCAAATAAACCGCCAAGTCCGGCCGGGTTATACTTCCGGCTGGTTTACGCCGCGGGGTATATCCCCGACAGATTATGTTGATTGTGATGTGGTACCTATGCAAGCATGTTCCTTATTACTTGGTAGACCATGGCAATTTGATAAAAATTCTGTACACCATGGTAGAAACAATCAGTATACTATTGTTCACAAGGATAAAAATATTACTTTGCTTCCTATGACTCCTGATTCCATTTTGAAAGATGATATTAATAGAGCTAATAAGCAAAACAGGAGAAAAATAAGAGTGAAAATCAGATTGTGGCAAAAGAATTTGAGCAACAAATGAAGCCTAATAATAAACCATCTAATGTTGCTTCTGAAATTAAACTGAAAAGTGCATGTTTACTTGCCACCAAATCTGATATTGATGAGCTAGATTCTAGCAAATCTGTTTGCTATGCTTTTGTGTGCAAAGAGGATTTATTTTCATTAGAGGACGTGCCTTCCTCTTTGCCCCTGCTGTCACTAACATTTTGCGGGAGTTATTTGGCGTCTTCCCACAAGACATGCCACCGGGATTACCACCCATTCGAGGGATTGAGCATCAAATTGACTTAATTCCTGGTGCATCGCTACCCAACCGTGCACCATACCGTACCAATCCAGAGGAGACGAAGGAGATTATGCGTCAAGTACAGGAGCTGCTCGACAAAGGTTATATCGCGAATCTCTTAGTCCTTTTGCTATTCCTATTATACTAGTGCCTAAAAAGGATGGTGCGTCGGCGTATGTGTGTTGATTGTAGAGGCATTAATAATATTACTATTCGTTATCGTCATCCTATTCCTAGGCTAGATGATATGCTTGATGAATTGAGTGGCTCTACAATATTCTCCAAAGTTGATTTGCGTAGTGGATACCATCAAATTCGTATGAAATTGGGAGATGAATGGAAAACAGCATTTAAAACTAAGTTTGGTTTATATGAGTGGTTAGTCATGCCTTTTGGGTTAACTAATGCACCTAGTACTTTCATGAGACTAATGAGCGAAGTTTTACGTGCTTTCATTGGACGATTTGTGGTAGTCTATTTTGATGATATCTGATTTATAGCAAATCTTTGGAAGAACATTTGGAACATTTACGTGCTGTTTTTAATGCTCTACCGATGCACGTTTGTTTGGTAACCTTGGGAAGTGCACCTTTTGCCTTGACCGAGTATCTTCTTGGTTATGTTGTTACTCCACAGGGAATTGAAGTTGATAAAGCCAAGATTGAAGCTATTGAGAGTTGGCCGCAGCCCAAAACGGTCACACAAGTGAGGAGTTTTCTTAGACTCGCTGGTTTCTATAGTCGTTTTGTGAGAGACTTTAGCACCATTGCTGCACCTCTCAATGAGCTTACAAAGAAGGATGTGCCTTTTGTTTGGGGTACCACACAGGAAGAAGCCTTCACGGTATTGAAAGATAAGTTGACACATGCTCCTTTACTCCAACTTCCTGATTTTAATAAGACTTTTGAGCTTGAATGTGATGCTAGTGGAATTGGATTAGGAGGTGTGTTATTACAAGATGGCAAACCTGTTGCATACTTTTCGAAAAATTGAGTGGGCCTAGTCTGAATTATTCTACTTATGATAAAGAATTATATGCTCTTGTTGGGACTTTAGAAACATGGCAACATTATTTATGGCCCAAAGAATTTGTTATACATTCGATCATGAATCTTTGAAACATATTAAAAGTCAAGCTAAACTGAATCGTGAGACATGCTAAATGGGTTGAATTCATTGAGACTTTCCTTATGTCATTAAACACAAGAAGGGTAAAGAAAATGTTATTGCTGATGCATTGTCTCGTCGCTATCTTGTGCTTTCACAACTTGACTTCAAAATATTTGGGTTGGAGACCATCGAGAGATCAATATGTGCATGATGCTGATTTTAAAGATGTATTGCAGAATTGTAAAGAAGGAAGAACATGGAACAAGTTAAATGCGTTAATGATGGATTTGTGTTCGTGCTAACAAGCTATGCATTCCAGCTAGCTCCGTTCGTCTTTTGTTGTTGCGGGAGGCATGGAGGAGGACTAATGGGACACTTTGGCGTGAAGAAGGCGGAGGATGTACTTGCTACACATTTCTTTTGGCCAAAGATGAGGCAGGATGTTGGCGTTTTATTGCTCGCTGCACTACATGTCAAAAAGCTAAGTCACGACTCAATCCTCATGGTTTATATATGCCTTTGCCTGTACCTAGTGTTCCTTGGGAGGATATATCTATGGACTTTGTTTTAGGTTTACCTAGAACAAAGAAGGGGAGGGATAGCATATTTGTTGTCGTGTATAGGTGCTCGAAAATGGCACACTTTATACCATGTCATAAAAGCGATGATGTTGTTAATGTTGCTGATTTGTTCTTTCGTGAAATTATTCACTTGCATGGTGTGCCAAATACTATTGTTTCAGATTTTGATACTAAATTTCTTAGCCACTTTTGGAGATGTTTATGGGCTAAGTTGGGGACTAAACTGCTTTTTAGTACTACTTGTCACCCCCAAACTGATGGACAAACTGAAGTAGTCAATAGAACATTGTCGACTATGCTTAGGGCTGTTGTAACACCCCGGGTGTAACTTTCCATATTTGTAACTCCAACTCTTGCCATTTTCGGCATTGTGATATGATATTCCCTCCGTGGTTGGGTTTTTCTACTTTTTGCATTTTGTCCATGTCATGCATTTCATATCATGTCATCATGTGCATCTCATTTGCATACGTGTTCGTCTCATGATTCCGAGCATTTTTCCCGTTGTCCATTTTGCAATCCGGCACTCCTATGTCCCTCGGCATCCCCTTTTACGTTTTTCCGTGAGTGGGTACTAAACTTTCTCGGAATGGACCGAGGTTTGTCAAGTGGCCTTGGTATACCACCGGTAGACCACCGGTCAAGTTTCGGGTCATTTGGAGCTCGTTTGGTACTCCAATGGTTAACCGCACCCTCGCAAAGGCCTCTTTTAAGTTGCAGCCCAACACCCTTCCAAAACAGCCCAATAACCCATCTAAGTCACTTCCATGCTCTCCGTCGTTCGATCACGATCGTGTGGCGAAAACCGCACCTCATTTGGAGCTTCCTAGCTCCTTCTACCTATAAATATAGCCTCCCTCAAATTAGGATCAAACCCTAGACAAAATCCCTCGCGCCGCCGGACACGTCCGGATCGGACGGACGCGTCGCCGCCAGCGCCCGCAGCCTACGAGGGCTGCCACGTGGCCTCGGTCCCCGCCGCCGCCCGCAGCGCGCCGCCGGAGCCAGTGAAGAAGCCCGGCCCGAGCCGGCTGCCCCAGCCGCGCCCACCCGCCGACCGCGCCGCCCGCCGCCGATCCGCGGCGGCGCCCGCCGCGCCAGCGCCCTCCGGCCGGCCGTCTCCATGACCCCGGCCGCCGCCGCCGCCGCCAGCCATCCCGGCGCCGCCCCCGCCCGGCCCGCCGCCGGCCGCCGTCGTCTCCTCCTCGGCGGCCTTCTCCTCCTTGGCCCGGCCTCCCCTCTCCTCCCCGACGAGCTCCGGCGAGCCGCCGGCCGGCGTCGCCCGATCGGATCTCAGATCCAACCGCCGAGGGGTTGACTTTCTCTCCCCCCCGTTTCATCCAAGTTTTTTTTTCTGTGATGATATTTGTTGCATTTTCATCATGCCATAACTCTGCATCCGTAGCTCTGTTTCGTGCGTGTAATATGTCAAAATGTTCGTCTCGAAGAGTAGATCATTTCATCTCATTGAATCATTTTCATTTGAGCTCATCTTGATGCCCAAAATGCTGTTGGAAGAGGGCTATGTGATGTTAGTTTCGTTTCTTAATGAGAACATGCACTTTGTCATTTTGCCATGATTGATGTGTGCACCCTATGATCTTGAGCCCTACATGTGTTTTGTAATATGCCATGCCATCTTTCCAGGGGTGTATGCCATGTATTTTTGTGATCTATGTGGTGACTAGCACAAGCATGCAAAGTAGGCTTCATGATGTTGCTGATTTCAGCCCCTGTTTTGCTGATATTTTTATGCCATGTTAACTTGATGCTACCGAGAGATCCATGCATATTTTGAGATACTTCAGTAAGGATGTTTTGAACATATGGTCATGCTCTATCCATCCATGCCTTTGTTTGCAATTATGGAGTGCCATAGCTTGAGTCAATCGAGCTCTACTTTTGCTATAAAATGTTTTCTGGCAGATTGTTTACATCTTATTCAATTTTGCCAAGGTTGTTGTAGTTGATCCGTGTATGCTATGATGTTGTTCTTGCCATGTATATCTTCTATGCCATGTCTTTTTGATGTATGTATGCTTAGTTTATCGTGTAATGCTCTGTAGTGAGTGCATCGAGCTTTTAAACATGCCTACTTGTTATCTTTTTTGCCATGCCCTGTTGCTGAATCTGTTAACGAAACTTGCTATATTGACATGGGTGTTACTATATTTTTCTGATGCTTTTTGGCTTATGGTCAGTAAGGGACTTTTGTTCTATGCTGTGAGTAGATTTACGCCATGCCTTGTTATGCTATTATAAGTTCCTATAGCATGCTGTTTGCTTGCTCTGAACATTGGTTCTGATGCTGATTTTGCCATGTTGATAATTTCACCAAGTCTGTGAAGCTGATATGTTTTGCACTTTTGCCATGCTTGTTTGGACCTGTTGTGGTGTGATTTAGCCGTAGCTCGGTGTTCATCTTTTGTCAAGCATCTTGAGTAGATCACTGCCATATGCTTTTCTGGTACGTTTGGGTGCAGTAGCTTAATTTCTTGTTGCTTGCTAAGTGGTATCATGCTGTTAATGGCAGATTTGTGCCATTCTTGTTTTGCTTGTCATTTGCAAACCGTGCATCCGATTCGGTGATCTTTATATCGATTTCAACGAAATCATCTCATCTTTCAGCGGCATACTTGGTTTTCCAAGTTTATGCCTGGTTCATCATTTTCCTTCCGAGCACGATACGCATTGCATATCACATCTCGCATATCATGCCATGTTTTGCATCATGTTGCTTGTGCATTGCACCGTGATTTATTGTGGTTCCTTGTTTGTGTTCTTGCTTTGGGTAGAGCCGGAGGCGAGTACGTGAGCGAGGAACCTGTTGAGAACGCTTACGAGGATCAAGCTTTCGACAACTCTGAGAACTTTGCAGGAAAGATGACCATACCCTCGAAATCACTTCTATCTTTGCTATGCTAGATGCTCGCTCTTTTGCTATGCCTATGCTACGATGCCTATCACTTGCTTATCATGCCACCCATATTGCCATGTCAAACCTCTAACCATCCTTTCCTAGCAAACCGTTGATTGGCTATGTTACCGCTTTGCTCAGCCCCTCTTATAGCGTTGCTAGTTGCAGGTGAAGATGAAGTTTGTTCCTTGTTGGAACATGGAGATGTTGTTCCTTGTTGGAACATATTTACTTGTTGGGGGATATCACAATATATCTGCTATAATTAATGCATCTATATACTTGGTAAAGGGTGGAAGGCTCGGCCTTATGCAGTGTTTTGTTCCACTCTTGCCACCCTAGTTTCCGTCATACGGTGTTATGTTCCTTGATTTCGCGTTCCTTACGGTTGGGTGATTTATGGGACCCCTTGACAGTTCGCTTTGAATAAGACTCCTCCAGCAAGGCCCAATATTGGTTTTACCATTTGCCACCTAAGCCTTTTCCCCGGGTTTCGCGAGCCCGAGGGTCATCTTTATTACCCCGGGCGGTGCTCCTTCGAGTGTTGGTCCAAACTAGAGCACCGTATGGGACCATTCCTTGGCAACTTGGATTACGTCGGTACATGACGCTTAGCTTATCCGGTGTGCCACGAGAACGAGATATGTGCAGCTCCTATCGGGATTTGTCGGCACGGTCGGGTGGTCTTGCTGGTCTTGTTTTATTGCTGTTGAAATGTCTTGTAGTCCGGGATTCCGAGATTGATCGGGTCTTCCGGTAGAAGGAATATCCTTCGTTGACCGTGAGAGCTTATAATGGGCTAAGTTGGGACACCCTGCAGGTATTATCTTTCAAAGCCGTGCCATGTTATGAGGCAGATGGGAATTTGTTAATGTCCGTTGTAGAAAACCGAAGTTGACCTTAATTAAAATACACATCAACGCGTGTGTAACCGTGATGGTCTCTTCTCGCGGAGTCCGGGAAGTGAACACGATGTTGGAGTTATGTCGACGTAAGTAGTTCAGATCACTTCTTGATCGCTACTAGCTTCACGACCGTGCTTTGCTCCTCTTCTCGCTCTCTTTTGCGAATGTAGCCACCATACATGCTAGTCACTTGCTGCAGCTCCACCTCAAAACTCTGTCCTTCCTATAAGCTTAAATAGTCTTGATCTCGCGGTGTGAGATTGCTGAGTCCCGTGACTCACAGATTCTACCAAAACAGTTGCAGGTGCCGGCGATGCGGTCAGGTGACGAACCGAGCTCAAGTGGGAGTTCGATGAGGAGCGTGGTCGTTACTATGTGTCTTTTCCCGATGATCGTAGTGGAGCCAGTTGGGACGATCGGGATCTGTGTAGCATTTGGGGTATCTTCTTTTATTTTGGTTCCGTAGTCGGACCTTGAGTGTAATCTGAATGATGGATGTTTATTTATGTATTGTGTGAAGTGGCATTTGTAAGCCAACTATGTATCTCTTTCCTTATGTATTACATGGGTTGTGTGAAGATTACCTCACTTGCGACATTGTTTTCAATGCGGTTATGCCTCTAAGTCGTGCTTCGACACGTGGGAGATATAGCCGCATCGAGGGCGTTACAAGTTGGTAATCAGAGCCTTCCCCGACTTAGGAGCCCCCTGCTTGATTGTTTGCTGGCGTTGTTGAGTCTAGAACAAAAAAAATTTTGAGTCTTAGGATTATATATATCAGAGAGTAGGATTCTTCTTACTCCCCGGTCCCTTCGTCGCTCTGGTGAGGTCTCCTGACGTAGAAGTTTTGACTCTCCTCTCCTCAAATTTCACTAAAAAAAAAATTAGGATCACGCGGGTATCTTGGAATCGTTCCGATGGTTTTGTGACGAGAACATTGTTCTTGGTGCCTCGACATTTAGGGGTTGTGGCGGTGTCCCGGGAGTTGAGCTCCGAGGTGTTGTCGCCACAATTTTATCGTTGCAGTTCGAATACCGAGATTTGCCGACATCGAAATCTCTTTTGTACAGTTGTTGGTGAGATAACCCGATAACCCGAAGATCGGGCGAGCTCGGGAGTATTGCCATGACTCGTATAACGGATGTTTTTCAAGCTCGAGGTACATGATTTCGAAGGTTTCTTGGTTATGTGTTGACGGATGGATACAAATGGATCTAGGTATTGTTAGTTTGGGTGATATATTTTGTGTCCCCAGATCCCCAACACCAGATTGCATAACCGAAAGTTTGGGAGTTTATAGGTGGGATTCAAGTAGCTCTTAGCATGTCTTCCCGCAGATATTTGGTTCGTGATTGGGTAATCCTTACCACTTATTTGTTCCAGTCGTACCTTGTTATTTTTTTTCATCAACCCTTAATCAAGTGGCTTCTCACCTTAATGGACGTGTGATGTTAACTTTGGAATTCATTCGTTCATCCTTGTTCGAATGTTTATTGTGAAGACTATATGTTGCAATTTCTATTCGTTGATTCAACTTGACTATCTGTCTATCAAGTGCTAACGGATGTCACCCACTTCAGGATGGCTCCGCCAACGCGTCAGAATCCGGAACGGACTGATGGGAGTCAGTCGAACCCTCCACCTCCACCTCCGCCTCCGGAGGCATGGCAAGCTGTCATGGCAGCCACCAATGCCAATGCTCAGATGATTTTGCAACTCTTGCAAGAGCGTACTCAAGGGCAAGGCAGTCAAGGAAATCAAGGTCAAGGCAACAACCAGCTGCACTTTGCTACTCTCAGTCAGTTCCTCGCTAATCAGCCGAAGTCTTTCAGTTTCTGTGTCGAGGCCACAGACGCCGACGATTGGCTTGTGGACATCTGCAAACATTTTGAATGTAGCAATGTCGGACACGAGGATTTTGTCAAGTTTGCTTCGTTTCAACTCAAGGACCAAGCTGCTTTGAGTGGTACCAACAATACAAAGATTCCAGAGGAGGTCGTGTCATTACAGGATGAGTTCCGCCGAGACTTGAGCTCACCACGTTCAAAAGTGTTGTTGAGAGCAAGCGTGAGGAGTTCCGCAATCTCAAGCAAGGCAACATGTCGTGTATCAATACAATATCCAGTTCGAGTAAACTCGCTCGCTTTGCTAAGCAAGGCGTCCACGATGAAAAGAGTATGATCTATCAATTCAGAGGTGGTCTTAGAGAAGATCTGCAATTAGCTCTCGTGCTTTTGAGCCGAAAAGTATGATGAATTCTACAACATGGCTTTGAAGCAAGAAGCTGCCCAGCTCAAATGTGAGGCTTCTAAGAAGAGAATCAGGATGCAGTTCATTCTTCTTCTTCCTCTCAAGTGGCAGCTAAGCAGAGAAGTTCTACCTTCCTCCTCCTTCGTTTGCCGGCCTTATCGCCAGAAGAACTCAGGTGGTCGTGGATCTTCCCACCCGCCCAACCCAAGCTATCAGAACAAGTCTAATTCTCAAGCTCCAAGGTCAAATGCTCCTTACCACCGTCCGCTCTGAGGTGACTTGCAACAAGTGTCACAGAAAGGTCACTACGCGAACAAGTGCTTCAACCAAAGGCGCCTTCCGCCTCCTCCTCCTATGAAATCTTCCAGCAATGCAGTGGTCAAGCATAATCCCAAGTCTGCAAAGGTGAATATGATGAATGCAGCTCAAGCGGAGGATTCTTCTGATGTGATAATGGGTAATCTCTCAGTTAATGATATTCCTGCAAAAGTTTTATTTGATACCGGTGCATCGCATTGTTTCATGTCTAGATCATTTGTTGCAAAGCATGATTTCATTTCGGAGATGTTGGAAAAACCCTTGGGAGTTGTTTCTCCAGCCTCTTCTATGAGGGCTACCACAAGGATTCCGGATGTTTCTATCAAGATGGGCGACTATAGATTTCTGGCTAAACCATTTGTCCTTGGTGACTCGGATATTGATCTTATTCTTGGGATGGACTGGCTTTATCAGCACAAAGCTCAGCTTGATTGTGCTGCAGGAAATTCAATTGACTCACTCTTCTAATGATGTGATCATCTATGCGCTCGTGATGAAACCATTGGTTGTTTTCTCTCAATGAGAAGGGCGAATTGGATGCTATCTCTCGATTCGATCGTTTGTGAGTATCAAAATGTCTTTCCGAAGAGCTTCCAGAATGCCTCCTCACCGCCGATTGAGTTCGTTATCGATCTTGAGCACGCATCGAACCCGTTTGCAAGCGTCCATACAAGCTTGGACCTAATGAGCTGAAGGAATTGAAGAAGCAGCTCGATGAACAAGAGCGTCTGGGTTTGATCGGACCGAGTTCATCTCCTTGGGGTTGTGGTGTTCTTTTGTCGAGAAGAAGGATGGCACGGACCAACTTTGCGTCGATTACCGTCCATTGAATAAGAAGACAATCAAGAACAAGTATCCAGTTCCCAACATCAATGAGCTTTTCGAGCAACTCAAAGGTGCTAAAGTGTTCTCCAAGCTTGACCTTTGTATGGGTTATCATCAGATTCGCATTCGTGAACAAGATATTCCCAAGACAGCATTCAGAACAAGCTTTGGTTCTTATGAATATACTGTCATGTCTTTCGGCCTTGTCAATGCTCCTCCAACATTCTCTTGGATGATGAACTTCATATTCAACCCCTACACCAATGAATTCGTCTTGGTCTATTTGATGATATTTTGGTCTTCTCCAAGAATAAGAAGGATCATGCCAAACATTTGCGATTGGTGTTAGACAAGCTCAGAGAGTATCAATTCTATGCGAAGTTTTCCAAATGTGAATTTTGGCTTGATGAAGTGCTTTACCTTGGTCATATCATCTCCGCCAAGGGCATCGCTGTTAACCCAGAGAAGGTGTCTGCAATTGTGAATTGGGAACCTCCTCGAATGTCAAGCGACTTCGTAGTTTTCTTGGTCTTGCAAGCTATTGCCGAAGATTCGTTGAGAACTTCTCTAAGATTGCAAGGCCTCTTTCCAACCTCCTCCAGAAGCATGTGAAGTATGTCTGGTCTCCTGAGTGTGACGTTGCTTTCAATACTCTCAAAGAGAAACTCGTCACAGCTCTGTCTTGACTCCTCTGATGAATCCAAGCCATTCAAGTTTTCGTGATGCTTCTCTTCAAGGTCTCGGTGATGTGTTAATGCAAGAGAAGAGAGTTGTGGCTTATACCTCTCGTCATTGAAGCCCAACGAAAAGAACTACCCCACTCACGATCTTGAGTTGGCGGCGTTGTCCATGCATTGATAACATGGAGACATCTCTTGTTGGGAAGGAAAGTGGACATTTTCACCGATCACAAGAGTCTCAAGTATATCTTCACTCAACCCAACCTCAACCTCGAGCAAACTCGATGGGTCGAAATGATTCAAGAGTACAACCCAAGTATTGAATATACTCCGGCAAGGCCAATGTGATTGCAGATGCTTTGAGCGGGAAGGCTTATCGCAGCAGCTTAATCCTCAAGCCCTTCTAGCCGGATCTCGTGAAGCTTTCCAAGCTGAATCTTCAAGTTGTTCCTCGGGGCTTTCTTGCCAACCTCATAGTCTCTCCTACTTTGGAAGATCAAATTCGTGAGGCTCAACTCCTGGATACCATGGTGAAAAAGGTGAAACGTGGTATCGACAAGGGCATTTCAAGTACAAGTGCTTCCACATTGATGACAAAGATACTCTTTTCTTCGAGGACGGATTGTGGTTCCAAAGGGTGATCTCGTAAAGTCATTATGAGCGAGGCGCACAATTCGCTTCTATCCATTCATCCCGGAAGTACGAAGATGTACCATGACCTCAAGCAGTCATATTGGTGGACTCGAATGAAGCGAGAAATTGCTCAATTCGTGAATGAGTGTGATGTCCGCAGAAGAGTGAAAGCAGAACACCAACGACCAGCTGGTCTCCTCCAACCTCTTGCTATTCCGAATGGAAGTTTGATCATATCGAAATGGACTTCGTGATTGGATTTCCAAAGTCGAGCGTGGAAATGATGCTATCTTCGTTATCACCGACAAGCTTACTAAAGTGGCTCATTTTCTTCCAATCAAAGAATCTATCACAGCAGCTCGGTTGGCGAGCTATACACCTCCAGATTGTCTCCTTGCACGGCATTCCACAAGTGATCTCTTGGACCGTGGCAGCATCTTTACCTCCAAGTTCGGGATTCGTTTCAGACGGCCATGGGCACCAACATTCGTTTCAAAGACAGCTTTTCATCCTCAAACAAGTGGCCAAGTCGAGCGAGTCAATCAAATCCTTGAAGATATGCTCGGGGCTTGTGTCATTTCCTTCAGATGAAGTGGGAAGATTGGCTTCCATATGCCGAAGTTCTCCTACAACAACAGCTTCCAAGCGAGTTCGGAAAGGCCCCATTCGAAATTCTCTATGGCGAAAGTGTCGTACTCCTCTCAATTGGTCCGAGGCAGGTGAACGCCAACTTCTTGGCAATGACTTGATCACGAAGTCAAGAAATGTGCAAAGTCATTCGTGAGAATCTAAAAGCCGCATAATCGCGCGGAAGAGCTATTATGATGACAAGCACCGTGATGTGGCTTTTGAAATCGGAGACCATGTCTACCTCCGCGTCTCTCAATGAAAGGCACTCGTCGCCCGGTATCAAAGGAAGCTTGCCCCTAGATACGTGGGTCCTTTCAAGATCATTGGCAAAGAGGCGATCTCGCCTATCAACTTGAGCTTCCGTCCAACTTCGCGAACGCACGATGTGTCTCACGTGTCACAGCTTCGCAAGTGCTTCAAGACTCCTAAACGCACTACCAACTTCGAAGAAATTGACCTTCAAGAAGACCTCTCTTATCATGAGCACCCGTTGCTATTCTTGAAGAAACCGAGCGCAAGACTCGCAACAAGTCAATCAAATTCCGAAAGTGAAGTGGTCACACCATTCGACCGAGAAGCCACACGAGCGCGAGGATCACCTCCGTTCGAATATCCGGAGTTCTTTCAGTCCTAGATCTCGGACGAGATCCTCTTGTAGTGGTGAAGTGTTGTAACACCCCGGGTGTAACTTTCCATATTTGTAACTCCAACTCTTGCCATTTTCGGCATTGTGATATGATATTCCTCCGTGGTTGGGTTTTTCTTCTTTTTGCATTTTGTCCATGTCATGCATTTCATATCATGTCATCATGTGCATCTCATTTGCATACGTGTTCGTCTCATGATTCCGAGCATTTTTCCCGTTGTCCGTTTTGCAATCCGGCACTCCTATGTCCCCCGGCGTCCCCTTTTACGTTTTTCCGTGAGCGGGTACTAAACTTTCTCGGAATGGACCGAGGTTTGTCAACTGGCCTTGGTATACCACCGGTAGACCACCGGTCAAGTTTCGGGTCATTTGGAGCTCGTTTGGTACTCCAACGGTTAACCGCACCCTCGCAAAGGCCTCTTTTAAGTTGCAGCCCAACACCCTTTCAAAACAGCCCAATAACCCATCTAAGTCACTTCCATGCTCTCCGTCGTTCGATCACGATCGTGTGGGCGAAAACCGCACCTCATTTGGAGCTTCCTAGCTCCTTCTACCTATAAATATAGCCTCCCCCCTCAAATTCCGGATCAAACCCTAGACGAAATCCCCTCCGCGCCGCCGGACACGTCCGGATCGGACCGGACGCGTCCGCCGCCGCGCCCGCAGCCTACCAGGGGCTGCCACGTGGCCTCGGTCCCCGCCGCCCCTGGATCGGCCGCCCGGGCCCAAAGTGGCCCTCCGGCCCGGCCAATGGCTTTCACTGACCGCGCCCGACCGCCGACCGCGCCGCCCGCCGCCGATCCACGGTGGCGCCCGCCGCCCGCGCCCTCCGGCCGGCCGTCTCCATGACCCCGGCCGCCGCCCAGCCGCCGCCATCCCCGGCCGCCGCCCGCCGGCCCGCCGTCGTCGTCTCCTCCTCGGGCCTTCTCCTCCTCGGCCCCGGCCTCCCCTCTCCTCCCCGACGAGCTCCGGCGAGCCGCCGGCCGGCGTCACCCGATCGGATCTCAGATCTAACCGCCGAGGGGTTGACTTTCTCTCCCCCCCCCCCCCCGGTTTCATCTAAGTTTTTTTTTCTGTGATGATATTTGTTGCATTTTCATCATGCCATAACTCTGCATCCGTAGCTCCGTTTCGTGCGTGTAATATGTCAAAATGTTCGTCTCGAAGAGTAGATCATTTCATCTCATTGAATCATTTTCATTTGAGCTCATCTTGATGCCCGAAATGCTGTTGGAAGAGGGCTATGTGATGTTAGTTTCTTTTTCTTAACAGAACATGCACTTTTGTCATTTTTGCCATGATTGATGTGTGCACCCTATGATCTTGAGCCCTACATGTGTTTTGTAATATGCCATGCCATCTTTCCAGGGGTGTATGCCATGTATTTTTGTGATCTATGTGGTGACTAGCACAAGCATGCAAAGTAGGCTTCATGATGTTGCTGATTTCAGCCCCTGTTTTGCTGATATTTTTATGCCATGTTAACTTGATGCTACCGAGAGATCCATGCATATTTTGAGATACTTCAGTAAGGATGTTTTGAACATATGGTCATGCTCTATCCATCCATGCCTTTGTTTGCAATTATGGAGTGCCATAGCTTGAGTCAATCGAGCTCTACTTTTGCTATAAAATGTTTTCTGGCAGATTGTTTACATGTTATTCAATTTTGCCAAGGTTGTTGTAGTTGATCCGTGTATGCTATGATGTTGTTCTTGCCATGTATATCTTCTATGCCATGTCTTTTTGATGTATGTATGCTTAGTTTATCGTGTAATGCTCTGTAGTGAGTGTATCGAGCTTTTAAACATGCCTACTTGTTATTTGTTTTTGCCATGCCCTGTTGCTGAATCTGTTAACGAAACTTGCTATATTGACATGGGTGTTACTATATTTTTCTGATGCTTTTTGGCTTATGGTCAGTAAGGGACTTTTGTTCTATGCTGTGAGTAGATTCACGCCATGCCTTGTTATGCTATTATAAGTTCCTGTAGCATGCTGTTTGCTTGCTCTGAACATTGCTTCCTGATGCTGATTTTGCCATGTTCAGTAATTTCACCAAGTCTGTGAAGCTGATATGTTTTGCACTTTTGCCATGCTTGTTTGGACCTGTTGTGGTGTGATTTAGCCGTAGCTCAGTGTTCATCTTTTGTCAAGCATCTTGAGTAGATCACTGCCATATGCTTTTCTGGTACGTTTGGGTGCAGTAGCTTAATTTCTTGTTGCTTGCTAAGTGGTATCATGCTGTTAATGGCAGATTTGTGCCATTCTTGTTTTGCTTGTCATTTGCAAACCGTGCATCCGATTCCGGTGATCTTTATATCGATTTCAACCGAAATCATCTCATCTTTCCAGCGGCATACTTGGTTTTCCAAGTTTATGCCTGGTTCATCATTTTCCTTCCGGAGCACGCATACGCATTGCATATCACATCTCGCATATCATGCCATGTTTTGCATCCTGTTGCTTGTGCATTGCACCGTGATTTATTGTGGTTCCTTGTTTGTGTTCTTGCTTTGGGTAGAGCCGGGAGACGAGTACGTGAATGAGGAACCTGTTGAGAACGCTTACGAGGATCAAGCTTTCGACAACTCTGAGAACTTTGCAGGCAAGATGACCATACCCTCGAAATCACTTCTATCTTTGCTATGCTAGATGCTCGCTCTTTTGCTATGCCTATGCTACGATGCCTATCACTTGCTTATCATGCCACCCATATTGCCATGTCAAACCTCTAACCATCCTTTCCTAGCAAACCGTTGATTGGCTATGTTACCGCTTTGCTCAGCCCCTCTTATAGCGTTGCTAGTTGCAGGTGAAGATGAAGTTTGTTCCTTGTTGGAACATGGAGATGTTGTTCCTTATTGGAACATATTTACTTGTTGGGGGATATCACAATATATCTGCTATAATTAATGCATCTATATACTTGGTAAAGGGTGGAAGGCTCGGCCTTATGCCTAGTGTTTTGTTCCACTCTTGCCACCCTAGTTTCCGTCATACCGGTGTTATGTTCCTTGATTTCGCGTTCCTTACACGGTTGGGTGATTTATGGGACCCCTTGACAGTTCGCTTTGAATAAGACTCCTCCAAAGAAGGCCCAACATTGGTTTTACCATTTGCCACCTAAGCCTTTTCCCCGGGTTTTCGCGAGCCCGAGGGTCATCTTTATTACCCCGGGCGGTGCTCCTTCGAGTGTTGGTCCAAACTAGAGCACCGTCGGGACCATTCCTTGGCAACTTGGATTACGCCGATACCATGACGCTTAGCTTATCCGGTGTGCCACGAGAACGAGATATGTGCAGCTCCTATCGGGATTTGTCGGCACAATCGGGTGGTCTTGCTGGTCTTGTTTTATTTGTCGAAATGTCTTGTAGTCCGGATTCGAGATTGATCGGGTCTTCCGGTAGAAGGAATATCCTTCGTTGACCGTGAGAGCTTATAATGGGCTAAGTTGGGACACCCTGCAGGTATTATCTTTCAAAGCCGTGCCTGCGGTTATGAGGCAGATGGCAATTTGTTAATGTCGGTTGTAGAAAACCGAAGTTGACCTTAATTAAAATACACATCAACCGCGTGTGTAACCGTGATGGTCTCTTCTCGGAGTCCGGAAGTGAACACGGTGTTGGAGTTATGTCGGCGTAAGTAGTTCAGATCACTTCTTGATCGCTACTAGCTTCACGACCGTGCTTTCCTCCTCTTCTCGCTCTCTTTTGCGAATGTAGCCACCATACATGCTAGTCGCTTGCTGCAGCTCCACCTCAAAACTCTGTCCTTCCTATAAGCTTAAATAGTCTTGATCTCGCGGGTGTGAGATTGCTGAGTCCCGTGACTCACAGATTCTACCAAAACAGTTGCGAGTGCCGACGATGCAAGGCAGGTGACGCAACCGAGCTCAAGTGGGAGTTCGATGAGGAACGTGGTCGTTACTATGTATCTTTTCCCGATGATCGATAGTGGAGCCAGTTGGGACGATCGGGGATCTGTGTAGCATTTGGGGTATCTTCTTTTATTTTGGTTCCGTAGTCGGACCTTGAGTGTAATCTGAATGATGGATGTTTATTTATGTATTGTGTGAAGTGGCGACTGTAAGCCAACTATGTATCTCTTTCCCTTATGTATTACATGGGTTGTGAAGATTACCTCACTTGCGACATTGCTTTCAATGCGGTTATGCCTCTAAGTCGTGCTTCGACACGTGGGAGATATAGCCGCATCGAGGGCGTAACAGCTGTTTTGAAGAATAATAAGAAAATGTGGGAGGAATGCTTGCCTCATATTGAATTTGCTTATAATCGTTCATTGCATTCTACTACTAAGATGTGCCCTTTTGAAGTTGTGTATGGTTTCCTACCTCGTGCACCTATTGATTTGTTGCCTCTTCCATCTTCGGAGAAGGTTAATTTTGATGCTAAACAACGTGCTGAATTGATTTTAAAAATGCATGAGTTAACTAAGGAAAACATTGAGCGTATGAATGCTAAATATAAACTTGCTGGAGATAAGGATAGAAAACATGTTGTGTTTGCTCCTGGAGATCTTGTTTGGTTACATTTGCGTAAGGATAGATTTCCTAATTTGCACAAATCAAAGCTAATGCCACGTGCTGATGGTCCCTTTAAGGTGTTGGAAAAAATAAATGATAATGCATATAAACTTGAGCTGCCTGCAGATTTTGGGGTTAGTCCCACTTTTAACATTGCAGATTTGAAGCCTTATTTGGGTGAGGAAGATGTGCTTCCGTCGAGGACGACTTCATTTCAAGAAGGGAGGATGATGAGGACATCAATACCATTGTTACACCCGCAGCCCCTCTGCTACATATCTTGGACCAATTACTAGAGCTCGCAAGACGCCAATTAAATTATCAGGTACTTTCGTTTCTTGGTAATGATTCTAATGTTCATGAGAATATGATGCTGCCTAAATTGGATACATTTGTTTTGCTTACAAATGAAGGGCCTAGCTTGGAGAAGGATGAACATTGGAGCAAGAACAAGCATGGAGATGATGCCATGTGCAAGGGGAACAAGAACGGAGTTACAAGTGATGATTTCAGGACTTTGAAGCCACCATAATGGGTGCATGAAGCCTTGGACGAAATATACAAGATGCTACTTCATAAATTTCGTCCCGAGGCTATTCTAGGTGCTGCTTCACCTTATTATTGGGCCAGGCCCTTGTAATTTTGAAATACACAAGTATAGGCTATTTTTAGAGTCCGTATGTGTGGGGAAACAAGTGATAGGGTTGATTTCGGACCCCTCCACCAAGGGCCACGAAATTCCCCCCCTCTTCCTCCATATATACAGCCCTTAGGGCATCGTTTAGACTTTGGGTTTTGTTTAGATTAAAAGTTCGCCATAGCTGCAACTTCGCGTACTTTGTTTGTGTTCAACGACCAGACAAAGGCGTCACAGAACCCCACCTTGATCAATAAAGCTTTCATCTTATATTCGCAATATCCAGATTGCAATCTCAGTTTCTTGCTTGTTCTTCGTTTGCTCGCAGGAAACAGACCCTCGTGGTCAGGTTGATCGTGCTCTGGCGTGGTCAATAACCTCTCGGAGTTGGTTTAGCGATTGCTAAGGCGCGACGTCCTCGCACGTTCGTAGTCGGATCGTCAAAGTCGACTTCCTCCAAAGCAAAAACCAACATCTCATCGAAAGACAGGACACCTTTGCCTCTATCATAAGGACTCATGTCATCAAGAGGATTAGATAAACCTGCTACGTCACGCTCTTGTGTAACAATAGGCAAATGAATTTCTGGTTCTTCAAGTTCATCTACAACAGCTTCTTTTACTTCTTCAGGAGAGATAGACATTGGATCTCAACTTGTTCATTTGAGTAATCGAGCTCTGGATCATCCTGAGCCTTGGCTTCGAGAATTTCTTCTTGGATCTGAAGTATGTCTTCCTATAGACTCTCGCTATGTTGCTCAGTTGAATGTGAAGGTGTTGGAACCTCACACACCTCAAGGGATATCCCAGAAACACTCAGCTCAAGGAGGGATGAGATAGTGCACCCGACATTGATATTGTTCTCAATTTTCCTTACTTCTTCCACTAGCTCCTTCCCACTCTTGAGCTTCTTCATTTCATCTAGTATCACCGGCCTAATTGGATCATCTTCGGCACTCCAAGTGAACTCGAGACTAAGCAATGTGAGCTTGTCTATATCATCAAAATCATCTTCTGTGGGCACTTGTGTTGAAGGTATTGGTTGACCAAATGGAGGACCATTTAACTCCATTGGACACATCTCCTGGTGCTGCGGTATATGAGTAGGAGGTGAATAAAACTGTTGTGGTGCATGGTTATGGCTCTCCTCGTTGTACCTAATTCCCTGCATATGATTACTAGAAGCAAACGGTGAGATCTCAGGGTTGTTGCTCCTATATGACATATTCGGGTTTTCAGGCCACCCATGTGAGTAATTGTTTTGGTATGAGCTATGCTCTTGAGCGAAGCTCATGCCAAAACAATCTGGAGGGTGAGAGTAGCCAAGCTGACATTCAGCGGGTGAATGGCCCTGGAATCCACAAATATGGCATGTAGGAGCAACATAAGGATGGCCTCTAGAATAAGGATCATAAGAGCTAGGCCTATCCTCAAAAACTACTTCTCGCTGCCAAGCTAAATCATATAATCGATGGGAAATCTTACTTATCAGGTCTTGAATACTTTCCATGCTGTTTGTAGTGTTGCTCGCATAAGCATGATGATCTGAATAGTAAGCCATATCTGAGAAGATGATTCAACCTACAAAATGAACAAGTAAAGAAAGAGAAGATAACTAGAACAGTGGTTAGGGGTAAGAGATATATCACAAATATATGGCACTAGATAGAAACAGAAGCAAAACCTAGTCTATAGCCTAACACGGTCGCACGACGCTAGTCCCCGGCAACGGCGCCAAAATGATCGATTGTAAGTACAATAGGGTATTTCGCCCGAACTGCGAGTGTCGTGTTCCCCACAGGGACTAGGCGACGACGACTATTCTTGGCTAAATCTAAGTAACACAATTTTAAGAGACGAATGCAGAAAATAAATCCTAAACTAACAGGGTCGTTCCCAAAGATCGTCGCCAAAGAAAATGCAAAATAAGCAAAGGGGAAGTTCAGATTGTCTATGTTGTCTTTTTGGTGTTTTCCTATTACTTGAGAAGCTAAAATGCTAACACAAAAGGAAACAACAAGACATGAACACATATATTTATCTAACAAGCATATGACAGAGGGAAGAAACAAGATAATAAACAGGGATGGAAATGCTTCATGTCACAACATATATTACAGGTACAGAGCTAATACATAGAGTGAAAATTGAATGATCACACAACTGGCTACCACAGAGAGTAATTTCAATACAAAATAAAATCACAAATAGTAACATGAATTTGTTACAATGAGCTAGCTGACATGGTTTACATCTCAAGACACACATGTATTTTTATAGCACATGTACTGGAGCTAACACATGGACAACTAAATAAATTTCTGCAGTAAGGAACAAACACATAAGGGATCTCACACATACAGTAGCAGAATACTAATTTACACATGACAAGTAGGAACGGAACATATAGCAGATTACATGCACTTATAGAATCTGAATATTACAAATCTTCTTACTTCTCAAATAACAGAATATTCAGAGAGAGAGAGAGAGAGAGATGGCAGCAGCAAAAGGTGTAGGAGAAGAGAGGCAGTAGCAGAGGCATGGGCAAGAAGGGAGCAGCATCAGTTTTGTGGAGAAGAAGAAGGAGCGTGGAGGGTTCAGCAGGGGCAGCAGCAAAGATGTGGGAGAGAGAGAGAGAGAGAGAGAGAGAGAGAGAGAGAGATCGCAGCAGGTGAAGGAAGAAGGAGAAGCAACAGGCAGGAAGTGAAGGAGAAGAAAGGAAGCATAGGCGTGGGGGAAGCAGCAGCAAGATTGAAGAAAGAGGAGCAGGAACGACGTGAGGATGGGGAGCAGCAGCAGTTTTGGGGATAGAAGAAGAGAAGCAGCAGGAGATTGAAGAAGGAGCAGCAGAGATCGGGCGCAAGCAGAGCAGCATCAGGGACGTGGGAAGAGCAGCAGCAGCGTGGGGATGGTCGCGCGGAGGCACCAGGCACCTCGTCTGGTCGAGCGCGCGAGCGTGGGGTGGAGGCGCGGTGGTGATGCGGTGGCTCTGGTGGCTGGATGGATGGGTGGTGTGTGCTGGCAGCGGCGTGGAGATGGATTGGTGCTGGTGGATGCTGGTGATGGCGCGGTGGCGCGCCGCCACGGCGGCCTGGCCACGGCGGCGGCCGGTGGTGGAGAAGGTGGGGTGAGGGAGATGGAGATATGCCAGGCCCGATTGGATCCCTCCAGCGCCTAGGGATTTTGTTCCCCTCCTCTCGTCTGCACTTTGTGATTTGGCCATCTTACTTCTCTTCTTTCTTCACAAGAAGATCCTCCCACTTCTTTAGCTTGCCCCAGGTAACTTCTTTTCTTCTCGCTCGGGTCCTTGATTCCATCACTTGATCTTTTGTAGTACTCCCTCCGTCCGAAAATACTTGTCATCAAAGTGGATAAAAAGATATGCATCTATAACTAGAATACGTCTAGATACATCCTCTTTTATTCATTTTGATGACAAGTATTTTCGGACGGAGGGAGTAGAAGGATTTTGTGCCTTGTCGCACTTTTCTGCAAAATAAACAAGTGACTAGTCAACAATCCTTTTATATGAGTTTCATTCAATTATTCTATATTTAAAACAAGAATTGGTGATCAGAACTCAACAAATGGTATATTTGTATGCCAAAATTATGTATATGAAATGTGCTTATAAAGTTCCCCCAAAGTTAAATCTTTGCTTGTCCTCAAGCAAAGGAATTTGACAAGAGGCAAGATAGTGAATAGTGAGCTGACTAGAGAATGTCCAAGTGAAGTAGATCTCTAAACAATGTATGCTTTGGACTTAGCTAGTGAAAATTAATGGTTAGAGTGCTACAAAGCAGTAGGATACTAGTATACTTGACCATTTTAAACTTTTACAATGATAAAAGAAGATTAGCAAGTTTAAATGGTGATTGTGCCAAAAGTTTCCTGAAGAGAGCATGATCCCAAGAATAAAGGGAAGTTGTGAACCACTTACTGAATTTGAAAGAAACACACATATTATTTTATTAGTCTCACCGAAGGAACATACCACCGATCCCGAGAACATGGTATACACCTGGCTCAACCGATTATTATTAAAAAAATTGTTTGTCTCCCCAAAGGAACATACCACCGATCCAGAGAACATGGTATACACCTGGTTCGACAATTACATATTTATTTATTAATTACTGCCCAAGCTAACCCGATTTCACATGCCACCGATCCAGGGAACATGACATGCTAATGTAGGTAGTCAGACTTATTTATTCATTATTACTTATTAAACAAAGGAATTACAATGGCGTGAAACATAAGAAAGGAAACAAGAATCATCACCCATCCATGTCTGGTTCACATGCTACTGATCTAGAGAACATAGCATGCTAATCCATAGTGGTTAAGTGATTGCTCTGAATGGGAACACACTTGGCACAAAATCAGCATCTAACACTTAATGATCTAGGTGTATCAAAGTTAATGCAGAAAATGATGGAGTTTTCTAGTGTACTAGGGATTTGAGCACTCAAAACTAATAACTTTCACTAATTTCAGCAAAGCAAGCAGTATGTAGATCACTAGTTTACAAGGCATTCACGATTTAGTTCACATATTCACATCAAGCATCATATGTCAAAGGTAAAATTCAGTGGGACGACATTTAAGAAATGGCTCAAGCAACCCAAATATCAAATGATTTTGGCATGTATCAATGGATGATATATTAAGATTCGGGTCATGAAACAGCTCACCGGGCTTTGATGTAGCACTCGCTCGACACTCTCTAAACTGCAGCTCTTCTCCTTTTGCTTCCACAAGCATTCTCCAGTTTCTCTCTTGCATATGTGTGATCCTTGCTTCTCCTCGTCTCCGTGCTCAGGATCCACCGAGGTCCCAAGGAATGTCACCTCAAACCTGGTCAGCATGTAGTGATTCGTGCACAAGGAAGAACCTGAAAGAGCATTCAACGAAAGAGACAATGCAAGTGGTAGGGATAATACCCTCCAAGTCATCAATTGAATATCCAATTACATAAGCATAGTTATAAAGCACATGTTTAGGATAGTAGAAATCAGCAAGGTCAACACAGACATGAGGATGATATTTATCATTAAGCTCAAGACTAGCATGGGAATGATATGTTTCATTAAGCATAGAACTAGCACGAGGAAAGTAACTGTGATCATCAGGAATGAGAGCAATGCCACCAACAGTGTATGTATCATCATATCCAAGCAAATGAGTTTCAAATCAATCTTAAGTGATGGCATCATGTAATGCAAGGTAGAAGCAAATAAATCATAAGGACTCATGTCATCAAGAGGATTAGATAAACCTGCTACATCACGCTCTTATGTAACAATAGGCAAATGAATTTCTGGTTCTTCAAGTTCATCTACAGCAGCTTCTTTTACTTCTTCAGGAGAGATAGACATTGGATCTTCAACTTGTTCATTTGGGTATTTGAGCTCTGGATCATGTTGTGCCTTGGCTTTGAGAATTTCTTCTTGGATCTGAAGTATCTCTTCGTCTCGACTCTCGCTATGTTGCTCAGCTGAATGTGAAGGTGTTGGAACCTCACACACCTCAAGGGATATCCCAGAAACACTCAGCTCAAGGAGGGATGAGATAGTGCACCCGACATTGATATTCTTCTCAATTTTCCTTACTTCTTCCACTAGCTCCTTCCCACTCTTGAGCTTCTTCATTTCATCTAGTATCACCGGCCTAATTGGATCATCTTCGGCACTCCAAGTGAACTCGAGACTAAGCAATGTGAGCTTGTCTATATCATCAAAATCATCTTCTGTGGGCACTTGTGTTGAAGGTGTTGGTTGACCAAATGGAGAACCATTTAACTCCATTGGACACATCTCCTGGTGCTGTGGTATATGAGTAGGAGGTGAATAAAACTGTTGTGGTGCATGGTTATGGCTCTCCTCATTGTACCTAATTCCCTGCATATGATTACTAGAAGCAAACGGTGAGATCTCAGGGTTGTTGCTCCTATATGACATATTCGGGTTTTCAGGCCACCCGTGTGAGTAATTGTTTTGGTATGAGCTATTCTCTTGAGCGAAGCTCATGCCAAAACAATCTGGAGGGTGAGAGTAGCCAAGTTGACATTCAGCGGGTGAATGGCCCTGAAATCCACAAATATGGCATGTAGGAGCAACATAAGGATGGCCTCTAGAATAAGGATCATAAGAGCTAGGCCTATCCTCAAAAACTACTTCTCGCTGCCGAGCTAAATCATCTAATCGATGGGAAATCTTACTTATCAGGTCTTGAATACTTTCCGTGTTGTTTGTAGTGTTGCCCGCATAAGCATGATGATCTGAGTAGTAAGCCATAACTGAGAAGATGATTCAACCTACAAAATGAACAAGTAAAGAAAGAGAAGATAACTAGAACAGTGGTTAGGGGTAAGAGATATATCACAAATATATGGCACTAGATAGAAACAGAAGCAAAACCTAGTCTATAGCCTAACACGGTCGCACGACGCTAGTCCCCGGCAACGGCGCCAAAATGATCGATTGTAAGTACAGTAGGGTATTTCGCCCGAACTGCGAGTGTCGTGTTCCCCACAGGGACTAGGCGACGATGACTATTCTTGGCTAAATCTAAGTAACACAATTTTAAGAGACGAATGCAGAAAATAAATCCTAAACTAACAAGGTCGTTCCCAAAGATCGTCGCCAAAGAAAATGCAAAATAAGCAAAGGGGAAGTTTAGATTGTCTATGTTGTCTTTTTGGTGTTTTCGTATTACTTGAGAAACTAAAATGCTAACACAAAAGGAAACAACAGGACATGAACACATATATTTATCTAACAAGCATATGATAGAGGGAAGAAACAAGATAATGGACAGGGATGAAAATGCTTCATGTCACAACATATATTACAGGTACAGAGCTAATACATAGACTGAAAATTGAATGATCACACAACTGGCTACCACAGAGAGTAATTTCAATACAAAATAAAATCACAAATAGTAACATGAATTTGTTACAGTGAGTTAGCTGACATGGTTTACATCACAAAACACACATGTATTTTTATAGCACATGTACTGGAGCTAACACATGGACAACTGAATAAATTTCTGCAGTAAGGAACAAACACATAAGGGATCTCACACATACAGTAGCATAATACTAATTAACACATGACAAGTATGAACTGAACATATAGCAGATTACAGGCACTTATAGCATCTGAATATTACAAAGCTTCTTACTTCTCAAATTACAGAATATTCAGAGAGAGAGAGAGAGAGAGAGAGAGATGGCAGCAGCAAAAGGTGTAGGAGAAGAGAGGCAGCAGCAGAGGCATGGGCAAGAAGGGAGCAGCAGCAGTTTTGTGGAGAAGAAGAAGGAGCAGCAGCAGCGTGGAGGGTTCAGCAGGGGCAGCAGCAAAGATGTGGGAGAGAGAGAGAGAGATCGCAGCAGGTGAAGGAAGAAGGAGAAGCAGCAGGCAGGAAGTGAAGAAGAAGAAAGGAAGCAGAGACGTGGGGGAAGCAGCAGCATGATTGAAGAAAGAGGAGCAGCAAGGACATGAGGATGGGGAGCAGCAACAGTTTTGGGGATAGAAGAAGAGAAGCAGCAGGAGATTGAAGAAGGAGCAGCAGAGATCAGGCGCAAGCAGAGCAGCATCAGGGACGTGGGAAGAGCAGCAGCAGCATGGGGATGGTCGCGCGGGGCACCAGGCACCTCGTCTGGTCAAGCACGCGAGCATGGGGTGGAGGCGCGGCGGTGATGCGGTGGCTCTGGTGGCTGGATGGATGGGTGGTGTGTGCTGGCGGCGGCGTGGAGATGGATTGGTGCTGGTGGATGCTGGTGATGGCGCGGTGGCGCCGCCACGCCGGCCTGGCCGCGGCGGCGGCTGGTGGTGGAGAAGGTGGGGTGAGGGATATGGAGATATGCCAGGCCCGATTGGATCCTTCCAGCGCCTAGGGATTTTGTTCCCCTCCTCTCATCTGCACTTTGTGATTCGGCCCTCTTACTTCTGTTATTTCTTCAGAAGAAGATCCTCCCACTTCTTTAGCTTGCCCCAGGTAACTTCTTTTCTTCTCACTCGGGTCCTTGACTCCATCACTTGATCTTTTGTAGTAGAAGGTTTTTGTGCCTTATCGCACTTTTCTGCAAAATAAACAAGTGACTAGTCAACAATCCTTGTATATGATTTTCATTCAATTATTCTATATTTAAAACAAGAATTGGTGATCAGAACTCAACAAATGGTATATTTGTATGCCAAAATTATGTATATGAAATGTGCTTATCACATTGCCTATTGCGGTGCATCCTATGGTGCAAACGTCACGTACGCGGCCGAGAAGGCATGCCCACATTACGCCTTCCGGGAATAGTGCTGCTCTTATAACTGTCAATAAATTTTGAGCTTGTGTCAAATTGCAAACCTGTTCACACCGATCAAAACCTAAACGGTTTCCCACTTAGAAGTGTATTAGTACTTGGTTAAATACTACTACTCCAAAATGACTGCACATATCTCCTCAACTCCTCATCCACAAAAACAAACAAGTCATTCATCATCGTTCCCTTGCGTCTGCCATGGCCAGCATGAGTTTTGGGTCGAGAGATTGCCACCAGGGAGATGCAAGCATGGAAGCGGAAGCACGAGAGATGTCCGCCTCGCCGCGAACGCAACCAGCATATCCCGTCGTGCAGCCGTAGCAGCACAGAGGTCCCACCGTGTTGCCGAAGCAGCATGGAGGTCTGCTGCACCGTCGATGCAAGCAGACTGGTCTGGTCTCGCCGCGGAAGCGAAGAGATGTCCCGCTGCGCCGCGAATGCAGCAGAGATGTCCTCCCGCGCAGCCGCGGCCTGGGAAAATGTCTCGCGGGCAGGTGAGGACTCTTACAGGCGCATGCATGCGATCGTCCATAGCCAGATGGATCGGATCTCCGGCTGGGTTAGGTTGCAGGACGACATGAAAGCCTCTTTTGAACAGGCTACCAGCGTTATCCGGCAACAAAATGAGAGCAATGCGAGGCTCCTAGCCGAGCGCGACCTGCTGAGGGTGAAGATCGTCGAAAGTGCGGAGCAGCAGGAGTAGACCACTTCCTTGTTGAAGAGGACCGGTGTCATTGTCGAGAAACTTATGGATGAGAATGCCATGTTGAACATCGAGCGAAGAAGGCTGGTGGAGGAATCCATGGATGCTCTCAAGCAGCATCTTGAGGATAAGAAAGAGCTCAGCGCCGCTCACCGCGGAGACTAGTTCCCGCGGCCTGCAGCGACACATCAAGAATTAGAGATCAACGAGCCAGATCGTTGCCTTCCTTCTTCTTTTGCCCTTGTGTATTTCGGGCGTTGCCGCATGTGGCTGTTTTTAATTATGTTCCTAAATAAGTAAGACAATTATTATCCACTGTCATCTCCTTATATGCATTATGCTTGATATAAGTCACAGTCGATGGTATATAGGTCCGTCGGATCTTACATCGAGATTCGTGCAAAACTTTCTTTTCAGATTTTCATTTTTCTCTCTTAAATCTCAGTCCAGTGAGACATATAGTCACGCCGTAGAACAGGGGCTCGGGCGCCATTAATGGAGACGTTGGAAGGGAGGTGCGTGGTAGGTAGAGGTCAAAGGGCTCTCCTCCCGATGAGCATGCGCCGGGGTCTGATCGCACGCCTCCCGTACTCAAATAGCTACCCCGCACGACACCTCCTAGCCAATAAAAAAAGGGGACGCGTGGCGGCACGTAATGTTGGAGAACGTAGTAATTTCAAAAAAATTCCTACGCACACGCAAGATCATGGTGATGCATAGCAAGCGAGAGGGGAGAGTGTTTTCCACGTACCCTCGTAGACCGAAAGCGGAAGCGTTAGCACAACGCGATTGATGTAGTCGTACGTCTGCACGATCCGACCGATCAAGTATCGAACGCACGGCACCTCCGAGTTCAGCACGCGTTCATCCCGATGACGTCCCTGGAACTCCGATCCAGCCGAGTGTTGAGATAGAGTTTCGTCAGCACGACGGCGTGGTGGCGATGATGATGTTCTACCGAAGCAGGGCTTCGCATAAGCACTGCTACAGCATTATCGAGGTGGACTATGATGGAGGGGGGCACCGCCCACGGCTAAAAGATCAAACGATCAATTGTTGTGTCTCCAAGGGGTGCCCCCCTCCCCGTATATAAAGGAGTGGAGGAGGGGGAGGGCCGGCCCTCTCTATGGCGCGCCCTAGGAGGAGTCCTACTCCCACCGGGAGTAGGATTCCCCTCCAAGTAGTAGGAGTAGGAGTCAAGGAAAGGGAGAGAGAGAGAAGAAGGAGGGGCGAGCCTCCCCTAGTCCAATTCGGACTAGGCCTTGGGAGGGCGTGCAGCCTCTCCTCTCTCTTTCCCCTAAAGCCCAATAAGGCCCATATACTCCTCGGCGAATTCCCGTAACTCTCCGGTACTCTGAAAAATACCCCGAATCACTCGGAACCTTTCCGATGTCCGAATATAGTCGTCCAATACATCTATCTTTACGTCTTGACCATTTCGAGACTCCTCGTCATGTCCCCGATCTCATCCAGGAATCCGAACTACCTTCGGTACATCAAAACACATAAACTCATAATATAACCGTCATCGAACTTTAAGCGTGCGGACCCTACGGGTTCGAGAACAATGTAGACATGACCGAGACACGTCTCCAGTCAATAAACAATTGCAAAACCTGGATGCTCATATTGGCTCCCACATATTCTACGAAGATCTTTATCGGTCAGACCGCATAACAACATACGTTGTTCCCTTTGTCATCGGTATGTTACTTGCCCGAGATTCGATCGTCGATATCTCAATACTTAGTTCAATTTCGTTACCGGCAAGTCTCTTTACTCATTCCGTAATACATCATCCTGCAACTAACTCATTAGTTACAATGCTTGCAAGGCTTATAGTGATGTGCATTACTGAGTTGGCCCAGAGATACCTCTCCGACAATCGGAGTGACAAATCCTAATCTCGAAATATGCCAACCCAACAAGTACCTTCGGAGACACCTGTAGAGCACCTCTATAATCACCCGATTCGTTGTGACGTTTGGTAGCACACAAAGTGTTCCTCCGTAAACGGAGTTGCATAATCTCATAGTCATAGGAACATGTATAAGTCATGAAGAAAGCAATAGCAGAATACTAAATGATCAAGTGCTAAGCTAACGGAATGGGTCAAGACAATCACATCATTCTCCTAATGATGTGATCCTATTAATCAAATGGCAACTCATGTCTATGGCTAGGAAACATAACCATCTTTGATTAACGAGCTAGTTAAGTAGAGGCATACTAGTGACACTCTGTTTGTGTATGTATTCACACATGTATCATGTTTCCGGTTAATACAATTCTAGCATGAATAATAAACATTTATCATGAAATAAGGAAATAAATAATAACTTTATTATTGCCTCTAGGGCATATTTCCTTCAGTCTCCCACTTGCACTAGAGTCAATATTCTAGTTCACATCGCCATATGATTTAACACCAATGGTTCACATCACCATGTGATTAACAACCATAGTTCACATCGTCATGTGACCAACACCCAAAGGGTTTACTAGAGTCAATAATCTAGTTCACATCGCTATGTGATTAACACCCAAAGAGTACTAAGGTGTGATCATGTTTTGCTTGTGAGATAAGTTTAGTCAACGGGTCTGCCACATTCAGATCTGTATGTATTTTGCAAATTTCTATGTCAACAATGCTCTGCACAGAGCTACTCTAGCTAATTGCTCCCACTTTCAGTATGTATCCAGATTGAGACTTAGAGTCGTCTAGATTAGTGTCAAAACTTGCATCGACGTAACCCTTTATGACGAACCTTTTTGTCACCTCCATAATCGAGAAACATATCTTTATTCCACTAAGGATAATTTTGACCGTTGTCCAGTGATCTACTCCTAGATCACAATTGTACTCCCTTGCTAAACTCAGTGTAGGGTATACAATAGTTCTGGTACACAGCATGGCATACTTTATAGAACCTATGACTGAGGCATAGGGAATGACTTTCATTCTCTTTCTATCTTCTGCCATGGTCGGGCTTTGAGTCTTACTCAATTTCACACCTTGTAACACAGGCAAGAACTCTTTCTTTGATTGTTCCATTTTGAACTACTTCAAAATCTTGTCAAGGTATGTACTCATTGAAAAAACTTATCAAGCGTTTTGATCTATCTCTATAGATCTTGATGCTCAATATGTAAGCAGTTTCACCGAGGTCTTTCTTTGAAAAATTCCTTTCAAACACTCCTTTATGCTTTGCAGAATAATTCTACATTATTTCCGATCAACAATATGTCTTTCACATATACTTATCAGAAATGATGTAGTGCTCCCACTCACTTTCTTGTAAATACAGCCTTCACCGCAAGTATGTATAAAACTATATTGTTTGATCAACTTATCAAAGCATATATTCCAACTCCGAGATGCTTGCACCAGTCCATAAATGGATCGATGGAGCTTGCATATTTTGTTAGCACCTTTAGGATTGACAAAACCTTTTGGTTGCATCATATACAACTCTTCTTTAATAAATCCATTAAGGATGCAGTTTTGTTATCCATTTGCCAGATTTCATAAAATGCGGCAAATTGCTAACATGATTCGGGCAGACTTAAGCATCGATACAAGTGAGAAAATCTCATTGTATTCAACATCTTGAACTTGTCGAAAACATTTTTGCGACAACTCGAGCTTTGTAGATAGTAACACTACTATCAGCGTCCGTCTTCCTCTTGAAGATCCATTTATTTTCTATGGCTTGCCGATCATCGGGCAAGTCAACCAAAGTCCACACTTTGTTCTCATACATGGATCCCATCTCAGATTTCATGGCCACAAGCCATTTTGCGGAATCTGGGCTCACCATCGCTTCCTCATAGTTCGTAGGTTCGTCATGGTCAAGTAACATGACCTCCAGAACAGGAATACCGTACCACTCTGGTGCGGATCTCACTCTGGTTGACCTACAAGGTTCGGTGGTAACTTGATCTGAAGCTTCATGATCATCATCATTAACTTCCTCACTAATTGGTGTAAGCATCACTGGAACTGATTTCAGTGATGAACTACTTTCCAATTCGGGAGAAGGTACAGTTACCTCATCAAGTTCTACTTTCCTCCCACTCACTTCTTTCGAGAGAAACTCCTTCTCTAGAAAGGATCCATTCTTAGCAACGAATATCTTGCCTTCGGATCTGTGATAGAAGGTGTACCCAACAGTAACTTTTGGGTATCTATGAAGACACACTTTTCCAATTTGGGTTTGAGCTTATCAGGATGAAACTTTTCAGATAAGCATCGCAACCCCAAACTTTAAGAAACGACAGCTTACGTTTCTTGCTAAACCACAGTTCATACGATGTCGTCTCAACGGATTTAGATGGTGCCCTTTTTAACGTGAATGCAGCTGTCTCTAATGCATAACCCCAAAACGATAGTGGTAAATCAGTAAGAAACATCATAGATTGCACTATATCCAATAAAATACGGTTATGACATTCGGACACACCATTATGCTGTGGTGTTCCAGGTGGCATGAGTTTGTGAAACTATTCCACATTGTTTTAATTGAAGGCCAAACTCGTAACTCAAATATTTTTCCTCTGCGATCATATCGTAGAAACTTTTATTTTCTTGTTTACGTTGATTCTCCACTTCACTCTGAAATTCTTTAAACTTTTCAAATGTTTCAGACTTGTGTTTTATCAAGTAGATATACTCATATCTGCTCAAATCATCTGTGAAGGTCAGAAAATAATGATACTTGCCGTGAGCCTCAACACTCATCGGATTGTATACATCAGCATGTATTATTTCCAATAAGTCAGTTTCTCGCTCCATTGTTCCGGAGAACGGAGTTTTTAGTCGTCTTGCCCATAAGGCATGGTTCGCAAGCATCAGGTGATTCATAATCAATTGATTCCAAAATCCCATCAGCATGGAGTTTCTTCATGCAATTTACACCAATATTACTTAACGGCAGTGCCACAAATAAGTTGCACTATCATTACTAACTTTGCAAATTTTGGCTTCAATATTATGAATATGTGTATTACTATGATCGAGATCCAACAAACCATTTTCATCCGGTGTATGACCATAGAAGGTTTTATTCATGTAAACAGAACAACAATTATTCTCTAACTTAAATGAATAACCGTATTGCAATAAACATGATCAAATCATATTCATGCTCAACGCAAACACCAAATAACACTTATTTAGGTTCAACACTAATCTCGAAAGTATAGGGGTGTGTGATGATGATCATATCAATCTTGGAACTACTTCCAACACACATCGTCACCTCGCCCTTAACTAGTTTCATTCATTTCGCAACTCCCGCTTTGAGTTATTACTCTTAGCAACCGAACTAGTATCAAATCTTGAGGGGTTGCTATAAACACTAGTAAAGTACACATCAATAACATGTATATCAAATATACCTATGTTCACTTTGCCATCCTTCTTATCCGCAAATTACTTGGGGTAGTTCCGCTTCAAAGTGACGATCACTTTGCAAGAGAAGCACTTAGTCTCGTGCTTAGGTCCAGACTTGGGTTTCTTCACTCGGCAACAACTTGCTTGCCATTCTTCTTGAAGTTCCCTTCTTCCCTTTGCCCTTTTCTTGAAACTAGTGGTCTTGTCAACCATCAACGCTTGATGTTTTTCTTGATTTCTACCTTCGCCGATTTTAGCATCGCGAAGAGCTTGGGAATTGTTTTTCGTCATCCCTTGCACATTATAGTTCATCACAAAGTTCTAGTAACTTGGTGATAGTGACTAGAGAACTTTGTCAATTACTATCTTATCTGGAAGATTAACTCCCACTTGATTCAAGCAATTGTAGTACCAAGACAATCTGAGCACATGCTCATTGATTGAGCTATTCTCCTCCATATTTTAGGCAAAGTACTGTCAGAGGTCTCATACCTCTCGACACGGGCATGAGTCTCAAATACTAATTTCAACTCTTGGAACATCTCATATGCTCCATGGCGTTTCAAAAACGTCTTTGAAACCCCGATTCTAAGCCGCAAAGCATGGTGCACTAAACTATCAAGTAGTCATCATATTGAGCTAGCCAAACGTTCATAACGTCTGCATCTGCTCCTGCAATAGGTCTGTCACCTAGCGGTGCATCAAGGACATAATTCTTCTGTGCAGCAATGAGGATCATCCTCAGATCACAGATCCAATCCGCATCATTGCTACTAACATTTTTCAACTTAGTTTTCTCTAGGAAGATATCAAAAAATAAAACAGGGGAGCTAAACGCGAGCTATTGATCTACAACATAGATATGCTAATACTACCAGGACTAAGTTCATGATAAATTGAAGTTCAATTAATCATATTACTTAAGAACTCCCACTTAGATAGACATCCCTCTAATCATCTAAGTGATCACGTGATCGAAATCAACTAAACCATAACCGATCATCACGTGAAATGGAGTAGTTTTTAATGGTGAACATCACTATGTTGATCATATCTTGTTTTGGTCTCAGTGTTCCGAGGCCATATTTGCATATGCTAGGCTCGTAAAGTTTAACCTGAGTATTCTGCGTGTGCAAAACTGGCTTGCACCCGTTGTAGATGGAGATGGACGTAGAGCTTATCACACCTGATCATCAAGTGGTGTCCGGGCACGACGAACTTTGGCAACGGTGCATACTCAGGGAGAACACTTATACCTTGAAATTTAGTGAGAGATCATCTTATAAAGCTACCGCCAAACTAAGCAAAATAAGATGTATAAAAGATAAACATCACATGCAATCATAATATGTGACATGATATGGCCATCATCATCTTGTGCCTTTGATCTCCATCTCCAAAGCAACGTCATGATCTCCATCCTCACCGGCATGACACCATGGTCTCCATCATCTTGATCTATATCAATGTGTCGTCACATGGTCGTCTCGCCAACAATTGCTCTTGCAACTATTGCTATCGCATAGCGATAAAGTAAAGCAATTATTTGGCGCTTGCATCTTATGCAATAGAGAGACAACCATAAGGCTTTTGCCAGTTGCCGATAACTTCAACAAAACATGATCATCTCATACAACAACTTATATCTCATCACGTCTTGACCATATCACATCACAACATGCCCTGCAAAAACAAGTTAGACGTCCTCTACTTTGTTGTTGCAACTTTTACGTGGCTGCTACGGGATGAGAAAGAACCGTTCTTACCTACGCATCAAAACCACAATGATAGTTCGTCAAGTTAGTGTTGTTTTAACCTTCTCAAGGACCGGGCGTAGCCACACTCGATTCAACTAAAGTTGGAGAAACTGACACCCGCTAGTCACCTGTGTGCATAGCACGACTGTAAAACTAGTCTCGCGTAAGCGTACGCGTAATGTCGGCCCGGGCCGCTTCATCCAATAATACCGCCGGACCAAAGTATGACATGCTGGTGAGCAGTATGACTTGTATCGCCCACAACTCACTTGTGTTCTACTCGTGCATATGACATCTACGCATAAAACCTGGCTCGGATGCCACAGTTGGTGAACGTAGTAATTTCAAAAAAAATCCTACGCACATGAAAGATCATGGTGATGCATAGCAAGTGAGAGGGGAGAGTGTTGTCCACGTACCCTCGTAGACCGAAAGCGGAAGCGTTAGCACAACGCGGTTGATGTAGTCGTACGTCTTCACGATCCGACCGATCAAGTACTGAATGCAAGGCACCTCCGAGTTCAGCACACATTTAGCCCGATGACGTCCCTCGAACTCCGATCCAGCCGAGTGTTGAGGGAGAGTTTTGTCAGCACGACGGTGTGGTGACGATGATGATGTTCTACCGACGCAGGGCTTCACCTAAGCACCGCTACAGTATTATCGAGGTGGACTATGGTGGAGGGTGGCACCGCACACGGCTAAAAGATTAAACGATCAATTGTTGTGTCTCCAAGGGGTGCCCCCCTCCCCGTATATAAAGGAGTGGAGGAGGGGTAGGGCCGGCCCTCTCTATGGCGCGCCCTAGGAGGAGTCATACTCCCACCGGGAGTAGGATTCCCCCCTTCCAAGTAGTAGGAGTAGGAGTCAAGGAAAGGGGAGAGAGAAGAGAAGGAAGGAGGGGGCGCAGCCCCTCCCCCTAGTCCAATTCGGACTAGGCCTTGGGAGGGCGCGCAGCCTCTCCTCTCTCTTTCCCCTAAAGCCCAATAAGGCTCATATACTCCCCGGCGAATTCTCGTAACTCTCCGATACTCCGAAAAATACTCGAATCACTCGGAACCTTTCCGATGTCCGAATATAGTCGTCCAATATATCGATCTTTACGTCTTGACCATTTCGAGACTCCTCGTCATGTCTCCGATCTCATCCGGGACTCCGAACTACCTTCGGTACATCAAAACACATAAACTCATAATATAACTGTCATCGAACTTTAAGCGTGCAGACCATACGGGTTCGAGAACAATGTAGACATGACCGAGACACGTCTCCGGTCAATAACCAATAGCGGAACTTGGATGCTCATATTGGCTCCCACATATTCTACGAAGATCTTTATCGGTCAGACGCATAACAACATACGTTGTTCCCTTTGTCATCGGTATGTTACTTGCCCGAGATTCGATCGTCGTTATCTCAATACCTAGTTCAATTTCGTTACCGGCAAGTCTCTTTACTCGTTCCGTAATACATCATCCAGAAACTAACTCATTAGTTACAATGCTATCAACGCTTATAGTGATGTGCATTACTGAGTGGGCCCAGAGATACCTCTCCGACAATCGGAGTGACAAATCCTAATCTCGAAATACGCCAACCCAACAAGTACCTTCGGAGACACCTGAGAGCACCTTTATAATAACCCGATTACGTTGTGGACGTTTGGTAGCACACAAAGTGTTCCTCCGGTAAACGGGAGTTGCATAATCTCATAGTCATAGGAACATGTATAAGTCATGAAGAAAGCAATAGCAGAATACTAAACGATCAAGTGCTAAGCTAACGGAATGGGTCAAGTCAATCACATCATTCTCCTGATGATGTGATCCCGTTAACCAAATGACAACTCATGTCTATAGCTAGGAAACATAACCATCTTTGATTAACGAGCTAGTCAAGTAGAGGCATACTAGTGCACTCTGTTTGTCTATGTATTCACACATGTATCATGTTTCCGGTTAATACAATTCTAGCATGAATAATAGACATTTACCATGAAATAATGAAATAAATAATAACTTATTATTGCCTCTAGGGCATATTTCCTTCACGTAATTGGTAAGTAGAACGCCCACAGTTTTAAATGATACTTGTGTTTCCGATTTGTAACGTGACAGGACTTGTTCCAAAATGACTTTGCTGAATGTTAACGACGCCTAGATGTCTGAATTTCATTCCAATTTCATGCATGGGACCTAGAAATTCACCCAAGAACACACATGTGATTTTTCAACCAACTTTGGTGCACTGGAGCACGTGCTTGTAGTTCAAATTGGAATTATGCACATTAAATGCCCAGAAACTCAATTAATGTATAAAAAAGACCAAACGAACCCGGAAGAATTCCTAAATTTAGCACGATACTTCTATTTGGTCTAATCTGCCAGTGTAAAAAAATTAAGGCGGGAGAAGGCAGTGTACATATGTCGTTTCGCACACGGAGGTGACACGTTCCCTCTCAAAACCACGAGCCTTCTTGAGGGAAGCTCCAGTTTGCAAGAAGCTTACACCAAAGCTTGTCCCAATTCGGCCAAAAAAATTACCGCAGCATTTTTGTGCCATGTCATGGCACCGTGCCAAGTTTTATGATTTTCAAGCGTGTTCTAGATTTACATGAATTAAAAAACCAAGTTTCTCAATCTTTACGGCAGAGGCACGACGCCTAGATGTTTGAATTTCATTCCCATTTCTTGCATGGGACCTAGAAATTCACCCAATGACACAAATGTGATTTTTCAACCAACTTTGGTGCACTGGAGCATGTGCTTGTAGTTCAAATTAGAATTATGCAAATTAAATGCCAAGAAACTCAATTAGTGTATAAAAAAGGCCAAATGAACCCGGAATAATTCCAAAATTTAGCACGATACTTCTATTTGGTCTAATCTGCCTACGTAAAAAAATTAAGGCGCGAGAAGGCAGTGTAGGTATGTCGTTTCGCACACGGAGGTGACACGTTCCCTCTCGGAACCACGAGCCTTCAGGAGGGAAGCTCTGGTTTGCAAGAAGCTTACACCAAAGCTTGTCCCAATTCGGCCAAAAAAATTACCGCAACATTTTTGTGCCATGTCATGGCACCGTGCCAAGTTTTATGATTTTCAAGCGTTTTCTAGATTTACATGAATTAAAAAACCAAGTTTCTCAATCTTTACGACACAGGCACGACGCCTAGATGTTTGAATTTCATTCCCATTTCTTGCGTGGGACCTAGAAATTCACCCAAGGACACAAATGTGATTTTTCAACCAACTTTGGTGCACTGCATCATTTTTGTGCCATGTCATGATATCGTGCAAAGTTTCATGATTTTCAAGCGTGTTTTGGATTTACATGAATTAAAAAACCGGGTTTCTCAATTTTTACGGCCGAGGCACGATGCCCAGATGTTTGAATTTCATTCCCGTTTCTTGCATGGGACGTAGAAATTCACCCAAGGAAACACATGTGTTTTTTCAACCAACTTTGGTTCACTGGAGCATGTGCTTGTAGTTCAAATTGGAATTACGCACATTAAATACCCAGAAACTCAATTAATGTATAAAAAATACCAAACGATCCCAGAAGAATTCCTAAATTTAGCACGATACTTCTATTTGGTCTAATCTGCCAGTGTAAAAAAATTAAGGCGGGAGAAGGCAGTGTACGTATGTCGTTTCGCACACGGAGGTGACACGTTTCCTCTCAAAACCACGCGCCTTCTTGAGGGAAGCTCCAGTTTGCAAGAAGCTTACACCAAAGCTAGTCCCAATTCGGCCAAAAATATTACCGCAACATTTTTGTGCCATGTCATGGCACCGTGCCAAGTTTTATGATTTTCAAGCCTTTTCTAGATTTACATGAATTAAAAAACCAAGTTTCTCAATCTTTACGGCACAGGCACGACGCCTAGATGTTTGAATTTCAATCCCATTTCTTGCATGGGACCTAGAAATTCACCCAAGGACACAAATGTGATTTTTCAACCAACTTTGGTGCACTGGAGCATGTGCTTGTAGTTCAAATTAGAATTATCCAAATTAAATGCCAAGAAACTCAATTAATGTATAAAAAAGGCGAAACGAACCCAGAATAATCCCAAATTTAGCACGATACTTCTATTTGGTCTAATCTGCCTACGTAAAAAAATTAAGGCGGGAGAAGGCAGTGTACATATGTTGTTTCGCACACGGAGGTGACACGTTCCCTCCCGGAACAACGAGCCTTCAAGAGGGAAGCTCCGGTTTGCAAAAAGCTTACACCAAAGCTTGTCCAAATTCGGCCAAAAATTTACCGCAACATTTTTGTGCCATGTAATGATATCGTGCGAAGTTTCATGATTTTCAAGCATGTTTTGGATTTACATGAATTAAAAAACCAGGTTTCTCAATATTTACGGCCGAGGCATGACGTCGAGATGTTTGAATTTCATTCCCGTTTCTTGCATGGGACCTAGAAATTCACCCAAGGAAACCAACTTTGGTGCACTGGAGCATTTGCTTGTAGTTCAAATTGGAATTATGCACATTAAATGCCCAGAAACTCAATAAATGTATAAAAAAGACCAAACGAACCCGGATGAATTCCTAAATTTAGCACGACACTTCTATTTGGTCTAATCTGCCAGTGTAAAAAAATCAAGCCGGGAGAAGACAGTGTATGTATGTCGTTTCGCACATGGAGGTGACAGGTTCCCTCTCAAAACCATGAGCCTTCTTGAGGGAAGCTCCAGTTTGCAAGAAGCTTACACCAAAGTTTGTCCCAATCCGGCTAAAAAATTTACCGCAGCATTTTTGTGCCATGTCATGCCACCATGCCAAGTTTTATAATTTTAAAGCGTGTTCTAGATTTACATGAATTAAAAAACCAAGTTTATCAATCTTTACGGCAAAGGCACGACGCCTAGATGTTTGAATTTCATTCCCATTTCTTGCATGAGACCTAGAAATTCACCCAAGGACACAAATGTGATTTTTCAACCAACTTGGGTGCACTAGAGCATGTGCTTGTAGTTCAAATTAGAATTATGCAAATTAAATGCCAAGAAACTCAATTAATGTATAAAAAAGGCCAAACGAACCCGGAATAATTCCAAAATTTAGCTCGATACTTCTATTTAGTCTAATCTGCCTACGTAAAAAAATTAAGGCGGGAGAAGGCAGTGTATGTATGTCGTTCCGCACACGGAGGTGACACGTTCCCTCTTGGAACCACGAGCCTTTAGGAAGGAAGCTCCGTTTTGCAAGAAGCTTACAGCAAATCTTGTCCCAATTCGGCCAAAAATTTACCGCGACATTTTTGTGCCATGTCATGATATCGTGCGAAGTTTCATGATTTTCAAGTGTGTCTTGGATTTACATGAATTAAGAAACCCGGTTTCTCAATTTTTACGGCCGAGACACGACGCCCGGATGTTTGAATTCCATTCCTGTTTCTTGCATGGGACCTAGAAATTCACCCAAGGAAACACATGTGATTTTTCAACCAACTTTGGTGCACTGGAGCATTTGCTTGTAGTTCAAATTAGAATTACGCACATTAAATGCCCAGAAACTCAATTAATGTATAAAAAAGACCAAACGAACCCGGGAGAATTCCTAAATTTAGCATGATACTTCTATTTGGTCTAATCTGCCAGTGTAAAAAAATTAAGGTGGGAGAAGGCAGTGTACGTATGTCGTTTCGCACACGGAGGTGACACGTTCCCTCTCAAAACCACGAGCCTTCTTGAGGGATGCTCTAGTTTGCAAGAAGCTTACACCAAAGCTTGTCCCAATTAGGCCAAAAAATTTACCGCAGCATTTTTGTGCCATGTCATGGCACCGAGCCAAGTTTTATGATTTTCAAGCGTGTTCTAGATTTACATGAATTAAAAAACCAGGTTTCTCAATATTTACGGCAGAGGCACGACGCCTAGATGTTTGAATTTCATTCCCATCTCTTGCATGGGACCTAGAAATTCACCCAAGGACAAAAATGTGATTTTTCAACCAACTTTGGTGCACTGGAGCATGACCTTGTAGTTCAAATTAGAATTATGCAAATTAAATGCCAAGAAACTCAATTAATGTATTAAAAAGGCCAAACGAACCCGGAATATTTAAAAATTTAGCTCGATACTTCTATTTGGTCTAATCTGCCTACATCAAAAAATTAAGGCGGGAGAAGGCAGTGTACGTATGTCGTTTCGCACACGGAGGTGACACGTTCCCTCTCGGAACCACGAGCCTTCAGGAGGGAAGCTCCGGTTTGCAAGAAGATTACACCAAAGCTTGTCCCAATTCGGCCAAAAATTTACCGCATCATTTTTTTGCCATATCATGATATCGTGCAAAGTTTCATGATTTTCAAGCGTGTTTTGGATTTACATGAATTAAAAACCAGGTTTCTCAATTTTTACGGCCGAGGCACGATATCCAGATGTTTGAATTTCATTCCCATTTCTTGCATGGGACCTAGAAATTCACTCAAGGAAACACATGTGATTTTTCAACCAACTTTGGTGCACTGGAGCATGTGCTTGTAGTTCAAATTGGAAATATGCACATTAAATGCCCAGAAACTCAATTGACCAAACGAACCCAGAAGAATTCCTAAATTTAGCACGATACTTCTATTTGGTCTAATCTGCCAGTGTAAAAAAATTAAGGCGGGAGAAGGAAGTGTATGTATGTCGTTTCGCACACGGAGGTGACACGTTCCCTCTCAAAACCACGAGCCTTCGTGAGGGAAGCTCCAGTTTGCAAGAAGCTTACACCAGAGCTTGTCCCAATTTGGCCAAAAAATTTACCGCAACATTTTTGTGCCATTTCATGGCACCGTGCCAAGTTTTATGATTTTCAAGCGTGTTCTAGAATTACATAAATTAAAAAACCAAGTTTCTCAATCTTTACGGCAGAGGCACGACGCCTAGATGTTTGAATTTCGTTCACATTTCTTGCATGGGACCTAGAGATTAACCCAAGGACACAAATGTGATTTTTCAACCAACTTTGGTGCACTGGAGCATGTGCTTGTAGTTCAAATTAGAATTATGCAAATTAAATGCCAAGAAAAATGTATAAAAAGGCCAAACGAACCCGGAATAATTCCAAAATTTAGCACGATACTTCTATTTGGTCTAATCTGCCTACATAAAAAAATTAAGGCGCGAGAAGGCAGTGTACGTATGTCGTTTCACACACGGAGGTGACACGTTCCCTCTTAGAACCACGAGCCTTCAGGAGGGAAGCTCCAGTTTGCAAGAAGCTTACACCAAAGCTTGTCCCAATTCGGCCAAAAATTTACCGCAACATTTTTGTGCCATGTCATGATATCGTGCGAAGTTTCATGATTTTCAAGCGTGTTTTGGATTTACATGAATTAAGAAACCCGGTTTCTCAATTTTTATGGCCGAGGCACGACGCCCAGATGTTTGAATTCCATTCCTGTTTCTTGCATGGGACCTCGAAATTCACCCAAGGAAACACATGTGATTTTTCAACCAACTTTGGTGAACTGGAGCATGTGCTTGTAGTTCAAATTAGAATTATGCAAATTAAATGCCAAGAAAAACGTATAAAAAGGCCAAACGAACCCGGAATAATTCCAAAATTTAGCACGATACTTCTATTTGGTCTAATCTGCCTACATAAAAAAATTAAGGCGCGAGAAGGCAGTGTACGTATGTCGTTTCGCACACGGAGGTGACACGTTCCCTCTTGGAACCACGAGCCTTCAGGAGGGAAGCTCCGGTTTGCAAGAAGCTTACACCAAAGCTTGTCCCAATTCGGCCAAAAATTTACCGCAACATTTTTGTGCCATGTCATGATATCGTGCGAAGTTTCATGATTTTCAAGCGTGTTTTGGATTTACATGAATTAAGAAACCCGGTTTCTCAATTTTTACAGCCGAGGCACGACGCCCAGATGTTTGAATTCCATTCTTGTTTCTTGCATGGGACCTCGAAATTCACCCAAGGAAACACATGTGATTTTTCAACCAACTTTGGTGCACTGTAGCATTTGCTTGTAGTTCAAATTGGAATTATGCATATTAAATGCCGAGAAACTCAATTAATGTATAAAAAAGAGCAAACGAACCCGGAAGAATTCCTAAATTTAGCACGATACTTCTATTTGGTCTAATCTGCCAGTGTAAAAAAATTAAGGCGGGAGAAGGCAGTGTACGTATGTCATTTCGCACGCGGAGGTGACATGTTCGCTCTCAAAACCACGAGCCTTCTTGAGGGAAGCTCTAGTTTGCAAGAAGCTTACACCAAAGCTTGTCCCAATTCTGCCAAAAAAGTTATCGCGGCATTTTTGTGCCATGTCATGGCACCGAGCCAAGTTTTATGATTTTCAAGCGTGTTCTAGATTTACATGAATTAAAAAACCAGGTTTCTCTATCTTTACGGCAGAGGCACGACGCCTAGATATTTTAATTTCATTCCCATTTCTTAAATGGGACCTAGAAATTCACCCAAGGACACAAATGTGATTTTTCAACCAACTTTGGTGCACTGGAGCATGTGCTTGTAGTTCAAATTAGAATTATGCAAATTAAATGCCAAGAAACTCAATTAATGTATAAAAAAGGCCAAACAAACCCGGAATAATTCCAAAATTTAGCACGATACTTCTATTTCGTCTAATCTGCCTACATAAAAACATTAAGGCGGGAGAAGGCAGTGTACGTATGTCATTTCGCACACGGAGGTGACACGTTCCCTCTTGGAACCACGAACCTTCAGGAGGGAACCTCCGTTTTGCAAGAAGCTTACACCAAAGCTTGTCCTAATTCGGCCAAAAATTTGGCGCAACATTTTTGTGCCATGTCATGATATCGTGCGAATTTTCATGATTTTCAAGCGTGTTTTGGATTTACATGAATTAAGAAACCCGGTTTCTCAATTTTTACGGCCGAGGCACGACGCCCAGATGTTTGAATTCCATTCCTGTTTCTTGCATGGGACCTAGAAATTCACCCAAGGAAACACATCTGATTTTTCAACCAACTTTGGTGCACTCGAGCATTTGCTTGTAGTTCAAATTAGAATTATGCACATTAAATGCCCAGAAACTCAATTAATGTATTAAAAAGACCAAACGAACCCGGAAGAATTCCTAAATTTAGCACGATACTTCTACTTGGTCTAATCTGCCAGTGTAAAATAATTAAGGCGGGAGAAGGCAGTGTACGTATGTCGTTTCGCACACGGAGGTGACACGTTCCCTCTCAAAACCACGAGCCTTCTTGAGGGAAGCTCTAGTTTGCAAGAAGCTTACACCAAAGCTTGTCCCAATTCGGCCAAAAAATTTACAGCAGCATTTTTGTGTCATGTCATGGCACCGAGCCAAGTTTTATGATTTTCAAGCGTGTTCTAGATTTACATGAATTAAAAACCAGGTTTCTCAATATTTACGGCAGACGCACGACGCCTAGATGTTTGAATTTCATTCCCATTTCTTGCATGGGACCTAGAAATTCACCCAAGGACAAAAATGTGATTTTTCAACCAACTTTGGTGCACTGGAGCATGACCTTGTAGTTCAAATTAGAATTATGCAAATTAAATGCCAAGAAACTCAATTAATGTATAAAAAAGGCCAAACGAACCCGGAATAATTCAAAATTTTAGCTCGATACTTCTATTTGGTCTAATCTGCCTACATAAAAAAATTAAGGCGGGAGAAGGCAGTGTACGTATGTCGTTTCGCACACGGAGGTGACACGTTCCCTCTCGGAACCACGAGCCTTTAGGAGGGAAGCTCTGGTTTGCAAGAAGCTTACACCAAAGCTTGTCCCAATTCGGCCAAAAATTTACCGCATCATTTTTGTGCCATCTCATGATATCGTGCAAAGTTTCATGATTTTCAAGCGTGTTTTGGATTTACATGAATTAACGAACCCGGTTTCCCAATTTTTACAGCCGAGGCACGACGCCCAGATGTTTGAATTCCATTCATGTTTCTTGAATGGGACCTAGAAATTCACCCAAGGAAACACATGTGATTTTTCAACCAACTTTGGTGCACTGGAGCATTTGCTTGTAGTTCGAATTGGAATTATGCACGTTAAATGCCCGAAAATTCAATTAATGTATAAAAAAGACCAAACGAACCCGGAAGAATTCCTAAATTTAGCATGATACTTCTATTTGGTCTAATCTGCCAGTGTAAAAAAATTAAGGCGGGAGAAGGCAGTGTACGTATGTTGTTTCGCACATGGAGGTGACACGTTCCCTCTCAAAACCACGAGCCTTCTTGAGGGAAGCTCCAGTTTGCAAGAAGCTTACACCAAAGCTTGTCCCAATTCGTCCAAGAAATTTACCGCAGCATTTTTGTGAAATGTCATGGCACCGAGCCATGTCTTATGATTTTCAAGCGTTTTCTAGATTTACATGAATTAAAAACCAGGTTTCTCAATCTTTCCGGCAGAGGCACGACGCCTACATGTTTGAATTTCATTCCCATTTCTTTCATGGGACCTAGAAATTCACCAAAGGTGACAATTGTGATTTTTCAACCAACTTTGGTGCACTGGAGCATGTGCTTGTAGTTCAAATTAGAATTATGCAAATTAAATGCCAAAAAACTCAATTAATGTATAACAAAGGCCAAATGAACCCGGAATAATTCCAAAATTTAGCACGATACTTCTATTTGGTCTAATCTGCATACGTGAAAAAATTAAGGCGGGAGAAGGCAGTGTACGTATGTCGTTCCGCACACGGAGGTGACACGTTCCCTCTTGGAACCACGAGCCTTCATGAGGGAAACTCCGGTTTGCAAGAATCTTACACCAAAGCTTGTCCCAATTCGGCCAAAAATTTACCGCAACATTTTTGTGCCATGTCATGATATCGTGCGAAGTTTCATGATTTTCAAGCGTGTTTTGGATTTACATGAATTAAGAAACCCGGTTTCTCAATTTTTACGGCTGAGGCATGATGCCCAGATGTTTGAATTCAATTCTTGTTTCTTGCATGGGACCTAGAAATTCACCCAAGAAAACACATGTGATTTTTCAACCAACTTTGGTGCACTGGAGCATTTCCTTGTAGTTGAAATTGGAATTATGCACATTAAATGCCGAGAAACTCAATTAATGTATAAAAAAGACCAACCGAACCAGGAAGAATTCCTAAATTTAGCACGATACTTCTATTTGGTCTAATCTGCCAGTGTAAAAAAATTAAGGCGGGAGAAGGCAGTGTACGTATGTCGTTTCGCACACAGAGGTGACACGTTCCCTCTCAAAACCACGAGCCTTCTTGAGGGAAGCTCTAGTTTGCAAGAAGCTTACACCAAAGCTGTCCCAATTCGGCCAAAAAATTTACCGAAGCATTTTTGTGCCATGTCATGGCACAGAGCCAAGTTTTATGATTTTCAAGCGTGTTCTAGATTTACATGAATTAAAAAACCAGGTTTCTCAACCTTTACGGCAGAGGCACGACGCCTAGATGTTTGAATTTCATTCCCATTTCTTGCATGGGACCTAGAAATACACCCAAGGACAAAAATATGATTTTTCAACCAACTTTGGTTCACTGGAGCATGTGCTTGTAGTTCAAATTAGAATTATGCAAATTAAATGCCAAGAAACTCAATTAATGTATAAAAAAGGATAAAACGAACCCGGAATAATTCCAAAATTTAGCACGATACTTATATTTGGTCTAATCTGCATACATACAAAAATTAAGGCGGGAGAAGGCAGTGTACGTATGTCGTTTCGCACACGGAGGTGACACGTTCCCTCTTGGAACCACGAGCCTTTAGGAAGGAACCACGAGTTTTATGATTTTCAAGCGAGTTTAGATTTACATGAATTAAAAAACCACGTTTCTCAATCTTTACAGCAAAGGCACGACACCTAGATGTTTGAATTTCATTCCCATTTCTTGCATGGGACCTAGAAATTCACCCAAGGACACATGTGATTTTTCAACCAACTTTGGTGCACTGGAGCATGTGCTTATAGTTCAAATTAGAATTATGCAAATTAAATGCCAAGAAACTCAATTAATATATAAAAAAGGCCAAGCGAACCCGGAATAATTACAAAATTTAGCACGATACTTTTTTTGGCCTAATCTGCCTACTTAAAAAAATTAAGGCGGGAGAAGGCAGTGTACGTATGTCGTTTCGCACACGGAGGTGACACGTTCCCTCTCGGAACCACGAGCCTTCAGGAGGGAAGCTCCGGTTTGCAAGAAGCTTACACCAAAGCTTGTCCCAATTCGGCCAAAAAATTTACCGCATCATTTTTGTGCCATGTCATGATATCGTGCAAAGTTTCATGATTTTCAAGCGTGTTTTGGATTTACATGAATTAAAAAACCAGGTTTCTCAATTTTTACGGCCGAGGCACGACGCCCAGATGTTTGAATTTCATTCTCGTTTCATGCATGGGACCTAGAAATTCACCCAATTAAACAGATGTGATTTTTCAACCAACTTTGGTGCACTGGAGCATGTGCTTGTTGTTCAAATTGGAATTTTGCACATTAAATGCCCAGAAACTCAATTAATGTATAAAAAAGACCAAATGAACCCGGAAGAATTCCTAAATTCAGCACGATACTTCTATTTGGTCTAATCTGCCAGTGTAAAAAAATTAAGGCGGGAGAAGGCAGTGTACGTATGTCGTTTCGCACAAGGAGGTGACACGTTCCTTCTCAAAACAACGAGCCTTCTTGAGAGAAGCTCCAGTTTGCAAGAAGCTTACACCAAAGCTTGTCCCAATTCGGCCAAAAAATTTACCGCAGCATTTTTGTGCCATGTCATGGCACCGTGCCAAGTTTTATGATTTTCAAGCGAGTTTAGATTTACATGAATTAAAAAACCACGTTTCTCAATCTTTACAGCAAAGGCACGACACCTAGATGTTTGAATTTCATTCCCATTTCTTGCATGGGACCTAGAAATTCACCCAAGGACACATGTGATTTTTCAACCAACTTTGGTGCACTGGAGCATGTGCTTATAGTTCAAATTAGAATTATGCAAATTAAATGCCAAGAAACTCAATTAATATATAAAAAAGGCCAAGCGAACCCGGAATAATTACAAAATTTAGCACGATACTTTTTTTGGCCTAATCTGCCTACTTAAAAAAATTAAGGCGGGAGAAGGCAGTGTACGTATGTCGTTTCGCACACGGAGGTGACACGTTCCCTCTCGGAACCACGAGGCTTCAGGAGGGAAGCTCTGGTTTGCAAGAAGCTTACACCAAAGCTTGTCCCAATTCAGCCAAAAATTTACCGCAACATTTTTGTGCCATGTCATGATATCGTGCCAAGTTTCATGATTTTCAAGCATGTTTTGGATTTACAAGAATTAAAAAACCAGGTTTCTCAATTTTTACGGCCGATGCATGACGCCCAGATGTTTGAATTTCATTCCCATTTCTTGCATGGGACTTAGAAATTCACCCAAGGAAACACATGTGATTTTTCAACCAACTTTGGTGCACTGGAGCATGTGCTTGTAGTTCAAATTTGAATTCTGCATATTAAATGCCCGGAAACACGATTAATGTATAAAAAAGGCCAAATGAACACGGAATAATTCTAAAATTTACCACGATACTTCTATTTAGTCTAATCCCTGTGTAAACAAAATTAAGGCGGGATAAGGCAGTGTACGTATGTCGTTTCGCACGAAGAGGTGAGACGTTCCCTCTCGGAACCACGAGCCTTCTTGAGGGATGCTCCGGTTTGCAAGAAGCTTAGACCAAAGCTTGTCCCAATTTGGCCAAAAATTTACCGCAACAGTTTTGTGCCATGTCATGATATCGTGCGAAGTTTCATGATTTTCAAGCGTGTTTTGGATTTACATGAATTAAAAAACCAGGTTTCTCAATTTTTACAGCCGAGGCACGACGCCCAGATGTTTGAATAACATTCTTGTTTCTTGCATTGAACCTAGAAATTCACCCAAGGAAACACATGTGATTTTTCAACCAACGTTGCTGCACTGGAGCATGTGCTTGTAGTTCAAATTGGAATTATGCACATTAAATGCCCAGAAACTCAACTAATGTATAAAAAAGACCAAACGAACCTAGAAGAATTCCTAAATTTAGCACGATACTTCTATTTGGTCTAATCTGCTAGTGTAAAAAAATTAAGGCGGGAGAAGGCAGTGTACGTATGTCGGTTCGCACACGGAGGTGACACGTTCCCTCTCAAAAGCATGAGCCTTCTTGAGGGAAGCTCCAGTTCGCAAGAAGCTTACACCAAAGCTTGTCCCAATTCGGCCAAAAAGTTTATCGCAGCATTTTTGTGCCATGTCATGGCACCATGCTAAGTTTTATGATTTTCAAGCGTGTTCTATATTTACATGAATTAAAAAACCAGGTTTCTCAATCTTTACGGCAGAGGCATGACGCCTAGATGTTTGAATTTCATTCCCATTTCTTGCATGGGACCTAGAAATTCATCCAAGGTCACAAATGTGATTTTTCAACCAACTTTGGTGCACTGGAGCATGTGCTTGTAGTTCAAATTAGAATTATGCAAATTAAATGCCAAGAAACACTATTAATGTACAAAAAAGGCCAAATGAACCCGGAATAAATCCAAAATTTAGTACTATACTTCTATTTGGTCTAATCTGCCTACGTAAAAAAATTAAGGCCGGAGAAGGCAGTGTACGTATGTCGTTTCGCACACGGAGGTGACACGTTCCCTCTTGGAACCACGAGCCTTCAGGAGGGAAGCTCCGGTTGGCAAGAAGGTTACACCAAAGCTTGTCCCAATTCGGCCAAAAATTTACTGCAACATTTTTGTGCCATGTCATGATATCGTGCGAAGTTTCATGATTTCCAAGCGTGTTTTGGATTTACATTCATTAAAAAACCAGGTTTCTCAATTTTTACGGCCGAGGCACGACGCCCAGATTTTGTATTCCATTCATGTTTCTTGCACGAGACCTAGAAATTCACCCAAGGAAACACATGTGATTTTTCAACCAACTTTGGTGCACTGGAGCATGTGCTTGTTGTTCAAATTTGAATTCTGCATATTAACTACCCAGAAACTCGATTAATGTATAAAAAAGGCCAAATGAACATGGAATAATTCTAAAATTTAACACGATACTTCTATTTAGTCTAATCCGCCTGTGTAAAAAAAATTAAGGCGGGATAACGCATGGTATGTATGTCGTTTCGCACACGGAGGTGACACGTTCCCTCTCGGAACCACGAGCCTTCTTTGAGGGAAGCTCCAGTTTGCAAGAAGCTTACACCAAAGCTTGTCCCAATTCGGCCAAAAAAATTACCGCAACATGTTGGTGCCATGTCATGACACCGTGCCAACTTTCATGATTTTCAAGCGTGTTTTGGATTTATAGGAATTAAAAAACCAAGTTTCTCAATCTTTCTGGCCAAGCCACGACGCCCAGATATTTGAATTACATTCCCATTTCTTACATGGGACGTAGAAATTCACCCAAGGACACACATGTGATTTTTCAACCAACTTTGGTGCACTGGAGCATGTGCTTGTAGTTCAAATTAGAATTATGCACGTTAAATGCCCGGAAACTCAATTAATGTGTAAAAAAATACCAAACGAACCCAGTATAATTCCTAAAATTAGCACGATACTTCTATTTGGTCTAATCTACCTATGTAAAAAAATGAAGGCGGGATAAGGCAGTGTACGTATGTCGTTTGGCACACGGAGGTGACACGTTCCCTCTCGGAACCATGAGCCTTCTTGCGGGAAGCTCCGGTTTGCAAGAAGCTTACACCAAAGCTTGTCCCAATTCGGCCAAAAAATTACCGCAACATTTTTATGCCATGTCATGACACCGTGCCAAGTTTCATGATTTTCAAGCGTGTTTTGGATTTACATGAACTAAAAAACCAAGTTTCTCAACCTTTACGGCCGAGGCACGATGCCCAGATGTTTGAATTTCATTCCCATTTATTGCATGGGACCTAGAAATTCACGCAAGGACACACATGTGATTTTTAATCAACTTTGGTGCATTGGAGCATGTGCTTGTAGTTCAAATTTGAATTATTCACATTAAATGCCTAGAAACTCAATTAATATATAAAAAAGGCGAAACGAACCCGGAATAGTTCCAAAATTTAGCACGATACTTCTATTTGGTCTAATCTGCCTATGTAAAAACAATTAAGGCGGGAGAAGGCAGTGTACGTATGTCGTTTCACACATGGAGGTGACACGTTCCCTCTTGGAACCACGAGCCTTTTTCAGGGAAGCTCCGGTTTGCAAGAAGCTTACACCAAAGGTTGTCCCAATTCGGACAAAAAATTTACCACAGCATGTTGGTGCCATGTCATGAGACCATGCCAAGTTTCATGATTTTCAGGCGTGTTTTAGATTTACAGGAATTAAAAAAAATCAAGTTTCTCAATCTTTTCGGCCGAGCCACGACGCCCAGATGTTTGAATTTCAGTCCCATTTCTTGCATGGGACCTAGAAATTCACCCGAGGAGCACATGTGGTTTTTCAACCAACTTTGGTTCACTAGAGAATGTGCTTGTAGTTCAAATTTTAATTGTGCACATTAAATACCCAGAAACTCAATTAATGTATAAAAAGGCCAAACGAACCCGGAATAATTCCAAAATTTAGCGCGATACTTCTATTTGGTCTAATCTGCATGTGTAAAAAATTTAAGGCGGGAGAAGGCAGTGTACGTATGTCGTTTCGCACATAGAGGTGACACGTTCCCTATCGGAACCACGAGCCTTCTTGAGGGAAACTCCGGTTTGCAAAAAGTTTACACAAAAGCTTCCAATTCGGCCAAAATATTTACCGCAGCATGTTGGTGCCATGTCATGAGACCATGCCAAGTTTCAAGATTTTCAGGCGTGTTTTGGATTTACAGGAATTCAAAAACCAAGTTTCTCAATATTTCTGGCCGAGCCACGACGTCCAGATGTTTGAATTTCATTCCCTTTATTGCATGGGACCTAGAAATTCAACCAAGGAGACACATGTGATTTTCCAACCAACTTTAGTGCACTGGAGCATGTCCTTGTAGTTCAAATTTGAATTATGCACATTAAATGCCGAGAAAATCAATTAATGTATAAGAAAGGCCAACAGAACGATGAATAATTCCAAAATTTAGCACGATACTTCTATTTGGTCTTATCTGTCTGTGTAAAAAAATTAAGGCGGGAGAAGGCAGTGTACATACGTCGTTTCGCACACGAAGGTGACACGTTCCCTCTCGGAACCACGTGCCTTCTTGAGGGAAGCTCCGGTTTGCAAGAAGCTTAGACCAAAGGTTGTCCCAATTCGGCCAAAAAATTATGCAGCATGTTGCTGCCATGTCATGAGACCATGCCAAGTTTCATGATTTTCAGTCATGTTTTGGATTTACAGGAATTAAAAAACCAAGTTTCTAATTCTTTCCGGCAGCGCCACAACGCGCAGATGTTGGAATTTCATTCCCATTTCTTGCATGGGACTTAGAAATTCACCCAAGGACACACATTTGATTTTTCAACCAACTTTGGTGCATTGGAGCATGTGCTTGTAGTTCAAATTCGAATTATGCACATTAAATGACCAGAAACTCAATTAATGTATAAAAAGTCCAAACAAACCCGAAATAATTCCAAAATTTAGCATGATACTTCTATTTTGACTACTGTATAAAAAAATTAAGGCGACAGAAGGTAGTGTACATATGTCGTTTCGCACACGGAGGTGACACATTCCCTCTCAGAACCACGAGACTTTTTGAGGGAAGCTCCTGTTAGCAAGAAGCTTACACCAAAGGTTGTCCCAATTCGGAGAAAAAAATTACCGCAGCATGTTGGTGCCATGTCATGAGACCATGCCAAGTTTCATGATTTTCAGCCGTGTTTTGAATTTACAGGAATTAAAAAACCAAGTTTCTCAATCTTTCCGACCGAGCCACGACGCCCACATGTTTGAATATCATTCTCATTTTTTGCATGGGACCTAGAAATTCACCCTAGGACACAAATGTGATTTTTCAACCAACAATGGTGCACTGGAGCATGTGCTTGTAGTTCAAATTTGAATTATGCACATTAAATGCCCAGAAACTCAATTAATGTATAAAAAAGTCCAAACGAACCCAGAACAATTCCAAAATTTAGCACTATACTTCTATTTGGTCTAATCTGCTTGTGTAAATAAATTAAGGCGGGAGAAGGCAGTGTACGCATGTCGTTTCGCACACGGAGGTTACACGTTCCCTCTCGGAACCACGAACCTTCTCGAGGGAAGCTCCGGTTTGCAAGAAGCTAACACCAAAGCTTGTCCCAATTCGGCCAAAAAAATTACCGCAACATGTTGGTGCCATGTCATGAGACCATGCCAAGTTTCAAGATTTTCAGGCGTGTTATGGATTTACAGGAATTAAAAAACCAAGTTTCTCAATCTTTCTGGCCGAGCCACGATGCCCAGATGTTTGAATTTCATTACGATTTCTTTCATGGGACCTAGAAATTCACCCAAGGACACATATGTGATTTTTCAACCAACTTTGGTGCACTGGCACATGTGCTTGTAGTTCAAATTTGAATTATGCACATTAAATGCCCAGAAACTCAATTAGTGTATAAAAAGGCCAAACGAACCCGGAATAATTCCAAAATTCAGCACGATACTTCTATTTGGTCTAATTTGCCCGTGTAAAAAAATTAAGGCAGGAGAAGGCAGTGTACGTATGTCGTTTCACACACGGAGGTGACACGTTCCCTCTCTGAACCACGAGCCTTCATTAGGGAAGCTCCGGTTTGCAAGAAGCTTACACCAAAGCTTGTCCCAATTCGGCCAAAAAAATTACCACAGCATGTTGGTGCCATGTCATGACACCGTGCCAAGTTTCATGATTTTCAAGCGTGTTTTGGATTTACAGGAATTAAATAACCAAGTTTCTCAATCTTTACGGCCGAGGCACAATGCCCAGATGTTTGAATTTAATTCCCATTTCTTGCATGGGACCTAGAAATACACCCAAGGACACACATGTGATTTTTCAACCAACTTTGGTGCACTGGAGCATGTGCTTGTAGTTCAAATTTGAATTATGCACATTAAATTCCCAGAAAATCAATTAATGTATAAAAAAGGCCAACCGAACCCGAAATAATTCCAAAACTTAGCACGATACTTCTATTTGGTCTAATCTGCCTGTGTAAAAAAAATTAAGGTGGGAGAAGGCAGTGTACATATGTCGTTTTGCACACGGAGGTGAGACGTTCCCTCTTGGAGCCACGAGCCTTCTTGAGGGAAGCTCGAGTTTGCAAGAGGCTTAGACCAAAGGTTGTCCCAATTCGGCCAAAAAAATTACCGCAGCATGTTGGTGCCATGTCATGAGACCATGCCAAGTTTCATGATTTTCAGGCGTGTTTTGGATTTACAGGAATTACAAAACCAAGTTTCTCAATCTTTCCGGCCAAGCCACGATGCCCAGATATTTGTATTTCATTCCCATTTCTTGCATGGGACATAGAAATTCACCCAAGGACACACATGTGATTTTTCAACCAACTTTGGTGCACTGGAGCATGTGCTTGTAGTTCAAATTCGAATTATGCACATTAATGCCCTGAAACTCAATTAATGAATAAAAAGGCCAACCAAACCCGGAATAATTCCAAAATTTAGCATGATACTTCTATCTAGTCTAATCTGCCTGTGTAAAAAAATTAAGGTGGCAGAAGGTAGTGTATGTATGTCATTTCGCACACGGAGGTGACACGTTCCCTCTGGGAACCACGCGCCTTCTTGAGGGAAGCTCCTGTTTGCAAGAAGCTTACACCAAAACTTGTCCCAATTCGGCCAAAAAAATTACCGCAGCATGTTGGTGCCAAGTCATGACACCGTGCCAAGTTTCATGATTTTCAAGCGTGTTTTGGATTTACAGGAATTAAAAAACCAAGTTTCTAAATCTTTCCGGGCGAGCCACGACGCGCAGATGTTGGAATTTAATTCCCATTTCCTGCATGGGACCTAGAAATACACCCAAGGACACACATGTGATTTTTCAACGAACTTTGGTGCACTGGAGCATGTGCTTTTAGTTCAAATTTGAATTATGCACATAAAATGCCCAGAAACTGAATTAAGGTATAAAAAGGCCAAACAAAACCGGAATAATTCCAAAATTTAGCACGATACTTCTATCTAGTCTAATCTGCATGTGTAAAAAAATTAAGGCAGTAGAAGGCAGTGTACATATGTTGTTTCGCACACGGAGGTGACACGTTCCCTCTGGGAACCACGAGCCTTTTTTAGGGAAGCTCCGGTTTGCAAGAAGCTTACACCAAAGCTTGTCCCAATTCGGCCAAAAAAATTACCGCAGCATGTTGGTGCCATGTCCTGACACCATGCCAAGTTTCATGATTTTCAAGCGTGTTCTGGATTTACAGGAATTAAAAAACCAAGTTTCTCAATCTTTACGGCCTAGGCACGATGCCCAGATATATGAATTTCATTCCCATTTCTTGCATGGGACCTAGAAATACACCCAAGGACACACATGTGATTTTTCAACCAACTTTGGTGCACTGGAGCATGTGCTTGTAGTTCAAATTGGAATTATGCACATTAAATGCGCAGAAAATCAATTAATGTATAATAAAGGCCAAACGAACCCTGAATAATTCCAAAATTTAGCACGATACTTCTATTTGGTCTAATCTGCTTGTGTAAAAAAATTAAGGCGGGAGAAGGTAGTGTACATATGTCGTTTCACACACGGAGGTGACACGTTCCCTCTCGCAAGCATGAACCTTCTTTAGGGAAGCTCCGGTTTCCAATGAGCTTACACCAAAGCTTGTCCCAATTTGGCCAAAAAAATTACTGCGGCATATTGCTGCCATTACATGAGACCATGCCAAGTTTCATGATTTTCAGGTGTGTTTTGGATTTACAGGAATTAAAAAACCAAGTTTCTCGATCTTTCCGGCCGAGCCACAACGCCTAGGTGTTTGAATCTCATTCCCATTTCTTGCATGGGACCTATAAATTCACCCAAAGACACACATGTGATTTTTCAACAAACTTTGGTGCACTGGAGCATATGCTTGTAGTTCAAATTTGAATTATGCACATTAAATGCCAAGAAACTCAATTAATGCATAAAAATGCCAAACGAAACCGGAATAATTCCAAATTTAAACACGACACTCTTGTACTAGTTGCATCTTCACTGTACGTAAATGTTCTAGCAATTCAAACACCATCCTTTCCCTCTGTAACACAATTTTGTCTTTAAAAACATAATGAAAATCAGGTATACCACAAACAGTTTACTAGAAAGAATCGTGTGGTATGCGATATAAAATATCTTGGCGCATCATCTTATCTGGCTTACGCAGGAAGCTTCGTCATCTACAGTCCACCGCCCCCGCTTGAACCACACTTGCGTGTCAGTTTCTCGCGGCACCGAGTGAATTTTTTTGCCACCATGGAAATATCTATCTCCCCGCCCCCTCCCTCCCACCAAAAGCCACATTTCCACTGTTCCTCCTTGCTTTCCAAGTTCAAATATTCACTGCTGCTTACTAGCAGCTCAGCCTCCTTGCTGGCGACCCTTCTTCTTGTAGCGCCGCCGCCTCGCCGGCTACCCTTCTTCGTGCAGCGCCGCCTCCTCGCCGATGACCCTTCTTCTTGCAGCGCCGCCTCCTCGCCGGCGACCCTTCTTCTTGCTGTGCGGCCTCCTCGCCGCTGATCCTTCTTCTTGCTGCGTGGCCTCGTTGATATGGTCAGGTAATCCACACCCCACCAACACCATCCTCCTAATTTCCCGTCCCACATGCCCCGACCGACGGCATTACACCTTCTGTCTAAATCACTGTCCCCCTCCTCCAATTAAGCGCTGCCCACAACCATTTTGCATGCAGTATAACGTGGAGGTCAGTAGCATGTGGCCGCACGCGCGCACAAGGTCGCTCTGGCTGCCATGCGTGCCGACCGCCAAATCTTGGAGGAGCACCTCGTCTTCGAGTCCGCCGTCGACACTGCCACGCGGTTGTCTACTTTAAAATACAGTTTGTGTTGTTTTCTCGAGGCCACCGCCAGTTCCTTCTAGTGATTTGTCCTCTGTAATGTTAATATGCAATCTGATGTTCAGTTAAAAGTTTGCCCCCCTGAAATGTAATGTTTAGTTAACACTTTGCTCAAACAATTGCTACATTTCCTAGTACTATTCTCAAGCATTCTTTGTTTTGTTAACTTTCTTATCTTCTAGTACATGTTTCTATTCTGCAATGTCGTGCTCAGCTAACTATTTTTGTTCATTTGGTCTGCTGTCCATTTAACTGTTTGGTTCAGTTCTGCAATCTGATTTTCATTTGCTGTGGTTACAATTTTGTATTGTTATGCATGTGAAATAAATCAAATTTAGAAGTACTCAATACATATTCTACTAATAGTATGGAACTCTCGGTTAACCTGATTAAGATCTTGCTTATGTGTGTTGCAGGGAAACAATGGGAGACACTGCGGTTTACCATCGAGGTTTGTTCAAGCATGATCCTTTGGCTAATAGCACATTATTGTGCAGTTGCAGGAATCATTTTAATATTAGGTTTCTTACAATTTGGTCTTCCACTGTAACATCCCAAATTTTCAGATTCGGAATGTTAATACGATCATTATTATTCATCATGATTTCTATGCATTTTTAATTTTCTGAATATTTAAAGTGTTTTCCAACTCAAGGCAATATATTTGGAGTGGAGATAATATGACTTCTTCCCTATTAATTATATTTGGAAAACACTAAGAATATATTTTGGTGTCTACCTAAATTATTTTGCCTTTATAGAAACTCAAATTTATTTTATAGTTGTTATTATATTGCTCTTTATGCGCTTTTGTTGCATAAAATATTTTTCCAAAATTTTTTTGTTGTAAAAATGTTCACAGTTTTATATAGTGGTAATAATGTTTTACTGTGTGTTTGTATTAATTTTGGAATGCATTAGGTATTTTGTATTTTAGACATATTTATTTGTTGTCCAGTATAAATATTTTAGACAGTTTTTATTGTTTACTGGGCGGCAGCCCAGCACTGTGCGCGACAAGCGGCCCAGCTATCCCTTCGCCCGCGCGCGCCATGCAGCCAAGCAGCTAGCAGGCCAGCCCAGCAGCAGCACCGCAGGCCACGACCCCTTTCCCTTTTGTTTTTTTCTTCTTCTCCACACCCAAGTCCCGCTGACACTGGACCCCGCCAGGTCGTCTCCTAGAGGCGAACTCCTGCACGCGCACGAGTTCTTCACTGTCCCGATCTAAATCCTCATCCAATCGACTCATCTGTTGCTCCCAGTACATGCATGACCCCATATAAATACTCCCTGTGTCCTACTCGTTCGAGTTTTGCCAAAATCACCATCGCCCTTGCCCTATAAAGTCGTCCCGATCTCGCCGAAGTTCGGCCGCCGCAGAAGCTTTCCGCCGGTCAAATTCGTCACCTGCAGAAGGTTTCCGCCCCGACCCTTCCTTCTGTATTGTTCGCTTTGAGCTTACCTCTCTCCTTCAACTTCTAGTTCGTGCAGGGGAGCAGCGTAGCGACCGCATCAACCTTGACCAGAGCCAGTTTCCGCTGCCACCGCTCCAGCCGGTCACTGTTGCCACCGGAGCAAGCTCCAATTGTGTCGGAGGTCACCCACTTCATCTCCGTTGTGCTCTCCACTCGTAGGTCATATCTGCGTAGCCGGAGGCCCTCTATAGCCGTCGCCTGCATCACCACCGAGCCGCCGGCGCAGTCCTTCTCCAACTCCGACGACGCCCAGCTCTGTTCTCTGGTGAGCACGTCTCCCTGCCGTCCGATCTTCTTTAAACAACCGAGATTAGATCATCTGTGTTCTTTATTTTATTTCCGAACCTTTATCAGTTAAGTTGCGGCCGTCCGTCGTTTAACCTCCACAGCGAACACATCACAAGCAATAGTAATGCGCCACGTGGCACATCCACAGCCGGAGCAGTTCTTCGAACAGATCTATTTTTGGCACAATATTCTATTGACAGATTCCATATCAAAATTTCATTGAAGTATATCTTGAGATCCGTGACTCCAAATTAATCGATTCTTTTTCCTATATACTCATATTGACTAGGAGTATCCAGTAGATCCAAAATTTCACATTTTTGTTTTGAATTCAAACTTCCGGAGGCCATATCTTTTAAACCGTTGATCCAAATTAGTTGATTATTTTTGGCATTGTGATCCTACTAGCATGTAGATAATCCATACCTAGCGATATGTTATGCTATTTAAGTTTTTATTTGAATTCATTGCTGTTAACTTTATTGTGGTGTTATGTGAGTATGATTTATTTATCGGTGCCTTCGTTATCATATAGATTGTCCGGAGTGTGAAGCGGATCAGAATTAAGAGTTAGAGTACTTCAATACCGTTCAAGGCAAGTTTGCGCTTTGATTTTGCTTATCCTATATTCTGCTATGCAAGTGTGGTTTTATGCTATGATATATGTTTAGCCTGGCCGTGTTGTCATGTTTTGGTATTGATTGTATTATGTGTTGGTGTGATCAACTTGCTATGGTAGACGTGGGAATGTGTCGAGTGATGATGCATGGAAGTGGTGAGCGCTTATAGCTGTAGGCTCGGGACTTTTACTCAGGTGAATGCGTCACTGGCTGAGCGCTCTATTGTCCCTAGAGAATGCACCATGGCTGAGCGCACTTGAGTTGTCGAGCCTTTTTCTCACATGAATGCGTCACTGGCTAAGCGCTCTATTGTCCCTAGAGAATGCGCCAGGACTGAGCGCACTTGAGACATCTTGAAGATCTTTGTCATCTGTGTTGTGTGCACCTTGCCTATGTCGTGGAGGTAGGTGAAGGTAGTTTTACGCAAAACCAAACTTGAGTGTTTTGTTTGTCATGCTTTGCTTTGTGGATGTAGGTTTGCTATATCATATTGTGTAATTTGCCAATACATTCAATGTATTGACCCTTTGTGGCTGCAACTTATCATGTTGCAGGATTTTCAGATGATCAGTGAGATACAGTAGGGTCGCGAGTCTTCACTCAACATTTCGCCAGTGGGCATTGACGGGACTCATCATTTTTAGGCTACGTTTCCGCTATTATTATTGAACTAGTAAGTATGCACGTGCAACGCACGTCTTGAGTAAAATACTATTATGAAAATAATAGTTTTATCATAATGCAAATCTACTTCCTGAAAAGCTGAAATCTCATGCAAAGAGCATATAATTCCTAATTCCTAAGTCATTTAAATGATTGGAAATATTTTGCTTTATGAATCAACATGCCCACGTCCATTGTGCAACAACTACCAAAGATAATTAATTGATAGATACAAAATCAGTCCATCAAGAAAAATTAAATTATGGACCCAGCTAGTGCATCTCGGAAGCGGACGCCATCACAACACCTCGCCGGCAACCATGGTACCATATAGATGGTCATCATGTAGACAAAACGTTTGTCATGCATCACAATCATGACCTCTGAAACTGCGTAACTTAATTCACGTGTTATTCAGTCATCGTTGAATCTAAAATGAACTAAATTTGAGGTATAATATTTTCAATCAAGAGAAACATACTTCCAATCTTATTTTCTTCTAGTTGGTACCTACGAATGGGCCACTGGGGAAAAAGATATGCAAGTGTGTGTATAGAGACAATGAAAATTAGTAGGTTCCACATGAGCTGATCAAATGACATAATTTTATCAGAGTTCTGAGATATCAGTTTGTACATTTAAGAAACAAAAGATTGCTAGTTCATACAGAAACAAACCATCAAAATGCATCAATATGACATCCTCGCCCCTACGGCTGTACCAAGCAATGCCAGGTACACATGAAACCAGTCACAGAACTCGCTAACAGACAAATCAGATGCACAAACCACTAATGGTGGAACCACGCTTACTCATAAGCTGAAGGTCCTTGGCAATGTAGTTCATTTGTGGGCATTTAGTGTTAATCCTCCGATGGCAAGGTCCAAAGCCATGAAGGTATTTGCAACCTGTTATTTCAAACAGCATGCTTCTCTTGTGAACTTTCACAATAAAGCACATACCCAATTTTTAATCGTCTGAAATTAACATAACATTGGGATTATAAGTCGAATTGCTCTTAGTGAGAAACAACAAAATCCAATAGTAGCTAACATGACCATGATGCTCCTTAATGTGTATGAAACTGAAAAAAATGAGAATCTCCAAACCATTATGAACTCCTAATTTCAATATCATTATCATCTCGAGCTTAAATAGGCTATAATTACTGGTTTATTACTACATGGAAGGATAGTAAATCTTATAATTTCATGAAAATATAAGTTGATACTTGATAGTACTACGATAAATGATCAAATTATTAATTTATGAAAGTTCATTGCTGCACAAATAGACTGCCCTTAAGATTTATATGACCAACAAAAATGGACAAGAGGTGCAGTAAAAAGGAATCCATAAGTTGATGACACGCACCTTCAAAAGTTTTTGCATATGTACAACACTACAGAAGTCCAATTTTTTTGCTGAATGGACCAAACTATACAGCCGTATAGCAATCTCAAAGCTCTCTCACCTATCTATACGGATCGAGATCCTCCAACGTAGCTCAGCCTACTGCAGAGGGACGTGATGTGCGTATACCCCGTTAGTAAGCCATCCGATGGCAGGAGCATTCACTCGCAATGAAAAGAAGCGACGCTTCAGCAGCCCACAATAAACACAGAAAAGAACAAAATGGATATCTCCTTGTTCCCCTGGAATTCCCCTTCTCCGCCGTGGTCGAACAAGCTCTCGGCGCATCCTCGCCGTCGCCATTCGTTCGCAAAAGGAGCCGTGGGCACAGAGCAACACGTGCAGCGGGAGCCCCCGTGGTTGGCGGCGGCCGGATACAAAGCAACACACGATGGAGCACCTGGTGAGGCGGCCGGGATACATGGCAGCACGTGCGCGGAGCCCCGTGGTCGGTAGCGCCCAGGATACAGGCCACGCGCGCTACATGGGCTCCGTCCTTCATGCGGGTCTAAGGGCGTCCAGTTGGTCGGCCTCCTCAAGTCACAGCCCGTGGTGGACAGCTCGGCGTACGCACGCAGCAACCTCATGTCGAGCACCTGCACACCCATCTCCATGGTGGTGGTCGGCTGAACCACGCCGTCGTTTCCGCACCGCTGCAGGTCGATTAGCTGATAACTGAATCTAGTTTTCAAACTTGTTAACTGAATTAGGCCATGTCTCTGTAGCATTCCACTTGCTACGTGTACATTTTCAGACTTGATAAGGATAACTGAATTTTGTTTGGCAAAAGAGATTAAGCATTCCATTTCCTTGCACAAATAAGTTGGCATGAAGTAACCTTGCCATTGGCGGATCTCTTGTTCGTGCACCTTTTCCTGACCCCAAAGCCCTTTTTACGACCATAGATAAGCCAAAATGCCCAAGCTTTATCTGAATTTTTAAATTCCATGCTAACATGAGGTACCAAACCGGACAATATACCTTGAAGTGGAAAAGTAATCATGAGCAAAGAACTTGTGCAAGTGCCACATTTCAGGATAAGAGAAAAGTAAACGTGATTCTTACTAAAAATTGCAGAGACCTCATGAAAATAAGCAAGAAGTAGGAATTCTGTTGGGACAGCTAAATCCATCTAGTGTACAGAATGAAATTCAAAAGTGGTGCTACTTTCGTATTGGAAACATGGTACTATGTGTTAGCCTCTTCTTCCATCTCAATAGAAAAAATACAACCGGCTGATAATTGGGAAATAGGTTGATCAAGTTGAAAGCACTATTCAAAATTCATCGGTTCTAGTGACCTATTCATGGGAGGGTGGTACGCACCAGATAGAGAAGAGAGCAGGTCGTCCTCACTCTCGGCCGCTTCTTCCATGAATAAAGGGCGAGGTTGATCAACTTGAAAGCAATATGGTGTTCTGATTCCATCAATTCCATTGAGCCATTTCATGGGGAAGATAGCAAGAGAAAAGCAAACTTCGAATTACGCACAAGATTGCGTAAATCAAACTTTAATTGGGTACAAGATTGAAGAATAGAGCACCGTTCTCCGCGATCGATTCCTTTACCAGACGCGATTGAAAAACGGAACAGTTTGTTCTCCAATGATCCACACCTCACAAGAACGCGCTCACCCGCCACGCCACTACCCGGACCAGTGCTGCGTTGCGTTGCGGCGCGTCGCTTGTCGCCGATGGGATCTCCGCGCCGACCTAAAGCCGGCCAACACCATGCCGATCTTCGAGGCGTCGGCGTAGTGACGGCGCGAGGCCTCCACCTCCGTCTCCGATCGCGTCCCGCGCTTAACGCGCGACCGGATCGAGGAGATCAAGGGCACGCGGCCAGGCGGCGCGGCGTGCTATACATGTCGGCGTTGTGGCGTCGTCGGCCGAGCTCCCGGCACCGAGCAAAGCGGGGAGGCATGGGCGTTTATGCGATGGGCACTGGTCGACGTCAAGTCGCCACCGAGGTCGGCGTGGGGTTGAGAGCACGAGAATAGGATATGGTGGGTCGTGAGGCGACGATTGCGGGGGGCATTTTTTTAGTCGATTGAGGGGGACTTTTCGTCTGCGGGCAGAGTTTTTGTCCGCAGATTGAAATTGCTAAGCGCACTTCGCGTGAGGGTTAGGATTATCTCGACGGTTAGATCTAGATGAGTGAGTCTGATTGGGTGGCTCTAATTGCTTTGGGTTATTGTGTGTACATTAGACGGGGTGCCCACAACGTTGAATATGTTTGCTTATTTAATAGTAGTAGAGATAAAGCTAGCTATGTGCTACTCAGTTTGTAATACCTTATGAATTCTGGATCATATGTTATAGTCAATGATGCACTTGTTATTTGATATTCATATGTACTGTATGTGCTAGCGAGTCGATCCAGGGACTAGCACTGTAAGCACAGAGACATCTAATCTTATCAGGTTGGGGTCGTTACAGATGGTATCAAAGCAGTGTGTTGACTGTAGGTCGTGACCCTGAAACTGGATTAGAAAAGCCATAGGAGTGAAAAACTACTTTACAACTTGTTGTCTACTTGTTAGTTCATACTCTTGTACTCATATCTTTACTTTTCAAATATAGATCACCCCTGGAATTATATTAGTGTTATTTAACGAGTTTAGTTGGCAGACCACCATTCCTAAAAGTTGTGTTCGATAAACTATTTGCGGTAGTATGATGAGATCATATCTCTTGTGGATATGACCTTACCTGTAGGTTTTGCTTGTGTTGTGTGAATTGTTTGATTTGTTTGATTTGGGAGTTTTATTGCTAGCATGAGCATATGGGTAGTGTTTTCCCCTTAGGTCTTTATTCTGTCTATATCCTAATACATGCTGCAACCCAGTGATGAGTTCAAGTTTTACCACGTGCGCCAAGATCTGACAAGAAGCAAGCACAATCTTGCTGAAGGAAGGACCAGAGAGGAAGCTATAATTCTTTAGTAGATGTTTTATAGTAGTTGACGCAAACCCGAGAGTTGAAAGGAACGATAGGTGTTTTGTTTGGCATGCAGAACCAATGGATCTATCCGAACCCAGTTCATGAACAAGAAAGATTTCTGCAATGCTTGTGAGGATGCCCGAGTGTTAGAATGCGAGATTTTCTAAACCATATACAAGGTAATGATTTGGGTGAGGAATGGATTGATCACCATGCAGACTTACTCTTATTATTCGCTTTTGCTATGTGGGATGGTTAATCTAGAGTGACTTACCTATAGTAGAGAGACGGCGTTTTTAAGCCTAAACCTTAGAATGGTATGACGTTTGACCCTTGTAGAAGGTAGTTGATGCCAATAGTAGGTTTTAACGGTGAGGATGAACCAAGACCCTTTTATGCAGGAACCCCAAAGGATTATCCTTGATGACCACCATGAGAGAATCGATTTTTTAGTATTGGTAACCATGAAGGTCCAGCAATTGGAAGACCACTCTTTTGATAGAGGATCCAAAATTTCAAAGGAGTGCAGTGCTTATACCTGAAGAACGTCATCGACGGAATAAGATCTTTGAATACCGGTGACTCTTATTCTAAGGGTGGTAGTACTCCACACTCTCGGATGCACAATGGATATTCAAGGAGACCCCAACCCTAGTCTTTTCTTTCTAGCCTCTTCGAATCTCGGGGGCGAGATTCATTTTAAGGGTGGTAGATTTGTAACATCCCAAATTTCCAGATTCGGAATGTTAATAGAATCATTATTTTTCATCATGATTTCTATGCATTTTTTATTTTTCTGAATATTTAAAGTGTTTTCCAACTCAAGGCAATATATTTGGAGTGGAGATAATATGACTTCTCCCCTATTAATTATATTTGGAAAACACTAAGAATATATTCTGGTGTCTACCTAAATTATTTTGCCTTTATAGAAACTCAAATTTATTTTATAGTTGTTATTATATTGCTCTTTATGCGCTTTTGTTGCATAAAATATTTTTCCAAAATTTTAATTGTGTTGTAAAAATGTTCACTGTTTTATATAGTGGTAATAATGTTTTACCGTGTGTTTGTATTAATTTAGGAATGCATTAGGTATTTTGTATTTTAGACATATTTATTTGTTGCGCGGAATAAATATTTTAGACAGTTTTTATTGTTTACTGGGCGGCAGCCCAGCACTGTGCGCGACCAGCGGCCCAGCTATCCCTTCGCCTGCGTGCGCCATGCAGCCAAGCAGCTAGCAGGCCAGCCCAGCAGCAGCACCGCAGGCCACGACCCCTTTCCCTTTTGTTTTTTCTTCTTCTCCACACCCCAGTCCCGCTGACACTGGAACCCGCAAGGTCGTCTCCTAGAGACGAACTCCTGCACGCGCATGAGTTCTTCACTGTCCCGATCTAAATCCTCATCCAATCGACTCATCTGTTGCCGCTAGTACATGCATGACCCGATATAAATACTCCCTGTGTCCTACTCCTTTGATTTTTGCCAAAATCACCATCGCCCTTGCCCTATCAAGTCGTCCCGATCTCGCCGAAGTTTGGCTGCCGCAGAAGCTTTCCGCCAGTCAAATTCGTCACCTGCAGAAGGTTTCCGCCCCGACCCTTCCTTCTGTATTGTTCGCTTTGAGCTTCCCTCTCTCCCTCGACTTCTAGTTCGTGCAGGGGAGCAGCATAGCGACCACATCAACCTAGACCAGAGCCAGTATCCGCTGCCACCGCTCCAGCCGGCCACTGTCGCCACCGGAGCAAGCTCCAATTGTGTGGGAGGTCACCCACTTCATCTCCGTCGCGCTCTCCACTCGTAGGTCATATCTGCGTAGCCGGAGGCCCTCTGTAGCCGTCGCCCGCATCACCACTGAGCCGCCGGTGCCGTCCTTCTCCAACTCCGATGACGCCCAGCTCTGTTCTCAGGTGAGCACGTCTCCCTGCCGTCCGATCTTCTTTAAACGACCGGGATTAGATCATTTGTGTTCTTTTTTTTATTTACGAACCTTTATCAGTTAAGTTGCGGCCGTCAGTTGTTTAACCTCCACAGCGAACACATCACAGGAAATAGTAATGCGCCACGTGGCACATCCACAGCCGCAGAAGTTCTTCGAAGAGATCTATTTTTGACACAATATTATGTTGACAGATTCCATATCAAAATTTCATTTAAGTATATCTTGAGATCCATGACTCCAAATTAATCAATTATTTTTCCTATATACTCATATTGACTAGGAGCATCCAGTAGATCCAAAATTTCACATTTTTGTTTTGAATTCAAACTTCCGGAGGCCATATCTTTTAAACCGTTGATCCAAATTAGTTGATTATTTTTGGCATTGTGGTCCTACTAGCATGTAGATAATATATACCTAGCGATATGTTATGCTATTTAAGTTTTTATTTGAATTCATTGCTGTTGACTTTATTATGGTGTTATGTGAGTACGATTTATTTATCGATGCCTTCGTTATCATATAGATTGTCCGGAGTGTGAAGCGGATCAGAATTAAGAGTTAGAGTACTTCAATACCGTTCAAGGCAAGTTTGCGCTTTGATTTTGCTTATCCTATATTCTGCCATGCAAGTGTGGTTTTATGCTATGATATATGTTTGGCATGGCCGTGTTGTCATGTTTTGGTATTGATTGTACTATGTGTTGGTGTGATCAACTTGCTATGGTAGACGTGGGCATGTGTCGAGTGATGATGCATGGAAGTGGTGAGCGCTTATAGTTGTAGGCTCAGGACTTTTACTCAGGTGAATGCGTCACTGGTTGAGTGCTCTATTGTCCCTAGAGAATGCGCCATGGCTGAGCGCACTTGAGTTGTCGGGGCTTTTTCTCATGTGAATGCGTCACTGGCTGAGCGCTCTATTGCCCCTAGAGAATGTGCCAGGACTGAGCGCACTTGAGACATCTTGAAGATCTTTATCATCTGTGTTGTGTGCACCTTGCCTATGTCGTGGAGGTAGGTGAAGGTATTTTTACGCGAAACCAAACTTGAGTGTTTTGTTTGTCATGCTTTGCTTTGTGGATGTAGGTTTGCTATATCATATTGTGTAATTTGTCAATACATTCAATGTATTGACCCTTTGTGGCTGCAACTTATCATGTTGCAGGATTTTCAGATGATCAGTGAGATACAGTAGGGTCGCGAGTCTTCACTCAACATTTCGCCAATGGGCATTGACGGGACTAATCATTTGTTAGGCTACATTTTCGCTGTTATTATTGAATAAAGCTAGCTATGTGCTACTCAGTTTGTAATACCTTATGAATTCTGGCTCATACGTTATAGTAAATGGTGCACTTGTTATTTGATATTCATATGTACTGTTTGTGCTAGCGAGTCGATCCAAGGACTAGCACTGTAAGCACAGAGACATCGAATCTTATCAGGTTGGGGTCGTTACATCCACATGTAGGTCCTGCTGTCAGAGGCTTAGACCCACTGTTCGACCCATTTTCATATGGGGAAATGAGATGTCCATGAATTCCAGTCAAGTTAAGAAACTCTGTTTTCAGTACTTTTCAAAGTAGTTCACCGATGATTACCTCTCAAACCACATGCATGGTCAAGAGGCGAGGAGGTATTCATTCAACACCCATGGTACAATATTGAAGTCTTGCTGAAGAGGACGAAGGTTGGGCGGGCAATTATCCATTGCCACCGCCTAAAGTTGCAAGGACATTCAACATCACAAGGCTCAATATTTGCCTTCCGTCATAGCTTTCGGATGAGATTCATCTGCCTATTAACCGTGTATGATGCTACTTTCCAAAGGTTTTTGATGTTGCATGTGAAACTTGGTGCTGTTGTCACTACAAAAAAATACACTTCCGTGATGATACGTGTTTATCACAGTAGGTCACGTTTTCTGTCATGCATGTACATCCATGATGATTTTATGACAGAATCAAGATAGTCATACCTGTGCTGTCGTAGAAGTGTTCCATGACATTAACAAAATTATCATCACGGAAGTGTCCACTTCCATGACGATAAATCCCGCATCATAGAAGTGTTTTCGTCAAGGGTGACCGACACGTGGCATCCACCGTAACAGGTCGTCGTTAAGCTATCGGGTCCGGTTTTGGATCTGATAACCCATTAACATCCCGGACCAATGGGGATTTTCCACGTGTAAAATCCTCATTGGCTAGAGGAAACACATGTTGGCTCACCGTAGGGACAGATGTCATCCACTCATTGGACAGGAGGCGCCTATGATACGTCGACACGTGGCATGGCCCAACGGAGGCCCATTCCGGTGAAAAGGTCGGCCCGTTTGACTTGGTCAAAAGGTAACGGGCCGGCCCACGGAAAGCCTGTTAACGGCATGTTCGTATATCGCCCATTTATGACCCGCTAACTCCCGGCCCGTTACGGCCTATCAGAATTAAGCCCAGTAGCTTCATCTGGGCCATCCAATATGATTCGAGCCCGTTGTTACTTCCGGCCCATATATGGCCCATGATGTCTTTCGGCCCATACGAGGCCCTTCATAACTCTGGGCCCAATAAAGGCCCGAGAAGAAACTGGCCCATAATGAACAGTGTATCGCTTAATACCCATTAACGACCCATTATTCCGTCGGCCGTTTCCAGCCCGTGTTAACTTTTGGCCTTCTAAGAGCCCATTTATTCTTGGGCTCATTTCTAGAATTCGGTTAGTTATGCTCCATTACTGGCCTGTTCCGTTTGTGGGCCAAATTCAGCCCGTGCTTATATTCGGCCCGTTTGTGGCCCGTTAACCCGTTGGGCTGTTTTCATAGCGTTATCAAATACGGCCTATTAACAGACCGTTATGGTCCATGAATAGTAGGACCCCTATTTGGCGAAATGATTATACGCCCCATAGAAGGCCCATGGATCCTACGGCCCGTAGAAGACCAATGGACCCTACGGCCCGTAGAAGGCCCATGGATCATAAGGCCCGTAGAAAGTCTATGGATCCTACGGCCCGTAGAAGGCCCATGGATTGTAGATCCCGTAGAAGGCCCATGGATCCTATGGCCCGCAGAAGGCCCATGGTTACAACAGTCCGTGTGTTGCATGATTATTGTGGCCTAGTTACCAAAAACAGGTTATTGTGGCCACTAGAAAAATGCGGAAAAAGAACTGCAGTGACTACAAGCAAACAACTAAACAAGACAATAAGGAAATAAATAAGCAAGAAACTAACGCTAGCCTATTACAGCTATTACACATATTACATCCACTAGGCATCAAAGTTCTCCACCAGTGCAAATATAGGGAACAAAACAGCATATTACATACACTAGCTGTCAAAATTGGCCACCAGTGCAAATAAACGCGGCAGCAAAATAAGAGCATAACTGAAACAACTTCAGAAGGGCTCAAGAAACGTTATCCTGGGTATCCACCATGCTGTCAATAAGCTTAGCAAGCTTATTAGCTTTGTCCTGTTTGGCGCTAAAATCCCCCAACGCTTGCCGTTGCACCAGAAAGTATGCATTTGAATGCTCCAGGGACTTCCGCAGTCCTTCCGCTTCTTGTCGCAAAGACAACCGATCGATGTCTTTCACTTGTAGTTGAAACTCAAGAAACCGAACTGATTCAGACAGTGAGTTTGAATAGCTTGTGCAAGCGGTAGTGGCCAGTAACTCGAACACTAAACCAAGACAGGACTCTGGGGTTGTCTCACTCTTCAAGATATACTTCCTTAGCTGTTTTATCAGCTTTGTTGGAGACCAACAAGGATATCTCACTATCCTGAACCTTTTCTGCGTTACTTCCTTTACCATTGCTTAATAAGGCACTCTTCCCCAATATCTGTCAGCATTCTAAAGGAAGAAACAAGCAGACACATAACAAGTTTACACTACTACAGAAAACCCTAGTAGTAGCGCTTGAAATATGCATAGCAGTAGCGTTGGGACCAGCGCTACTACTACCGCGCTATAGCTAAGTTGTAGCAGTAGCGCTGGTATGGGCAGCGCTACCGGTAAGTATTGTTTGCGATGGCGCTTCACGGACCAGCGCCATCGATACCTATCTCAGAAGCGCTTGTTCACGTGAAGCGCTACTAAGCCAGCCGCATCGCTAGGTGCATTCCAGCCATCGCTAATGTTCCTGCTTTCACCAATTCGCACCCCTCTATGTATTTGTGTTGTATTTATACAGGCTCTATACAATAGTTTCATCAGATCATACTAAACATACACTATTCTCATCATATCATAGACATACAATAGTTTCGTCATACCATCATCATCATCATCATCATCATTCAACACAAATATCATCAAATCTCGAAAATAGCGATACACAAGTGCGATCATGTCATGTCTCGAATAAGTGCAACTTCATGGTCATGGCACGCAACAAGTTTCATCATCTCTATCTAAACCATGATGTAGAAGATAAGAGCGATCAGCATGAGCAAGAGCGCGACTATGTAGTACCGGCAGTCCCGCCCCTGCTCATGCTGGAGTGTCCACCTCAAGTAACTACTTTCCGCTTCGGCTCTGCTGTCGAACACTCTGTGGCTAGCACCCGAGTACCTGTGCACCTGGGCCTGAGCGGCTGGCCAGTGGTCGTAGACTCCTAGATCGCTCCCAACGTACACGGCGTAGTAGCCCTTCGCCATCTCTGATCTATGTACCTGCACCGTGAGTTAATGAATTGAATGATAATATGCAACATAATGTACTTAAGAAAACCAGGAGGCATAATTAGCAAAATACAAGCAACCAATAGTAAACATAAATGACGAAGTTCCTCATACCCAAACTAATTAACTAGAGCGATCTACGCTAGTTCAGGACCACAGTTTAGTTACATCAAATAGTTTCACCGTGCATAAATTCAAAGTTTTGCCATAGAAAGACTGTAGTGACACATTGTCATCAACAATCAGTCCTCCATGTCGGTGGTCCAATCTTCATAGTCAGGGTGGAAGCACCCGAGCTTCTTGAAATGCTTCAGGTCCAGACGCTGAGCGAGTAGCAGTCCTCGGACATCTTCCCGCGTGATTGGCCCATGGTAGAACATCCCTGTTGGTTTGAGGACCTGCTTCATGATCACTTGGGAAAGTTCACACTATACATGATAAAACTCAGATCTAATTCGATGATCCGGTGTCCTTCCCATGCTTGTGGCCCAGCTGACAATCTAGGCATCATTGGTAGTAGGTGACATGCGAAGGCATTGATTATCCCTTCTATACTCGAGCAGGTGATGCATGAGGTAGAATCCATCAGCCATACTGGTGTGCGGTTTCTGGATGTAGCAGAAGTCGGTCTTATGACCGAAAGCCAGCCCGCGATTCCTGTACTTTTTCACCTTGATATATCCGCCAGACAGGTTGAAGGTTAACAGGGCACTATGGAGAACACTCTTTATGTGCTTGTAATCCTTTTTCCTGAGGTTTTTCGATGAGTCCAAGTACATCGCATGGGAGTATTCCGGGGACAGAACGATGAGGACGGCACCCCCCACCCCCGCTGCGCAAATTAAGTACACCTCAAATTAGCCTCCATGCTTGCAAAGGAATGATTAACACTTATGAAAGGATATGTGCGCATACGTGGGATGATAAAGCAAGAGAATCACTTCCTTGTCCTTATTAGCGATCATGAATTCGCCGAGGTACTTCCTCGCATAGTCACGGTGCTCTTTGCAAACTGCCAAGAAGCTCTCGTGCATATAGAACGGGTCCGTGACACAGATATATTTGATGTTCTCGACACTGATGAAGTAGTTCAGATACAGCGCATACATGCGGATGAACTAGAAATCCAGCTTGGTCATGTGGAACATGTCGTAGACGTAGTTAAACCACAGGATGAACTTATTTGCGGGAAATCTCATGACGTACAACTTCCCACCCGGCACCTGAGCCGCGTAAAGTGGGTATCCTGGTTTATCCACGACCAGACGGCTTTTCCCTCTGCCCAGCACATCTTCATGGAGTCTCCTTAGATCATTGTTCAGTATGTGCTCTAGCGCTTTCGCAGGTAGGATCGGCTAGTCGGCAACATGGAAGCGCTGTGCACCTTCGATAGGTATTCAATCTACCACCCTGGGCTTCAGAGGCGGCTGGCTGCTTGAAGCAGCTCTGGCTCCTTTAGGGTCTTTCTTGTCCGGTCTCCTCCTTTGCTTCTTGGCCGGTGGAGGTAGTGATCCCACAATACCTTCCCTAACCACCACCCCAAGTGTCGTCGGGCTAATCAGTGGACGGGCCTCGGGGGGTTGCTGGGTACAGGCGGCATCTGAGGTGTCTCCCGCGAGGTTCGCTTGAAGAGAGACTTTTTGCATTCTGCCTTAGGACGTTCCAGCTCCGACAAATCAGGCAGCATCAAGTCATCATCTCCACGCTCATAGCCCGAGTCTTCGCTATCCTGAGCCATCAATCCTCCATCATCATAGGCGGTATCGAAATACTTGTCTGGGTCATCATCATCATCCTCCATGTCATCATCAACATTTGCTTCTTTAACAGCGGGGGCTACATCATTTGTCACGAATGGAGACTCTCCCTCACGTCGTCCGCTATCACTCGCCACGACAGGTGCAGGTAATCTGGTAGGTGGGGTGGTGCTTGAAGGAAATATGCCCTAGAGGCAATAATAAAGTTGTTATTTATATTTCCTTATATCATGATAAATGTTTATTATTCATGCTAGAATTGTATTAACCAGAAACTTAGTACATGTGTGAATACATAGACAAGCAGAGTGTCACAAGTATGCCTCTACTTCACTAGCTCGTTAATCAAAGATGGTTAAGTTTCCTAGCCATGGACAAGAGTTGTCATTTGATGAACGGGATCACATCATTAGAGAATGATGTGATTGACTTGACCCATCCGCTAGCTTAGCACTATGATCATTTAGTTTATTGCTATTGCTTTCTTCATAACTTATACATGTTCCTATGACTATAAGATTATGCCACTCCCAAATACCGGAGGAACACCTTATGTGCTATCAAAAGTCACAACGTAACTGGGTGACTATAAAGATGCTCTACAGGTGTCTCCGATGGTGTTTGTTGAGTTGGCATATTTCGAGATTAGGATTTGTCACTCCAATTGTCGGAGAGTTATCTTTGGGCCCTCTCGGTAATGCACATCACTATAAGCCTTGCAAGCAATGTGACTAATGAGTTAGCCACGGGATGATGCATTACGGAACAAGTAAAGAGACTTGCCGGTAATGAGATTGAACTAGGTATTGAGATACCGACGATCGAACCTCGGGCAAGTAACATACCGATGACAAAGGGAACAACGTATGTTGTTATGCTGTTTGACCGATAAAGATCTTCATAGAAAATGTAGGAACCAATATGAGCATCCAGGTTTCGCTATTGGTAATTGACCGGAAGTGAGTCTCGGAGATTTCTATATAGTTCACGAACCCGTAGGGTCCGCACGCTTAACGTTTGATGATGATCGGTATTATGAGTTTATGTGTTCTGATGTACCGAAGGTAGTTCGGAGTCCCAGATGTGATCAAGGACATGACGAGGAGTCTCGAAAAGGTCGAGACATAAAGATTGATATATTGGAAGGCTATGTTTGGACACCTAAAGGGTTCCAGATGAGTTCAGGCATTTACCGGAGTACTGGGGGGGTTACCGGAAACCCCCGAGGAGTCCATGGGCCTTATTGGGCCTTAGTGGGAGAGAGGAGGAGGCGGCCAGGTGGAGGGCGCCCCCCAAGCCCAATCTGAATTGGGTGGGGTCGGCCCCCCTTTCCTTCCCTCTCTCTCCCTCTTCCTTATTCTCCTACTCCGACAAGGGAAGGGGGGAAACCTACTCCTACTGGGAGTAGGACTCCCTCCTTGGGCGCGCCCTATGAGGACCGGCCCTCCCCTCCTCCACTCCTTTATACACGGGGGAGGGGGCACCACATAGACACACAAGTTGACAGTTGTCTTAGCCGTGTGCGGTGCCCCCCTCCACAAATTTCCACCTGCGTCGGTAACTTCATCATCATCGTCACCACGCCGTTGTGCTGACGAAACTCTCCCTCGGCCTCAACTGGATCAAGAGTACGAGGGACGTCACCGAGCTGAACGTGTGCAGATCGCGGAGGTGCCGTGCATTCGGTACTTCGATCGGTTGGACCGCGATGACGTTCGACTACATCAACTGCGTTACTAAACGCTTCCTCTTTCGGTCTATGAGGGTACGTGGACACACTCTCCCCGCTCGTTGCTATTCATCACCTAGATGGATCTTGCGTGTGCGTAGGAATTTTTTTGAAATTACTGCGTTCCCCAACAGTGGCATCGAGCCAGGTCTATGTGTCAATGTTATATGCACGAGTAGAACATAGAGAGTTGTGGGCGATAATAGTCATACTGCTTACCAGCATGTCATACTTTGATTCGGCGGTATTGTTGGATGAAGCGGCTCAGACCGACATTACGCGTACGCTTACACGAGACTGGTTCTACCGACGTGCTTCGCACACAGGTGGCTAGTGGGTGTCTGTTTCTCCAACTTTAGTTGAATCGTGTGTGACTACGCCCGGTCCTTGTTGATGGTTAAAACAACAAACTTGAGGAAAAATCATTGTGGTTTTGATGCGCAGGTAAGGACGGTTCTTGCTAAGCCCGTAGCAGCCACGTAAAACATGCAACAACAAAGTAGAGGATGTCTAACTTGTTTTTGCAGGGCATGTTGTGATGTGATATGGTCAAGACTCGATTATATAAATTGTTGTATGAGATGATCATGTTTTGCAACACAGTTATCTACAACTGGCAGGAGCCATATGGTTGTCGCTTTATTGTATGGAATGCAATCGCCATGTAATTGCTTTACTTTATCACTTAGCGGTAGCGATAGTCGTAGAAACAATAGTTGGCGAGACGAAAATGATGCTTCGATGGAGATCAAGGTGTCAAGCCGGTGACGATGGTGATCATGATGGTGCTTTGGAGATGGAGATCAAAGGCACAAGATGATGATGGCCATATCATATCACTTATATTGATTGCATGTGATGTTTATCCTTTATGCATCTTATTTTTCTTAGTACGGCGGTAGCATTATAAGATGATCTCTCACTAAATTTCAAGGTATAAGTGTTCTCCCTGAGTATGCACCATTGCTACAGTTCGTCGTGCCGAGACACCACGTGATGATCGGGTGTGATAAGCTCTACGTTCACATACAACAGGTGCAAGCCAGTTTTGCACACGCAGAATACTCGGGTTAAACTTGAAGAGCCTAGGATATGCAGATATGGCCTCGGAACACTGAGACAGAAAGGTCGAGCGTGAATCATATAGTAGATATGATCAACATAGTGATGTTCACCATTGAAAACTACTCCATCTCACGTGATGATCGGACATGGTTTAGTTGATATGGATCACGTGATCACTTAGATGATTAGAGGGATGTCTATCTAAGTGGGAGTTCTTAAGTAATATGATTAATTGAACTTTAATTTATCATGAACTTAGTACCTAGTAGTATTTTGCATGTCTGTGTTGTAGATAAATGGCCCGTGTTGTTGTTCCATTTTTAATGCGTTCCTAGAGAAAGCTAAGTTGAAAGATGATGGTAGCAATTACATGGACTGGGGCCGTAACTTGAGCATTATCCTCATTGCTGCACAGAAGAATTACGTCCTGGAAGCACCGCTAGGTGTAAGACCCGCTGCAGGAGCAACGTGGGACGTTGTGAACGCCTGGCAGAGCAAAGCTGATGACTACTCGATAGTTCAGTGTGCCATGCTTTACGGCTTAGAACCGGGACTTCAGCGACGTTTTGAACGTCATGGAGCATATGAGATGTTCCAGGAGTTGAAGTTAATATTTCAAGAAAATGCCCGGATTGAGAGATATGAAGTCTCCAATAAGTTCTATAGCTGCAAAATGGAGGAGAATAGTTCTGTCGGTGAGCATATACTCAGAATGTCTGGGTACCACAATCACTTGACTAAGCTGGGAGTTAATCTTCCGGTTGACAATGTCATTGACAGAGTTCTTCAATCACTGCCACCAAGCTACAAAAGCTTCGTGATGGACTATAATATGCAAGGGATGGATAAGACAATTCCCGAGCTCTTCGCGATGATAAAGGCTGCGGAGGTAGAAATCAAGAAGGAGCATCAAGTGTTGATGATCAACAAGACCACCAGTTTCAAGAAAAAGGGTAAAGCGAAGAAGGGGAACTTCAAGAAGAATGGAAAGCAAGTTGCTGCTCAAGTGAAGAAGCCCAAGTCTGGACCTAAGCCTGAGACTAAGTGCTTCTACTGCAAAGGGACTGGTCACTCGAAGCGGAACTGCCCCAAGTATTTGGCGGAGAAGAAGGATCACAAAGTGAAAGGTATATTTGATATACATGTTATTGATGTGTACCTTACTAATGCTCGCAGTAGCGCCTGGGTATTTGATACCGGTTCTGTTGCTAATATTTGCAACTCGAAACAGGGGCTACGGATTAAGCAAAGATTGGCTAAGGACGAGGTGACGATGTGCGTGGGAAATGGTTCCAAAGTCGATGTGATCACCGTCGGCATGCTACCTCTACATCTACCTTCGGGATTAGTTTTAGACCTGAATAATTGTTATTTGGTGCCAGCATTAAGCATGAACATTATATCTGGATCTTGTTTGATGCAAGACGGTTATTCATTTAAATTAGAAAATAATGGTTGTTCTATTTATATGAGTAATATCTTTTATGGTCATGCACCCTTCATGAGTGGTCTATTTTTACTAAATCTCGATAGTAGTGATACACATATTCATAGTATTGAAGCCAAAAGATATAAGTTTAATAATGATAGTGCAACTTATTTGTGGCGGTGCCGTTTGGGTCATATTGGTGTAAAGCGCATGAAGAAACTCCATTCTGATGGGCTTTTGGAATTACTTGATTATGAATCACTTGATGCTTGCGAGCCATGCCTCATGGGCAAGATGACTAAGACTCCGTTCTCCGGAACAACGGAGTGAGCAACAGACTTGTTGGAAATAATACATACTGATGTATGCGGTCCGATGAGTGTTGATGCTCGCGGCGGGTATCATTATTTTCTTACCTTCACAGATGATTTGAGCAGATATGGGTATATCTACTTGATGAAACATAAGTCTGAAACATTTGAAAAGTTCAAAGAATTTCAGAGTGAAGTGGAAAATCATCATAACAAGAAAATAAAGTTTCTGCGATATTTGAGTTACGAGTTTGGTATTCCTTTGAAACAATGCGGAATAGTTTCGCAACTCACGCCACCCGGAAACCACGGCGTAATGGTGTGTCCGAACGTCGTAATCGTACTTTATTAGATATGGTGCGATCTATGATGTCTGTTACTGATTTACCGCAATCATTTTGGGGTTATGGTTTAGAGACAACTACATTCACGTTAAATAGGGCACCATCTAAATCCGTTGAGACGACACCATATGAAATGTGGTTTGGCAAGAAACCCAAGTTGTCACTTCTTAAAGTTTGGGCTGCGATGCTTATGTGAAAAAGCTTCAACCTGATAAGCTCGAACCCAAATCGGAGAAATGTGTCTTCATAGGATACCCAAAGGAGACTATTTGGCACACCTTCTATCATAGATCCGAAGGCAAGATATTCATTGCTAAGAATGGATCCTTTCTAGAGAAGAAGTTTATCTCGAAAGAAGTGAGTGGGAGAAAAGTAGAACTTGATGAGGTAATTGTACCTGCTCCCTTATTGGAAAGTAGTTCATCATAGAAATCAGTTCCAGTGATTCCTACACCAGTAAGTGAGGAAGCTAATGATGATGATCATGAAACTTCTGATCAAGTTACTACCGAACCTCATAGGTCAACCAGAGTGGTACGGTAATCCTGTTCTGGAGGTCATGTTACTTGACCATGACGAACCTACGAACTATGAGGAAGAGATGATGAGCCCAGATTCCGCGAAATGGCTTGAGGCCATGAAATCTGAGATGGGATCAATGTATGAGAACAAAGTGTGGACTTTGGTTTGCTTTCCCGATGATCGGCAAGCCATAGAGAATAAATGGATCTTCAAGAAGAAGACTGACGCTGACGGTAATATTACTGTCTACAAAGCTCGACTTGTTGCGCAAGGTTTTCGACAAGTTCAAGGAGTTGACTATAATGGGACCTTCTCACCTGTAGTGATGCTTAAGTCCGTCCGAATCATGTTAGCAATTGCCGCATTTTATGATTATGAAATTTGGCAAATGGATGTCAAAATGCATTCCTTAATGGATATCTTAAAGAAGAGTTATATATGATGCAACCAGAAGGTTTTGTCGATCCATAAGGTGCTAACAAAGAGTGCATGCTCCAGGGATCCATTTATGGACTGGTGCAAGCCTCTCGGAGTTGGAATATACGCTTTGATAGTGTGATCAAAGCATATGGTTTTATACAGACTTTTGGAGAAGCTTGTATTTACAAGAAAGTGAGTGGGAGCACTGTAGCATTTTTGATATTATATGTGGATGACATATCATTGATCAGAAATGATACTGAATTTCTGAATAGCATAAAAGGATACTTGAATAAGAATTTTTCAATGAAAGACCTCAGTGAAGCTGCTTATATATTAGGCATCAAGATCTATAGAGATAGATTAAGATGCTTAATTGAACTTTCACAAAGCACATACCTTGATAAAGTTTTGAATAAGTTCAAAATGGATCAAGCAAAGAAAGGGTTCTTGCCTGTGTTACAAGGTGTGAAGTTGAGTCAGACTCAATGCCCGACCACTCAGAAGATAGAGAGAAAATGAAAGTCATTCCCTATGCTTCAGACATAGGTTCTATCATGTATGCAATGCTGTGTACCAGACCTGATGTGTGCCTTACTATTAGTTTAGAAGGGAGGTACCAAAGAAATCCAGGAGTGGATCACTGGACAGCGGTCAAGAACATCCTGAAGTACCTGAAAAGGACTAAGGATATGTTTCTTATTTATGGAGGTGACAAAGAGCTCGTCGTAAATGGTTACGTCGATGCAAGCTTTGACACTGATCCGGATGACTCTAAGTCACAAACTGCATACATATTTTTATTGAATGGTGGAGCTGTGAGTTGGTGCACTTCCAAGCAGAGTGTCGTGGTGGGATCTACGTGTGAAGCGGAGTACATAGCTGCTTTGGAAGCAGCAAATGAAGGAGTCTGGATGAAGGAGTTCATATCCGATCTAGGTGTCATACCTAGTGCATCGGGTCCAATGAAAATCTTTTGTGACAATATTAGTGCAATTGCCTTGGCAAAGGAATCTAGATTTCACAAGAGAACCAAGCACATCAAGAGACGCTTCAATTCGATCCGCGATCAAGTCAAGGAGGGAGACATAGAGATTTGCAAAATACATACGGATTTGAATGTTGCAGACCCGTTGACTAAGCCTCTCTCACGAGCAAAACATGATCAGCACCAAGACTCCATGGGTGTCAGAATCATTACAATGTAATCTAGATTATTGACTCTAGTGCAAGTGGGAGACTGAAGAAAATATGCCCTAGAGGAAATAATGAAGTTGTTATTTATATTTCCTTATATCATGAGAAATGTTTATTATACAAGATAGAATTGCATTAACCGGAAACTTAGTACACGTGTGAATACATAGACAAACAGAGTGTCACCAGTATGCCTCTACTTGACTAGCTCGTTAATCAAAGATGGTTAAGTTTCCAAGCCATGGACAAGAGTTGTTATTTGATGAACGGGATCACATCATTAGAGAGTGATGTGATTGACTTGACCCATCCGTTAGCTTAGCACTATGATTGTTTACTTTATGGCTATTGCTTTCTTCATAACTTATACATGTTCCTATGACAATGAGATTATGCAACTCCCGAATACCAGAGGAACACCTTGTGTGCTATCAAACGTCAAGACGTAACTGGGTGACTATAAAGATGCTCTACAGGTGTCCTCGATGGTTTTTGTTGAGTTGGCATAGATCCATATTAGGATTTGTCACTCCAATTGTCAGAGAGGTATCTCTGGGCCCTCTCGGTAATGCACATCACTATAAGCCTTGCAAGCAATGTGAATAATGAGTTAGCCACAGGATGATGCATTACGCAACGAGTCAAGAGACCTGCCGGTAATGAGATTGAACTAGGTATTGAGATACCAATTATCGAATCTCGGGCAAGTAACATACCGATGAGAAAGGGAACAACGTATGTTGTTATGCACTTTGACCGATAAAGATCTTCGTAGAATATGTAGGAACCAATATGAGCATCCAAGTTTCGCTATTGGTTATTGACCGAAAGTGAGTCTCGGTCATGTCTACATAGTTCTCGAACCCGTAGGGTCCGCACGCTTAACGTTCGATGATGATCGGTATTATGAGTTTATGTGTTTTGATGTACTGATGGTATTTCAGAGTCCCGGATGTGATCACGCACATGACGAGGAGTCTCGAAATGGTTGAGACATAAAGATCGATATATTGGTAGGCTATGTTTGGACACCAGAAGGGTTCCGGATGAGTTCGGGCATTTACCGGAGTACCGGGGGGTTACTGGAAACCCCCGTGGAGTCAATGGGCCTTACTGGGCCTTAGTGGGAGAGAGGAGGAGGCGGCCTGGTTGAGGATGCGCCCCCCCAAGCACAATCCGAATCGGGTGGGGGCCGCCCCCCTTTCCTTCCTCTCTCTCCCTCTTCCTTCTTCTCCTACTCTAACAAGGGAAGTGGGGGAACCTACTCCTCCTAGGAGTAGGACTCCCCCCTTGGGAGCGCCCTATGAGGGCTGTGAAGGAATATGCCCTAGAGGCAATAATAAAGTTATTATTTATTTCCTTATACCATGATAAATGTTTATTATTCATGCTAGAATTGTATTAACCGGAAACATAATACATGTGTGAATACATAGACAAACAGATAGTCACTAGTATGCCTCTACTAGACTAGCTCATTAATCAAAGATGGTTGTGTTTCCTAACCATAGACATGTGTTGTCATTTGATTAATGGGATCACCTCATTAGGAGAATGATGTGACTGACATGACCCATTCCGTTAGCTTAGCACTTGATCGTTTAGTATATTGCTAATGCTTTCTTCATGACCTATACATGTTCTCGTAACTATGAGATTATGCAACTCCGTTTACGGAGGAACACTTTGGTACTACCAAACGTTACAACGTAATCGGGTGATTATAAAGGAGTACTACAGGTGTCTCCAAAGGTACTTGTTGGGTTGGCGATTTGAGATTAGGTTTTGTCACTCCGATTGTCGGAGAGGTATCTCTCGGCCCTCTCGGTAATGCACATCACTATAAGCCTTGCAAGCAATGTAGCTAATGAGTTAGTTACGGAATGATGCATTACGTAACGAGTAAAGAGACTTGCCGTAACGAGATTGAACTAGGTATTGGATACCGACGATCAAATCTCGGGCAAGTAACATACCGATGACAAAGGGAACAAAGTATGTTGTTATGCGGTTTGACCGATAAAGATCTTCAGTAGAATATGTAGGAGCCAATATGGGCATCCAGGTTCCGCTATTGGTTATTGACCGAGAATAGTTCTAGGTCATGTCTACATAGTTCTCGAACCCGTAGGGTCCGCACGCTAAGGTTTCGGCGATGTTATATTATGAGTTTATGAGTTTTGATGTACCGAAGGAGTTCGAGTCCCGGATGAGATCGGGGACATGACGAGGAGTCTCGAAATGGTCGAGACGTAAAGATCGATATATTGGACGACTATATTCGGAGTTCGAAAGGTTCGAATGATTCGGTATTTTCGAGTACCGAGAGTTACGGAATTCGCCGGGAGAAGTATTGGGCCTTATTGGGCCCTGCAAGGAAAGAGAGAGGGCTGCCTAGGGCAGGCCGCGCGCCCCAAGGCCTAGTCCGAATTGGACTAGGGAGAGGCCGCACCCCCTCCTCCCTTCCCTTCCTACTCTCCTACTCCTACTAGGAAAGGAGGAGTCCTACTCCGGTGGGAGTAGGACTCCCCCCAATCGCGCCCCTCCTAGGCCGCCACCTCCTCCTTGCTCCTTTATATACGGGGCAGGGGGCACCCCATGACACACAAGTTGATCTACGGATCGTTCCTTAGCCGTGTGCGGTGCCCCCTCCACCATATTCCACTTGGTCATATCGTCATGAGCTTAGGCGAAGCCCTGCGCCGGAGAAGTCATATCGTCATGAGCTTAAGCGAAGCCCTGCGTCGGTGGAGCATCATCATCGCCACCACGCCGTCGTCTTGACAGAACTCATCCCCGACACTTTGCTGGATCGAGTCCGGGATCGCCATCGAGCTGAACGTGTGCAGAACTCGGAGGTGCCGACGCTCGGTGCTTGGATCGGTCGGATCATGAAGACGCACGACTACATCAACCGCGTTGTTATAACGCTTCGCTTTCGGTCTCACGAGGGTGCGTGGACGGACACTCTCCCTCTCGTTGCTATGCCATCACCATGGTCTTGAGTCTGCGAGGAATTTTTTGAAATTACTACGTTCCCCAACAAAGGGCATCCGAGCCTGGTTTTATGCGCTTGATGTCATGTGCACGAGTAGAACACAAGTGAGTTGTGGGCGATATAAGTCATACTGCTTACCAACATGTCATACTTTGGTTGGCGGTATTGTGAGATGAAGCGGCCCGGACCGACATTACGCAGACGCTTACGCGAGACTGGTTTCACCGCTTGAGCACTAGTTGCTTAAAGGTGGTGGCGGGTGTCGGTTTCTCACTTTAGTTGAACTGAGTGTGGCTACGCCCGGTCCTTGCGAAGGTTAAAACAGCACCAACTTGACAAACTATCGCTGTGGTTTTGATGCGAGGTAAGAACGGTTCTTGCTCAGCCCGTAGCAGCCACGTAAAACTTGCAACAACAAAGTAGAGGACGCCTAACTTGTTTTTGCAGGGCATGTTGTGATGTGATGTGGTCAAGACGTGATGCTATATTTTATTGTATGAGATGATCATGTTTTGTAACCGAGTTATCGGCAATCTGGCAGGAGCCATATGGTTGTCGCTTATTGTATGAAATGCAACGCCATGTATTTGCTTTACTTTATCACTAAGCAGAGCGATAGTCGAGAAGCAATAGTTGGCGAGACGACAACGATGCTATGATGGAGATCAAGGTGTCGCGCGGTGACGATGGTGATCATGACGGTGCTTGGCGATGGAGATCACAAGCACAAGATGATGATGACCATATCATATCACTTATATTGATTGCATGTGATGTTTATCCTTTATGCATCTTATCTTGCTTTGATTGACGGTAGCATTATAAGATGATCTCTCACTAAAATTATCAAGAAGTGTTCTCACGAGTATGCACCGCTGCCAAAGTTAAGTAGTACCCAGACACCACGTGATGATTGGGTGTGATAAGTTCTACGTCCATCTACAACGGTGCAAAACAGTTGCACACGCGAATACTCAGGTTAAACTTGACGAGCCTAGCATATAACAGATATGGCCTCGGAACACGGAGACCGAAGGTCGGCGTGAATCATATAGTAGATATGATCAACATAGTGATGTTCACCATTGAAACTACTCCATCTCACGTGATGATCGGACATGGTTTAGTTGATTTGGATCACGTAATCACTTAGATGACTAGAGAGATGTCTGTCTAAGTGGGAGGTTTTTAATATGATTAATTAAACTTAAATTTATCATGAACTTAGTACCGATAGTATTTTTGCTTGTCTATGTTTCTTTGTAGATAGATGGCTCGTCTTTGTTGTTCCGTTAAATTTTAATGCGTTCCTTGAGAAAGCAAAGTTGAAAGATGATGGTAGCAATTACACGGACTGGGTCCGTAACTTGAGGATTATCCTCATTGCTGCAGAAGAATTACGCCCTGGAAGCACCGCTGGGTGCGTGCCTGCTGCAGAGCTACGCCGAAGTTGTGAACGTCTGCGCGAGCAAAGCTGATGACTACTCGATAGTTCGGTGTGCCATGCTTTACGGCTTAGAACCGGGTCTTCAACGACGTTTTGAACGTCATGGAGCATATGAGATGTTCCAGAGTTGAAGTTAATATTTCAAGCAAATGCCCGGATTGAGAGATATGAAGTCTCCAATAAGTTCTATAGCTGCAAGATGGAGGAGAATAGTTCGTCAAGTGAACATATACTCTAAATGTGCGGGTATAATAATCACTTGATTCAACTGGGAGTTACTCTTCCGGATGATAGTGTCATTGATGAATTCTCCAATCACGCCACCAAGCTACAAGAGCTTCGTGATGAACTATAATATGCAAGGGATGACCAAAACAATTCCCGAGCTCTTCGCAATGCTGAAAGTCATGGAGGTAGAAATCAAGAAAGAGCATCAAGTGTTGATGGTCAACAAGACCACTAGTTTCAAGAAAAGGGCAAAGGAAAGAAGAAGGAAACTTAAAAAGAACAGCAAGAAAGTTGCTGCTCAAGAGAAGAAACCCAAGTCTGGACCTAAGCCTGAAATCGAGTGTTTTACTGCAAGCGATCGACATTGAAGCGGAACTGCCCCAAGTATTTGGCGGATAAGAAGGATGGCAAGGTGAACAAAGGTATATGTGATATACATGTTATTGATGTGTACCTTACTAGAGCTCGTAGTAGCACTGGTATTTGATACTGGTTCATTGCTAATATTTGCAACTCAAAGCAGGGACTACGGAATAGACGAGCACGGCAAAGGACGAGGTGACGATGCGCGTGGGAAAGCGGTTCCAAAGTCAATGTGATCGCGGTCGCACGCTACCTCTACATCTACCTTCGGGATTAGTTTTAGACCTAAATAATTGTTATTTGGTGCGGCGTTGAGCATGAACATTTTATCTGGATCTTGTTTGATGCGAGACGGTTATTCATTTAAATCAGAGAATAATGGTTGTTCTATTTATATGAGTAATATCTTTTATGGTCACGCACCCTTGAAGAATGGTCTATTTTATTGAATCTCGATAGTAGTAATACACATATTCATAGTGTTGAAACCAAAAGATGCAGAGTTGATAATGATAATGCAACTTATTTGTGGTAATCGCCGTTTAGGTCATATCGGTGTAAAACGCATGAAGAAACTCCATCTTGATGGGCTTCGGAATCACTTGGTACTTTATGAACCGTGCCTCATGGGCAAGATGACCAAAACGCCGTTCTCGGAACTATGGAGCGAGCAACTGATTTGTTGGAAATCATACATACCGATGTTTGTGGTCCAATGAATGTTGAGGCCACGCGGGTATCGTTATTTTCTCACCTTCACAGATGATTTGAGCAGATATGGGTATATCTACTTAATGAAACACAAATATGAAACATTTGAAAAGTTCAAAGAGTTTGAGTGAAGTAGAAAATCATCGTAACAAGAAAATAAAGTTTCTACGATCGGATCGTGGAGGAGAATATTTGAGTTACGAGTTTGGTTTACATTTGAAACAATGTGGAATAGTTTCACAACTCACGCCACCCGAACACCACGGAGAAATGGTGTGTCCGAACGTCAGAATCGTACTTTACTTGATATGGTGCGATCTATGATGTCTCTTACCGATTTACCGCTATCGTTTTGGGGATATGCTTTAGAGACGGCCGCATTCACGTTAAATAGGGCACCATCTAAATCCGCTGAGACGACACCGTATGAACTGTGGTTTGGCAAGAAACCAAAGTTGTCGTTTCTTAAAGTTTGGGGCTGCGATGCTTATGTGAAGAAACTTCAACCAGATAAGCTCGAACCCAAATCGAGAAATGTGTCTTCATAGGATACCCAAAGGAGACTGTTGGGTACACTTTCTATCACAGATCTGAAGGCAAGGTTTTCGTTGCTAAATTCGGATCCTTTCTAGAGAAGGAGTTTCTCTCGAAAGAAGTGAGTGGGAGGAAAGTAGAACTTGATGAGATAATCAGATCTGCTCCCTTATTGGAAAGTAGTTCATCACAAGAAACGGTTCTGTGACAACTACACCAATTAGTGAGGAAACTAATGATGATGATCATGAAGCTTCAGATCAAGTTTCTCTTGAACTTCGTGAGGTCAACCGAGTAAAATACGCACCAGAGTGGTACGGTAATCCTATTCGGAAGTCATGTTACTTGACCATGGCGAACCTACAAATTATGAAGAAGCGATGGTGAGCCCAGATTCATGAAATGGCTGGAAGCCATGAAACTGAGATGGGATCCATGTATGAGAACAAAGTATGGACTTTGGTTGACTTGCCCGATGATCGGCAAGCCATTGAGAATAAATGGATCTTTAAGAAGAAGACCGCGCCGATGGTAATGTAACTATCTACAAAGCTCGACTTGTTGTGAAAGGTTTTCGACAAGTTCAAGGGTTGACTACGATGAGACTTTCTCACCCGTAGCGATGCTTAAGTCTGTCGAATCATGTTAGCAATTGCCGCATTTTATGATTATGAAATTTGGCAAATGGATGTAAAACTGCATTCTTGAATGGATTTCTAGAAGAAGAGTTGTATATGATGCAACCAGAAGGTTTTGTTGATCCAAAGGGTGCTAACAAAGTGTGCAAGCTCAAGCGATCAATTTATGGTCAGTGCAAGCCTCTCGGAGTTGGAATAAACGCTTTGATAGTGTGATCAAAGCATATGGTTTTATCTGAGACTTTTGGAGAAGCCTGTATTTACAAGAAAGTGAGTGGGAGCTCAGAGCATTTCGATATTATATGTGGACGACATATTATTGATTGGAAATGATATAGAATTTCTGGATAGCATAAAAGGATACTTGAATAAAAGTTTTTCAATGAAAGACCTCGGTGAAGCTGCTTACATATTGGGCATCAAGATTTATAGAGATAGATCAAGACGCTTAATTGACTTTCACAAAGCACATACCTTGATAAAGTTTTGAAGAAGTTCAAAATGGATCGTGCAAAGAAAGGTTTTTACCTGTATTACAAGGTGTAAGATTGAGTCAGACTCAATGCCCGACCACAGCAGAAGATAGAGAGAAAATGAAAGATGTTCCCTATGCTTCAGCCATAGGCTCTATCATGTATGCAATGCTGTGTACCAGACCTAACGTATGCTTAGCTGTAAGCTTGGCAGGAAGGTACCAAAGTAATCCAGGAGTGGATCACTGGACAGCGGTCAAGAACATCCTGAAATACCTGAAAAGGACTAAGGATATGTTTCTCGTATATGGAGGTGACAAAGAGCTAGTCGTAAATGGTTACGTCGATGCAAGCTTTGACACTGATCCGGACGATTCTAAATCGCAAACCGGATACGTGTTTTTATTAAACGGTGGAGCTGTCAGTTGGTGCAGTTCTAAACAAAGCGTCGTGGCGGGATCTACATGTGAAGCGGAGTACATAGCTGCTTCGAAGCAGCAAATGAAGGAGTGCGGATGAAAGAGTTCATTTCGATCTAGGTGTCATACCTAGTGCATCGGGACCAATGAAGATCTTACGTGACAATCTTGGTGCAATTGCCTTGGCAAAGGAATCCAGATTTCACAAGAGGACCAAGCATATCAAGAGACGCTTCAATTCCATTCGGGACCAAGTCCAAGTGGGAGACATAGAGATTTGCAAAATACATACGGATCTGAATGTTGCAGACCGCTGACTAAGCCTCTTCCACGAGCAAAACATGATCAGCACCAAGACTCGATGGGTGTTAGAATCATTACTGTGTAATCTAGATTATTGACTCTAGTGCAAGTGGGAGACTGAAGGAAATATGCCCTAGAGGAAATAATAAAGCTATTATTTATTTCCTTATACCATGATAAATGTTTATTATTCATGCTAGAATTGTATTAACCGGAAACATAATACATGTGTGAATACATAGACAAACAGATAGTCACTAGTATGCCTCTACTAGACTAGCTCATTAATCAAAGATGGTTGTGTTTCCTAACCATAGACATGTGTTGTCATTTGATTAATGGGATCACCTCATTAGGAGAATGATGTGATTGACATGACCCATTCCGTTAGCTTAGCACTTGATCGCTTAGTATATTGCTAATGCTTTCTTCATGACCTATACATGTTCCCTGTAACTATGAGATTATGCAACTCCCGTTTACCGGAGGAACACTTTGGTACTACCAAACGTCACAACGAATCGGGTGATTATTAAGGAGTACTACAGGTGTCTCCAAAGGTACTTGTTGGGTTGGCGATTTGAGATTAGGTTTTGTCACTCCGATTGTCGGAGAGGTATCTCTGGCCCTCTCGGTAATGCACATCATTATAAGCCTTGCAAGCAATGTAGCTAATGAGTTAGTTACGGAATGATGCATTACGTAACGAGTAAAGAGACTTGCCGATAACGAGATTGAACTAGGTATTGATACCGACGATCAAATCTCGGGCAAGTAACATACCGATGACAAAGGGAACAAAGTATGTTGTTATGCGGTTTGACCGATAAAGATCTTCGTAGAATATGTAGGAGCCAATATGGGCATCCAGGTTCCGCTATTGGTTATTGACCGAGAATAGTTCTAGGTCATGTCTACATAGTTCTCGAACCCGTAGGGTCCGCACGCTTAAGGTTTCGATGATGCTTATATTATGAGTTTATGAGTTTTGATGTACCGAAGGAGTTCGAGTCCCGGATGAGATCGGGGACATGACGAGGAGTCTCGAAATGGTCGAGACGTAAAGATCGATATATTGGACGACTATATTCGGAGTTGGAAAGGTTCCGAATGATTCGGTATTTTTGAGTACCGGAGAGTTACGGAATTCGCCGGGAGAAGTATTGGGCCTTATTGGGCCTCAAGGGAAAGAGAGAGGGCTGCCTAGGGCAGGCGCGCGCCCCAAGGCCTAGTCCGAATTGGACTAGGGGAGGGGCCGCACCCTTCCTCCCTTCCCTTCCTACTCTCCTACTCCTACTAGGAAAGGAGGAGTCCTACTCCGGTGGGAGTAGGACTCCCCCCTGGTGCGCCCCTCCCAGGGCGGCCACCTCCTCCCTTGCTCCTTTATATACGGGGCAGGGGGCACCCATGACACACAAGTTGATCTACGGATCGTTCCTTAGCCGTGTGCGGTGCCCCCTCCACCATATTCCACTTCGGTCATATCGTCATGAGCTTAGCGAAGCCCTGCGCCGGAGAAGTCATATCGTCGCGGAGCTTAGGCGAAGCCCTGCGTCGGTGGAGCATCATCATCGTCACCACGCCGTCGTCTTGACAGAACTCATCCCGACACTTTGCTGGATCGAGTCCGGGATCGTCATCGAGCTGAACGTGTGCGAACTCGGAGGTGACGACGTTCGGTGCTTGGATCGGTCGGATCGTGAAGACGCACGACTACATCAACGCGTTGTTATAACGCTTCGCTTCGGTCACGAGGGTGCGTGGACAGACACTCTCCCCTCTCGTTGCTATGCCATCACCATGGTCTTGAGTGTGCGTAGGAATTTTTTTGAAATTACTACGTTCCCCAACAGGCTGGCCCTCCCCTCCTCCACTCCTTTATATACGGGGGAGGGGGCATCCCATAGACACACTAGTTGACAGTTATCCTAGCCGTGTGCGGTGCCCCCTCCACAGATTTCCACCTCGGTCATATTGTTGTAGAGCTTAGGCGAAGCCCTGCGCCGGTAACTTCATCATCACCGTCACCACGCCATCATGCTGACGAAACTCTCCCTCGCCCTCAACTGGATCAAGAGTACGAGGAATGTCACCGAGCTGAACGTGTGTGCAGATCGCGGAGGTGCCGTGCGTTCAGTACTCGGATCAGTTGGATCACGAAGACATTCAACTACATCAACCGCGTTACTAAACGCTTCCTCTTTCGGTCTACGAGGCTACGTGGACACACTCTCCCCACTCGTTGCTATGCATCACCTAGATGGATCTTGCGTGTGCGTAGGAATTTTTTTAAAATTACTGCGTTCCCCAACAGTGTTCATTCCTTTTTGAGAAGGTGGCGTTGGCGTGATACTGGGCGCCTCGAGACGAAGAAGAGACTTTAGCCAAGGAAAGAACCAGCTCTTGCATGCGCCAATCATCTTAGGGGTCTCGTCGTCATCGACTGGTACCAGAGGAGGCAAATCCTCGAAGCCCGCAAAGACACTGGCCACGTTAACCTTGAAGACGCCATCGGGATCTCTCGGTTGTGGAACATGCGGTCCTTCAGCTTCAGGATCGTTGCCTTTCTCACGACCACCTTCTGGCCCTTGATGTCGTAGAGTAGGGTGCACGGGGTGTCGTCGACCTACGAAGGAGACATGTCTACGACGTCAAACATCCGAAAGGCAACTGAAACGGAAGACTATAGACATGATGGTGAAAAGGGTATGACGCGTAATTACCGTGAGGGCGTCGAGCTCAGCCAGCGATGAAGGCCCACCGAGCATGCAAGAGACAGAGGCCGGGATTCTATGAATAGGAGCGGGACCTGTTTGCGGTTGCTTGAGCAGGTGCTGGTGCTGTGGTGTTCGCTGAATTTCTCCCGACAAAGATGGGCATGGAAAAGTCCTCCGGCCATGCATTTTGATTGTTCTTCGTGAAATCGGAAAGTGCCGGAATCAAGCTAACCACCGCGTCAGTGACCGCTACACTGACAGCCCCGAGCAACTCTTCTTTGGTCTCAGCTTTGGTCTTATTGACCGCAATCGCGACCTTCTCGTCGATGCTCTGCTGAGTGACAACCGACCGTCTCTTCCTTCTTTCCTATGGCTCCTCGTGGTAGCAGGTCTTCCACGAGGCGTCATCTCCGACGCCGTGCACACGTCCATAGGATGACGGCTTGTCAACCGAGACCTTTTTCAGTATGTTTAGGGACCGGTTGAATTTGTTGTCCCACTTGGGCCTCGCCGACGACTGTGACGGCTCGTCGCTTTTGGCTGCCTTTTGGTGCTGCTCTTTCTGCAAAAGGAACATGGATGGTTTACTAATGTGACAAAACTTGCAGTCGAATTGATTGGAAGCTAATATGACAAAATTGATTGGAAGCTAATATGACAATGTGGTAATATAACAATTACCAGAAGTCTCATGAACTCCCTCGTGTTCGGGTCCGTGTAAAAGATCTTTTTGAGTTTGTCCCACTTGTACCGGGCCCTGATCCACTCATGCTCCAGCAGGTCGGTGAACTCTGCCAAGGGTTCTGGGATTCTGTGACTTTCATGTTCGGCGTCCTCCTTGGCCCATACGTGCCTCTTCCCCTCACAACCACGGCTTCCGAGGTGGTGGGGAGGCATGTTCCTGGCCTGGAGCGCCTTCATTTTCTTCGACTTTGCCTTGACACTTTCTTTACCGCAATTCTCCTTGAAATTTGCACAGTCCTCTTCCGATTGATTGATTATCAACAAGAATCTTGGACCACGGTTCATTCTTCGCAATCGCTTTTTTCACCCGAACTTTCTAGGAGGACAAGTCATTGGTGAATGTTAGCATCGCCTTGTCGTTTGTCTTTGTCATGGCGATGTCTTCCCACGGATCTTAATATTTTTCTTCATTCCGGCCGGGGAACAAGAACCTATTGTGCAACTTCTTTAGGAGCATGTTCTCCATATGTGGTATCTGCCTCAACCTCTCGTCGTTGATGTTGGCGGTTTCCCTGAGGATGCATCCTTGTTGATTGCCCCAACAAGAGCGCGCTTCCTCCCGCGCCGTTGGCTCTAACTTCTTGGGGTGCATCTCCGTGACCAAAATTTGTCCGATGCCAAGCTCATTTTGTCTTCGTGTCCTCTTCTTCTTCGTTGCTTTACCGGCTACGTCAACATCGTTGCCGGTCTCGGGGGTGGTGTCGGTCCCGGTGCCAGTGCTAGTGCCGGTGTCGGGGTTGGTGCCACTGCCGCCACCATGCAACCCCATCTGGTGTTCGTCCAGGTAATTGAAATAGTGATTTGCTGCCTTGATGGGGTCTTCGAGGCGAGCAGAACCATCCACGACTTCGGCGTCGGTAGACATGTTTCCTATTGATCAGCAATTGTAAATATAAGATATAATGAAGAGGAAAAAGGGGCCTATGTTTGGTCGGAATGTTGATTCATTCCCCTTCCGGCAAATCCCGGGTACTCCATATGTGCTAGTTTATAGCACAAGTCATGCCGAAAATAACGGAAATTTTCGGCATGACCTTTGCTAAAAAGTGGACACATGGAGCGCCTGAAATTTGCCGGAACGGAAATGAATCAACATTCTGGCAAAACATAGGCCACTCGGATAATTTTTGACATTCAACCAACATATATCATTCAAGCAAAAGCATGCTTGTACTTAAATGCACAAAAATGACAAAAATATCTACAAACTTGCTACAAACTTGCTCTCTCTCTCTCTCTCTCTACAAATTTTGCTACTGTTTTTTGTAATTTGCTACTGTTTTTTTATTTGCTACTGTTTTTATACCTAATTTTTTGCTACTTCTTTTGCATAAATTGCTACTGTTTTTCTAAATTTTGCTACTTTTTTTAAATTGCTACTGTTTTTTATACCTATTTGCTAATCAGCTACTGCCCTAATTTGCTAAGAAAAGTAGATAACTTTGCTAAATTTTGCTAACTTTGCTAAATTTTTCGCTAAATTTGCTAACTTGCCCTAAAAGCCCTAAACAGAGAGAGAGGAGGGCAGGGGAGAGGAGAGGGAGAGGAGGGCAGGGAGATGAGAGGCTTATGGAGAGGGAGCTCAGTCTCGGGCGGCGGCAGTGGAGGGTGGCGGACGGCGGCGGTGGCGAGCTCGAGGGCGCATGGGAAGGGGAGAGGCGGGCGCGGTGTTGTGGTCGAGGGCGGGCAGGGAGACGCCGGTGAGGTCGAGGGCGCGGGCTCGGGAGACTGCCGGCGACGAGGTCGACGGTAGCTGTGGGCGCAGCAGCTGACGGATGGCGTGGGGCGCAGGCGGCAAGGTGGAGACAGTGGGGAAAGAGGGTGGGGAGGGGGGAATTGGGACTTGGCGGTTGGCAAAATTTTAGCCCTCGTGGGTTAACTCAAAATAGTAGTAGCGCAGGATTGCGAACCAGCGCTATAGCTATAGCTAACTTAGCTATAGCGCTGGGTTGTAAAGCAGCGCTACTGCTAACGACACATAGTAGTAGCGCTTTTTTAGAACCCAGCGCTATAGCTATATTAGCTATAACGCTGGTCCTCAATCCAGCGCTACTGCTAACTGTTCCAATTTTTATTCTATTCTTTTTATAATTTTCCTTTTTCTAGTTTTTAGTTTTATTTTCTTTTATTATTTTCCTTTTCTTTTCTGTTTACTTTGCTTTTTCTATTGTACTGCTTTCTCCCTTTTGTTTTTGTTTTTTTGTTTTTCTCCCGACGACGGCGCGTCTCCCTCTCCCCCACTGCACGAATATCACCGGAACCATGCATGTGGTGGTAACATATCAGTTGACCGATAACGGTTACTTACGTGCGTACACAATATATATATATATATATATATATATATATATATATATATATATATATATATATATATATATATATATATATATATATATATATATATATATATATATAGGTTTTCGATCAGCTGCGTCGACGATGTTTCACATTGAGCTTCTTCCCTTTCTTGTTCGTTGCCGAGTAATTGAGCCCCTCCTTGTGAATTTTCCGGAGCAAGGGATTAAGATCTTTCTTAGGTAATGTAGTATTGATTCTTCTTTTCACATATGCTTCATCGTCATCGTCATCTTCCTCAACGGGTTGCCGTATTGGTTGTAGTCTTCCTCGTTGGCTACTCCATCCATTCCGACGATGCTCCTTTTGGATCTCCTCACTACAACACGGCTGGGATTGGCCTAGTCGGTTATGAAGAAGCATTGTGTCACGTGCTTAGCGTGTACCCATGGCTCATTTTTGGCGATGACGTTAACGTTCGCGGGAGTGCTCTTCACGTCTGGTATAGACATGGTGGTGAAATAATTTTTTTCTCCTAAGACGTCCTTGGCCCATCTGACACGGAACATTGTCGCATCATGCATTCCAGCATAGTCAAGCTCCCAGATCTCTTCGACCCTTCCGTAGAATCTTTCAGTTGTGCCATTGGCATCGGTCACACATTGAATTGTCACCCCGGAGTTCTGGTAATCACTGTCCATGTCTTTGGCCTCCGTGTAGAACGTGTACCCACTGATATCGTAGGACTGATAAGTCGCCAGCTTGGGCACGGGGCCATGTGCTAAGGCGTGTATGAGAAATCCGTTTGAACTGCCCTCTTCCGGGGGATTTTCGAGAACTTGTTGTTTAAACCAACGGAAGAAAGTGGCGTTGTGCTCTACAGTAACTTCGTTGTCCGTCTTGAGCATCCCCTTATTACCGTACTTCATTGCGATGGTTTCTTTGTGTTGTGCCACATAGTCATCTACCACATCTAGGTGTTGTAGCACTACTAAGTTAGCCCTGTCAAAGTCGTTCTGTCTATCCGAGTAGTCCCCGTGCAATTCCCTCTGGCCGTTGTTGTGATCATCTCCTTCGATCTTCCCATCATGCTTCTTGACGGGCAAACCAACAACAGAGTCTCCGACGCTTATATAATTCTCACCAAAGGAGACACACTCATGCGTCAGATACCCCTGGACGATGCTCCCTTCGGGACGAGACTTGTTACGAACGAATCCTTTGATGACCCCATTCATCCTCTCGAATGGCATCATGCTGTGAAGGAATTTCGGCCCGAGGTCGATGATGTCATCCATGATGTGGACACACAGATGCACCATGACGTCAAAGAACGCGGGCGGGAAGTACATCTCAAGCTCACATAGTATGACAACGATCTCTTCTTGTAGCCTTCGGAGCTGCTTCACACTTATGGACTTTCGAGATATAACGTTGAAGAAGTTGTAGAGACCAGTAAGCGTGTCACAGATGTGCTTCTCCATTATCCCTCTAATGGCAACCGGGAGTATCTGCGTCATCATCACATGACAGTCATGAGATTTCATCCCGTTGAACATTTTCTTCTTGGGGTCTAGAAATCTGCTTATCTTCCCATAGTAACCGGAACTGGCTTTGATTCCCATAAGGCACTTGATGAATTGATCGATCTCCTTCGCACTTAAGGTGAAGAAAGAAGGGGGCAATAATTCTCCTCCTTCTTGTTGACTTTTCTGCCGCCCCTTTCCCCCTCCTCTGTATCCCTGTTCGTGTCCGTCTCCTCCATTAACTTTTTACGGTGGAGATCTTTCCTGATCTTCAAATCTTCCAGGTCTTTCCTTGCCTTCGGCCCATCCTTGGTCTTCTCCGGCATGTTCATCAGTGTGCCAAGCAAGCTCTCGAGGACATTCTTTGTGATATGCATTGGATCAAGGCAATGAGGCGTGTCGTGATTGGGCCAGTACTCCAAGTCCCAGAAAACAGACCACGTTTTCCATACCTTCAGCAGCGGCTCTGGCGCCTTTTTGATCTTTCCCGGCGCGGGGCATTCTTCCCAGTTTCTCAACAGCTCGTCGACACTACAAAAGAAAGACACTTCCATGATGATACGTGTTTGTCACAGTAGGTCACGTTTTCTGTCATGCATGTATATCCATGACAATTTTATGACGAATCGGGATAGTCATACTGTCTTTGTCGAGAAGTGTTCCATGACATTACCAAAATTATCATCACGGAAGTGTCCACTTCCATGATGATAAATCGCGCGTCACAGAAGTGCTTTCGTCAAGGGTGACCGACACGTGGCATCCACCGTAATAGGTTGTCGTTAAGCTATCGGGTCCAGTTTTGGATCTGATAACCCGTTAACAGCCCGGACCAATGGGAAATTTCCATGTGTAAAATTCTGATTGATCGGAGGAAACACGTGTCAGCTCGTCAGTGGGTCAAATGTGTAAAATTCTGATTGACCGGAGGAAACACGTGCGACGGCCCACCATCGGCCCATTTAGCTTACAAAGGCCGGCCCGTTTGACTTGGTCAAAAGTTAGCGGGCTGGCACATGAAAATCCTGTTAATGGTCTCTTCGCAAATAGCCCATTTCACGGCCCGGTAACTCACAGCCCATTAGGGCCTACCCGAAATCGGCCCAACAACATCATGTGGGCTGTCGAATATAACACCAGCCCGTTTCACTTTTGGCCCATGTATGGCCCATGATGTCTTTTAGCCCATATGAGTCCTTCGTATCTTTAGGCCCTTTAGAGGCCCACGGTGATTCTAGCCCATAATGAACAGTAAATTTCTTTGTACCCGTTAACGGCCCATGATTCACATGGGCCGTTTCCACCCCGTGTTAGCTTTCGGCCTACTGACGACCCATACGTTCTTGGGCTCTTTTTCGGCCCTCGATTACTTCCGGCCCGTTACTGGCCTGTTCCCCTAATAGGCTAAATTCGGCCCGTGGCAAGAGTTGGCCCGTTACTGGCCTGTTAACCCGTTACGATGTTTCCAGCCCGTCCTATATTTTGGCCCATTAACGACCCGTTATGCCTGTGAGAATTAAGCCTTTGCTGCCCTCCGGCTTGTTAACGGCCCGTTACCATGCGGGCCGATACCAATTACGCCCGGTTACGGCCCATGTAGACCCATTTATCTGACGGCCCGAGGCCCACCGATTCTACGGCCGTGTTGGAGCCCATTTAAAGATGGACCGTAGGAGGCCCATGGATCCTACGGCCCGTAGCGGGGTCAAGGCTACCACGGTCCGTATATGGCCCATGGTTGTTGCGGCCACTAGCAAACCAGGGAAAAAGAAGACTAGGAAATAAATAAGGCCGAAACTAACGCTAGGCTATTAAGGCGATTGCACAGATTACATCCACTGGGCATCAAAGATCGCCACCAGTGCAAATATAGGGAACACCCTACACTGTACAAAAATGGCTTGCTGTTTTCTTCAGCCGATGGATGCACGTTAAGAACAAATTTTGTATCAAAATAAAACAAATTACAACTATAAAAAAGGAAAGTTGGCATAAAAGTTAACAGTCTGGAAGATAAATGCACCACCAGAAGTTTAGAAGCTCATTTCATTTGACCTGGCTCTTACGTTTTCATGTTGTATTGTCCGATGGAGCATCATAACCTTCGCCTTCATTTCTCCTAGGCTCCTTAACAACATATCAAATGCCTGATAGTCTTGTTTCAAAACCATGCATATCTTGATGACATCGAACAATGTTTGTCCTTGTTTCACAAAGGGTCTCTGTTAGGGAACGGACTTGTGTCTGGAGCGCAGATATAACATTTTTTTTGAGCTTGCATATCCTGATCATGAGGCAGTTTGGACGAGATTGCCTTAACAACCAACCCAATATTACGCAAGAACATGCTTTTGGCACTGTTAGTGGATAGGTACTGACCCACTACAACAAGAGCTGACACTGCGGTTATAGTTGCCTCACCACCTTCAGAAGGTGGCGGTTCCACCATTTTTTCCATAGCTTGCTGAAAATTTGAGTTTTTACATTAGTAGTACCAGAACAGAAGATATTAAGGAGGCAGTAAAACCAAACAAAATAGCTTTGGTCTATATACAGAACTTATTATGGTGAACCCATGTAAAATATTAGTTGTATTTTACTGCAAAGTACATAATAAAACTAGGTTCCAAACATATGACCATGTACCATGCCTAATGTATTGTCTATTTCTTCACATTGTATTGATAGCTAAGGATAAAGAGACAAAGTTTATAATACGTAAGCATAGTATGACATCATTCATATCACAAAACAACTGAGAACATACAAACAGGCAATTGTAACGTTGTGTGGGCAAGTTCAGCATGTAACTAGATTACAGGTCAAGATCAAAGGAACATCACTCCTCTCTTTTAAACCTTGTAAGGTGCAATGATACGCTAAGACAATTGTGTATAAAATTGAAAAGAGTAATAGACATTGGCTGCAAACCATGTAGCTGAAGGCACAAGTCAGAGTAACTAGTAGTTAAAAGGCATGAGAATTAAGGACTTACAACGGTGGCTTTGACTGGTGTAGTCATGCCCTTAGTTTGGCTGGTGTGACAGTCCTTGAAGATTTCCACGACATTTGGTTCAGGTACTTTTTGGTCCTTGCGGGCTTTCCTCTGCATTTGGAACAAGTCAATATAGATATGATAATATGGTGCAGTGGAAAGAGTGAAACAACAGCTAATTACAAGAACCTCGCAGTGTGCAATGTAGCTACGAGATCCTGTCGTGTGTTGGAATTTCACTTTCATACAGTTGGCCTTGTTCTTTGAACAGTTCACCTACAAGAAGATAGATTTGTGTGGCACGTGCATAAATAGGACTTCAACATGTGATCTGATCACATATATATAATGTACCTGATACTTCGGATCAGAGCAGTGTTTAACGAGGCCTCTCCAGTCTTCATCCGATATATTTTCCACTAGATATGTTTGGGCAAGTTCACTGTTAGCCTTGCCTTCAAAGTGAGTTTTCCTCAAGTTATACCGATACTTTCGCAGAGCAGACTTGAAAACATTGGTGCAAGCTTGTCTGGTTGCATCATCTTGGCTATCCAACTTGAACTTCATCCGTTGAAATTTATGGGAGTCTCATTATCAGCAACCTAGAAAGTATTGGACAGAGCAAGACGATATTACTAGTTTCCATACATAGCCATACTTACAGACAAATGCTAGAGGAAGGTGTTGAATTGGGTTTCGTATTTGTCATTCCTGTACTGAATCCATGTTGGGACGATACGTACATGACACCTAACGGGAACCACTGCCTCTGATACTTACTTGGCTGACTCTGTACCATCACGTGGCCTTTTCAAACCTGCCTCAAAACGGATCTCCATTCTTCCTCCTCTAGATTTAGTTAACCTATCGAGCATTATCCCTGATGTTTGTTTACTCTTGTGCCTAGATGCTAGTCCAACAACGAACATAGGAAGTGTTAGTGTACATCAAACTGTGAGACTACATATAAAGAAGCATGCAACTGTAACTTGACTCCAGCAACTACCTTCTTGCTGTTGAAGCTCACAAAGTTCATCTGATCTTGCCAACTTATCTTGTGTCAAGAGTGCTTTGGAAGTAGTGTCAGGTGGCAACGAAGCTTGGGAACGTGCTGCTAGCTGAGTTGACCAACGAGTAAATCAAGCAGCTGGTGGTACTGTGGAAGGTGTTGCAACAACTAGGGTTGTCTCTGCTTGTTTGGTGGCAGCTATTTGTTTCTGTTTGGCTTGTTCTGCAGCTTGTGTATCACGGGATACCCTGTCGGTACAATTTTCCGCTGGACTTTGACCTTCTATTGCACCATCAGTACCAGCAGAATCTGCAGGATTCTTCCGCTTCCCTCTCCTGTCGTTCTGTGTTGCTTCCTATTTCTCTGTGCCATGTTAAGTTAAGCCGACAAGAAAAACTAATAACAATTTAGTTCTTCAGAACAAATTGATGCGTGATATAGATGAAGTGAACTTTGATGTTAGACAACGACATGATAGGAGGATGTAATATGTACGAAAAACAGGACGACATGAGATAACCAGGACTATGATGTGTAAACTAAGCAGAAGACATTTCACTAAATTAGAAGCAATGCAATGGAAGGTAGACACCATATGAAAGATGCTACAAATATCGCTCTGCCAAGTTAACAGTGTCTCATCATAAATGCTATTTAAGCAAATGTGAAGAAGTACAAGAAATAAATCATATGCAAGATGCAAACAACATCACACTACCAAGTTAAAGGTCTCTCGTCATTAGTGCCATTGCATATTGACAGCATTGCATATTCACAGCTTATGATGTGTAAACGAAGGAGAAGGCATTTCAACAAATTAGAAGCAATGAAAGCTAGACACCATATGAAAGATGCAACGAATATCACTCTACCAAGTTAAAACTATCTCGTCATAAGTGACATTTCAACAAATAAGTAGTACAAGCTAGAAAAGAATGCGAGATGTAACCTATATCACACTCCCAAGTCAAACGTGTCTTATGATAAGTGATTGTTGTAGGTTACACAATAGTAGTACTTTTATGTAAGAACATGGTCTGATAAACAGATATTGTATGTTCTAGAAACAGGAACACGTGTCTTAGTCACAAGTATAATGTGTAAAGTAAGCAGATGAAATTCAACAAAATTAGAAGCAATACAACCTAGACATCATACATAACATGCAACCACATATAACAATGCCAAGTTAGAGGGAGCACCTGTGATGTTGCACTAGGGGAGACGTGCTCATCACCAACATAGCTACGTTGAGTGTCTATGCATGTGTTGTCTTGGAAATCATCTTGGGGGATGGAGGAGTAGAATCTGTAGAGGCCCTCCGTTTGGAATTCATCCGCCGCCTTGCTAACTTCCTTCCGCTTTATTGATTTTGAATTGTCAAGTAAAACCGACAAGAAAAAGCAATAAAATTCACTCTTCAGAACTCATTCGTGCATGATAGTGACAATCACTACTTTGATGTAAGGCAAACACATGATTCCAGGATGGAATAATGCGAAAAACAAGATGGCATGGCATATTCACAACTGTTTGTGTAAACTAAGCAGAAACCATTTCAACAAATAAGAAGCAATTCAAGCTAGACACCACATGAAAGATGCAACCAATATGACTCTGCCAAGTTAAAAGCGTCCCATCATAAATCGCATTTCAACAGATTAGAAGCAGTGCATGCTGTAAATCATATGAAAGATGCAACTAATATCACACTGCATATACTAAAGGTGTCTCATCATATTGATTTATGCGGGATACAAAAAAACAATAGTTTTATGTAAGGACATACTTAATAGACAGATGTACTATGTACTAAAAACAGGAAGGCATGTCACATTAACTGGTATAATGTATAAACTAAGCATAATAGCACATGCAATTTAACCAGATTAGAAGAATTACAATCTAGACACCATATGCAACATGCAACCACATATCACACTGCCAAGTTAGAGCAAGCACATGCGATGCTAGTGTAGGGTAAATGTGGTAATCAACTATAGAGCTACGTTCACTATCTTCATCTAGCCTTGCTGTTTCTTGAGAATCATGTGGGGAGGCTGACGCTGCATTCTTTAAATGAGGATCTGTTATCATAGTAGTCCACTGGCCTGACTGCCTCATTATAAGTGATTGATGAGGGATACACAAGAACATTAGTTTGATGTAAGAACATTAGTTCTCTCTTTTCTTTTCTGCTTTTGTGAAGGCAGAGTCTGAAATACCCTTGCATAAAAACACAATAGTGAGAGTATGGGTGAAGTGTGTGCAGAACTAGTGCACTGTAAAAGTAGCAGATAGCAGGTGGCTGAAAAAGAAATGACAGGAGACATATGATAGCTCTACAACATTGCATGGCAAACAAAACTAGATTCTACTCCGTATGATTTTGTAATATATGAGCACAGGAAATGCAGGTACTCCTCCAACACACCACCACATGTGGTCCTATCAAGATAATAGTCGACTGAAAAAAATAGGTCAGTCGATTTTTTTATGAACCGTCCGATCTATACGGAACAGGCAGATGGCCTTAAATCTACCTCCCTTGATCCTTGTTGACGATCTTTCTTGAACCGCCAGCGACCACCGGCCTGGACCCTGCCTCCGCCACCCGCCCTCCCTCGACCTCACACCACCGCCATGCTTGGCAGCTCCCCCAGGCTATCCCTTTAATCCCGGCCGACCTCCAGATCGGGCGCCAACAGCTCTAGGCCCCACACACCCCTAAGATAAACACCGAGGCGCTGCTTCCCCGGCGTAATAGGCTGACTAGCGCCTGTTACATCGGGGAATGATTCCATTAATTGGGAATCAACAGATCAGAAATTGAAATCCAGGGGGCGATGGACCTGTAGCTAAGGTGAAATAGTATATGAGGAGAAACCTTGTGCATCACGACTTACTAGGAACATCTAGTATCAAGAAGAAGCGTCAACTAGTGTCTTCAGTGGGATGAATACCATGCAAGCAAACACGTAAGATTTGCACGAATAAGGGAAGAGGAGTACCATTTTCGTTTGCCGGTGTGGTCTCCTCCACATGTCGCGGTGATCTTCTTCTTTTTTCCAGGGGAACCGATGTTTCGGAGGAGGGTGTAGGCTTGGACTAACCCATGGCCAAATTGTTGAATGTGCTGTCGTGTCCGTATGTTGGTGGAGGGGAAGCAGATCCGAGGCGACGAAGGAAGGAGTAGCAGGAACAACTCCGGTGCAGTGGACAGTGGAAAAGTTGGAGTGGCAGCGGTGAGGCACAGGACGACGTGGTTGAACTGGCTCGAGTACGGATGGCTCGGCCTCGGCTTCAACTACTAGCTATGGAAGGCGTTGCGGTTGAGGTTGCGGTGGACGACGATGTTGGGGTATCGCCTTCGGCGTGATGGAGGAGGGCGGCAGTTGATGGGTGGGATGGGGTGGCGGATGGAGGACGCTGGGGTTTCGCGGCTGGTGGAGAGGTAGTTTTGGCGCCCACGGAGTACGAATGGGAATCGGACCGGGGGCAGCTAAGGGAGATCCATGTTTCGGTCTGGGACGCGCTTGTTTTTGGCTTTTTTTAACAGATTGGACGTGCTTGTTTGAAATTTGAGGAAAGTACAAACTTTACCCCCCTCTTAAATTTCGGACCTACTGTGGGTCGGGGGTAGGATGGTAATCCCAGGTATCCCAAATAGTGGGCGGGAGCGATTTCGGCCGCGCGCATGTGTGCTTAGGCGGCCATTGTGTATGAATGTTTTTCGGAGGCAGTTGCGTGTCGTCTAGATGAAGCTACAAACCTACCCCGGTTTAGACCTTTGGACGTCGGGCCGGTAGGTTTCACGGGTCCGAGTTAGAAAAGTAATTTCCTTCTACTACCAAACATTGGTCTCACGTGGTTTCGGGCGAGTAGAGTACTCTTGAACTTTGATGATTGACCTAAATAGACAACGTTAAATTTGACCTTGTATGTTTGAAAACCTCATTAAATTATCCGCTTCTTTTTGAAATTTTTACACTTGAAAATCCTATAACTACGATTATTCTGGAATGGAGGAGCTAAATTTGAATCTATTTTGTACACGACTATATATGCTATTATGTACAAAATCAGAGCAAAGATTGGTGCCCCCATAATTTGGTATGATTTACAAATGCCATGATATCAAATTCAAATAATTGAATGGACTTCATGTTGAATTCGATTTTTAAACCACCTTAAGTTGAATTCAAATGTATGGTAGTTCATAGCTAGCTATTTATAATGTTCATTGTGTAACTTTCGTATGTATAATGTGCTTTACACACACAACATGAACTATACTCATGTTTATATTCGATTGCTAAAGCGATGGATTATCAGGAGTTCAAAATACTAACTATGTGGATCAATTATGTCGAATAATAACATAGACATGCTCAAATTCGATATAATCTAGATGTCTGATGGATCAATGACTATTCCTTACGCGAATTGCAAACATCATCATCCCATCCTAATATTTGGATAGAATTATATCTTTAATCAATATGTACATCAGTCTTTTATGTGTAGTTTCACTCTCCATCGGTGGTCTCTCACACATGCTCACACTCTCTCTGCCGAGGTGTGTTTCTCGCAGACATGCTCTCGATATAACCCTCCCTCCCTCTCGTAACCATTTATGACTGTTTTCACTAACCTTTATCACAAGTACTCTTCCTCTCACTAGCATACAGACGCACAATCCCCATCGACCCTTTCTATATACATAGACCTGCCTACGTGTCTCCTGTACGCACATTATCTTTAGGTCTGTCTCTCACGCATTGTCTCACACCTCTCTTCCTAATCCACGAGTACGATTCTAGCAGAGCATTTTGTAGGATGCCCCTTAAAGTTAGGTTGGATGAATAGTAATATCAGAGATAAGGGGTTACCTTAGTCCGAGAACCCAGGGTTACAAATCCTCGCCGGCTTTCTCAGTGGACACATAGTCCTTCACAGTTCTGCTATCGTTGTCTCTTACGACAAGTCATCCATGGGTCTCCCTAAATGCGTCACGGGCCGACCAATGTGGCGCAGGACGAAACCAAACCAAGGGCCTCGCCTCGACCCACCGGACCTCACGCGATGACCCCCAGGTCTCGTTATCTTCTCACACCCACACATACCAACACAGACACCACACAAAAAAATTCTCCTCGTGCCTCTATTCCCTCCCCCCTTGCATATACACACTCAAGGGAATCTCTCGTCGTGACATCATATTAGTATCTCTCTCTCTCTAGACCTCTCTCATTTCTCGTGCTATCTCTCCCACACCCCCTCCCCCTGCCAGCCATTCTATCCATGCCTCTCTCGCATACGTAATACACACACATACCTCTCTAAGCCCTGCCAAATACAACAACTACACATTCACACATGTTACATCACGTACCCCATTGATCTAAAAAGCCTTCTCTTCACTTTTATTTCGCATACAACATTCCTTTTGAATAAAGTGTGGCCAAAAAAATATTTTAGAATTTCTACATATATACAACATTACAAAGTTATATGGAGGAGTATGAACGTTAATTTGCATTGCATGGTGCCCGCAATGATATTTATTTCGCACTGTTATTTTTATATTTTTATACTATATATAGAGTTAGTCATAATAACGAGAAACGAAGTGCATCTCTCTCCCCATCGCATACACCCCCTCTACGCCCCTTTCACGTATGCACACAAACTATCTCCAGGTCCTCTAAAATTAAGCCCCCAGCACATTCACGCATGTTTCATCTTTCTCTTGTGATATATATATAGTGACAATCATTGTATTTGGAGCGAAGGCACAATACGTACATTGGACTTCAGAATCCACTCATTACGGTCACCATTTACGTTTTCTTGTTATTATACAGTCACGGGCTCACTGTACAACTCTATATTTTTTGAAGACACGACTAGTTGACCAGTTAAACGCTCCACGGGGCACCTCTAGTGTTGCATCACATTATCGCACTACCATTGGGCCCACCTGTCGGCTTGTATCTACTCTTCTACACTCTTATAAAAAAACAGAGTTGGTGATGATGGTGTGCCTACCATCCTGCAATATAGGCCGTCTGATTTATATCTGATGGATAGGAAGGAAACTATGGCAATTTTGCTAAAAGGTACCCACACCTCTCCACATTTGCAAATAAGGCCTTCCGTCGTTCATCCTTTTCTCTCACAGGATAAACTAGTCATACAAATGCATCTTGATGTTAGGTGCAACGCACGGGCATTTTGCTAGTAAGAATAAAAACAAAAGACAAAAAAATATTGGACGGTGGTTCGAAGTCATGACCGTGGGCACAACGAACAAGGTGGCCTTGTATTGGTATGCTGAGCCGTCTGTTTTAACACACATGAGCTGGTGTGGTGATTATACACACATGCACGCATGCACACGAACTGCATGCACGCAACACTCACACGAACACATGCAGCCACGCATGCACGCAACACTCACACATACACACGCAGCCACGCACGCACGCAACACTCACACACACACACGCACGCATGCATGCACACACCACACGACCAACACACACTCTCACGCTCAAGTGCTCAACCTACACGTGCATGCGCACACAACCAGGTGATTCCCGCTCACGGGTTGGAGTCTTGTCGCGCCTGCGTAATGTTTATCTGACCTTTTTCCGATGAGAACTGACATGTGGGACCCACAAGGAACGTGGTCAATTTAACTAGTCAACATGGTGCCACGCAGACTATTTGGTCGGTCAACAGAGTGCAATCCGATGTTGAACGGTGAGCAAGTGACAATATAATCACCGCAAAACGTATATAGTGACCGTAATGAGCGTATTCTGAAGTTCGGTGACCGTATTACGCTTTTCTCTATGTAGGCCCTCCAAAACTACATGTCTACACGTTCTCGCATGTTACATCTAACAACTATGCAATACAGCACTACTACTACACTAACACAATAAATCATATGTGTTTTTAGTTTTACTAGATATCATATTGTTATTTAATTACTCAGTTTGCATACATTAAAATTGCCTTTAAAATGTATGGCCAGTATCATCTACCGCGGGGAAAAAATCCCGCCCTTTCCTGTTTAATCGGGTTTGTATCGATGGATCGTGCGAAACAGCAAAACTATAGTACTATACAGTACAAGTGACAGTTCACGGGGCCGCCATGTCGTGTACTCCTCCGTCGTAGGAGTGGAGCACTCACTTCCATAAATGTTCTAGTCCCGTTCGCCGACATGTGGGACATCATGCTACCGGGTCCACGTGCCATACCGAAATACAGTGCAAAGCAGTAGGGGTGAAGCACCCCAGTCATGGCGCCGGCGTAGTAATGAGCAATGAGGCGTCAAATCACAAAGTTGCACCTTTCCCGCAGTTAAGTTGGAGGGACAAAGTAATTATGCTAAAAAATAAGTTGGAGGGATGAAGCAACCATCATTTCACTCATTTCTGAATCCGCTTCTCCCTCATCTTCTTCAAGTTAACCACGTGTTGCTTCTGCCGTTGTTCTGCCTCATGTGGGACGCAGATCGGCTTGGCAAAGCACTGACACGTGGGACCGCATGTTAGCAAACCGCCAGGCCAACATCCTCTAAAAATAAGAAACCTCCCCCGCCATCTGCGGGCAAAATCACCTCCTTTTTACTAATCTTGATTCTATAATTTTTTAGATCAATATAATTGAGATTTGTATAGATAGCACACAGGAGCAAAACCAAGTGGTACAGTTAAGGGCATCCACAATGTGTAGCCAAATGTGAAAATGGCTTTTGGCATCGATGGGAACCATTGTGGACGGTGCTGCCAAAGCCAAAAACATGGAACCGAAGCTCCCTGATTGATTGATTGAAGGAATAGAAAAATGCAACGTCTCTCCTCTTGCTCCCAAGCTTGGACACATGTACAGTATAGAGCACAGAGTCGACTCCCCTGTCCCTTCTATTACAAATCAGAAAGCATTGAGGCGTCAAATCACAAAGCACGAACGAAGCAAGCATCATTTCACTCTTCGCTGAATCCGCTTCTCCATCTTCTTCTTCGAGAAACCACCTCACCGCACTAAGCTGGACGGACGATGCTATTGTGTACTAGTAGTACTAGTGCATTTACATGTCCTTTGGTTCAACGAACTTCCTGGATGCAAATAAGGCAGTTGTCTTGGCTTGCAGGCGGCACTTGCGAGCGACTTACCGTGGTCTCCCTCAACGGTGTTCTCCGTCGAATGCACTCCGCCAAACCACAACGTTCGAGATATCATCAATGTCACCGCAATGGGGATGGAAGTCAAATAGTTACTACCTCCATTTTTTGTACACAAGGCCAGTATATCAAAATTACAATTTGCAAAAGGCCACTAACACTAATCGAGGCAAAATTGATGGGGTTTGCCTCGTACTAGCAACCAAGGACATTAATACACCCTTGCATGCATGCGGAAGTGAGAAGGTTGGTTTGCATGGCGCTGCATTAATCAAGCGATGAGGAGTGAGATGGTGAGATCTTTGGGCTTTGGAGAAAAAATACGCATTAATTGACACGTCAAACGAGGATTTGTATCGATTAATCCCGCGAAGGAAAACCCCGCCTTTCTTTATTAACACTAGTACTCCTAGCGTACTTATCCTGTTTGGGTCTAGGCCTTGCATTGCCATACTTCGCCACACATTTTTGCCAAGCTTGCCTAAAGTTTTCAAAATGAAAAGGAGGTACACTAGCGCACAGCTGCCGTGGTTGTACCGCACCCTCACACGGTCGCTCCGCACCCTCACACAGTCGCTCCTACACACCGCATACCCAACCAAGGGAACACACCCCTCACTGACATGTGCTACCGCATGTGAACAAACCAAACTCAGCCATCCTACTACTAACACATAATTTTCATTCATAGAATACGTTTATCCAACCGCATGTTGGGGAGGATCCGTACGGCCCGTGCAGTGGTCTGTTGGGGAAGAAGAAGAGGTGAGGGAGAAGGGTTAGGAGGCGTAGGATATTCATCCAACCGCCTGAAATGGTAGACTGACCCAAATGATGAAAGTCAGGCGACTTGCATAACAATATATGTTTTTACACAGCAAGAGATCCCTAAAAACAACAACATAAAGAAAAACTATCACTGCTCGCGGAACGAGACGGCCTCATCGTCTTTGGCTGCGGGTGTGAACCAGCCGTAGCTGCCGATGTGTGTCTCTGCACCGTGGTTGTCCTCGGCCTCCAACTACTCGTTCACGCGGAGCGTGCGAGCGCTCTGCACGGACGAGAGCACCGCCCGGTTCAAGCCGAGGACATCCGGTTCTGCCAGCAGGAGGGCCTCGATGGCAACGGCATCCGCGCGCTCCGCTTTGAGTTGAGCCTCCGCCGCTCGGTTCAAGTGGAGGACGTCCAGTTTCGCCTGCAGGAGGGCCTCGATGGCACTGGCATTCGCGTGCTTCGCGTCGAGTTGAGCCTCCGCCGCCCGGTTCAAGTTGAGGACGTCCGGTTCTGCCTGCAGGAGGTCCTCGATGGCAGCGGCATCCGCGCGCTCCGCCTCAAGTTGAGCCTCCACCGCCCGGTTCACATCCACGACATCCGGTTCCGCCTACAGGAGAGCCTCGACGGCAGCGGCATGTGCGCGCTCCGCCTCGAGTTGAGCCTCTGCCTCCCGGTCCTCCTTTAGTATCGCCAGGTTGAACTGTTGGTCTGCCTGCACCATGAGGGGCCCGGACACTGGCATGAAGTCGACGTCCATCATCTCGTACCCATCGGGGGCCTTCTAAGCCACGACCTCCGCCATGAACATTGGATCGGCTTCCTCCTCCTCGTAGCTTGGCTCCAGAGAACTCGGGGATTGGCCCTCTTCAAAGCGAGCTATGGAACGGAGGTCTGTGGCGCTGACCGCCACCACGATTTCTGCGCGGCGCTCCGGCGTCAGCATCTTGTAGTACGTGATCTTGCGGCGCACCATGGCTTTTCGGGAAACTAGGGGATGCTTGACGCAGGCTAGGGGATCGAAAGGTGGGGGAATGGGCTGGAGAGAGGTGTGGTTTTGGGGCAGTGGTTGGCGTAGGCCGAGCAGCGAAGGTTCTGGTGTGAATAGTGGTTCCGGTGACGACCGGTAAATCGGTTTTGACTATACATCGCTCTTGTCGCGTTCGTGTTGCACTCTGGCATGCTGGACCCTCCACGTCACTCACCAAATGGAACGCACTTCGTCTTGCATTTTTGCTCGCTTGTGGGACCTAGTTGAGAGCAAACCGACGTCCCTCCCCCTCCCCCGCCCGTGTCATTTATACTACCACTTCCTCCATTTTATGCGGAGTAAATAAAAACAGAGGCAGTATACTACGGATGAGGATCCCCTGATGTGGCCGAACCCATTGAGTAACTGACATGCGGGGCCTAGCAAGCATGGCGTCCGCCAGTAAGTGAACGAAAGGGAGGGTAAGGTAGGGATACCTACGTTAGAGGAACCATTTCCACTACTACTCCCTCCTTCCATCTACAGGGCCTAATGCATTTTTCGAGGCTAACTTTGACCAAATGTTAGAGTAATAATATATGACATGCAACTTACACAAAGCATACAGTCAAATTCGTATGTGAAGGGAGCTTCCAATGATATAATTTTCACATTATACATCTCATGTACTATTAATCTTGTCAATAGTCAATGGCGGTTTTGAAAAACGCCTTAGAGCATGGTTAATAATATAGCCAGCTGATGGCTATAAGGAACTGCCATGTCATCTATAGCCATCATCTATATGCACTCATACAGTAGTTTGGGCTATAAGGTTGGCTATTTCCCGCAAAAAAATATAAGGCTGGCTAGTACTTTTTACCATCTCCTCTCTATATCTTTCTTCATATTTATTGTATTTAACTAGGAATGCATATATAGCTAGGATCTTGCATGAGAGCTCACTCCCCTTACTTTTTCACATCTCTCTCCTCCACATAGGCCCTATATAAAATGGAAGGAGGGAGTACTATGAGCACTGCATACTCTACTACAGATGTTGTCAGTACTCCACTAGTACTATTGGTCAGGGAGCTTAAAAAAAGGTTACCATTGGACTGGCTATACGTGGCGAAATCCTAGTAGGAAGAGCATGTGCGAGAACAAGCACATTCACGTGGTTGAAAACAAATCAGAAACCATGTCTGTTTGAATATAAATCTAGGAGTACGTACGAATCTAACAATATTGATTGGGCATTGTTCAATGTTGATACTTTTTTCTATATGTTTGATCAAAGTAGAGATACTTTGACTACACATAAAACTTATATGTAAACTAGAAAGGATTGGAGGGAGTATATTGTATGTTCAAGAGCGAAACGAACATTGAATACCCTTTATATATGATTTGTGGATGCTATGATCACCGGTTCAAAATTTTGAATCCGCCTTAGGTATCACACATGCACCCACTCGTTCTCTCTCGATTTCATCTCAGGGTCTGGAGATCGATTGAAAGAGGACTAGGGTGGGTATAATACGTTTGTTTCGCTTATGAACGTACAATATACTCCCTCTGATCCCCACAGACCCCCCCGGCCGGTCATTTCTATGATAGAAATAGAGAAAACCTTTCTCTCCTTGCATGACATGCAATTGATCTCTCAACATCAATCAATCTCATCAAGATGTATCGGGGCATGAACCGAATGGGATGTCAAAACTAAGACGGGAAGCAACACGTAGTGGAGGCAAAGTGAAACTTTAAACGAACCATTTGTTTGTATGCATGTCGGACAAATTACAACATTGGAAATACATGCATGGTCTAGGCCCACATGTGAATGATACTCGGCGAAATGTTCAAATGAGGCATGTGGGAGCGACACACTCATCTTAGCTTCACACGGTCGGTTTCAGTGTGCCGAGGGTGGCGTTAGCGCTGTGACACGACCAGTATATCAACACCCGGTTCGTCGAGGATGCCCGGGGCGCCAAAGTGCGTGCGCACCGCGACGCGTCCGCGGAGTGGTGTAGCACGGCCAATTGCATCCCCAGGACCTGAGACCATGCCGGGTCTTCTTGCTTTTTCAATGACATGCGGGGTCGCATGTGAGCAAAGGGCATCTCCAGCATTGCCACGACCGCATCTTACTACCCTGGCACACCAAAAACCCTCGTCCCTCGCACCGTCGCGCGGTGCATTCCCAGCCGCCGCTAGCTTCCCGCATTCCTGCCGTCCGTCCGTATGCCGTCGTTAATAGGCTCGGTGCCCGAGGAACCAACTCCGGCGACTTAATGACGCACCCAGACGCTTGGCCTCACCGGAATGCGCTACTTAAAGCGGCAACGCCCAGCTAACATCCACACCATAGCGCAGTGTCCTGCTACCTGGCACCTCATCCGCCATGACCACGAGCGCGAACGCTCTGCGGGAGAGCTTGTCTTCGGGGATGAAGCTCGAGGCCGCCGCCCTTGCTGAAGTCACCGCTCGTGACGCAATAGTAGCGTAGCCGGACGAGGACACGACCGCACAAGCGGTGGCCACGCTGGCGGCCAACAACGGGAGCACCATCAGCCACGCGTCCTACTTGCCGCCGTCCAACGTCTGGCACCGCCGAGGTCGGGGACACCTCCGAGGATGAGTAGGGCATGGGAGGCGGCAGGGCATGGTGTGCCAACTAGCCGGTCCGTTTCCCGTGTTCTACTCTTCCTCATCGGAGACCGCACCTTCACTTCATGGGTCTTGAACCCCGCCCCCATACATGGAGATCGCAGATGGAGGACGTCGGTCGCCGCCATAGAATAGGTTTAGGGTTGGGTTTCTTTTATTTTTCTGTCCTATAAAAGTTCGAAATGTAATGAAAATCGTGTTTGCAATAATCTTGGTTGGTGTATATGAACTTTCACAATAATATAATATATTGTAGGATTACTAGCAAGATGCCCGTGCGTTGCACGGAACATCAAGATCTTGTGGGAGAAAAGGATGAACGAGGGAAGGCCTTGTCTGCAAATGTGGAGAGGAGTGCGGGTAAATTGTCATAGTTTCCTTCCTATCCATTAGATATAGATCAGACAGCCTATGTTGCAGGATGGCAGGCACACCATTATCACCAACTCTGCTTTTTATTGAACCGAGACATAGCTAACATGCGAAGTAAATAAACACATAGTCTACATACACAATTTATCTTAGGCACTCCAATAGTACGTCCACTACACATTCACGCATTTCACATCTTTTTACATCTACGAGAACCTACCAAAGGGTTAACGTAAATTGTCACTCTCTCCTCCCTGATTTTCATGGTGGTGGGCCCCTCCCTCCCCCCAATCTACAATCAACAGCTCACACATTTCACATTACGTGAATTACGTAACTGGGATTACGTAGGTGTAGCATTGCTCGTCCTAAAAAACCCAACTAAGTCAACCTCCCAGCATATCGCGCGGGAAAAGACCCGGCTGCGCCGTTTTAGTCAGGATTACCTGATTACTAGTAGTAGTATCGATGGATCACGCGAAGCACCAAGTTTTTTTTTCTTTAGTGGGCAAAGCACCGAGTTTAAAAGGAAAAAAGGCGGTATACTCACTGCGCCCCTGTCGCAGTCGCATTGCACCCCACACACGTTCGGTCCTGCACACAGCTCACGCAAAGGGAACGTGCTTCGGCTTGCCTCTTCACTGACACGTGGGGCTGCACTTGGATAAACTGACCATGGGCCAAACTCCCCCCGCCCACCGCGCGAAAATCCCCCCCGCCCTCAAAATTCCCCCCAAATCCCAAATTCAACCGCCCTTCGGCCAACTAGACAATAATATTCCCCAAACCCCTCCCCGTCCCCTCCACTCCATTCGCTCCGCCAAAGTCGCCCTCCCCGCCGCGCTGATAGTCGGCGCCGCGGTTCATCGAGGGGATGCACGGTGATCCTCTCGCTCCCACAGTATGCTCTCGTAGACTGACGTCCTCTAGCCGCGCCGCCACTGCTGGCGACATTCTTGTGGAGGCGCACGGCAATCTGCGCCACCACCGCTAGCGACGTTCATGTGGAGACGCACAGTCATTAGCTTCTCCCACGGCACGCGCTTCTACGAGGCCCCATGCATGTCGGTGTAGCGCTGAATGTTAGCTGATAGACACTATTAATCTCACTATCTGCCGAAGTAGTTTACAGTCAATATGCTCTGCTTAAGAAGCTTTCTTGCCCTGCTCTGCACTCAATCTGCTTAGCTGAGATGGCATGCCAAGCCCGATTAGTTGCTAAAATATCCTGCCATATATTTATTTTGACGTAGATTGCCATGGTCTAATAGCCAATCTGTTAGGTGAAATAGTTGTACACCGTTTTGTACTCGACCTTTGTTGCTACGATGGCCTTCGATAGTTTGATGGCTGTGTGCTCGGCCTCATTGACTGCTGAAATAGCCTGCCATAATTTAGCACTCAAATCTGTTTGCTGAATTAGCTTTACATATATCTCATTACTTAGATCTGCTCGTCCAAATATCTTGCCATAGCTTTAGACATCGACCTACGTATTTTTTTCCTGGACTTCATAAAAAAGCATATATGTTTTTCCTGTAATATCTAGAAGAAGAACTAATTTGTATGTCTAACAGATGGACATGACTTGGATAACTTCTGCTCGAAGATTCTCCGTTGCATATGTCCAGGGGGTTGAAAACTTCATGAACTTTATCCGAGCTGAGTACGGTGGTCCGAAATCAGATGTGCTCTGCCCATGTATCAGTTGTATGAATTCAATTACAAGACCCCAGTCAACTGTGCAAAATCATCTACATTTATATGGGATGTCGGTCGCATATACTAGGTGGGTTCATCATGGTGAAGCTGTGAACGTCAATATTACTGACTACGTGGAAGCAGCAGATCACCATCTTGATCTGCATGATGCTCAGGTGCAAGAGGAGGAGGAGGTGGTGGTGGCGGAGCAAGTAAGTTTGACCAACATTGAAACAATTCTACGAAATACTCGTGCATTTCGTGAACTTTCACCTGCAGAAAAAAATGGTGGGCCCGCATGTTGGAACAATGCAATGTGGCTGTCACACCAGGAAATAAGCTGTCAGTATTCTCAGCTATGGTCACCTTTCTTCTGGTGAAGACATTTGAGCAGATGACCAACAAATCATTCGATGCAATGTTGGTTGCTTTCTGCAAATCTTTCCCAGATGCGTCTGAGCTGCCACACACCGACAGTAAAATGAAGAATTTCCTTCGTGCAGTTGGAATTGGATATGATATGATCCATGTTTGTAAGAATAATTGTGTCTGTTTTGGAAGGATTACGCCAACTTAAGTGAATGCCCGAAATGCAAATCACCAAGATGGAAAGATGGCGATGCTGTGAAGACGATTCCTCATAATGTTCTGAGACATTTTCCAATTACACCAAGATTGGAGAGGTTCATTCATGATGCTGAAACAAGAGAGGATGTACTATGGCATTCTAGGAACCAGGAGTACAGAGATCAGAATGTATTGAGCCATCCATCTCATGGTAGTGAGTGGCAAAGCTTCAATCGAAACACAAAAGTTTGTCTCTTGACCGAGAAACATTAGACTTGGCTTAGCTTCGGATGGATTTAACCCATTTGGCCACAGAGCGCCACATATAGCATGTGGCTAGTGCTTGTTATCCCTTACAACATGCCTCCAAATGTCTGCACCAAAGAGTCAAACTACATGATGGCCTTGCTCATCCCAGGTCCAAAAAGTCCTGGAAAGGATTTTGATTTATTCATGGAGCCTCTTGTGGAGGAACTTCAACAACTATGGAGGGGTGTTAGCACTCAAGGCCTATATAGCAGCCCACCAGCTGATTTCTTTCTGCGTGCTGTTATAATTTGGTGCATCCATGATTATCTGGCTTTGGGCACTATGTCAGGGCGAACGACACATGATTACAATGCATGTGTTATTTGTGACAGAATCATTGTCATATGCAATACTTAGCAAGATCTGTTAGATTGGACACCGCTGTTTCCTTGCCAAGGACAAGCCGCGTCCTACAAAATACAAAAGACATGTGTTCAATGCAAAGCATGAAAACCATGATGCGCCAAAGAGGCTCACCGCCGATGAGTTGCAGGTGGAATTAGAGAAGGTCAGGCATATTACACCAGGAAACCATCCTGGTAATGGTAGCGGGAAAAGGAAGCGTGTCAGCGTAGAAGAGAGATTATTGTTTACCCGCAGGTCCACTTTGCGGGACTTGGAGTATTGGAAAAATATGGATCTGCAGCATAATCTTGATGTGATGCACATCGAGAAAAATATATGTGATAGCATTATCGGCACACTTCTTAATATTGAAGGCAAGACGAAAGATACCTTAAAATCTAGGATTGATTTGACACACCTGGGTATCAGAAGGGATTTGCGGGTGCAAAATGAAGGTAAACCACGGGATATGGCACCAGTGTGTATGTCTTGGCAAGGTAAAAAAGAAAATAATTCTGCGAGGTCATGTCACGTGTGAGATTCACACATGGATTTGCTTCCAACCCTGAAAGGAGAGTCAGTGCAGATGGAAACAAGGTACAAGGGTTGAAAACTCATGACTGCCACGTCCTACTTCAAAGGGTTTTACCTGTTATCCTTAGAGGATTGGGCCGCCCTGACTTATACAGAGCAGTTGCAGAGTTGGGACAATTCCCTATAGTAGAAATATCAGGATAGATGCTTTGGAGCATTTTAGAGACAAGATACCAACTATCCTATGCAACCTTGAGAAGATATATCCTCCAGCCTTCTTTGATGTGATGGTGCATTTGACTGTTCATCTACCTGATGAGGCACTACTTAGAGGTCCAGTATAGTATGGCTGGATGTACCCTATTGAAAGGCAGCTAGGCACTTTCAAGAGCTATGTTAGGAATAGAGCTAGACCTGAGGGTTCCATTGCAGAGGCCTACATTGCTACAGAAGTGTTGACATTCTGCTCAAAACACATTCTGTTCGAGTTACATGGAAGAGTCGACAAGAGGACAAACCTAAAGACATGGACAAAATGGTTTGGTATGTGTTGAATAACTGTCGTGAGATGCTATCTTATATCAAGTAAGTGCTAAGTACTGCAGCTTATACATCGTAATCTACTAAACTGCAGCACATTCTTATAAATTTAGATGTTTGACGCGATCACTATGTTGTGCAGCATCAACAAAAAGGAGTTACTGCCGCAAAATCCAAGAAACATTGACAAACTGGTTAGGGCAGGATTTGCGAAATGGTTCAAGAGCCATGTAAGATTTTGAATTGCACTATCAGTTTTTTTAATATATTGAGTACATAAGATGATCCGCTTGTCTATTTTCTAAACATATGTTAAGAAGATGCGGGAGGATGGGCAGGCAGTTGATGATGCCCTTTACGCACTAGCAATGGGTCTTGATACTCGGGTAAGACATTATGAATCTTGCGTTTTTGGAGATGTGCGCTACAACACACTTGCATGCGATGAAGGCAAGAAGACAGAAAACAGTGCCATCATGAGCACAGATACGTACGACAGAGTGACAACTGAATGTATGCTAACATAACAAACATTGTTCTGTTGCAGTATATCTCAAGTTTCGAGGTTCATCGGTGTGTGGTTCGGTTGTGTTGTCATTGGTATAACCTGTTTTCCAGGATCGCAAAACCAAGAGCTGATGATTATTTCAAATCCATCAATGTCAAGGCGGCGTACCTGACCAACGAGCCTTTTATTTTGGCAAATCAAGCAACACAAATATTTTTCTTGGAAGACACATTTGCACGTAGCAATGACTGGAGAATATTGCAAAGGTTTGAGCAGATGAATTCGTTTAATGAATTTGCACAACAAGATGATGCTTACACCGTTCCTGATGTACAAGATTCCACAGATGTTCCTAATATCTTTGAGAACCATCACGTCAATGACGCTGGCGAAAAGATTGTCTGTCGTGCTGCGGACATACAAGAGTTGATCAAGAAGAAGCCAACGTTTGAGGACATTGAGGATGAAGAAGAAGATGACACTGTGGGGAATTACGATTCAGACTGATATACATGGCGAAGATGTTAACGCTGCTGCTGCGGATGATGATTAGATTGCTTTTGACGTATTTGCCTGTCAGAAGACGTTTTTTTATCTACTATGTGAAATTGTGTTTGCTATGACAACTAAAACCTGATGAACGTGTTGTTTAGTATTTTGTTGTGAGAACATCACTTGTTATGTATGTTGATTTGTGTTTGGTGATTGTATGACGAGTAAAACATGATGACATTGTTGTTTAGTTGTACTCATATTTGGCTGGGAAACTTGAATCTGATGGCATAGTTTGCTATTGGACTTTAGTTTGCTCGACGTCTTTGAATGGGAAAAAAGCTGACCCGATAGGGCCTCTGCTAATTTATTTATTTATTACCAAAATGGCCTCTGCTATTTATATATTTATGAGCAAAAGGGGATACCCCCCGATTTCTGTTAATAGAAATCATTAGATGTTCACAACACTATGCCTTGACTGCTGCTACAGGTTTCATTCATTACTAGTTTCAAAGAAAGTGCTCATGTCATAGCCAGAATACATCACGAAAGTGCTACATACACTTCAAATAAAGAGACAATCATCCTACAGAGCACATCGATTTTGCCCATTATCTTCACAAGATCTTTCATCTCCTCATTGTTGTCAAGGTCGTTCAATAGTTGTTGCATGGCCATGATCAGAGGAACTGCATCTTTAACCCTCTCGCTCTGATCTTCCTCTTACATCGTTCCTTGATTATTTTTCCAACACCCCAAACCTGCTGGTATTGGGATTCCTCGCTAACCAAATAATCGGTGTAGTTGCATTCCCCACATCAAGAACTTCCGAAATACAAATCACACGAGTCTTCCCTTTTACGCGAATCAAATTGGAAGATCATCAACCAAACTAATAAAAAAATCAGCAACTGAAAGCAGCAGAACAACACTTAAACATATTATTACCCCATAATTCGGGAATTTGTAGAAGACTTGGCCAGGGTTGATGGTTGTGGTTGAGACGCGACGGATGACTCTGCGTGATTTGCAGCAGTGGCACCACACCAATGGCAGCGGGTTGCGATGACCAACCGGTTGCGGTGCGTGTGCCGACGGGGGTGTGATGAGACCCACAGTCAATGGTACGGGTGGCGACTTGGCGCATATCTGGTTGTTGCCCGCAAAAGAGCAGGTGGACGAGCAGCCAACGGACATGGTTGCTACGGCCAGAGCTTCTGATACTAGGCAGAGTAAGTAGAGAAGAGGAGAAGCGAATGTTGGATATGTTAGTTTTATTACTTGCAGAGTAGCATAGCACCATATATAGTCATAGTCTAGGTTTGGATTCGAACCAGCTACAAGAGCAGGTCTCTCTTTTTTCTAAAACTCAGCAATGCCTCTTTAGTGGTACACTAGCTTGTTTTGTACGCCTTCTCAAGTCTTTGATTTTCTTTCTTTTTTTTTTGCGAGGAAGGAAGGTGGACAAAACTGAGAGTTCCTGGGTCTCGAACCCAAGGCCCCTCGGTTGAAAACCAAGGGTGCTACTCACTTATGTGGTGAACGTTCCCTGGGAGGAAGACAACAGACGAATGCATTTTCCTCGCAATTTTAGTTGCGACGCAAGATTGAATGGTCGCAGTTTCGGGAATGTTAGCAGGCGAATGAGCCCCATTTTTTCTTTTCTTCCTATATATATAAAAGTATGCTACTTGGTGTCAGCTTAGTCAACAAACAATTGTGCCAACCTTGACCGTTGGATTGACATTCAACGTCTGTCGTGTTTCTTCAGTCTCTTCTTCCTCCAGCCCCCAAAGCGAAACCAGCGCCTGCGGGACCGCTTGCTCCCGCCTCCCACGGCTGGTTGTGCTGCCGCGCATGCATCATGGCCACATCGCACCCTAAAACTCTGCGCATTTTCCCCGGCTCCTGTTCGTTTCCGTCCCTGGCCTCACCATTCTCCTCCATGTTGGTTCGCTCGCCGCGGCGCCGCCCTCCGGTGTTGTCAACATGGTCAACAACCGAGATGAATAAGGAGATGACTGTGCATGGTGAGGATGACAATAGGGACCCAGCAGCGCACGCAGTAATTTTGTTTTTTCGGGACGGAGAACGGGAGAAGGGTATCAATTGTGTCATGCGGGACTGTGGCCCATCTAGCCCAGGCTTTTATTTCAAATGTTTAGCACATGACCAGCCCAGTTTATTTTTTTCGTTTCTGAAAATGGCTAGCCCAGCTATTTTGTTTTTTTGCAAAATAACCAACGTAGGCCTACTTGCTTTTCTACGCCCTGCTGGGCCGGAAATCTTTCCAGACGAGGAGGGATGCATTTTGCCCAAAAATTGGGCTATAAGTAATAATAAATGGGCTGTAAAATGAAAAAAATATAGCAAACATGCAATTAGTTCCAAAATACTTTTTTCTTTCTAATTTTGATATTTTAAATTTCATTGTTTTTGTGCGGGTAAAATTTCATTGGATTTAGATTAAGGTATGTTTAGTTTTAAAATTGATTTGAATCTGGTTAGAAATTTCGGGCTGTATGCTGTTTAGGACAGATTTGGAGGCTGACTTGTGGGTCTACTAGGTTGACATGGACGAAAGGCTTTGTCAACTTAGTCCACAAATGATTCTGGCAACAGTGACCGTTGGATCTTAATCCAACGGCCGTGCTGCTTCTTCAAAATCTGATCTTCTTGCTCCAGCCGCCCAAACCAGCGCCGGTGGTACTGCCTGCTCCTGCCTCCTGTGGCCAGCCGTGCTGCCGCATAGGCCGCACCGCCCCACCCTACTCCATTGCTAGCCAGGCCATTCCTCTGCTAACCCACACCTCCTGCTATTTTCCGGCGATGGCAACCGGACAAGTAAACCCTCGTACTCCCCACCCCGTGGGAAACCACTGCCGAGTCTTCCCTGGCTCCGGTTCATTCCCTTCCTAGGCCTTGCCATCGTCCACCGCCCTGGTGCTCTCGGCGCGGCGTGGTCAACATGGTCAACGAATGACATCCATCGAACGTGGAATGTACGTCGAGAGGCTGACAGCTGGGTCCACGGCCGCACATAAGGAAATGCCTCCTTATTACGCACAAAATAACGATTCCTCCACCTGACATATGGGACCCACCGGAAGGGCCTCTGTATTTGACGAAAAAAATGTTCCCCTGCTGACAGGTCAGACCCACCAGCTATATCTTCACACGCAAGGAAGTGCTTCCTTATTACGCACAAAAAATGAATAATCCCCCTGCTAGCTGGGACCCACCATAGTGGGAGGCTAACTTGTGGGCCTACTAAGATGACGGGGATGGAGGGCTTTGTCAACTTAGTCAATACGAAGGATTCTAGCTCCAGTGACCGTACGATGTCCATCCAACGGCCATAGTGCTTCTTCAACCTCTGGTCTTCTTGCTCCAGCCGCCCAAACAAGCGTCGGCCGTGCCGCCGGCTCCTGCCTCCCATGTACGGCTGTGCTGCCACCGCTGGCCATGCCATCCCTATATATACTCACCCACACCTCCTGTTATTCTCCGGCGACGGCAGCCTCACACCGCAGCCGAAGCAGTCAACCCACGTACTCCCCTCCGCGGGGGCATCCACTGGCGCGTCTTCCCCGGCTCCGCATCATCCCCTTCCTAGGCCTCACCGTCGTCCACCGCCCTGGTGCTCTCGGCGCGGCATGGTCAATGTGGTCAACGAACGACTTCCATCAGAAGAGTACTGTACCTTGAGAGGCTGACAGCTGGGTCCACGGCCGCAAGAAGGAAGTGCCTCCTTATTACGCAGAAAATAATGATTCCTCCACCTGACAGCAGGGACCCACGGACGGGCCACCGTATTTCAAAAAACATTTCCCCCTGACTGCTGGGACCCACCAGCTACATCTTCGCACGCAAGGAAGTGCCTGACAGTTGGGACCCACCCGGTCGACGCGTATGTAGCGTTGTCATTCTGGTCGCGAACGTGTATGTATAGACGATCGGTCTATCTGCAGGCTGCAGCGATGAACCGTGGCCGTGTAAGGAAGGGCACGTGTCATAGTAGAGGCGCGCACGTAGCATGTACGTACATCGGCCAGGGTGCAAGAAAGTAAATACAGCCACGTACGTACATACGGGCGGGGTCTCGAACACCTACTCACACATACATACGGCCAGGGCTCGTGTACATGACTGGGTCGGAACAGAGAAACTACGTTGTCGTCGTGTTCAAGGGGAGGCAACGGAATGCGTCGTGTTCATCGAGAGGCAACAAAACACGTGTTGTTCATCGGGAGCCAACCAGCTTGGATGGAATAGCCGATGGAAACGAGGCCTGGCGTACCGTAGAACGGAGGAAACGACCTTGTGATGGACCGGCCACGGTCAAAACGGGATCCTGTTCATTGGGAGGGGTCTAGCGTACCGCAAAACGGAGGAAACAGACCTCCTACGGTCGAAACTTGGTCTTGTTGATTGGGAGGGGTGTGGCGTACCGCAAAACGGAGGAAACGGACTTGTGTTGGAGCGCTACGGTCGAAATAGGGGTCCTATTTCGGGAGAGGTGTGGCGTACCGCAAAATGGGACTCCACGGGATACTGTGCATCTCCACCATCGACTGCCTCCACGGCTACTGTTCATCCACCGTCGACCTCCTCCAGCCTCCACCTGCGACTGTTCATTCACGGGCTCCTGTTCATCCAGCCTCCACCGCGCGCTCCTCCACCGGCTACTGTTCAATCCGCCCTCTCCACGAGGTCATGTTCAACCACCCCTCCACGGGCTACTGTTCATCTAGCCCTCCACCGCCATCGCTCAACCAGCCCTCCACCACCATCGCTCAACCAGCCTCCACGGGGTCCTGTTCATCCAGCCCTCCACGGGGTCCTGTTCATCCACCGGCCCGATCGATCGGGACACTATTCATCCAGCGGCAACGGCCTCTACTACCACGGGTTCCTGTTCATCTAACCCCACCGAACTATTCATCAAACCCCCAACAACACTCACTTTGTTCATCCAGAGGCAGCATTGATCGGCTTGATTGGCGGCGAGAGCGGCGAATCACTCGGGTTCGATTAAAGAAGGGATCTATCGATCCCTCGGGTTCAGTAACGTGTAGCCTGCAGTGCAATCGCTCGTGTTCAGTTAGAGCCCAACGCCTCACTCGGGTTTAGTTAGAGCGCAACGCCTCGCACACACGTGCGTACGTACGAGAGTAACGCGCAACGCTCGGCCCCCGACCACTCACCGTAACCAGGAACTCCCCCGATATTTTCCTCGCCCTCGCTTCTACCACAGTTTTCTCTGTCATGGATGGCCCAAAGAATGTCCTGCAGCTGCGTCTCCGACCCGCCCAGGACGAAAAGCCCATTTTCTGTCATGATTTTTTTCATAGAAGTAGGAGCCCACCACATCTATGATGATACCGGGTTTTGTCACAATTACCGTCATAGAAGTGTCATAAGCATGACATAATTTTTTTTGTTCGGCCCAAAATGTCACGGATGTGTCTTTTTTTTGTAGTGCGATTTCGGTGCCGCTCCTCTTACGTGGAGGTCCCCGAATAGATCTCCACGCTTTCTCCTCGGGTCATTCTTCTCGAGCCACCTACGATTCCCCATGTACATGATTTTCCCGGACCGCCATCTTTCATTGACGTAAGCTGCTGAGGCGTTGTATCATCCATGCACCTCGTGCATCCGCAGTATCCGTGGCAGACCTGGCCTGAGGTGTACCCGTAACCAAGATAGTCGTGTACCGTCGTCATCAGCGTGACACTCATATGGAAATATTCTCCTTTGCCGGTGTCCCATGTCCATGGCGATGTTTTCCATAACGTGTCTAGCTCCTCTTGTAGAAGCCCCATATACAGGTTAATACTATTTCCCAGTTGTTTCGGCCCTTGAATCAGCAAGCTCATGTGTATGTACTTTGTCTTCATGCACTTCCATGGGGGGAGGTTGTACATCCATACAAACACGGGCCATGTGCTGTGGTTGGTGTTCTGGTTTCCAAACGGATTCATGCCATCGGTACTTGCAGCAAGCACAATGTTACTTGGATCTTCTGCAGCAAATCCATATACGGCGTTGAATGCTCTCCGCTGGCTACCATCTACGAGGTGCCTCAGCCTCGGATCATCTCCATCATCGGGATTTTTCATCTCCGCGTGCCAGCACATGAGCTTTGTCAGTTAGGATCTATGAAATACCGCTGCAGACGGGGAGTGATCGGAAAGTACCATACAACTTTCTGAGGAGCTTTCTTTCCTGCCTTCTTGTATCGAGAAGCATTGCACACTGGAAAGCTGGTTTTTACGTGTGACCCCCCTCCCCCCCCCCGATAAATGATGCAATCGTTGATGCATGCATGGTACCTAATGTGTGGCAAATCAAAAGGGCAAACAATTTTCTTGGCCTCCCCGACACTAGTAGGACACAGGTTCCCCGCGGGGAGAACTTTATTATGTAGAAACTTTAAATGCTCATCAAGGCTTTTGTCTGTCCATTTGTTTTTGGCCTTCGTCTTTATAAGTTCGAGCGTGAAACTCATGTGAGTCACCTCGGTTTCGCAACCGTCATACAATGGAGTCCTCGAGTCTACTTCAAGTTGCGCCAGCTTGGCCTCCTCTCTAGAAGCTGCTCTCTCGCTAGTCATACTCTTGCGTAGGAGGTCTCGAACATGAGGGTCCTGTACGACTGCACTTAGTAGCATCGAAGACTACGACATGACCGCCGCCTCTTCTCTGCCATGTCCGGACTCTTCTTCGCCGTGTCCGGAATCTTCTCCGCCGCCTTCGTCATTTCCGGACTCTTCCCAGCCGACATGTCCGGCGCCATTGTCTTCTTGTCGATCGGTCATCTCTTCGTCTAGCCCCATGTCATTATTCCCTGCCATGTGGACATCCTCATCATCATCTTCTTCTTCACTTATCCACTGAGTATAGCCATCCATGAAACCATTCATCAGCAGGTGCCCTTCAAAGTGCCACGATCAAAAGGGTCCAAAAGGACTCATTCCTTGCATCTTGCACACGGACATCTAATCCTAGTCCGATTATTTGCATACATGTCCATCACCGCGGATTGCATGTACCGCTCCACCTTCCATCCACTCACCTTGATGACCTACTGGACGGTATAACAAGAAAAAGGGTTATAAAATAAATAATGCATGCATCAAATTCATATATATATATATATATAATTTTGGCATGACCTTGCCTAAAAATAGGACATATTGAGTTTGCTAGAAATTCACCGAAACGGAAATAAATCGACATTTCGTCAAAACATAAGCAACTCGAGGGCATGTCACTACCACAAACCTCTCCATATATATATCCCAAACACACACATTCTCATTCACACACATATTCCCATTCTTAAAACATAAGCAACTCGGAGAGACTGAGAGCACGCGGTTAAATAGATGATGAGAGAGAACGATCGAGAGAGCACGTGTGGTTGGCTAAATAGCTAGCTAGATCTAGTTGTTGGGGAGGAGAGGTGAATCTAGCTAGCTAACTAATGGAGAGGGGTAATGGTGGAGGGGGCATTAATGGGGGAGAGAAGAGAGGTGTAGGAGAAAGAGAGAGGCCATTTATGGAGGGTGCCATAATGAGGAGAGAAGAGAGGTAGGAGGAAGAGAGAAGAAGAGCAACAACGGTGGAGAGTGGAGAGTGGAGAGGGGAAAGGAGGGGGAGGGGTGGAAAAGGTGGCACCAGCCGCAACTGGCAGTAGCGCTGCTGCTACATGTCTTAGTAGCGCTCTCTAGGAAAAGCGCTACTACTAAGTGGGGCCCATTAGCAGTAGCGATGATGTGAAAGCTAGCGCTGTTACTAAACCGTTAGTAGTAGCGCATTTTTGTGTACACTGCTACAACTCTGGCGACCGTCGGTGGCCTTGTCTGGTCCCACATAGTAGTAGCGTGTTTTTGCTTTCAAACGCTACTATTATAGGCTTACTAGTAGCGCTTGCCAGGAAGAGCGCTACTGCCGCCAAGCATTCTTGAAGATAGCAGAGATATTAGCACAGGTTACCTCATCCCGAGTTTCCAAATCGGTCCTTCCCTATAGAGAAAAATGGGAAAATTTCCTGTATTATAACCATTATGGAGGTAGAATGTATGGGACAAAGCAAAGTAATTGCCATGAATAACATTACTTACACATAACACCTGGACAAACACCTACAACTGGCATTTTCCTTCATCTTTAGTATAAATATTTCCAAGATGGCTAGATACGCACATAGGATTTAACAACATCAAATGCAATAGATGCTAAACTACGACTGACTGGTTGTGCTTCCTCCACAGGAATAGGCGTACTAACTGGTGGAGTTGGGGTTTGCCGTGGCAATACTGGCCCTTTGGGCACTGGAGCTGCCTTACTAGCTACTCTTGTTTGGGAGCTCTGTGGTGGAGATGTGTTGTGTCTATAGGAACTGGGTTACTATCTGCTGGGGTTGGGGTTAGATTGCGTGAAGCTGGTTCTCTGACCATCGCAGTAGGGGTACAATCTGCGAGAGTATGGGTTATGCGTGGTAGGGCCGGTTCTCGTGCATGTACAACCGGGGTGCTATCTCCACCAAGAGGTAGCACTGTTTTATTTGAAGACCGTGTTTTTACTCTGCTAGATACTGGCATCACCCGCTACAATTCAAATGGCTGATAAACAGGAAACATAGTTGAATGTACAAACATTGTATGAGAGACATATGCAATAGATTGTGTGGAAAAAAGAGGGCATGAAATAGTTGACATGTATATTGTTTAACTAAAACGAATGGCATGACATAATTTCACATATATGATGTCTATCTAAACTGGATAGCATAGCATAACATAATTCAAAGATATGATGAATAACTAAATAGGACCGCATGACATAATTCACATATATGTTATCTAAGTTGTCGGTGTACGAAAGTAGGGGTCCTTTTTCTACCCCTTTACTTGTGTGCAGGCAGTCGCAGCCACACGCCTGCGGCCGCCCTTGGCAGGATAGAAGAGGAAGCAAAGACACAAGACTACCAGAGCAATGCCAAGACAGAGGCACGAGGAGGGAAGGGACAAGGTGGGCTCTCCCCGGCAGGAGCCTTGCCGGGGCAACTTGCCCAACACCAGCAGAGCCGCCACCCTTGAGCCTAAGAGTTCCGACACCATCGACAACATTGGAACCAAGGTTCGGGAGGCGCCTGCATTGTGGCATGCAGATCTTTGTAAAGACCAAGAACGTACAAGACTAGATGAGAACCAGAAGACGGAAACCCCGACAAGATCCTTGCCGGGGACGCTCACAAGACACCCGGCAAGAAGCTCGCGAGGGACACCCGCAAGACCCCGGCAAGGCCCTTGCCTGGGCCTCGGCAAGACCCTTGCCGGAGACATCTGCGGGGCCGCAGCTAGGCTCCCACCTGCCAAGGCTCCACCGCCGTTCCAACACAGAAGTCAACCCGCCAACAAGGCAGCCACCTGCATGGCGACGTGCAGCTTCCAGGCCAACTCAGCAAGCACCTGCGTGGTGGCATGCAGATCTTCGTGAAGACTTTGCCACCGCACCAACTCAGCAGCCAGCCAGCGTGGCGCTGCAAGCCTAGTCAGCCTGGACGCGCGTCGGAGCGAGGAGAAGCGGCGACAGATGGGATGAGCTTCCTTGCCGTCTCCGATAAAGTGAGAGAGCACGTCGGCAGTGCATTAAGTGCGTTTGTCCTATGGTGCCAGGGATTAGACTTGTATACAGTACAAACTTTCCACCTCTTGTGTGCCACTGTAGCGACCCCTTTTGGCTATAAAAGGAGGCCCGAGGCATACTGGAGGAGGATTCGGACTTTTTGGACCCTACACGCTTTGTAGCTAGTCCAAGAACACCAGATAAACACAAACCAGCAGGAGTAGGGTATTATGCATCACTTGGGGCCCAAACCTGGATAAATTCCCCGTGTTGATCTTCTAAACCCGCTCTTTCCACAGCCCTGCGCCCGCCAACCGTAGAAGGGATCCCCCATGATCCCATCGGTTTTGTTTTCACCGACATCTTTGGTGCGCCAGGTACGGGTGCAGGCCATGAAAATCCGCTAAGGAAGTTAGCGCATCGACTTCATCATCACCATGGCCCCCATGAAGAAGGGGATCACAGCGATCGGGTCGACCGGAGCCAGCCCGTTCGCGCCAGCGCGGGCACGCGACCGGGTGGCCATGGATGGTGCCGAAGATGTGGCCCCCGAGCATCCACGATATTCTGGCAATCAGAGCCAGGCAAGCGGCGTCGTTCGGGTCCGAGACGATGAGCCGCGCGCCGCTGTGTCTGGGGGCGGGGCCATGCTGCCCACGGGCGGCGCGACAACCTATACGGCGCCCCAGCTGGCACCCGCGCCACGGCCTTCCTAGGACGCGCGCGATGAGCAACACCGCGACACCGGAGCTCCCGGGCACCATCGTGGGAAGAGCTCTGTGCGCCACCCTCAGGACGTACCAGGCCGGCGTGCGCAACCGGATGCCGGCGGAAGCGGCGTGCTACCGCGGGACCGCGACAAAGCTCCTTCTAACTTGGTTAGAAGTCGGAGCGCGTCACGGTCCACGCAGCTCTCGCCGCCGCCCACGCCAGCAGAAGCGATGGCGCGCGTGCAACTGCTCCTCGACTTCCCCCTAATGGGGAGAAGCTCGATGAGTGGAGGGCCACCATCTGAAGCCTTATCAGCTTCGCCAACAAAGACGAGCCGCTCCCAGCGGCACCCTCATGTCGGCGTTCTGTCGAGCCGGTACATGCCGACGGTGGGAGGACCAGAGACGCTGCGACCACGGTGCACTCTCCTCCCCCACGGCCGCAACAGCAGCCACCGGCTCGTCGGGCCGACACCTGTGACAACGCTTCCACAGCGTCGTCCCACCCGCGAACCCGCTGCGACCAACATCGAGTTCTTCGAGAGCGAGCTCAGAAAGACGCTCAGACTACCATCGAGCAACGGCGTGAGGCGCGCCATCAGTCGGATCGGCGTGCAGGGCCTGCTATGGACCACCCAGTGCCAGGGGCTTTGGCGACCTGCCTTACGAGGTGGGTTGTCTGGCCTTTACCCGAGAGCTGCGGCAGTTCCAGTGGCCCTCCCACCGCACGTTCAAGCCTGATGTTGGGGAAAAGTACAATGGCAAGACTCACCCGTCGGAGTTCCTCAACATCTACACCATCACGATGCAAGCAGCCGGGACTCGCCACAACAAGGTGCTCGCCAACTACTTTCTGTTGGCACTTAAGCCCAACATCATCTCGTGGTTGATGCACCTGCCAGTGGATTCCATCTCTTCCTGGCCGGATTTGTGCCACGAGTTTGTTGGCGCCTTTACCGGAGGCCACCAAGCTCCTGGCCAGGCAAATGACTTGCATGTCATCCCCCAGAAGGATGGCGAGTCCCTGCGTAAGTACATACAAAGATTCAGCCGTGTGCAGTACACCATCCCAGATGTTCATCCCGCCGCTGTCATCAGTACATTCCATCAGAACGTACGCAACCGTAAGATGCGTGAAGAGCTGGCAATGAACAAGGTCAAGGATGTAGCCGATCTTTATGTTCTGGCTGATAGATGTGCTCGGGCTGAGGAAGGAAGGAAATACCCTGGCGAGGACACCGGCGCGGAAACCGACTCCATGGACGAAAATGTCGCCGCCCCGACGAAGAAGGGTCGGTGCCGCAACAGGATGCATAAGGGCAAGACTGCGCTTGCCGTTGAGGGATCCGGTGACCCCGGCGCCGCCAAGAAGGCCAAGGCTGACGACCCGGGCAAGGAGGTTGCCGGGTGCGCCGCCTGTCGGGCCTTGGCGGACACCGACAAGCCAATATGTACTAACAAGCAGTACTGCAAGATCCACCGCACCAAGGGCCATGACCTCTAGAACTGCCGACAGGTTGAGCTGCTTGCTGAGAAGCAGAAAGCTGAATATGAAAGGCGGGACAAGGAGAAGGGTCAGGATGGTGCTGAGGGGTCCAGCAAGAAGCGTGGCGGCCAAGGAGGTCATCGCAGCAAAGATAATCAGCAAGAGAGGCCCGCTCGGGGCCGCGACAAGAAGGAGGAAGTTGATGATCATGACGAGGACGACGATTCCGGCGAGTACGAGTTCCAGAAAGCTACAGAGGCCATGTGCGTCGATGGTGGCACCTCGTTGCACACCTCTCACTACCAACTAAAACAGTGGGCACGAGAGGTCACTGCTGTTGGGAAACGTAGTAATTTCAAAAATTTCCTACGATCACGCAAGACCATGGTGATGGCATAGCAACGAGAGGGGAGAGTGTCCGCCCACGCACCCTCGAGACCGAAAGCGAAGCGTTATAACAACGTGGTTGATGTAGTCATCGTCTTCACGATCCGACCGATCCAAGCACCGAACGTCACGGCACCTCCGAGTTACGCACACGCTCAGCTCGATGACGATCCCGGACCGATCCAAAGAAAGTGTCGGGATGAGTTCCACAAGACGACGGCGTGGTGACGATGTTGATGCTCCACCGATGCAGGGCTTCGCCTAAGCTCTGCGAGGATATGACTTTCTCCGGCGCAGGCTTCGCCTAAGCTCGCGACAATATGACCGAAGTGGAATATGGTGGAAGGGGCACCGACACGGCTAAGGAAAGATCCGTAGATCAACTTGTGTGTTATGGGGTGCCCCCCCTGTGATATAAAGGAGCCAAGGGGAGGTGGCGGCCCAAGGGGGGGCGCGCAAGGAGTCCTACTCCTCCGGGAGTAGGATTCCCTCCAATCCTAGTTGGATTAGGACCTGGGGGGAAAGAGAGAGGGGGCGGCCCACCTTTCCTAGTCCTAATAGGACTAGGGAAGGGGGGCGCGCCACCTAGGGCTGCCCTTCTCCTTTCCTCCAAGGCCCACTATAGGCCCATGTAGTCCCCGGGGTTCGGTAACCTCCGGTACTCCAGTAATTTCGATTTCACTCGGAACCTTCCGATGTCCAAATGTAGGCTTCCAATATATCAATCTTTATGTCTCGACCATTTCGAGACTCCTCGTCATGTCCGTGATCACATCCGGGACTCGAACAACCTTCGTGCATCAATACTTATAAACTCATAATGAACTGTCATCGAAGCGTTAGCGTGCGGACCCTACGGGTTCGAGAACTATGTAGACATGACCTAGAACCATTCTCGGTCAATAATCAATAGCGGAACCTGGATGCCCATATTGATTCCTACATATTCTACGAAGATCTTTATCGGTCAAACCGCATAACGACATACGTTGTTCCTTTGTCATCGGTATGTTACTTACCCGAGATTCGATCGTCGGTATCCAATACCTAGTTCAATCTCGTTATCGTAAGTCTCTTTACTCGTTCGTAATACATCATCTCACAACTAACTCATTAGTTGTAATGCTTGCAAGGCTTAAGTGATGTGTATTACCGAGAAGGCCTAGAGATACCTCTCCGACAATCGGAGTGACAAAACCTAATCTCGAATACGCCAACCCAACAAGTACCTTTGGAGGCACCTGTAGTACTCCTTTATAATCACCCGATTCACGTTGTGACGTTTGGTAGTACCAAAGTGTTCCTCCGTAAACGGAGTTGCATAATCTCATAGTTATAGGAACATGTATGGGTCATGAAGAAAGCATTAACATACTAAACGATCAAGTGTTAAGCTAACGGAATGGGTCATGTCAATCAGATCATTCAACTAATGATGTGACCTTGTTAATCAAATAACAACTCCTTGTTCATGGTTAGGAAACATAACCATCTTTGATTAACAAGCTAGTCAAGTAGAGGCATACTAGTGACATACTGTTTGTCTATATATTCACACATGTATTATGTTTCCGGTTAATACAATTCTAGCATGAATAATAAACATTTATCATGATATAAGGAAATAAATAATAACTTTTATTATTGCCTCTAGGGCATATTTCCTTGATCTCCCACTTGCACTAGAGTCAATAATCTAGATTACAAAGTAATGATCCTAACACCCATGGAGTCTTGGTGCTGATCATGTTTTGCTCGTGGAAGAGGCTTAGTCAACGGGTCTACAACATTCAGATCCGTATGTATTTTGCATATCTCTATGTCTCCCACTTGGACTTGGTCCCGAATGGAATTGAAGCGTCTCTTGATATGCTTGGTCCTCTTGTGAAATCTGGATTCCTTTGCCAAGGCAATTGCACCAAGATTGTCACAGAAGATCTTCATCGGTCCCGATGCACTAGGTATGACACCTAGATCGAAATGAACTCTTTCATCCAGACTCCTTCATTTGCTGCTTCAAGCAGCTATGTACTCCGCTTCACATGTAGATCCCGCCACGACGCTTTGTTTAGAACTGCACCAACCGACAGCTCCACCGCTTAATAAAAACACGATCCGGTTTGCGATTTAGAATCGTCCGGATCAGTGTCAAAGCTTGCATCGACGTAACCATTTACGACTAGCTCTTTGTCACCTCCATATCGAGAAACATATCCTTAGTCCTTTTCGTATTTCAGGATGTTCTTGACCGCTGTCCGATGATCCATTCTGGATTACTTTGGTACCTTCTGTCAAGCTTACAGCTAAGCATACGTCGGTCGGTACACAGCATTGCATACATGATAGAGCCTATGGCTGAAGCATAGGAACATCTTTCATTTTCTCTCTATCTTCTGCGTGGTCGGGCATTGAGTCGACTCAATCTTACACCTTGTAACACAGGTAAAAACCTTTCTTTGCTCGATCCATTTTGAACTTTTTCAAAACTTTATCAAGGTATGTGCTTTGTGAAAGTCCAATTAAGCGTCTTGATCTATCTCTATAGATCTTGATGCCCAATATGTAAGCAGCTTCACCGAGGTCTTTTATTCAAATATCCTTTTATGCTATCCAGAAATTCTATATCATTTCCAATCAATAATATGTCGTCCACATATAATATTAGAAATGCTATAGAGCTCCCACTCACTTTCTTGTAAATACAGGCTTCTCCAAAAGTCTGTACAAACCCATATGCTTTGATCACACTATCAAAGCGTTTATTCCAACTCCGAGAGGCTTGCACCAGACCATAAATTGATCGTTGGAGCTTGCACACTTTGTTAGCACCCTTTGGATCGACAAAACCTTCTGGTTGCATCATATACAACTCTTCTTCTAGAAATCCATTCAAGAATGCAGTTTTTACATCCATTTGCCAAATTTCATAATCATAAAATGCGGCAATTGCTAACATGATTCGGACAGACTTAAGCATCGCTACGGGTGAGAAAGTCTCATCGTAGTCAACCCCTTGAACTTGTCGAAAACCTTTCGCAACAAGTCGAGCTTTGTAGACAGTTACATTACCATCGGCGTCGGTCTTCTTCTTAAAGATCCATTTATTTTCAATGGCTTGCCGATCATCGGGCAAGTCAACCAAAGTCCATACTTTGTTCTCATACATGGATCCCATCTCAGATTTCATGGCTTCCAGCCATTTTGCGAATCTGGGCTCACCATCGCTTCTTCATAGTTCGTAGGTTCGCCATGGTCAAGTAACATGACTTCCGTAATAAGATTACCGTACCACTCAGTGCGTATTTCACTCTAGTTGACCCACGAGGTTCAGTAGTAACTTGATTTGAAGCTTCATGATCATCATCATTAGTTTCCTCACTAATTGGTGTAGTTGTCACAGAACCATTTCTTGTGATGAACTACTTTCCAATAAGGGAGTAGATACTGATTATCTCATCAAGTTCTACTTTCCTCCCACTCACTTCTTTCGAGAGAAACTCCTTCTCTAGAAAGGATCCGAATTTAGCAACGAAAATCTTGCCTTCAGATCTGTGATAGAAGGTGTACCCAACAGATCTCCTTTGGGTATCCTATGAAGACACATTTTCCGATTTGGGTTCGAGCTTATCCGGTTGAAGTTTCTTTACATAAGCATCGCAGCCCCAAACTTTAAGAAATGACAACTTTGGTTTCTTGCCAAACCACAGTTCATAAGGCGTCGTCTCAACGGATTTTGACGGTGTCCTATTTAACATGAATGCGCCGTCTCTAAAGCATAACCCCAAAACGATAGCGGTAAATCGAAATAGACATCATAGATCGCACCATATCTAGTAAAGTACGACACGACGTTCGGACACACCATTTCTCTCGTGGTGTTCGGGTGGCGTGAGTTGCTAAACTATTCCACATTGTTTCAAATGTAAACCAAACTCGTAACTCAAATATTCTCCTCCACGATCAGATCGTAGAAACTTTATTTTCTTGTTACGATGATTTTCCACTTCACTCTGAAATTCTTTGAACTTTTCAAATGTTTCAGATTTGTGTTTCATTAAGTAGATATACCCATATCTGCTCAAATCATCTGTGAAGGTGAGAAAATAACGATACCGCGGCGTGCCTCAACATTCATTGGACCACAAACATCGGTATGTATGATTTCCAACAAATCAGTTGCTCGCTCCATAGTTCGGAGAACGGCGTTTTGGTCATCTTGCCCATGAGGCACGGTTCGCAAGTACCAAGTGATTCATAATCAAGTGATTCCGAAGCCCATCAAGATGGAGTTTCTTCATGCGTTTTACACCGATATGACCTAAACGGCGGTGCCACAAATAAGTTGCACTATCATTATCAACTCTGCATCTTTTGGCTTCAACATTATGAATATGTGTATCACTCTCGTCGAGATTCAACAAGAATAGACCATTCTTCAAGGGTGCATGACCATAAAAGATATTACTCATATAAATAGAACAACCATTATTCTCTGATTTAAATGAATAACCGTCTCGCATTAAACAAGATCCAGATATAATGTTCATGCTCAACGCGGCACCAAATAACAATTATTTAGGTCTAAAACTAATCCCGAAGGTAGATGTAGAGGTAGCGTGCCGACCGCGATCACATCGACTTTGGAACCATTTCAACGCGATCGTCACCTCGTCCTTAGCCAATCTTCGCAATCCGTAGTTCCTGCTTTGAGTTGCAAATATTAGCAGAACCAGTATCAAATACCGTGTACTCTGCGAGTATTAGTAAGGTACACATCAATAACATGTATATCACATATACCTTTGATCACCTTGCCATCCTTCTTATCCGCCAAATACTTGGGGCAGTTCCGCTTCCGGTGTCGGTTTGCTTGCAAGAAAACACTCGATTTCAGGCTTAGGTCCAGACTTGGGTTTCTTCTCTGAGCAGCAACTTGCTTGCTGTTCTTTTGAAGTTTCCTTCTTCTTCCCTTTGCCCTTTTCTTGAAACTAGTGGTCTTGTTGACCATCAACACTTGATGCTCTTTCTTGATTTCTACTTCATGCTTTTAGCATCGCGAAGAGCTCAGAATTGTCTTAGTCATCCCTTGCATATTATAGTTCATCACGAAGCTCTTGTAGCTTGGTGGCGTGATTGGAGAATTCATCAATGACACTATCATCCGGAAGATTAACTCCCAGCTGAATTAAGTGATTGTTATACCCGGACATTTTGAGTATGTGTTCACCGACGTAACTATTCTCCTCCATCTTGCAGCTATAGAACTTATTGGAGACTTCATATCTCTCAATCCGGGCATTTGCTTGAAATATTAACTTCAACTCTGGAACATCTCATATGCTCCATGACGTTCAAAACGTCGTTGAAGACCCGGTTCTAAGCCGTAAAGCATGGCACACTGAACTATTGAGTAGTCATCAGCTACTGCTTTGCGGACGTTCATAACTTCGGCTCGGCATCTCGCAGCAGTTCTGTCACCCAGCGGTGCTTCCAGGCGTAATTTTTACGTGCAGCAATGAGGATAATCCTCAAATTACGGACCCAGTCCGTAATTGCTACCATCATCTTTCAACTTTGCTTTCTCAAGGAACGCATTAAAATTCAACGGAACAACAAGACGAGCCATCTATCTACAATAAACATAGACAAGCAAAATACTATCGGTACTAAGTTCATGATAAATTTAAGTTTAATTAATCATATTAAAAAACCTCCCACTTAGACAGACATCTCTTTAGTCATCTAAGTGATTACGTGATCCAAATCAACTAAACCATGTCCGATCATCACGTGAGATGGAGTAGTTTCAATGGTGAACATCACTATGTTGATCATATCTACTATATGATTCACGCTCGACCTTCGGTCTCGTGTTCCGAGGCCATATCTGTTATATGCTAGGCTCGTCAAGTTTAACTGAGTATTCACCGTGCGCAACTGCTTTGCACCCGTTGTATTTGAGCGTAGAGCCTATCACACCCGATCATCACGTGGTGTCTCAAAGACGAAGAACTTTCGCAGCGGTGCATACTCGGGAGAACACTTCTTGATAATTTTAGTGAGAGATCATCTTATAATGCTACCGTCAATCAAAGCAAGATAAGATGCATAAAGGATAAACATCACATGCAATCAATATAAGTGATATGATATGGTCATCATCATCTTGTGCTTGTGATCTCCATCGCCAAGCACCGTCATGATCATCATCGTCACCGCGCGACACCTTGATCTCCATCGTAGCATCGTTGTCGTCTCGCCAACTATTGCTTCTACGACTATCGCTACTCCTTAGTGATAAAGTAAAGCAATTACATGGCGTTGCAATTCATACAATAAGCGACAACCATATGGCTCCTGCCGATTGCCGATAACTCGGTTACAAAACATGATCATATCATACAATAAAATATAGCATCACGTCTTGACCATATCACATCACAACATGCCCTGCAAAAACAAGTTAGGCGTCCTCTACTTTGTTGTTGCAAGTTTTACGTGGCTGCTACGGGCTGAGCAAGAACCGTTCTTACCTACGCATCAAAACCACAACGATATTTCGTCAAATAGACTCCGTTTAACCTTCTCAAGGACCGGGCGTAGCCACACTCGATTCAACTAAAGTGAGAGAGCAGACACCCGCCGGTCACCTTTAAGCAACGAGTGCTCGGGCGGTGAAACCAGTCTCGCGTAAGCGTCACGCGTAATGTCGGTCCGCGCGCTTCATCTCACAATACCGCTGAACCAAAGTATGACATGCTGGTAGGCAGTATGACTTGTATCGTCCACAACTCACTTGTGTTCTACTCGTGCACATGACATCAACGATAAAACCAGGCTCGGATGCCATTGTTGGGAAGCGTAGTAATTTCAAAAATTTCCTACGATCACGCAAGACCATGGTGATGGCATAGCAACGAGAGGGAGAGTGTCCGCCCACGTACCCTCGTGAGACCGAAAGCGAAGCGTTATAACAACGCGGTTGATGTAGTCGACGTCTTCACGATCCGACCGATCCAAGCACCGAGCGTCACGGCACCTCCGAGTTACGCACACGTTCAGCTCGATGGCGATCCCGGACCGATCCAGCAAAGTGTCGGGATGAGTTCCGTCAAGACGACGGCGTGGTGGCGATGTTGATGCTCCACCGACGCGGGGCTTCGCCTAAGCTCTGCGGACGATATGACTTTCTCCGGCGCAGGCTTCGCCTAAGCTCATGACGATATGACCGAAGTGGAATATGGTGGAAGGGGCACCGACACGGCTAAGGAAAGATCCGTAGATCAACTTGTGTGTTATGGGGTGCCCCTGCCCCGTATATAAAGGAGCCAAGGGGAGGTGGCGGCCCAAGGGGGCGCGCAAGGAGTCCTACTCCTCCGGGAGTAGGATTCCCTCTCAATCCTAGTTGGATTAGGACTCGGGAGGGGAAAGAGAGAGGGGCGGCCCACCTTTCCTAGTCCTAATAGGACTAGGGGAAGGGGGGGGGGGGCGCGGCCACCTAGGGCTGCCCCTTCTCCTTTCCTCCAAGGCCCACTATAGGCCCATGTAGTCCCCGGGGGGTTCCGGTAACCTCCCGGTACTCCGGTAAATTCCCGATTTCACTCGGAACCTTTCCGATGTCCAAATGTAGGCTTCCAATATATCAATCTTTATGTCTCGACCATTTCGAGACTCCTCGTCATGTCCGTGATCACATCCGGGACTCCGAACAACCTTCGGTGCATCAATACTTATAAACTCATAATGAACTGTCATCGAAACGTTAAGCGTGCGGACCCTACGGGTTCGAGAACTATGTAGACATGACCTAGAACCATTCTCGGTCAATAATCAATAGCGGAACCTGGATGCCCATATTGATTCCTACATATTCTACGAAGATCTTTATCGGTCAAACCGCATAACGACATACGTTGTTCCCTTTGTCATCGGTATGTTACTTACCCGAGATTCGATCGTCGGTATCCAATACCTAGTTCAACCTCGTTACCGGTAAGTCTCTTTACTCGTTCCGTAATACATCATCTCACAACTAACTCATTAGTTGTAATGCTTGCAAGGCTTAAGTGATGTGTATTACCGAGAAGGCCTAGAGATACCTCTCCGACAATCGGAGTGACAAAACCTAATCTCGAAATACGCCAACCCAACAAGTACCTTTGGAGACACCTGTAGTACTCCTTTATAATCACCCGATTCGTTGTGACGTTTGGTAGTACCAAAGTGTTCCTCCGTAAGCGGAGTTGCATAATCTCATAGTTATAGGAACATGTATGGGTCATGAAGAAAGCATTAACATACTAAGCGATCAAGTGTTAAGCTAACGGAATGGGTCATGTCAATCAGATCATTCAACTAATGATGTGACCTTGTTAATCAAATAACAACTCCTTGTTCATGGTTAGGAAACATAACCATCTTTGATTAACAAGCTAGTCAAGTAGAGGCATACTAGTGACATACTGTTTGTCTATATATTCACACATGTATTATGTTTCCGGTTAATACAATTCTAGCATGAATAATAAACATTTATCATGATATAAGGAAATAAATAATAACTTTTATTATTGCCTCTAGGGCATATTTCCTTCAACTGCGGTGGAGCCATCATTCGATGCCCAGAAGCCACTGAAGTGGTCCCGCACGCCCATCATTTTTGACACCAAGGATCACCCTGATCACACAACTGCGGTTGGGTGTTTGCCGTTGTTGGTTTCACCAACAATATGCAACCTCAAGGTGACGAAAGTTCTAGTTGACGGTGGGCCGGTTTGAACTTGATCTCGCCCGCTATGATCAAGAGGCTACAGATTCCTGATCGAGATCTCGAGGAGATGGGCACGTTTCAAGGGGTCAACCCGGGAAGGAGCCAGCCAAAAGGCAAAATCACGACGCCCGTTACATTTGGGGGCGAGCTAAACTATAGGGCGGAGAAAATAGTTTTTGATGTCGCTGAGATCCCCTTGCCGTACAACGGGATCATTGGCCGCCCAGCGCTGGCCTAGTTCATGGCGGCGTCACACTATGCCTACAACACATTGAAGATGCCAGGGCCGCCGACCATCATCACCGTCCCCTCTGACAAGAAAGACGCGTTCATCTGCGCTGGCCAACTCTACCGAGAGGCAGTTGCAGCAACTGCCCGCAAGACCTCTTCCGGCGAGACCTCTTCCGGCTAGACCTCTCGCACCTACTCCGGCAAGTGCGCCTCTTCGAAGTGCTGCGCTCCCGTTGAGGACGTGCCAGAGAGCTCCACCAGAAAGAGCAAGAAGTCCAAGGCTGCACCACCAAAAACCAAGAAGGTGTCCGTCAAGGAGGACGGCACAGGCGGGGCTTTCACTATAAGCTCCACCCTCGATAGCAAATAGAAAAACGCGCTCGTCGCCTCCCTGCGGGAAATGTCGATGTGTTTGCATGGCAAGCATCCAACATCCCCGACCTTCCCAGGGAGGTGATTGAGCAACATCTTGCTGTCTTTCCTCATGCGCAGCCCGTCAAGCAGAAGGTCAGGAAGCAAGCTTTGGAGCGACAAGAGTTCATTATCGAGGAGTTCAGGAAGTTAGAGGCGACAGGCCTGGTTAGAGGAGTGCTCCACCCTACGTGGTTGGCCAATCCAGTAGTTGTGCATAAGTCAAATGGGAAATGGAGGCTGTGTATTGACTACACAGATATCAATAAAGCATGTCCAAAGGATCCTTTCCCTCTGCCACGCATCGACCAGATTGTGGACTCCACTGCCGGGTGTGACCTACTATCATTCCTCGATGCTTATTCAGGATACCACCAGATCTTCATGATGAAGGAAGACGAAGAAAAACCACGTTCATCACCCCATGTGGTACGTACTATTTTGTACGAATGTCTTTCGGGTTGAAGAGAGCTGGTTCAACGTTTGCCCGAGCAGTCCAGATTGGTTTTGAGCCCCAGCTACATAGAAATATGGAAGCTTATATGGACGACATAGTGGTCAAAACCAAGGACAGGGCCACGCTCGTGCAAAATTTAGAAGAAACATTTGCAAATCTGGCCGGTGTCCCCTCAATCAAGCTCAACCTAGAGAAGTGTGTGTTCGGTGTCCCCTCCGGCAAACTTCTTGGGTTCTACCGACATAAGTAATCCCATATGTGTCGTTTCCACCGACATAAGTAATCAGGATGGCGTGATTTAGTTCACATATGTGATTTATATGCTAAACAGAGGGCATTCGATATGATGTCTAAACTAAGAACATGGTGTTGAATATTGTGTATATGATGTCTAAACTATGCAACGCAAGACACCATATGCATGATATGAGCAGTATAACCGTGCCAAGTTAGAGCATACACCTCGGTGGGGAAATAGGACTGGTCATCTGTCTCTGAATCCATCCCTGAGGAGCTATCAAGACCCAACAAGAGATCTGCTTTGACAAGTAGCACTGTTTGCTCTGAAGGCCTTGTTTTCACTCCAGATTTTTCCATCTCCCACCCAAATGGTTGATTCACGGGATGAGTAGTTTAATGTACAAACATTGTCGACAAATGGAAATGTAATGAAGAAAAGGATGGGAAAGATATCATTCAAATATATGATGCCTGGTTAAACAGGATGACATTGCACATTTCACATATATTATGGCTGGCTAAAAGACATGAGACGGCATAATTCCCATATATGATATAGAAACTAAATAGGTGGCATTATAAAACATGTCTAAACTAAGCAGATGACATATATGATGTCAAAAGTAGGCACTACAAGGCAACATATGCATGATATGACTAACATCATCATGCCAAGGTAGAGCAAACACCGTGGGCGGTAAATAGGAGTTTTCAGCTGCGTCTGAATCCACCTCAAAACAGATATCTTCCTCTGGATTACAATCTGGAGAAGGGGGGAGGATTTGGCATTGAACCCACCATGGAGCAATGTCTGCATGACATTGTATTGCTGCACAAAACTCTTCTTTTTTTCTCTACATGTTTAGCATGACTGTGTACAATATCTGACATGCATACGAAAAAAATATGGTGAGATTATGTAAGGAGAGCATGGAGAAATCTAGAGTGATAGTAACAACCAGTGGATGGATCCAAAAATAATGATAGCAGGCTGATGATTGCTTTAATTTAATAAAAGGACAGATGATGATTGCTTTACTATTTGTTTCCCACCCAAGATGAACAACATAGGCATACCCTAGGTGAACCAGATATTAGACAGTGATACTATTCATTGCTGCCTCGATATGTGCCCCACAACTAATTTAGAACTCAAGTTTGAACATTAATTTGGACCTGACTTGGAGTCTAAGAGGTGAACAGGACGATAAAGTAGCAGGTAATTTTAAGAAATGCATAACATAAGCATAAACAAAAGAGTGCTACCTCTCTTGTGGACCCATGTACTCCTCAGGTTCATCTGCTGAGTCGATGATGGTGATGCGGTTGCGGTGGGTGCCAGCGGCAGAAAAGGAGATCTGAGGCGTCGAAAGACGGTCAGGAGTCGTGATGTCTGGTTTGGTGGATGCTTCTGTTGATGGAGCAGCTCAGGTGAGGTGGACGATGTCGCGGCAGGAGCAGGACAAACCACACAAAGTTACCTTCGACACCTACCTCTAACTGAAGTAATTCTGTAAGGGCTCATTTGGCTTGCATGACTCTAAAAACGGAGGGATAGGAAAAACACGGGAATAGGATAGGAATGCACATGGTAAACAGAGCATTTGTAAACACATGATTTCTGTCAACTTGGGTGTTTGGTTCACAGGAATTGGAAGAGCAGAGGAATGCAAAGAAACATGGCCAAAATAAAGTGAAACCATATGAAAGCGCGTACAGTTAGAATGTTATTCTGCCACTAATGCACTTGGTCTTGTTTTCAAGCATAGGATTTTGAAACATAGGTCCAGGTGGATGTTTTGCCCATTCATTCAACAAAATGCATGAATAATTGAAGAGTAGAGTGCCATAGAAAAATTTCCTATTGCTATGTTTTTTCGTTAAACCAAAATAGCTCTAATGGATCGACATGAATGTAGAGTAATAAGTGATGCAACAAGTGTACAACCTCTTTACCGTAGCCGTGTCGACCTCAACATCATTGGGTCCATCGCTGAAGAAGTTGAGGCAGAGGTGGTTGTCGGAGGAGTGGAGGAAGATCTGAGGAATCTGTAGACGGCGTCCAAGGCACTGATCTGTTGTGATGGATCGTTCTGTCGTTGGAGCAGCTCCGGTGAGCCGCAAGACGTCAAGGCTGAAGCAGCACAGGACAGACATCGTTAATCTCAAGTGGGATTCTAATAGCGTCTCTAATAGATGATGTAAAATAGATGTAAAATTTATATGACCAAAAAACCACCTGACTACAACAGATGAGGAAAAAACTGTTGAATCTGAACTTAACTATCGAAACTGAAATTTACTATGGAATCTGAATGTTACTGTCGAAACTGAACGCAATGGTAGCAGAGAGGAACTTGACATGTGGTTTAGGGAGGGCCTGCAGTTCATCTTCAACCTGCACCCCCCTGAGCCGCTATCCACCACCGGCCGAACCGCCGGCCCCCGTGCCGCCTAGCCGCCTCACCGTCCCGAAACAACTCCCCACCGCCGGTCCGCCGCCACCCAGGCCAGCCCTCTAGCTGCCCCCCCCCCCGCGCGCCGAGCTTTTTCTCCGGCGATCCCCACGCCACCGCCCCACCACCGCGCCCCCACCTTCGACGACCACCGCCCCCACCCTGAACCCTAAGATAGATAGTGGGGTACCTCTCCAGTGAGCCCCCCTCCGCGATGAGGGTGGTTCTTCCTTAACTCCGTGAGCCCCCACCCCAAAATCGGTGACCCAAAAGTCGATTCAGTCGACTGAAGTGTAGCTAAATCAGAGCAGAGCAGCAGCACAAGAGAGGGGGAGAGTAGCAGCAACAGCGCGAGCGAGAGCCGGAGCAGCAGCAGTAGCGCGAACGAGCGAGCGAGAGCCGGAGCAGCAGCAGCAGATCCGGCTAGAATGGACGCCACCGCCGAAGGGGCCTCGCACTGGGGGAGAGCCGCCATGGAGAAGTCGCCCGCGGCGCCGGCTTCGAGGACGCCGCTCCATGGGGGTGTGGGATGGAGCACCGTCGGCGCCAGGAGGTCAAGTTAAGGAGAAGGTGCGATGTGATGAGTGTACAACCTCTTTGGTGGCGCCGAGTAGGCCTCGACTTCGTCTGAGTAGTCAGTGAGGATGTTGCAGTTCTGGTGGAGCAGTTTAAGGCGGCGCTACGGGATGGAGCAGCCGCGATAGACGAGGGATCGTCAGAGCAGCTCCTTGGAGGTGGAGGACGGGGCGGCCGAACCGGCAGGATGATGAGATGGACGACGAATCCTCATCCGGGGAGGTGGATGAGGGACGTCGAGGTGTTGCGGTGGATGATGTCTTCGGGGAATAGGCTCCGGTTGGGCAGCGGTGAGGTGGCGGACGGAGGAGGGTGGGGTTTCGTGGCTGGAGCGGAGAGGTTATGGCGGCCTGGGATTTCGAATGGCGAAAAGGAGGCGATGGGAGGGGGGACCTTGACTTAGTGACGCGCTTGTCCAAAATGTAGGGTGTGTTTCTAAAGTACCCCCACCGGTTTGAACTAGCGGCCCTTTCGGCTTAGGGTCAGAAAGGGGATTTCGTGTGTCGTGATTTGGCAGCTAGAGGGAGTTTTCGCGCGCGTTGTAATTTTGGGATAGCAAGGCGCGGGTTGTGAAGGCGCCAGTTTTGGGAGCACGATATCGGAATTTTCGGGATATAACGAGGCTCAGGTTGAATTTTAGGGACAAGCCTAACATGTAATATTGTATTTGTACGTACCAAATCAATTCGCACTTCCCTCAACGAAAAAAAAACGAAAAAAAAACTATTCACACCACACAAAGAGAGAGTCTTGTCCCGTTTTACTATACAAATGCTATTCAAAGCTACTCCCTCCTTCCATCTATATAGGGCCTAATGCGTTTTTCGAGGCTAACTTTGACCAAATATTGGAGCAATAATATATGACATGCAACTTACACAAAGCACACCATTAAATTTGTGTGTGAAAGGAGCTTTCAATGATATAATTTTCACATTGTGCATGTCATGTACTATTAATCTTGTCAATAGTCAAAGGCGGTCTTAAAAAACAAATTAGGCCCTATATAGATGGAAGGAGGGAGTATGAATCCATGTCATGTCCAATTAATTTTTTTCGCTGGCTGTATAATGCATGTAACCTACTCATACCAACATTTTAGTGCATTCCAAATGTTTATACTACCGCTGCAATTCGAACTGAATTTGAATTCGTTTCTCTATTTCAATAAGAATCTACAATCATGATTGTTGCCAACTTCAACCATCATTCGTGTATTACCTTAACAAACACACCACATGATTACTATAGAGAAAGATATGAAATATGTGTACTATATGAACTCAAATTCAATTTTTTACACTTGATGTTGATTCCAAATAATAGTACATTTGATGTACTAACTATATATTCATAATCTAAACCATGTTCCATACGTACACCGTGTTTATCACATAATGTATAGTGCCCCGCCCCCTACATTGTGACAAGTATTTAGCCCTGAGCTGCAAAAGCCACACACTAGCCCAAATTATAATGAATGTTCTATATATTATATGTAGTACTAGCAATATGCCCATGTGTTCCACAGAACATCAACATGATCAAGGGGAGGCCTTATTTGCAAATATGGAGAGGGGTGTGGGTATCTTTTTTCAAAATTGCCATAGTTTCCTTCCTATTTGTCAGATATAAATTGGACGGCCTATATTGCAGGACGGTAGGCACACCATCATCAACAACTCTGTTTTTATAAGAGTAGAGATAAAATATATTATATGTAGTATAACATGTTCATAACCACACCATGTGTATTACCATTATATATATTCACGCATGCGTCGATTTAAAACATTATGATAAATTCTTCAAATATCCGAATTCGCTTTTTAGAATGAATTATGATCTCTATTCGTCTTTTACACCAACACAATCCTCTTATCTTTGTATCTAGCGCTAACTTTCTCTCGTGCATGCACACGCCCGCATCCCTCTCACCCTCCCTCAGCATTCTCTAGCTCCATACCGTAATTTCATCTTTACACTTTAGGTTGTTCACCCATGGTGTGTGTAGGCCCCCCAGCTCCTTTATGGCACACATCGATCGATATGCCTCTCTAGCCAGTTGTGCCTACCAGAAACACAAGCTTCCCCTCTTCTCTTCTCACTGCCCATGCCTCACTCCCACCACTCTTTTCATCGATCTCGTACTCGCGCACTCCTCCCCCCTTGATATAGTATGCCTCTCGTACCACCTCCTAGATGCATCCCTCTCTCTCTATCCTTCTCCCCGAGCCTTATTTGCTTCTAACACATACATGCATGTATACCGATTGATCTCCCTACATATACCTAGGTCAACTTTAACTATTTCCCCCCCACCCATCGATCGACGTACCTCACAAGTTATGTCTCTCCTTTCTCTGACAAAGGACGATTGATCTTCCTATGTAGTTACGTCTGCTTACCACAACCATATCGTCCCCCTTCATCATTCGTGCATGCCTCCAGCTGACCCATCTCTCGCATGCACGTGCATAGACAGGAAGCCATCCCCTCTCTTATTGATATTGTAGGCGTGCCTTCCGTTTGTCTTGAAAGACTCTCCCACCATTTGTTAGAATCAACTCCACTACCACCCCCTCAACCACTCTAGCTCTGTCTCTCTCCCAACCTTATTCCTCTCCTACACACATAGGTAGGCCTCACTCCTCCTCCACACGTATACCAGCCATTGTACCTCTATAATTAATTAGTCCTCCCCCACCACACATTGATAGTCGAGCGCCGTAGGTAGGTACCCATGCCACAAAGACAAACTGCACCTGTCCCCTCTCACGTTTCAGTAGGCCAGCCACTCTATATCTTTGACCTGGGCACGCACAAATGAGATGACACTCTTTATCAATCACGCGCGCGCGCACACACACACACACATCATCCCTCTCATCGATTCTATGGATACCTCAAGCCGATGATACCTCCACTATCTTCTCGTGGATCGCCCCCCCTCTCTCTCTCTCTCTCTCTCTCTATATATATATATATATATATATATATATATATATATATATATATATATATGACATATCCAGGACTCTATTTCACACACATTGCATATGTTACATTTTTTGATTGACCCCCACCCCCCAAAAAAACACTCACGAACCCACACACTATATCTCTCTATGTTTGTATCTCTCTAACAGAACCCCACATAGGTGGTGTACATACACGAAGAGAATAGGTGCACGTACTCACACTTCATGCCGTGCCACACCTGTGCGGGTACACGGTTGTAACGCCCCGGATTCGATGCGCCAGGTGTCTGCCAGTTATTTGCCGTCGTTGCCATGTCATGTGCTTGCGTGTTGCACTTTGCCATGTCATCATCTGCATTTCATATCATGTCATCATGTGCATTTCATTTTGCATACGTGTTCGCCTCATGCATCCGAGCATTTTCCCCGTTGTCCGTTTTCCAATCCGGCACTCCTATGTCTCCCGGCGCCCCCTTTTGCCTCTTTTCGTGTGCCAGTGTTAAACGTTCTCGGAATGGACCGAGGTTTGTCAAGCGGCCTTGGTATAGCACCGGTAGACCGCCTGTCAAGTTTCGTGCCATTTGGAGGTCGTTTAGTACTCCAACGGTTAACCGGGTAACCGTAAAAGCCTCCTTCTCTTTGCAGCCCAACACACCTTCAAACTGGCCCAAAACCCAGCAAACTCCCCTCCATGCTCTTGGTCGTTCGATCACGATCGCGTGGCCGAAAACCGCTCCTCATTTGGACACTCCTAGCTCCCTCTACCTATAAATATGCACCCCTCCCCCGAAATTCGCGGATCAAATCCCCCCTAACCCTAGCCTTCTTCCTCTCGCGCCGCCGGACGCGTCCACCCCGCTGCCGGACACGTCCGCGCCGTCGCCCGACCAATCCCACGCCGACACGCCGTCGCGCGCCCTCTCTCTCTCTCCCGCCGCCGGGGCCGTGAGGGCAGATCGGACTTCCCGCCGAACGCGCCGGGCGAGGGAGCCAGCGCCGCCACCAGCGTCACTCGCTTCGCCCGCCGCCGCCGCGCCGGGCGAAGGCCGCCGCCGCGCGCCCATGACGCCTCGCCGTCGGCGCATGGCATTTCGCCGTCTTGCTGCCGGAACCCGCCGCGCCGCGTCCCTCCGGCCGGCCGCCGAGCCTCCTCCGCCCGGCCTCTCGCCCCCCTTCGCCGAAGCGCCGCCTCCCGCCTCTCGGGCTGCCCAGCCGCCGCCCGGCCACGGAGCCAGCGCCCGCGCCGCCCTCCGTCGTCCCGCGTCGCCGGCTGCCGTGCCGCCTTGCCGCGGATCCGGTCAGGCCGGACCGGATCCGGTCGTCCCCGACCTCCCCGGCCTCATCCCGGCCTCCTCCACGAGCTCCGGCCATCTTCCCCATCTTCTCCGGCGGAGATCCGGCGAGATCCGCGGCCGCTTTGAAAACCGCGGAGATCTGGAGGTTGCCCCCGAAATCCTAAGTCCCAGTTTTCTGTTATTATGTGTGCATGTTTGAGATGCCATAACTTGCTGCATACTGCTCCGTTTTGTGCGGGTAATATGTCAAATTGTTCGTCTCGACGAGTACTTCATTTCGTTCCATTGCATCATATTCATTTGAGTTCATCTTGATGCCTCAATCATCATTGCAAGAGTGCTATATGACGTTACTCTGCTGAAACTGTTATAACTTGATGATTTGTCATTTTTGCCATGTTCGATGTGTGCATCCTATGAGGTTGATTCCTACATGAGTGTTGATCTATGTCATGCCATCTTCACAGTGGTGCCATCTATGTATTTTTGTGAGTCTTGTACTGAGTGCATCAAGCTTGTTAAGTAGGGTACTTGCTGTTGCTATTTTACATGTCTGAATCTGCTATATCATGATGCTATGTTAACCTGCTTCTACAAGTCATTCTATGCATAATCTGGAGATGTTCACTAAGGATGTTTTGAACATATGGTTATTCTCTATCCATCCATGCCCTTGTGTGCAATTATGGAGTGCCATAGCTTGAGTCAATCGAGCTCTACTTTTGCTATAAAATGTTTCCTGGCAGGTTGTTTACATGTTATTCAATTTTGCCAAGGTTGTTGTAGTTGATCCGTGTATGCTATGATGTTGTTCTTGCCATGTATAGCTTCTATGACATGTCTTCTTACTGTTGGTTGCCTTGCCATGCCATGTATTTCTCTGTGGTGAGTGCTTCGAGCTCACCAACATGCCTACTTATTGTTGTTCCTGCCATGTATGAATCTGTCATATAACTTGCCATGTTTACATGGGTGCCATCATATTTTCTGATCCTTTTTAGCTCATGGTCAGTAAAGGACATTTGTTCTATGAATTTAGTAGTATCATGCCATGCCTTTGTTTGCCATGATAAGTTCCTGTAGCATGTTGTTTGATAGCTCTAAACATTGCAACCTGATGTTATTTCCTGATAAGACTGAAACTGTTATTATTTGCAATCTTGCCATGTCTTTTTGAGCATGTTCTAGTTGTTTCTGGAGATAGCTCAGTGTTCATGTTTTGTCATGCTTTACCTGTACATCATGCCCATGCCTTTTGTTTTCACGTTGAGAAGCTGTAACATGCTGTTCTGATGCTTGCAATATGCCTAGTTGCTGTTTTGGACAGACTGTTGCTATAACTTGTTTCATGTGTATGTGTTGAACCGTTGCTCCGTTTTGAGTGTGCTCTATACGAAACTTGCTTGATTTTGCATGTAGTTTCATATTATCATGTTGCATTCATGTTTTGAGGTGTTTTCTTGATGTTTGGGTGCATTTTGCACCAATGCCATGCTTAACTTGTTTTGCTCATATCTTCTAGGCCGTAGCTCCGAATTTAATGAACTTTATATGTAACTTGACTAGAATTTCGTGTAGATCATCGTGGTGCATCTTAACTTGCTGTTTAACAACTTGAACATAAGGTTTATTCAGATCTGGACCAATTTCGAAATTTGCATATGAGGACTTACCGGAATTGTTATATGTTGTTCCCAGCCTCATTTAAACTTGCTTTATGTGTTGTTCTTGTTTGCATCATCTCTTGCCATGAGTAGCTTCATGTAGCTTGTCATGCATCATGTTTGTTGTGCATCTTGTCATGTTCATGTGTGGTGTGTTTACCATGTTGTGTGCTTCTTCTTGTTAGTTCCTATTTCATTGCGATCGTGAGGATTCGTTCGTCTACGCTTGGTTCGACTTCATCCGTTCATCTTCTTCATGGACTCGTTCTTCTGCCTAGCAGGATTTCAGGTAAGATGACAGCTACCCTGGATCTCACTACTATCATTGCTATGCTAGTTGCTTCGTTCTATCGCTATGCTGCTTTACCTACCACTTGCTGCTCAAGCCTCCCAAATTGCCATGAACCCCTGACTTTTGTCACCCTTCCTAGCAAACCGTTGTTTGGCTATGTTACCGCTTTTGCTCAGCCTCTCTTATAGCGTTGCTAGTTGCAGGTGAAGATGAATATTGCTCCATGTTGGATTATATTTATGTTGGGATATCACAATATCTCTTATTTAATTAATGCATCTATATATTTGGTAAAGGGTGGAAGGCTCGGCCTTATGCCTGGTGTTTTGTTCCACTCTTGCCGCCCTAGTTTCCGGCATATCGGTATTATGTTCCCGGATTTTGCGTCCCTAACGCGGTCGGGTGATTTATGGGACCCCCTTGACAGTTCGCTTTGAATAAGACTCCTCCAGCAAGGCCCAACATTGGTTTTACCATTTGCCTCGCCACCACCTATTTTTCCCTTGGGAGTCGCTCTCTCGAGGGTCATCTTTATTTAGCCCCCGGGCGGTGCTTCTCTAAGTGCTGGTCGAACCGAAGCTACTTGAGGCCACCTTGAGGCAACTCGAGGCTGGTTTTACTCGTAGCTAGTCTCATCCGGTGTTGCCACGAGAACGAGATATGTGCAGCTCCTATCGGGATTGTCGGCGCATCAGGCGGTCTTGCTGGTCTTGTTTTATTGCTGTCAAAATGTCTTGTAGCCGGATTCGAGACTGATCGGGACTTCCGGGAGAAGAATATCCTTCGTTGATCGCGAGAGCTTATCATGGGCTAAGTTGGGACACCCTGCGGTATAAACTTTCGAGAGCCGTGCCGCGGTTATGTGGAAGATGGGAATTTGTTAATATCCGGTTGTAGTAAACTTGAAGCAAACTCTTCTAAAATACACCAACCGTATGCGTAACCGTGAGTGTCTCTTTTGGGGTTGATCAAGAGGAGAACACGGTTTCGGGTTATGTCGGCGTAAGTAGGAGTTCAGGATCACTTCTTGATCATTACTAGTTGACGACCATTCCTTTGTCTCTCTTCTCGCTCTCATTTGCGTATGTTAGCCACCATATATGCTTAGTCGATCTGCAACCTCACCACTTTACCCCTTCCTTTCCCTTTAAGCTTTGCTAGTCTTGATACCCATGGTAATGGGATTCTTTGAGTCCTCGTGGCTCACAGTTTACTACACCAATAGTTGCAGGTACAGGTTTGCGATGATCATGGCGTGAGAGCGATGTTTGCTTGTTTGGAGTTCTTCTTACGCTTCTTCTTGATCGGGGATAGGTTCGGTCGGCAGCCTGGGCTAGCAGGGTGGATATTGTTTGAGTTTCTGTTTATGATTCATCCGTAGTCGGATGTTGATCTTGTATGTTGTATTGTTGTATTCATGTGGCATTGTATGTCTTGGTTGTATCCCTATGTATTATGTAATGTTGATGTAATGATATCCACCTTGCAAAAGCGTTTCAATATCTTGGTCTATCCTTGGTGGGACCTTGAGTTCCTTTTGGATAGGGTCGCATATTAGGCGTGTTCAAGTTGGTATCGAGCCTCGACCGACCTTAGGAGCCCCTTGATTGATCGTGTAGTTTGGCCGTTGTCGAGTCTAGAAAAAAACTATTTTGAGTCTAGTTATATCGAGAGTAGGAATTCTTTTTACTCCTCAGCCCTTAAATCGCTCTGGTAAGGAATCTTGGCGTAGGTGTTTTGAATTACTCCTCTTCCGTTCAAATTTTCTTTAGGATCACGTGGTTAGTTTCGTCAGTTGTCCATCCTCTTTTGTCCGGTGCGTCTCTCGTCAATCGACTCAAACCTCTTTGGCTTTGGGAGATCAATCCTCAGTTCTTTTCAATCGATGTTGTTTTCCTGTCCGAAGTTGTCCTTGTTTTTTTCCCACTCGCCCACCCTTCTTCTTCTCGAAACCGGAGTCCGTAATCAAGTATCGATCCTACTCATGCGAAGTCTTTGCTTTCTTTCCTCAATGATTCCAACCGGTGTTTCCTCTTGAAGTTATTCATCGGGTTTCCCCTTGCAAGTTGTCTTTGTTTTCCCGCCCTCCCACCCCTTTTCTTCCCGGAGCCTGAGTCTCTTTCGACCATCAATTTCATTCGTGTGGAGCCTCTTCAATTTTCCCTCAATTATTTCAACCGGTGAATTCTCGTATCGTTCGTCATTCTTCATTCCTTTCTTTTTCCGGTGCACTCAATTCAAGTTTTTTGGGTTGATCACGTTCTTTTCCTTGGATCAAGTGTTTTCCCCTTGCTCGTTCGCCTCTCGCCAGTTTATCCTTCCGGAGTGCTCAAGTCATCTCAGGAGATTTGTCGGTGTTCCAATTAATTCGAGGCTGTCACCTCATTCAAATATTTCATTTGTTCCGGTGCATCATCTATCTGTTCAACATCCCTTCCCAACGGTGTTCTATTTCAGTGGGCCCTAACCCACAGGCCTTTTCCCAGGATCTTACCTGACTCTTCTAATTGCCCAGAGTTATTCTCAAATTCTTTTTGAAATTTGACGTAAGTATGAATTTCATCAGTCAGATGTTTTTCCAAGATCGATTTCAAATCATTTTCATTGTTGACTCAACGTCTTTGTATCTCAACAATTTTGATGGTGTTTCTCGTCGTCATTCTCAACTTTGAAGACCGAAGTAGAGTTTCTCTTAAATCTTGTCCGTTCCCCCGGAGATTCATGGTGCTAGCTCGATGTTATCCTATCTAATTGTTTCCAGTCATGCAAATTCTGCTCATCCATCCGGAGTATTTCAGAAGTTGATTTCTATTTCGTTTCACCGGAGGCCATCGTTCCAGAAGAATTCTTCGTCCTCACATTTCAGTTACCGTTATCCAATTATTCCGGTGCTTCGTTCAAGTATTCTTCAATCAGTTCACGATCTCTTCGTTCTCTTCCATTTTAATTCCCTCAAGTATCTTCATGCTTTTCTAATTCTTCCCGGTGATTCATTCTCTTTCATCAGTCATTTTCGAATTCTTACGGTGGTTCGTTCAAGATTCTTTTCTTTGTTTATCATATTAATCCATTCGTTCTTTTCAATCCTACCGGTGGTTCATGAAGACCTTCTCAAGGTGGCGCTATGTCACCCCTTAATCCTTTTCAAGAAGAATAAGTTGCATGCCAAATCCGGTTGTCATCAATTAAATTGGAGAAGGATAAGCATACAATAAATCTTATTCTTATTTCAAAGTGAGTAATCCTTTTCTTCGGAGTTTGTTCTTGATGAATAAATTCTAGTTCCAAGTGTTCTCATCTTTTCTTTTCCGGAGTTCAATTTCCTCGGCCTTTTCATCGGAACCTCCGTCTAAATCAACGCAAGGCTTTAGTCTTATTCTTTCTTCCTTCATTCTATCTCATCATCCTTTTGTTACGGAGTTCTTCATGGTGGTTCTTCAGGATTTAATTCATTCTTCAAGAGTTCATCAAGATTCTGTTGGTGGAGTTCAAGTATCTTTTCTTCTCGCATCTCGAAGTGTACTTAATTCTCCGTATTATTTTGAAGTGGAGTTTTGCATTTCTTCGTTCTTCTCAGCTATTTAATCTTTTCCGTTTGTGGTAGGTTATCACCTCATAATTTTTGAGAGGTTTTCATAAGTCCACAACAAGATTATTCTTTCGTTGTTGATTTTCTCAACAACTCCATTCAATCCTTCCTTCTAAGTTTATTTCTTTCCATTCTTTAATTCTTCCGGAGGCATTGTCTGTTCTTCTCGTCAGGTGTCATTCCATCCTCTCAAGTTCATGTTCTATCCTTTCCATGTTCAGTCGGAGTGCTGCCTAAATCCTTTCAGTCTTATTCGTTTCTTATCTCGTTCTAACCGGAGTTGTTTCATAGTCTTTCTGATTCCTTGAGCTTTCAATTCTCGCCATTCTCGCCGTTCCTCTCCTCTTCTCGAGTGCTCTCGACTCTTTGGTTCTTCTCTTGAGTTCTTGTTTCACCTCATCCCTTTTTCCCTTCCGTCTCGGTCCTAAGATCTCGGGACGAGATCTCTTGTTAGTGGAGGAGTGTTGTAACGCCCCGGATTCGATGCGCCAGGTGTCTGCCAGTTATTTGCCGTCGTTGCCATGTCATGTGCTTGCGTGTTGCACTTTGCCATGTCATCATCTGCATCTCATATCATGTCATCATGTGCATTTCATTTTGCATACGTGTTCGTCTCATGCATCCGAGCATTTTCCCCGTCGTCTGTTTTCCAATCCGGCACTCCTATGTCTCCCGGCGCCCCCTTTTGCCTCTTTTCGTGTGCGGGTGTTAAACGTTCTCGGAATGGACCGAGGTTTGTCAAGCGGCCTTGGTATAGCACCGGTAGACCGCCTGTCAAGTTTCGTGCCATTTGGAGGTCGTTTGGTACTCCAACGGTTAACCGGGTAACCGTAAAAGCCTCCTTCTCTTTGCAGCTCAACACCCCTTCAAACTGGCCCAAAACCCAGCAAACTCCCCTCCATGCTCTCGGTCGTTCGATCACGATCGCGTGGCCGAAAACCGCTCCTCATTTGGACACTCCTAGCTCCCTCTACCTATAAATATGTACCCCTCCCCCGAAATTCGCGGATCAAATCCCCCCTAACCCTAGCCTTCTTCCTCTCGCGCCGCCGGACACGTCCACCCCGCCACCGGACACGTCCGCGCCGTCGCCCCCGACCAATCCCACGCCGACACGTCGTCGCCGCGCCCTCTCTCTCTCCTCCCGCCGCCGGGGCCGTGAGGGCCGGTCGGATCCCCGCCTGGGCGCGCCTGCCCGAAACCAGCGCCGCCGCCCGCGTCGCTGCGCTTCGCCCTTCGCCCCGCCAAGGCGCTCGCCGTCCGCGCCAGGCGGAACCCGCCGCCCGCGTCCCTCCGGCTGGCCCCGAGCCTCCTCCGCCCGGCCTCGCCTCCCCTTCGCCGGCGCCCCTCCCGCCTCCCGGGCTGCCCAGCCGCCGCCGTACGGAGCCGCGCCCGCGCCGCCCCTCCGTCGTCCGCGTCGCCGGCTGCCGTGCCGCCTTGTTGCGGATCGGTCGGGCGGACGGATCCGTCGTCCCGACCTCCCGGCCTCATCGGCCTCCTCCCGAGCTCGGCCATCTTCCCCATCTTCTCCGGCGGAGATCCGGCGAGATCCGCGGCCGCTTTGAAAACCGTGGAGATCTGGAGGTTGCCCCCGAAATCCTAAGTCCCAGTTTTCTGTTATTATGTGTGCATGTTTGAGATGCCATAACTTGCTGCATACTGCTCCGTTTTGTGCGTGTAATATGTCAAATTGTTCGTCTCGACGAGTACTTCATTTCGTTCCATTGCATCATATTCATTTGAGTTCATCTTGATGCCTGAATCATCGTTGCAAGAGTGCTATATGACGCTACTCTGCTGAAACTGTTATAACTTGATGATTTGTCATTTTTGCCATGTTTGATGTGTGCATCCTATGAGGTTGATGCCTACATGAGTTTTGATCTATGTCATGCCATCTTCACAGTGGTGCCATCCATGTATTTTTGTGAGTCTTGTACTGAGTGCATCAAGCTTGTTAAGTAGGGTACTTCTAACATTCTTTGTTTTGCATGTCTGAATCTGCTATATCATGATGCTATGTTAACCTGCTTCTACAAGTCATTCTATGCATATCTGGAGATGTTCACTAAGGATGTTTTGAACATATGGTTATTCTCTATCCATCCATGCCCTTGTTTGCAATTATGAACTGCCATAGCTTGAGTCAATCGAGCTCTACTTTTGCTATAAAATGTTTCCTGGCAGGTTGTTTACATCTTATTCAATTTTGCCAAGGTTGTTGTAGTTGATCCGTGTATGCTATGATGTTGTTCTTGCCATGTATAACATCTATGACGTGTCTTCTTACTGTTGGTTGCCTTGCCATGCCATGTATTGCTCTGTGGTGAGTGCTTCAAGCTCACCAACATGCCTACTTATTGTTGTTCCTGCCATGTATGAATCTGTCATATAACTTGCCATGTTTACATGGGTGCCATCATATTTTCTGATCCTTTTTGGCTCATGGTCAGTAAAGGACATTTGTTCTATGCATTTAGTAGTATCATGCCATGCCTTTGTTTGCCATGATAAGTGTCGGGGAAGCTGATCGTGGCCCACGAACACCTATGGGACTTGGCGGACCGAGTCCCTTTTGGTTCGGTGGGGGGGTGGAGATTGCACGAAGAGCAGATCGGCGATGCACACGAGCAGTTTACCCAGCTTCGAGCTCTCCGGAGAGATAATACTCCTCCGCTGCTTGTGCGATTATATTGTGTTCTTGTTAGGGAGCACAAAGAGCTACAAAACCTAACTTGAGTGTGTAGTCTCGAATGATTGAATCCTAAGCGGGCGGACCGAACCCTTTCTCGTTGCACATGAGCCTCCTTTTATAGGCTCAAGGGGTCACCACAGTGGTAGCGTGAGCGAGGAAAAAATGGGAAAACAGTAGTTGGTACACCGACTTGTACAGTGTACATTGTATTCTACCTAACTCTGACGGCAAGGGACAAGATCAATAAATGCCCGTCCATGTTGCCTAAACAGTGCAGAAAGGGACCGTTAGGCGCCACCGCCGCCACGAAGGCACCCTGTCGCGCCGCCATCGCTGCTCTCCGGCTGGCTGCACAGCCCCTTGACACCTGCGCTGGAATGGCCCCATGGCGACACGTCGGTGGATGAGTGGAGCAGAGATGAAGAGAGTTGCTTGCGCGGCAAGCACCCTTCTCTTGGCTGAATCCTTGTCGCGTTCGGGAGCTTGTCGCTCACGAGCCTTCCCGGCAAGCTCCTCTTGCGGGGTCTTGTTTCTTCGTGCCTTGAGTGGCCTTCGGCAAGCTCCTCTTGCCGGGGCCTTGAATACTTTGTTGTTGAATGGCTCCAAAGGAGCCGCGGAGGACCTTGGCGGTCACTAGGCAAGCCTTGCCGCGGGGCGCTGCAACTGCCCGTGCACGAGTTCGGGATACTAGGGTACCCCTATTCTAGTACACCGACAGGAGCCCCCGGGCCTAGGCCACACACGGTGCCGAGCGCTGTTGGGCCAGGCCAAAAAAGCATCTGGCACGCGCGGCCTAGATCACGCCGTTACTCGCCCCGGACCCACCACGTCCCCCACGAACAGCACGCGCTGAACGTGGCGTCGTGGGAGAGATCGTGGGGGCTTTCTTTAATTGAAGCGGGCGTCCGCCCCTCTCCCTCCTTATAAGCAGGGGAAGCAGGGCAGGGCGCCCACCTTGCCATTCTGTTTCATCTCAAAAACCACCGCCGCTCCCCTTCTTCTCAAGTTCGAGGAGAGCGACGCCCCCCCCATCGCCACCAACGCCATCAGCGCCGTCGCCTCCTCCACCACCTCCACCATGGCTCAAAGCCGACAAGGGAAGGGCGTGAAGTCGGCGAGGCGCGGCTCATGGGCGCTGCGGAAGGAGCGGGCCACCTTCGACCCCTGCTCGGCGCAAAGGAGCTGCGGAGGGTACTACCTCTTCGGTCGACGGAGACGCGGGCGCACCAGCGACGAGGGTGATCTCCGCCGCGCATCCGAGAAGGTTTACGTCGGGTATCCCTTCTTGGCGCTCTTCTTCTCTGCGGGCTCTGCCCGCCTTTTCAATTCTTTTGCGACATCATGAACACCTACAGTCTCCGCCTCCTTGATTTCACCCCCAACGCCATCCTAACCATGGCAGTTTTCACACACCTTTGCGAGAACTTTGTCGGAATCCACCCAAACGTAGCCCTCTTCCGCCACTTCTTCATGCCCGCGTTGAGAGAGGAGAGCCGCTGTCAAGGGATTGCTTGGATCTGGGATCGGCAAGAAAGAAGCATATCTGGAAGGAGAGCTCCGTAGCAAGTGGGAGGAGTGGAGAGCCGATTGGTGTTGGATCATTGAGGAGAACCCGCAGCCCTTCACTGCCCAGCGCCAAAATCCCATAATGCGTGGCAACGATTGGAGTAACTTGGCGCCGGAGGATGCTAGGTTGAAGATTGCCGTGACCGGATCTTGCGCTGAGGCATGCGGACTCACCGAGGCGCTGTTGGCGGATTTCTTCGCCATCGCGCCGCTCCCTTGCGGGAGAGGAGGAGACCTGCTTGGGAGTTCCAAAATGCGGCGGATATCATGAGGCTGCGCCCGGGCCTCAACTGGAATTTCACCGTCTTGGAGCTGCATGCGATGCTGCTAGAGCTGTTCAAGCACGACCCAGATCACCCCGAGTGGTTCATGTTGCCGAGGGGGGTCGTCCCTTTGTGCAACAAATCTTCGCTTGACCGCATCCAGCGATGATGCCGTTGTGCGATTCCCATGGGATCGTTCAACTTGGCAAGAGCCGGCCGGCGACATCGCAGCAGCGGTTCTTGACAGCTTGGAAGAAGTGCCGATCCGCGCCGACGGCGAAGTGGCTCACCCGCGACACCACCGGCGCCGAGCTGCAGCGCGCCGCCACCAGCTGGAGGAGGCGGCGGAAGCTGCTGCCGCTGGTGGTCGGGTTCACCGTGGAGGCGGAGGCAGCCCGGCGGCAAGCCTTGCCGACCGGCGAGGAGCTTGCCGGGCGCGGAGGAGCAGGCCGAGCGATCTTGAGCGAGCGATCCTGCGGGCGCCTCCCTCCACCTTGGTAGCTTGTCGCGGGAGGAGCCAGCGGCCCCGCCAAGAAAGCGCCTCCAAGACCGGGAAATGGCGGGCGGCGGGCAGACCAACAGCCGTCGCGCCAGCGCGCGCTTCCACAGCGGCAAGCTCTGTTGCCGCGGGAGCACCTCACGCTGCCACAGCAACTGGAGCGGGGCCTTCTGGGACCACGGCTCCCGCTCCCGCCAAGCGTCCGAGGGAGCCTACTCTTCCAGCTCATCGCACCGGAGGCGGAGCGGAACTCGACTTCTCCGCTCTCAGCTCTAAGGAAGAAGAAGAAGAGTAAGATCTTGTCGCTGTACTTGTAATCCTTCAATTTGCTGCTTTGTCTTGTATCTGATTTGCTTCATTTCGATCTCTTTCCTTTTTCAGACGCTGGCTCGGAGAGGCGTCAAAGAAACCAAGACCCGGTGGTTGTCATTGAAGACGATCCCCGTGGCGGCAGGAGGCGCGTCTGAGACTCCTTGCGGACCCGGCAACCTTCTTGAGCAGCCCCAGACTGCCCCCAGCGTAAGTACTTGGTTTATTCCTTACGGTTAGGTGTGCATGGGTGCTCCTTCTTCTTGATATCTGACTTGTTGAATTGTGTAGGAGCAGAGCAGCCTCGTCGGGAAGGCCGGAAGTCGCTCGAGATTACATGCTGCTTCAACTTCGCCGCCAAGGGAGAATTCTCCGGCAAGGGAGCGCTCTCCGGCAAGGGAGGCTTCTCTGATAAGGGAAGTTTCTCCAACAAGGGGCAGCGCCGGCGATCCTCCGGTGGTGGAGACCGCGGCCACAGATCCCATCGCAGGTAATCTCCTTGCCTGAAAATTTCCCTTAGGTTCCTTTTCTTCTGTTCTTCTTTTTGAACATTTGCTTATTTGTTCTTTTCTTTTTACGATCGTCCGATCCATCGCGGAGAGCCGATGGAGACCGAGGTTGCCGGCGAGGAGGACGTGCGCGGCAACAATGACGACGCCGCCAACATGGAGGAAGAGGCTGGCACCGATGCGTCCGCCGGCGAGGAGGCCGCCAAGGCCGCCGCCGCAAAGGCTGGCGAGGGTTCTGGCGATCGTACTGACGACCCTGAGGTCGCAGGAGCGGCAGGCGCTACACCGACCGCCGATCCCTCCGCCACCGATGCAGCACCAGGCCCCGAAGAGCCCCAGCCCGGCGCCTATCTGAAGGCCGGCGACGGCGTCTTTATCAAGCTCCCATGGGCGTCGAGCTGTGGCGCCGGTCGAGGAGAGGCGTTCGACGAAGAGCTGCTCGCCTCCGCTGGGCGCCGCTGGTTGACGCGCCAAGCAGCAGCGATGGCGAAGTTCGAGGAGGAGCAAGCTCTTGAAGAAGCTGCTGTCGCTCTCGCGCGCCGACAAGCTAAGCTGGAGTCGGGAAGCACTTGTCGCGAGGGCGGAGCTGACATGGAGAAAGCAGCAGAAGAGCTCTGGCGCGCCAACCAAAAACCCTCGGGGCGAAAGCGAAGCACGGAGCAACTTCGCCGAGGAGCGCGCGGCCTTCATCTGGAGAAGGCTGAGGTCGAGGAGCAGCAAAGGCTTGCGGCGAGAAGCTAGCTGCGCAAGAAGGTGATGTGGCGCAGCGGAAGATCAACCTTGACAGTTATGAGGAAGATCTTGCCGCGTGCGAGCAATCAATTGGCGGAGCTCTCACGGAAGCAAAGGGCGCTGCCGCAGCTGCCGAGGCCGCCAAGAAGGAGTTGGAGCGAGGTGGCGAGCTGGAAGCCACCCTCGAAGAGCGGCGAGGAGGTCGCCCATGGCTGAAGCATGGCGAGAAGGGCGCTTACACTCTTGGCGAGTTGCAGGGCCGTCTCACGAGAAGATCAAAAACTCGGCGCCGCCAAGGACTCCAAGGCAGATCTTGAGCTGAAGTGACCACCTTGACGGAGACGCTGGACGGCGCCAAGGAGCGGGAAGCGGGCCTGTTGGAGAAGATCAAGGCCAGCGAGAGCTATGGCGAATGCCACGACCGCCCACAACACCCTCGGAGAGAGCGTGATGCTCGGACCGAGGGTCTTGTAAATACAACCGCCGCCATCGACAAGGAGCTGATGGAGCTGGGGATGGTGGATCTCGGGTACCCACCGATGAGCATCTCAACCCAGCGCCAAGCTCAGCCTGTTCTTCAAGGCGTGGTGGCGGTTCTCCAATGACTCGAGAAGAGATCCCAAAGCAGCTGGCGGCGAGTCGCGCCAAATCTGTGCAGGGCCCTCGGAAGGTCTTGATGAAGGTGGCCTTCCGCAATCCGGGCATCGGCTTCCAGCGCCCTCAAGTCCTTGCCTCCATCTGCCGGCGTTGAAGCGCTCAAGGCCTTATGTCGCACCCATTGTGGACAGGGTGGCGGAGTCAAGAGGGTTGATGGCGACCGCGTGGACTAGGCCGCCAAGTTTATCTTTCCTTTGTCGCTGCTGATCATGTTTAGGAGAACAATTTATTAGATCTGCGACAAGTTATTTTTGTAATATACTCTATCTTGAGGCAACGATTGCAATGTTATTTCCTTTACTCGATTCCTTCCTTGTATGTTTGTGCCCCTCGCTTTTAGGGAACTTGTCGTAGCTGGCACCCTTGCATGGCCGAGTGCGGAATGTCAAGCAACTTTCTGGCGGTGCCGCCCGACAAGCAACCTTGTCACAACTAGTTGCAGCTCACTTAAGTTGTTGAGCGGACTCGAAACAAAGTAAGGGCGCGACTAGCTACGAGTTGGTTCCTCCGCGCACAGGTTTTCCATACAAAGTACTATCGTTCGAGGAAGATAACTAAAAAATTTAAAAACTGATTGCTTAAACTTAGCTACTTAGCTTTTATGTCATTTGCTTCTCGGCAAGGCGATACTTCCTCGAGCGACACTTGGTGGCCCACGCCATTATCTTCTCCTCCCCCCCCCCCAAAGATGTCGGGGAAGCTGATCGTGGCCCACGAACACCTCACGGGACTTGGTGGACCGAGTCCCTTTTAGTTCGATGGGGCGGAGATTGCACGAAGAGCAGATCGAGGCGATGCACACGAGAAGTTTACCCAGCTTCGAGCTCTCGAGAGATAATACTCCTCTGCTGCTTGTCTCGATTATATTGTGTTCTTGTTAGGGAGCACAAGAGCTACAAAACCTAACTTGAGTGTGTAGTCTCGAATGAGTGAATCCTAACTGAGCGGACGAACCCTTTCTCGTTGCACATGAGCCTCCTTTTATAGGCTCAAGGGGTCACCACAGTGGCAACATAGGCGAGGAAAAATGGGAAAACAGTGGTTGGTACACCGACTTGTACAAAGGTATGCGTTGTATTCTACCTAACTCGTGGCAAGGGACAAGATCAATAAATGCCCGTCCATGTCGCCTAAACAGTGCAGAAAGGGACCATTAGGGGCGCCACCGCTCGCCACGATGGCACCCCTGTCAGCGCCGCTTACCGCTGCTCTCCGCTGGCTGCACAACCCCTTGACACGCACGCCTGGAATGGCCCCATGGCGACACGTCGGTGGATGAGCTGGAGCGGAGATGAAGAGAGTTGCTTGCCGCGGCAAGCACCTTGCCGCGGCTGAATCCTTGTCGCGTTCGGGAGCTTGTCGCTCACGAGCCTTCCCACAAGCTCCTCTTGCGGGGTCTTGTTTCCTTCGTGCCTTGAGTGGCCTTCCCGGCAAGCTCCTCTTCTTGGGGCCTTGAATACTTTGTTCTTGAGCGGCTCCAAAGGAGCAGCGGAGGATTCTGGCGTTCACTAGGCAAGCCTTGCCATGGAGCTGCTGAATCGCCTGCCGTGCGAGTTGGGATACTAGGGTACCCCTACTCTAGTACACCGACAATAAGTTCCTGTAGCATGTTGTTTGATAGCTCTAAACATTGCAACCTGATGTTATTTCCTGATAAGTCTGAAACTGTTATTATTTGGAATCTTGCCATGTCTTTTTGAGCATGTTCTAGTTGTTTCTGGAGATAGCTCAGTGTTCATGTTTTTTCATGCTTTACCTATATATCATGCCCATGCCTTTTGTTTTCACGTTGAGATGCTGCAACATGCTGTTTTGATGCTTGCAATATGCCTAGTTGCTGTTTTGGACAGATTGTTGCTTTTACTTGTTTCATGTGTATGTGTTGAACCGTTGCTCCGTTTTGAGTGTGCTCTATACGAAACTTGCTTGATTTTGCATGTAGTTTCATATTATCATGTTGCATTCATGTTTTGAGGTGTTTGCTTGATGTTTGGGTGCATTTTGCACCAATGCCATGCTTAACTTGTTTTGCTCATATCTTCTAGGCCGTAGCTCCGAATTTAATGAACTTTATATGTAACTTGACTAGAATTTCGTGTAGATCATCTGGCGCATCTTAACTTGCTGTTTAACAACTTGAACATAAGGTTTATTCAGATCTGGACCAATTTCGAAATTTGCATATGAGGACTTACCGGAATTGTTATATGTTGTTCCCGGCCTCATTTAAACTTGCTTTGATGTGTTGTTCTTGTTTGCATCATCTCTTGCCATGAGTAGCTTCATGTAGCTTGTCATGCATCATGTTTGTTGTGCATCTTGTCATGTTCATGTGTGGTGTGTTTACCATGTTGTGTGCTTCTTCTTGTTAGTTCCTGTTTCATTGCAATCGTGAGGATTCGTTCGTCTACGCTTGGTTCGGCTTCATCCGTTCATCTTCTTCATGGACTCGTTCTTCTTCCTAGCGTGATTTCAAGCAAGATGACCGCTACCCTGGATCTCACTACTATCATTGCTATGCTAGTTGCTTCGTTCTATCGCTATGCTGCTTTACCTACCACTTGCTGCTCAAGCCTCCCAAATTGCCATGAACCCCTGACTTTTGTCACCCTTCCTAGCAAACCGTTGTTTGGCTATGTTACCGCTTTTGCTCAGCCCCTCTTATAGCGTTGCTAGTTGCAGGTGAAGATGAAGATTGCTCCATGTTGGATTATGTTTATGTTGGGATATCACAATATCTCTTATTTAATTAATGCATCTATATATTTGGTAAAGGGTGGAAGGCTCGGCCTTATGCCTGGTGTTTTGTTCCACTCTTGTCGCCCTAGTTTCCGTCATATCGGTATTATGTTCCCGGATTTTGCGTCCCTAACGCGGTCGGGTGATTTATGGGACCCCCTTGACAGTTCGCTTTGAATAAGACTCCTCCAGCAAGGCCCAACATTGGTTTTACCATTTGCCTCACCACCACCTACTTTTCCCTTGGGAGTCGCTCTCTCGAGGGTCATCTTTATTAGCCCCGGGCGGTGCTTCTCTAAGTGCTGGTCGAACCGAAGCTACTGGGGCCACCTTGAGGCAACCTGAGGGCTGGTTTTACTCGTAGCTAGTCTCATCCGGTGTTGCCCTGAGAACGAGATATGTGCAGCTCCTATCGGGATTGTCGGCGCATCGGGCGGTCTTGCTGGTCTTGTTTTATTGCTGTCGAAATGTCTTGTAGCCGGGATTCCGAGACTGATCGGGTCTTCCGGGAGAAGGAATATCCTTCGTTGATCGCGAGCTTATCATGGGCTAAGTTGGGACACCTGCAGGGTATAAACTTTCGAGAGCCGTGCCAGCGGTTATGTGGCAGATGGGAATTTGTTAATATCGGTTGTAGTAAACTTGAAGCAAACTCTTCTAAAATACACCAACCGTGTGCGTAACCGTGAGTGTCTCTTTTGAGGGGTTGATCGAGAGGAGAACACGGTTTACAGGTTATGTCGGCGTAAGTAGGAGTTCGGGATCACTTCTTGATCATTACTAGTTGACGATCGTTCCTTTGTCTCTCTTCTCGCTCTCATTTATGTATGTTAGCCACCATATATGCTTAGTCGCTGCGCAACCTCACAACTTTACCCCTTCCTTTCCCTTTAAGATTTGCTAGTCTTGATACCCATGGTAATGGGATTCTTTGAGTCCTCGTGGCTCACAGTTTACTACACCTGTGATTGCAGGTACAGGTTTGCGATGATCATGGCGTGAGAGCGATGTTTGCTTGTTTGGAGTTCTTCTTACGCTTCTTCTTGATCGGGGATAGGTTCGAATGTCGGCAGCCTGGGCTAGCGTGGTGGATATTGTTTGAGTTTGTTTATGATTCATCCGTAGTCGGATGTTGATCTTGTATGTTGTATTGTTGTATTCATGTGGCATTGTATGTCTTGGTTGTATCCCTATGTATTATGTAATGTTGATGTAATGATATCCACCTTGCAAAAGCGTTTCAATATGCGGGTCTATCCTTGGTGGGACCTTCGAGTTCCTTTTGGATAGGGTCGCATATTGGGCGTGACAACGGTGGAGCTCATTTCTGTACAAAAATGGCAGCCCACGTGCTAATTTGAACGCGTGTAGCGGTTGTTTACCGATGGAGGTCGTGTACCACGCATGCACGAAACAAAGTTTGACTTGATGCGTTGGCGCGTTAGTTTTACATAAAGTTATGTCGCTCAATGGCACGTACACAAAATATAGAACGATTTTTATGGAGAAAAAGGTAATCCGCTCCACTATAAACAATGGAGCCTGCTTGCCTAGGTTTGTCTCTCTTCAGAGTATCTCACACAAGGCGGCGGTGGCCTCTCTCTCTCACCGTTGGTCACTAATCCGGCTGCATCCCGTTGTCGGCGTCCTGGGAACGGGGGTACCAAAACTTGCCTACCTGCAGCCCAAGGCGTGGCTCCACCAACGGACTGATATGACCCATCTTCATCAGCAACCACTCAAGACCCTTGCGAGGGACCAAGCCTCATGAGACGGATGACACAAGACCTCCTCAGGGGCAACCTCGCTAGGCTAGCTCCCGAGGAGCGGAGATATCTATGCGAGGGGCACCTCGCGAGGTGCGTGTGATGTGAGCCGTGACGACCAAGGCCCGGCAGGCGCCAGCGGGCGCAGAGTACTTGTTTCCTCTTTGGTGCTAAAGGGGCAAGAGCAGGTGAGGATCCTGAGGCATCAGTCAAAGGTTTCCATATCGGTGCAACTACACCAAGACCGGCAGGACGGAGGTCACTGCGGAGCCCACAGCGGCGTCACCACCAGAGCCTTTGGCAGGCGAAGACCACCTTTTGTCAGGATAGCTTGTACTAGTTGTCCCCCTTCAAACTTGGCCTTTGTAGGATCCCTTCCCGCCTAAACATTTGGGAAGAGGTCCAGGGCCCCTATAAATAGGACTATCCACCACCGTAGCAACGGGACGGATCATTCAGACCATCCTTGCACTCACCAGCTCACCGAGCTCAAGAACACCTCTCCTTAGGAGGCTGTTCTTACCTTGTATTGTTCATCCCCAGTCTACAAGGCAATCCACAACACCACACTGGAGTAGGGTATTACTCCACAACGGTGGCCCGAACCAGTATAAACTCTCGTGTCTCTTGTTCTTCGGCTACGTCGAGCTAGGCCTTGAGATCGTTGCGAGAGTGAGCTAGGGAGAGAGAGATCTTCGTGCGCACCCCTGTGTTCGAACCTCAAGGGTTTGCCGGAACCCGCAATCCGACATTTGGCGTGCTAGGTAGGGGTGCGCTGAAGCCTCTCTTTCGTCAACTGACCCGCCAACACCCCACGGTTCTGATGTCTGGCGACCCAAGGACCAACGCCGACCATTAGCCTGCTTGGCCCGTCTTGACGGCACCGTCTGCCCAAGGAGACCTCAACTCCGCACTTGAGGCGGCCTGCACACCGCCGAACACCGCGGGACGCGGGCGACGCGGATCGATGCCTTCCACCCTCACACCACGGCGTGTGCAGGCCGCCGCAAGATCCTCAAGCTACGCGGCGGCGACAGCGCCACACACCCGACGGGAACAAGCGAACATGCGAGCCGCGCTCATAGTGGCGCGGAAGCTGCCGCGGTGCCGGCTGGCGGAGAGCTGCCACGATGTGTTGCTGGAGCACGTGGCTGAGCTGTTGGACACTGCATCCAGGGGTACACCGCCTTTCTGCTCCTTACCTATGTCTCTAGGTGTGGCCAGATCACATGGCGGGCCTCGTCGCACCCGCGTGCTCCCAAGCGCACCAGGAGGGTTCACCAGCATCAGCACGGCCGATGGTGCCGAACATCCGGCGACGCCTGCGCTTCCCCAGGGTGGAGCAGGTATGGGAGTTGCCCCCCGCGGCCACAATGGGGCGCCACCCTATAGCAACTAGGGGGACATGCTGGGCCCGGCGGCGCGGGGACCAGGGTGCCTCAGCAGGGGTTCCGGAGCAGCGACTTCAGAAGCCTATGTGCCGCGCATGGTGGATCAGGAGTACACACCGGAGGATGGCCCCTTCTCGTTTCTCAAGCCTGGCTGGGAAGAAAAGATGCTAGAAGTCGATGCCTTCCACGGGCACCCAGGAGCTTCGCCGACCCCACCAATGACAACAACCGCAGGGTACCACTGATATCTTAGGAGCATGCGTATGCTAACCATGGGTCGCAGGTGAACCAGACCATAGCGGTGGACGGTGACCCCAGTGCAGCAGCCCCTCTCCAACCAGGGGTAGCACACTGGGGGTTGCACGGGAGGGGTCAGGAGTGTCGGTGTACAAAAATAGGAGCGCATTTTTGTACCCCTTTTCCTATCCGCGGTAGTCGAGCCGCACCGCAGCCACACCAAGCGAGCGAGGAGGTGATCCAAGGTAAGGTCGAAGCCCAAGACAATCAAAGCAACACCAAGGCCAAGACCACGAAGAAGCGAGAGGGACAAGCGGGTTCCCCGGCAAGATCCTTGCGGGCGGCCTCAGCGGCCCAGCGAGATCCTTGGGGGCAGCTCGCCCCTGTGAGCCGAGCCACCCTTGAGCCCGGCCCCAGGCGCCATCATCCACGTGAGGCCAGGGCTGGGAGGCACCTCCGTGGTGGCATCACGAGATCTTTGTGAAGACATATTCAAGAACAGAGGAGGTTTAGAAGACGACAATCCTCGGCAAGATCCTTGTCGAGGAAGGCTACCAGGCCGCCAGCAAGACCTTTGCCGGGGACGACAGCGCGCCATGGCAGGACCCTTGCCGGGCCACACGGCAAGGCCCTCGCCAAAGACGCCGGTGAGGCCACCGCCAAGCCCATGAAAACCAAGCTTCCACCGCCGTTCACATGCAGCTGCCAGCCCAACCAGCTGGGCGTGTACCTGCGTTGCAACATGCAGCTCCCAGGCCAACTCATCGAGCGCCTGCGTGGCGGCATGGAGATCTTCGTGAAGGCTCCACCATCGCGCCAACTCAGCTGCCTGCCTGCCTACATGGCACCGCACGCATCCCTGCCGGCGTGCCGAAGCAAGGAGGAAGCGGCGGCCAGACGGGACAGGCCCGCCCGTCCCGATAAAGCGAGGGGACACCTAAGCTCGCATTGAATGCACCTTGTCTTATGTCTGAGGATAACCTCATGCCCTTGTAGACCTTTCCACCTCACATGTGCCCTTGTGGAAACCCTTCTTTCCTATAAAGGGCGCTGAGGCGACAGGGGAGAGAGATTAAGCTCTTTCAGACCATCGTTGACCACAGCTAGTTCGAGAGCTCAGAACTCTCAGAAATACACCCACCAAAGCAGGACTAGGGTTTTACACATCCTCGCAGCCCGAACCTGGGTAAATGATCCTTGTGCTGTCTACTAGCCCTGCTCTCCTCGCAACCCCGTGCCCCGACAACCGTAGTAGGGATTCTTGTGATCCCATAGGTGTCGTTCCACACCGACATCTTTGGCG